>BPUM01000784.1:4800000-6000000 GCA_020521455.1 Prunus kanzakura
AAATAAAACCTATGTAAATCTAGCAACATAGAAAAATTGAAGTAGGAATTTTAAGGTCAATTATAGCAATTACACAATAAACTTATCCCTTAAAGGAAAAAAATTGAAAGCATTTATCCACTACAAAAGAAGAAGAAAAAAAATTGAACCATTTTAGTCCATCTAGCCATTCAAGCCAACTTGGAAAATAAAAATTAAAAGAAGGTATTCAAGCCAAGGTAAAGGATTTTCTCTAAATGAATGAAATGAATGTTTTCTTAAAAGGGGTATGTGTCACATGCGTGGGGTTAGTTTATGTTTTTCTTTCTATTAGACTTGTGAGGTTAGTTGACTAAAGAAAACTATATGAGATTTTCCATGGGTGGGATAGGGGTGTGTGTGCCCATGTGGGGTATAAAAAATTAAGTCACCTAAGGTGCCTATTAACCTTGGGCTATAAAAAATCAAGTCACCTAGGCTATAGCCCAGGTTAATTTATGAAATTAATTAAAATACTTAAATACGAATTATTCATTAAATAAAGAACAATTAATAATTAATAGAATTAAATAAGGCTAAGATATTACTTAATTGCAAATATTAAACTAAACAAACTAATTTTATATATATATAAAAATTTAAAAGTCCACAAAATAATTAATTAAAATTTATTAACTAATTTATGAATTTATGAAAATATTTAAATACTAATTATTTCCTAAATAAATAATAATTAAAACATAATTACTAATTAAAGTAATAGAAAAGGGAGCTGATTTTCCCACTCCTCTTTTGTGCACGTATACTCCATTTGTTAGAAATTGTATGCTCCTACTTCTCTTTTGTCCACTTACACTCCTTTTTTTGCTATAGTAAAAACTATTAAAAAAACAAAAGGGAGTGTAAGTGGACAAAAGAGGAGTGGCAAATCACTACCCATAGAAAAAGGGTAAGATATTACTTAATTACAAAAAAAGAAAACCACGTTGTGCAGTATAGTCGCGTGGCTATACTTTTAAAATATATTAATATTTAAAGAGTATAGCCGAGCGACTATATTGTTCAAATATATTTTAAAAGTATAGCCGCGCGGTGATACTATTAAAATATTTGAATATATTTGAAGAATATAGTCACGCGGGTATTTGTGTTCGTGTGGGGTGTAAAAAATCAAGTTACTTAGGCTGCCTATTAACTTTGGGCTATAAAAAATAAAATCACCTAAGCTATAGCTGAGGTTAGCCTGGACGTAGGACCGTCCCTAGTCCCACATTGGATCAAAATAGGTTTGATAAAGAGTTAATGTATGGTTGGGTAGGCAACATCACCTAACAACATGCTAGTCTTTTAAATTGAGTGCATGTATGAAGCCAGTGAGAGGTAAAACAGGCCACATTTTCTTTATGTGCCAAGTGGAGGGCTATGACGTGTTAGGGTATCGTGCGTTCATAAGAGGGGTGAATGTCGTGAACAAAAAATATACCTCGTGTAGGAATGGATTTGATCAAGAGTTTGAGTTTGTATCAGTGGATCTTCTATTGTTAGTGTTAACAAGGAGAAATTTGAATTTTTTTTAGTCAATGGGAATGTAGAATTTGAACTTAAAACATCTTCCAACACCGAAAGAAGTATCAATGTTAAATTGCATTATTATTTATTTCCGACAAAAGCATCAATGTTAAATTGCATTATTATTTATTTCCGACAAAAGCATCAATGTTCCGGCTAACACAAAATCTCCACAATTTTCTTCCATTTTCAGGGGAGGGTGCCAATGTTGCAAGCCTTTGGCTACTCTATAGGGCGCAAACTAAAACAAAAATTTTATGTTACCAAAAAACAAAAGAGACAGAGAGATAAATGTATAAGGAGCCTCATTGTATCCCAAAAAAAGAATCAACGGTCAACACTTGGGAAGATCCGACGGTGGAGGAGGCAGTTTCTGATTAGGGAGCTTCCCATCCTGGACTACCCATGCCATCCTTAGTCCCCAACTCAAATGGACATCAAAGTGGCAGTGCATGAGCCAAACCCCTGCAATTTCAGTCATACCAAAAATATTAAAGGAAAAATATTGTTTGTATCATCGAGTACCTATCTACAATACTTATGTATTGTAAATATTTATTAAAATTGTGTTAATATATGATAGCATCGAACAAAATATAGATTAGTACCCGGTACGAGCCAATCACTGCCTTAACATTATTTATTTGCTTTGTTCTTATTATGTGTTGATATTGTGCTTATGTCAAACAAACCAGCAGTTACCTGGATTGTCCGCCAGAAATCGGAAAGCCACCCAACCCCCAGAGGGCACGCCAATAGTGTTCCTTTCAACAGGATCAACAAGGTTGAAGCTGGCAGGGTCTTTGTTAGGGTTAAAGTTTCCAAAACCTTGTCCAACAACAAAGAAGTTGAAGCCATGAAGATGGAGAGGGTGGCTCTCAGCACCCAAAATGCCAGTGCCCTGCAACACCACTTCCACACTAGTATTAAACTTGAGCACCACCGCTTTTGTCCCATTGCTCACATTGATGTTGGTGTTGTTGGATGGAGTGCCTGTGTAGTTGAATGGCTGGAGAGGATTGGTGGGAAAATCTGTGGTGAAAACTCCATTGGATTTGCCAAAGAAATGGGATTGAAGGAGGGCTGTTGTGGGAAGAATAAAGGAAATGTTGTTAATAGAAGCTGCAAATTTGGAGCTGTTGTTAGGCCCTTGGCATGTCTGGTTTTTGGGGCATGGGTTGGTTCCAAGGCCTACTGTGAAGAAGAAGCGTTTTCGGACAGTTTTCGGCACGTTGGCTGGGAATTTGGAATTAGCCAAACTCCTGAATTTTGCTGAAAAATTTGCAACAAATGAGGTGGCATTGATTTGGGGAAGGGTTGGCTTTAAAAGAGGAGGGTTTTTGAGGGAAGCGGAGGCAGAGGAATTTGAAGGGTTTTTATATTCAAGGATTCCGGCCACAGTGGAATTGTCGAAAGTGCCCATGCCTGTGAAATAGGGCCTGGCAAGCATGAGGAAAGTGGCATTTGGGTAGCTCGGCTTCGTCCTGAGAAGCACATTGGTGGTTTGGCCTGGTGTGATGAGCAAAATATCAGTCTTGAAGGGCTTGACATAAAGAGCATCTGCTTCCACTACTGTCAGGCTGTGGTTTGCTATGCTGAAAAACAGTTCATCATTGACTGCAGCGTTGATCAAACGCAAGAGGTAGGTCTTGCCTGGCTTCACCTTTAGCCTGAAAGTGTCTGAAAAGCATAAGAACAAGAAGAATTAGAACTTCATTTGTAGTGAGACAAGACTTCTGCTCCATAGACAATAAGGCTCACATGACCAAGATATATATACCCTTTTTGGAACAATTGTACAATGGCCCTGGAAGTCCGTTAATTGTGTAGGCTTCGGAGACATTAGGACCTGCTCCAGTCTGAAGAGCCTGGCGAATTACAGCCTCTGGATCAGCCTTCCACCACTCACCTGTAATGAATTGGTCACAACAAGTTAGCAAATTAATTGTGGCATGCATATGTTATTATGTTGTCTGTTGAATTTGACGAAATAGATTCTGAACAACATAACATGAAATTATATTAAATTTGGTGGGTTTAGTTACCAAAAATGATGGGAACTTCTTTGTGGGGTTTGGGAAAAGGGTAGGAAGCATTGTGCTTAGGGAGGATAATGAGGGGTCCATAGACAGTAGCTCTTAGCCACGAGATGTGAGCATGCCAGAAGAGAGTTCCCCTTTGACCAATGATGGTGAAGTTGTATACATAACTCTGGTTAGTTTGAATAGGGCACTGTGTGATATATGATGGCCCATCTGCCCATCCACTCTGCAATTGTCTGATCCCATGCCTGTGTTTAATCAAAATTTCAACAACAAAAAAACAGATAATTATACATAGATAATTAGAAAATCTGAATTTTATATATAGATAATGTGTAAGTTGTGTCATACCAATGGAGGCTGATGTTGTTCTGAACATGATTGACCACCTTAACCAAAATCCTGTCTCCCTCTCTAGCAATAATTCTAGGACCAGGGAACTTCCCATTCACAGCCACAATGCTCTTTGTCTGGCAAAGCCTAGTCACATTTTTCAACTTTATCTGCACAAAAATTACGCAAAGATAAAATTAATTTCAGCTCAAAAAAAAAAAGCTCAATGGCGGCAGTATAAAATATTTATGGTGCGTACATCAAATCTGTAGTGCCTTGTAATACCACTTGCTGCAGCAGCAGAAAACTCAGGAAGGGACCAAAAGCAGCTCAGAGCAAGAAGAAAAGCAGCTACAAATGTTGGTGATAAAGGGAAAGCAAAAGCCATTTTTTTTTTCAAAGTTGGTGTTTCTTTTGAGATAGCTCTGCAAAGGTCCGAGGAACTGAGGCTTGTGAGAGTTGTTTATATACAGATGAAAAAAAGTGTGTTTGGTCAATTAGGTAATGGGATGTTAGGGGTTTTTGACAGAGTAGAGAGAATTTACCAACTGAACTTGTTTGGTCAATGGAGTAAAGTTATTTATTTATTTCTATCTGTCAATTTGGTGCATGCTGCTGGCCTCTTAATTTTTGTTCTTATTTACCAGATTTTGTCCATTGATCATTATCCTCAACAGATGCCAACGAATCCAACGGATTCTTTTTATATCTTTTCACAAAAGCCCGTTTGGTCTAGTTCAAAAAGCCACTAATTGTGTAGTTACAAGTGGGGTATGTGGAGGTTTGTATAACTATTGGCAGGTTAAATTAAATAACTAGGGCCTTATTTAATTATTCACCTAATTTTCCACAATTTAGATATTGCTTATATGACAAGTAGCCATGTAGTTTATCTTATGACCCTCACAAAAACCCTTAGTTATAGTACATTTGAATATTCCGTTACATGCAAAATTGTATTTAAAAATTAATATACATATACAAGATTTTAACAGTACCGATTGATGTCAATCGATTGTTGGATCTGTGAGTTTTAGTCGGTAACCGAATCGATTTTACTCTTAATTTTAACCATCTATATATATAATATCTTTTTTGTCTCTTTCGAGTGGTGGAATCACATGTAGGTGTGAGATGGCCTTGTCTCTCCTAATCTACATGTAATTCTATGTACTCTTCTAAGAATTAGTATACAATTTTGAAACAAAAAATTCATGCAATGCCCCCCCAATTAAGATATTTGGACTTCTAACTCAAAGCCATATGACAAATGATACGTCATTAAGCTTGCACCATGAGCTATGATTTTGCCTTGTGCACGACAATACACCACCAATATCTTGCCATCATGAACACCGACAATTTTTGCCATGTGACAAAAATATTCTATTTATGACTAATTATGGTTTTATGAAATGGTTGAACTTTTGGTAAATTTGGGAAATATTACCAATTTCCACACAATTCCAACGGTCTGTTAGACTTTGGTGGCCCAACCCAAGAGATATTATCTATCAAAGAAATATTAATATATTTTTCTGAACCGAAAAACAGAAGAGAGAAATAGTACATTTGAAGTCTCATGATTTTTGTGTCCATTCACGTTGATGAATTTTATGCAAGACTCACTTGAGGTTGGGCCTCTGCCAGCCAAATAGAAATTAATACCAAAGACTCCAAAGAGGTCGACATTTGATCCGCCACCAATCTTTCAAGCAAGGAGAGAAATGATAACAACTGAATTAGGTTTGGTTTGAATTGTGCTTACCCCATTACCACAAGCTTAAACTTTAAAACTAGTTTGAATTGAACAAGAACTTGTTGGATTTTCACCCTACCCTATGTGTTGATGCACCAACTACACTCCTTATAATCTACTCTAAAACTACAAAACATTAAGAAAAATGAACTACACACCTAATTGTAGTTCAACACTTAGTCCACATCCCATAATTTTATCACCCAAAAAAGGAAAAGAAAAGGAAAGTAATACTTCAATTGTGGTTATACGCACATACCTGTACCTGCAAGAGAAAGATCAGCCTGTCTGTGAAATGATGATATTGTTGACAAAGAAACCGGTGTTGAAGATGATTAGCACATGAAGGGTGACAAGTTTTTTTATGGTGTACCAAAAGAAGGGAGCAAGAAACCAAAAAGGTTTAAAGCATATTCACTCTTAATTAAATTCACTGAATGTGGAAGAAGCAGCGATCCAATGATCTAATGTAGAAATCCAGGTTTTTAAAAAGCATAATAAGCAAATGGGAACTAAAGAAAGAACAATTTCACCCTAAAATTTATGAATTAGGATGTGAATCCAAACTCCACATGCATTATTCGAATATTTTGAATTTTGCACTCTTGTTGTGAATGTGGAGTAAGTGTAATATAAGTGACTGAACTCGGAACTGTCGTTTATGAGATTTGAATTCAGAACTTGCTTCGACAAAGTGGAGATTGTAACTAAGAGCATCCGCAATGGTTGTTCAATAGTTCAATACTATTTCGGTATCTATTGAATTGAACTGCAGTTTTACTTGCAATGATACAATTCAATTGCTTCAGTTTTTTGGCATGTGGGTCTCATAGTTAGCCTAATGCAATTCAATAGAGGGTTCATCACATAGCACCCTCTATTGCAATGAACTAAATCACACCATTGCAAGTGAGATTTTACTATTTTAGTTCAATTTCATGCAATAAAATTGCATTGATCCTAACCATTACAGATTCTATAAGTGGTCATTTGGGATTAATGTTAATTGTTGGGTTTGTAATGAACAAAACAATATCAAATAAAATGCATGCTTATCCAATAAGTTCATTATTGTGCAACATAAAGTGAGGGATCAAAAAGCCAAAAACAAATGAGGATAACACAGCCAAAAACTTTTCTAGGACCATTATTTAGAGGAGTGGATTTGGTATTGATTACATAATAGACCTTTCACGCAGAAAAAGCATCCAAAGAAAAAGAAAAACAGGATAACCATTGTCCAATTCCGATTCCAGAAAACACTCGAACATTCCTAGTTTCTTAGTTTTAAACAAACACAACGCAAATTATTGAAATCCATTTCTGGTAATTTTAATTGGCTCATTAATTAATCCCAGATCATAACAACTGCTATCACTCCCACCCCAAGAAGCACAGCAAGAAACCTGAAAGCTGGAGTGTCAAAGTAAGATTTGGCTTGTGGCTTGAAGCCTTTGGCAATGAGATGGTTGATTGCAACATAGATGAAAACCCCACAAGCAAGCCCCATGGAAATGGCATAAATCCAATCAGCTACAGGTCCTTGAGTTGTGGCATCAATGGCAATTCCTATGCCTACTCCAATGGGGCTAGAAACAGCAAAAGCGAAAGAGTAAGCTGCAGTGACCAGCAATGCCCTCTTAGGTAGCATTCTCAGTAATGCAATCCCCATAGCAATGGCTGCAAAAATCTTGTGCAATGATATCGTCCACAGATTCCTCCATGCATCTGCCTTTGTATCTGCAATATATATACATATAGTTAAATGCATACGTATACGTAAACGGGTGTTCGAATTCCTAGAGTCGGATTGTGGAACTTAAAGTTTAGGGTTTAGATCTTGCCAAGTTAATCAATATTATACTCTAAACTTTGAATGTGTGTCTTTTAGCAAATTTATATGCATTCAAATGATTCGTCGCCTCTTATTGCATAGATGTATTTGAAAAATCAGATTTACATACCTATACATACATATTAACATATTAACACACATAGGAAAGATGACCAATTTGGACTCTATATATAGTTTGGGAGTTTTTTTTTTTTTTTTTTCCCTTCAATCTGGTTCATATACGTTCAATTCTTCAATCAAGTCCTTAGTTTACAATTTTGATAATCTATGGAAAAAGCATGAACAATCAGAAATCTCTCATGCATGCGTAAGCGACTGACCGTAGCATAACTTTTAGGGCAATTGTCTCTAACATAATCTTTATAGAAAATCAATATTTGAAATATTGTATTGTGAGATAGAATCATTTTTACTTCATTTGTCAACTTGTTAGACAAAATTATTACTTCTTTGTGACTCAAAGCTGTGAGAGCTGATTTGAGGCACCATCTAACAATCTGACGAAGTTATAAACTAACCTCAACTATAGCGACCTAACTAAAACTATAGGGACTTAATTGAGAAGACGCGCGAACTACAAGGTTCAAATTAATTAATCATTTTCTATGTACCAGCAAAAGAAAATTTGCCCATAGTTAGATGAATAAGTAAAGCATGCAGAGTTATAGATATATACCATATATATATATATGAAATTAATGTGAAATCAATAAGAGTTAATGAGAGCTCAAACTATACCTGCAACTCCAACAGCAATACCCTCAAAAACCGAATGAAAACAAAGGGCAAGGATGAGAAGTATGGTGTCTCCGAAAGACGATGTCTTCAAGAAAACCGGGCTGACGCCATCTTCATCCTCCTTATGATCATGCTCTGCATCAGTCCTTCCCTCCTCCACTTCCACTCTAGCTTCTTTTTCGCTGGAACTTGTCACAAATAGCACTATGCAATCACCGAGCATGGTTAGCAGATACCCAGCCGATGCTAGCATGAATGCAAAAGGGTATGTTTTGGTGGTAAGGTCAGCAAATGTCCCAGCTGAGTCACTCAAGAAATGCATCAAAGAGGTACCAAGAAAAACCCCACCAGCAAATTGCGTGCCCAAGAGAAGAAAGCTTTCGTTCCATCGGTAGAAGTAGGGGGAGATCCCACCGGCGAAAGTGCTCACCAGTAGAATAATCAAACACCATACTTTCACCAAAACCAAGCCTTTTGAATGCAGAACTTTATGTTCGTCCTGAGTGCCGCTAACACTGTCGTGTTCTTCGCCACCATGACACTTGACTAGAAACGGTTGCAGGAGTAGAAGCAAAGAAACTAAAACACAGGTTGAGTTGAGAGTCTTAATGAAAGGGATGGAAGCCATGGACGAATTTTGACGAAGCTCCTCTCAACCCAATGGCTTGTGTGCTAAGTTATTTATCTAATGGTTTCGATTGCTTATACATTTAAACCTTCTTGTTTAATGGTTAAACAACAATAATTAAACAGAAGCTGACTGGCCATATATTGGCTCGCATTAATTCTCTCTTTGCAGTACAAGTTTGACTTTCGAAGATCGTATAGCATTGATGTACTACACAAGTTCCACAAGAAGCTTGTTTGTTCCCCTATGCTTAGCTTAGCCATATACCAATATTCTATTTGGTCCGGCTAAAATAAGATGCCAAGTACTTTTTTATGGACTCATCAAATCATGATATATTCAGTGATGTTAGATGCAAAATCAAACAATATTCAATAGCATAAACTTCAAAATAATATGTTGTGTCTCTACAAACTTGATTTCTTTTATAATATGGAAAGTCACATCTCTCATAGTCGAGATCACACGAATATTACGCATGACATATCGACATGATAGATACTGAGTGAAACCTCACACATATATCATTGAGCGACATATAATTCTATAATCCTGAACCCAAACCTTGTGGTTATGTACAAGTGATGCAAAAGATCCCCTTATTTGCAAATTGCAAAAGCATATGTGCTTTATTGCGTATTTGTACTACACTGCGTGTATGTACTACTACGTTGCGTATACAGGTTGTGCAACAAGAGGGCTCGTTATACCATGTCCGAACCGTCGGATTCGCTCTCCCTGCTCTCCGGCCATCTTGATCCAGCTCTAAATTTGCACACAGGGCATGTGCCTTGCTGCCGGAGCCATGGATCTATGCAGTTGGCATGGAACTGCAAAAGAAAATGATACTCTTGGCATTTGAATGTACAAACCAAAAATAACGGCCAACACACTGCCTGGATTATTAGAATGGAAAATTCCGAATTTTACAACTTGCAGCATAGTGAGTAGTTCAAAGTTTCAAACCTCAGATATAAGCAATTAAGAATTACCACAACTTTCTTTTCTTTTTCCTTTATATTTTTTTGGTTGGATACCACGTCAGGAAACCAGTATTGACAACACTTGGTGAGAATTTTTAAAATAAAGAGGGAGCATGGAGGAAAGTGTGCACAAGAAAACGATTGCAATTTAATGAATCTTACTAATCGCATTATGTACTGCTAATGATAATAACCCACATATCAAGACTGAAGGCAGAGGGTGTACCTGATGCAAACATGGCAAGCTACGCACTAGGTCCCCTCCATTAACTTGCTCCAAGCAAATGCTGCATGTCAGCTCATCTTCTGGATCCTTCATGCCTCCATCCACCCTTTTAGAGTCTTGCTTTTTGAGCTAGAAAAAATGGAATCAAGAAATTGAAAGCTATCCATAGAAAGTACGCATAACGACGACAATGTGCACTGTGCATTTGGGAAGAGAAAAAGAAAAGCCACAAAGAGACACATAGATAGATGTAATACACTACTATGTACATGTTGGTATGGGTTTGTCATGCAACCAACTGTTAGAAAATTATGCGAAAAATCAACAGACTCAGCAATCCAAGCCACCACCCACAGATTACCAAAAGCTTGAAAGAAGGATGAGAAGGTAACAGGTCAGGGCCAAATTCCATCTGCCGCATGGCTGAACAAAACTGTGTACTGAGAACCAATAAATGAAATGTGCTAATAAGCTTCTCATGAGATTTCAAAGTTGATTGTACCTTTCCCTAGTCTCATTGGAAACAGAACACAGCTCACAAATATATATTTACAATGTAATACAGTTAAGTGACAAGCTGTGTTTTAATCAAGAAAAAGTAACAACCGGCAGGCAAATTCTTATTAAATAGGCAAGCAAACTAAGGGTTCAAGAGAATACCTCAATTGGGGCTGAAGATGATGATGCCTGTTGCAGTGATGAATCATCCCTATGAACAGAAAAGACATCTTATCAAATAATGTCACATTTGGTGAAGTTAAATCCGAATAAAAAGAAAAGAAACCTGCTATTTGTTATATATGAATATATTGAAAGAGTCGCAGATATATAAAATAAAATAAATTCTCACAAGTGACATCATGCAAGAAGTGAAGGAAGTTTTTTCCCATCTTACAGGATCTCTGGGTCAGTGACTTTGTGCTTGTGGACAGGTAAGGCATTAATCTCCTCCTCGCTCATTGAAGTTGCAGTAGAGGCATTATCAGAGTCCAGAGCCCTCAAAGTATCATAATCTGCAATTGAATGTACAGAACAATTCATCTTGCCAATACACACATGATCGAAATCCAACTAAACTAGAACCAGAGATCTAGACTTGCTTTGGACATCTTTGAATGCACCTTTAACTTCAAAGAGGGAGCCACTCTGATGACAAAACTTATCCAAGAAGTACAATTCAGACAAAAAGACAGTACCTAGATCATCAAACTCCCGGTCAAGTAGTGCCAACTGGAGTCTTAGTCCTTGTAATCGTCCTCTGGTTGCAAAAGCTATTGAAGGTGGCATGTGCAGTCGCAGTTCCGTATGATTAAGCAAGCCACTGGCAGCTGCAGCATGTGCTCTAGCCTGTGCTTGAAGTTGCTGACAAGTTGCAAACATCCTCAGGGTTGTGGCCATCAAAAAGACACCCACAACTAGCCAGAGCTGCATACACAGATACAGAGGATTACCTCCTTCTAATTGTTATATAAGTTCTATTCTCCAAAGTTTCTAAGTGAATCACTAGCATGCTTAGATTGGACGCTCAGTGAAAACATACCAGAAAATTCGGTGACATCTGGTGAGAGTTTAAAAGCATGAATAGCAAGATAACTGTTAAGCAAACAGGCAACTTATGGATTAAAAATGTGGTCTAGTACAAGGCATGCAATGAACAAAAAATACAGAAACAAATGCATTACCCGTGACAAGAAAAGCCAGTGAATTCGTGCTTACTGGTCGAGAAGCATGAATACGCTGATACAAAAAGGAAAAAGTGTCAGCAGTCAGCAGAATGGCATGATAAACTCATCAAGACATGTATGAGTTACAAATGACCAGGATGCATATAGATACGTATACAACATAGCATGCATACTTCCACATGTAAATGTATGTAAATGAACATACCATTGCTGGTCGTTCAGGAATAAATCCTGGAAAGCCACTTTCAATATCTGCTCTAGCCCCTCGGAAAACAAAACTCATAGTTGCAACTTGCAAAAGATTTCAAAGAATTCCCCTTGTCAAGAAATTAATAAGGGGATAAGTATGGTGAAGTACTTGAGTATTCGAGTATAACAGTTTATATATCTCCCAAACCTGCAACAGCTGCAAAAGTTCCAAAGTACATCAGTTACTACTACACAAACAAAATTCAATTGTGAAGCAGTGGAAAAGCTGACATGCCTCATAAAAATTTTCCACAACAAATCATATTTTCCTCTAACAAGTTTCTTTAAAAAGTTTCCCACCTGGAAAATTTTACCATAAAATTTCTCATATCCTATTTTACACAACCACATGGTTAACATTTCACCCCGAAAATTAGTGTAGCAAACTTAAGAGATCCAACCCCATTTCTACCACAAAATTCAGAGAGATTCCCTTATTCTGAATGCAAGGTTAAAATCTCTCTGATTAAGCTGTCAATTCCACCATTGTTTTTCAACTTATATTGTGATTCACAATGTAAAAGGTACAATTCATTTGATAATTTCCTACATTTACTCCATTCCCAATTTCGTATTGCTAGCTAATTCGCCCATGCACACTCCATCATTATACATGTAAATGATGAACATAAACACAGATCTAACAAATTATATAAATTAATGACAACTTATGCAAAGATGAAAAATGAAATGCTTAACCTTAGATTTGGTGGAAGAAGCAAAGAGACTGCGATTGTACGACAAGTGCAGCAAATAGTAAAATTGCCATCAGATTTTCTCGGAAACAAACAGAATGAGAAGGAAAAGGACTTACAGATGTGAATCGAAACACAGAGCAGGTGGAGAGATCTTGTTGCGGGAGATAAAGTTGAAGCGGAGATTGGAGAAGTGGAGGGAACGAAAGAGATTGAGCAACGCTCTTCCTGTTTGAACAGTTAGTTCTGCTTCCTTCTTGCTTTATTTTTTTCTTTTTTTGAAAGGGGATGTATATATTGGTGAAAATAATACTAATTTATTAATTTAGAGAAGGCTCTAGAGGCTGCCACGTCCGCTTGCTTTTGATCCAACCGCTGCCACGACTTCTCGGCATGCAAGGTTGCGCCAACGCCGTAGGATTTGGGCTCCTGATTCCGAATCTGCCACGTCACACCAGTGAAGTGAGAAAAAATATATATATATATATATATATATATATATATATATATTATCAAAGAAAGATAACTTCATTGAAACTTCAATCTCTGGATTTGAAAAAAATAAAAACCGAACTACTACAAATTGATAATCAATCAGCCAATTGATCCCAAAAAATATTAGTTTACATTCTAAAAAGTCAATTGACAGTTGGGCTTATCATATAGGCAAAATTGTAGCAATTGTCCCTCAAATAAGACCTCACTTTACTTATTATCTTTCAACCCCAAAAATTATTATGATCATCCTTCATTAGATATCGCGTTGCACCACTCATCCTTCCGTTAATTCTGTTAAATTTTTTGTCGAAATTAAGGGTAAATTGGGAAATTCATATCAAATTTTAAGGACAAATAAGACTTTTACCTAGTCACCACCTCATTCTACCCAAACCTAACGACAACTCTCTCTCTCTCTCTCTCTCTCTCTCTCTCTCTCTCTCATGATCCTTTTGGGTTTTGTTTAGATTGTTCAATTGATTGAGAGGAAGACCAATCGATGAAAAAAGTTGGGAGGAGGAGGGGGTTGACAAACAGAGAGAATGAGAGAGTGGGTCAAGGTCGGAGTGGGTTTGTGGGGGTGGGTCGGAGGCATATCTATGGAGTTAGGTCGATAAAGGGTGGCTGGAGGAGAGAGAGTTGGTTGTTTAGGATGGGTTGTGCTTATTAAGGATCCAACACATGAAAAGACAAATATAGTCCTATTTTTCACGGAAAAGTTGACATGGCTAACGAAAAAGACGAGTTCTGAAAGTCGAGGCATAGTTGAAGCACCATTATAATAATTTTTGGAGCTGAGGGACTAAAAGTAAATTCGGGGCTTACTTAAGGGATGATTGCTACATTTTTTCCTATCTTATATAAGAGTACATATGGTACAAATAATCTCAGCACTTTTCTATCTAAGGGTTTTTTTATAATAAAAAATGTATCAATATGTCCCTATTTTTTTACATACCTACATACGGAACATTTTTTATAGTCTCATTTTTTAGATATAACATCGACATTATTATCGCCAACAAAATATATTGACAAATTATTGATACATTTTTGACAATATCGATTCGCATTTGTTCTCCATCATGCACAGATAAAATTTTATCTAAATTAAAAAAACGGCCATCTTGCACAAAATTCTGGTTCAAATTTAACGTGTTATGTGTTTTTTTTTCCTTTCACCATGTTATTTGCCAACCGGAGTCATTCTATAATGAAGGCCTTATATATAGCCCTTATATGAGGTCATTTCTCTTAAAAGTTGAATCATGTTAATCAATTTAATTTAAAAATTAACTAATTTAATCTAACAATTAAAAAATACGACATCATCTAAAAGTCATATGTAAGGCCCTCGCTGTAGAATTCCTGTTGCCAACCGTCCACGAAGCACAGAACAGAAGTACAAGCAGCCAAACTGGACCAAAAGTAAAAGAGAACTGGGCCTAATTTCAACCCCTCAGTTAACTCGGGCTTCCACGATCTGACCTCCTTGAACTAGCCATATATATATTTATTTTTTTTCTTTTTTTCTTTTTTGTGATGGGTAGAGGCAAAAAATATCCCATGGGGAATATTCCTTTCCAATTGCTTGGCAGAAAAGAAACGACTTGAACCACAAGGTGTGGTGTGGTTTGCAAACTGTCACCTCCAGCTGGCGAGTTACCTAGTGTCTCAATGGCAGGGATTCGAAACCCGTTGGAAGCACTTTGTGGCCAGGGGCAAGCCGAACTCCAAGCGGGGATTAATCCTACCCTTCGGGTGTGGGGACACCTCGTGGTATTTACCAAAAAAAAAGAAAAGAAACGACTTGCAATTTCTGTCCAGCCAAACACAAAAAAGCTCAACAATATTAGTTTTAATATCTATCTATACATATGTGCACAAGCTAGATATGAGTTGGCTGGACTTTCCTTGCAGCAAAAAGCCAAAAGCCAAAAACCAAAGCCAGCATCTATATCTAGTCTACGGGGGTATGTTGTAGACTTGCTTGACTTGGACATTTATTTTAACTTTGATTCAGTAATCACTTCAAATCAAGGACCATATAAAATCTGCGTGCTCCCTTTGTTCTAATATTCTATTGCCCTTCCTGGCAATCTGAAGGTACATATAAAGAAACAATTATATGACCAAGTTTATCTGCTAATAGGGAAATCCAGTAGCCTCACTTATGGACGTCATTTTCACAATAATTGATAACATAACTGATCATGAAACAAGCACATGAAGCAAAAAACAATTTGCACATGAAGCAAAAAACAATTTGTATGTTCCTTCTGACTAGCAGTGGTGTCTAATTATAAAAGAAACGCGTGTTTAAGAAATAAAAATTAATTATGCGTCATATTTTAATTGGATAATACAACCGCGTACTACCCCAATAAACTGAAAATCCATAACTCAAAATTAAATGATAATTTTAAAAATGAACAATTTGAATTATTATCAGATGTGTTTAAATGAAGATGAAGATTTGTTGTTCATAATATCATCACCAAGAATTTTCCTGATAAATAATGGAAGGGCTCCCGCTCCTCCTACAAACAAACTCGGTGGGCACGTTGTCGGTGTCAATCAGCCAGCTAGGCCTCAGGAATAATTCTGATGAATAATGAATCCTTTTTTTGCTATAAGTGAGATGACCCATGACAACCCAACTCACGGGATATAAACACTGTAAACTTAACAAGTAGCTTCAATTATTTGAGAGAAGAGATAGCCAAAATTTGGTGCGTTCCAGCCACAAAGGCCAAACAAAACATTCATTCATTCACGGTCACATTCTCAAGCTACATAGGCAGAACTATGAGTTGACACTTCTGCTGTCACTCACTTCATAAATAAAATCTGACTTCTTTTCTAATTTATCGGGACGGGAATTCGAACTTAAGTGTAAAGAACCAATCATCAACCGACTTAACCCGCATCTGCTAAATAAAATCTACTAATTAAACTGCAATGAGCAACAGAAGAAGTTGCCGTAATTAAGTTTTACGAACTACATTTCGAATTTGCTGTAAAATGCTACCTTTTGAGCAAATTTTGCTTTAAAACAGAGGCCTGCGAGTTCTCAGCTCAGTTGCTCTTTTCACGAACACAGAACCCAAATCCGGCAACCTTGAAATTCTTCCAAACTCCCAACGCTATAAAAGTATATACAGTGATGAATATAAAAATAAATAAATAAAACCCCAAAAAGAAACAAAATTTGCGGCCTTTTTAATCATCCAACACCCAAGCCCTGCTACGCCTCTGGACGAACCGGCCAAACACCGAACTTGAGTGACTCTGACTTCTGCTGAAAACCGACCCGGACTCGGACCCGGACCTCGAAGAAGACGAATTGGACCTAAACCGACCCCAAACCGACGCCAGATTACGGAAAGCCCTGCGAATCCCACGACTCTCACTTCCTCTACTTCTCGATGACCATAGTACCCTTCTCGGAGCCCCGTTCCCGTTGAATGGGCCATCCATTTCCGTGTACACAACCGGCAATTCCCTCTCTCCGGGTCGTCTGCCGCCGGAGAATCTCCCCACAGCGAACCCACCGCCGGGTAATCTCCAGATGGTCAGCCCCATGGTCTCTTCGTCGAGACCCGGATCCGAATTTCGGTCATTTCGGTCCGCGGGCAGCTCGTGCCGGCAAACAGGGCACGAGTTTCGCATAGCAAGCCAGGGGAGGATGCAATCCGAGTGGTATATGTGCTTGCACGGCATTTCTCGGGCCTCCGACCCGAGTTCGAATGCTTCCTTGCAGACCGCGCAGTGCGCATCCGACCCGACGTGTGTTTCGCCGATTTGAACAACGGGCATAGAGTCCACGGCTGATTTAGACGCGGGCGGATTTTCGGGTCGGCCCAGCCCGGTGATTTCAATCTGGGAGAGCTGGTCGAGCAACCGGTCGAAGCCCGAGCCCATTAAGATCTCCGACATGGTGGGCGGGAGGGGCTGGAGCCCCGACCCGGCAGCGTCGTCATAGTAAAGCTCGAACGAGTTGGACTCAGTATTTGACTCGGCCCCGCCACGTAGGACAATAACCGGGTTGAAGGGGGAGGACCGGTCTACGGTGGCTCGACGGACTCGGCGAGAAGTCGGAGCCGGGTTTTGATCGTGGACGTGGGTGGACGGGAATCGACGGTGGTGATGGATCGGCGGTGGCTGTGGTTGCGGCGTCGTTTCGATCTCTTCTAGAAAACCGGTTTCGCAGTGGGGGCATGAGAGGGTAGAGTCCTGGACCCAGACACGGACGAAGCGAGTGCATCTGTAGCACCAATACGACGTCGTCGGCGACGGCGATGACGTGGCCATAGAGGTTTAGAGATCTGAAGGGTGAAGAGAGAAGGAGAGTTTTAGAGAGAGAAGGGAGAATGAGGAGAAATGAAAAGCGGAGGGGGAAGAAGAAGGCTTTTATGGAGGCACGCGTGGGAGGCGAAAAAGGACGAAATAGGGTTCTTATTGCCTGGCGCGTAATTCCACGCGGAGTTTACTGAGCGCTCTGATTAGAGAAAGTATTAGGACAATAATTGTCAGTAAACACAAGCTGCTCCACCATCCTAAATGATTTTTTGGGAATTTTTCCCACTTTTATATTTTAGATAAGAATGATAAATCCAAGATGCAAAAGGGTATTTCTTTTTGGGAGCATTTTTACTCATCACTTTAACTCAAGGTGTACCCTAATTATCATTCTCAATATTTGCCACGTGTCTATTGATATAACCATAGTTGCATAAATACAAAGTAAATAGTTAACTATGATTATGCCAAAGGACACGTGTCAAGTATTGAGAAGGGTGATAATGATACATCTTAGGTTAAAGTGGTGAGCAAAAATATACTCATTTCTTCTCTTCTTATGTAGTCAAAGAATTTTGATAGAATGTGGCGGCGGATGCTTTGGCTTCTAAGAGTTCTGAGTTTGGCCCTGGGGTGCAGTATTTTACTGAGTTGCCTACCTTTCTTGTGACTTGTTTGGCTGAGGATGCTAGTGGGGTGTCTAGGTCCCGTGCTGTTCGTGAGTAGTCTGTTTGTTATGGGCTTTTAGCCCCTCTTGTTACCACCAAAAAAAAAAAAAGAATTTAGATAGTTTATAATATAGTGATAAAGAAGAATTTATAGTGTTGTTATTGGCTTTCTAAAATTGTTATTCTACTTTATTTGTTTTATCTTTTAATGTCATTATTTAAACATTGTGTTTACTGTAAAGAACTTGTAGCTCAAGTGATTTCAGTCAATTGTGTCCATGAGATTCTATGTTCGAATTCATAATCCGCCAATATCACTTGAATTTATAAAATAAAAAATAGTGTTATCATTTTTCCAAGAGAAAAAGATTTCAAATTAGTAAATTATGAACATGAATAATAAAAAATATATCATGTTTTGGGAAAAATCAGAGTACTTTAAAATAATTTTAGATTAAGGAATTTCGAGGAAGCTGCAAAAAGAGTCCACCAAAAGATGAGTCACTCAAAGGCTCAAGTGGGTAAATTATAAATTTGGACATGTGATTAATTAATAAGGGAAAGAAATATGGAAGTATGAGAAATTAGGGGGAATGGATGGCGCGTAGGTGTGAGACGTTGACTTGAAATGAGAAGGGACGCCGAGTTTGAAATTTGAAATCGGTCGCCGGTTTCGGCAAGAAGATTCCTAACAACAACAACGCAAAGGCAGAGGCAAAGGCGCGTCCTGTAAATTTGGCTTGGCTCGGCTTGCTTGGCTTCACTCGTCTACAAAGACCACACCTATACATGGCATAAAAATTGGAATGGCCTCCATCAAATTGGGCCCCATTTCCCTCTCAATCATGATTTTTTTATTTTTTTTTTAAATAATTATTTTGTGGTGTTGGCTTAATTAATTAGGTGCTGAGTTCCATTCCCATCCAACTGTATGTTTTTTTTTTTTGTGGGTCAAATCCAACTGTATGTATTCTCTACTGTTTTGACTCAATTCAAATAAAGTGATATAAATGTGTTTCATATCAACAAGTTTATTTTTTTTTATTTTTAGAGAAAGCGATCTTTTTGGATTAGCTTGGCTATACTTAACGACTGTCTTGGATTAACTTGGCTAGGACTATGCTGGATAACATTTGTTCTGTGTTCGGTAAAATACTAGATTGAGAGCCGGATTGGGACTGTTTTATTTATTTATTTATTTATTTTCTTTCTTCCTCATCCCTGTCAACCCTCCCGACTTCTCCCTCATCCAGACCAACCCTACCGCCCCACCATCACACACCCAAACTCCACATCCTGGTTCACTATTTCTTTCTTCAACCTTCTCTCTTCAACATCAAAAAATTACTTTTCCAAAGAGAAATCTTTCACTTTCCCTCCTTTTCTTTTTCCTTTCATGAAACACAAACCAAAACCCAAAGTCCATTTCCAGTTTTCATCTTCTCCTTTTTCTCTTGTACCTGACTTTCCCACTGGTTTCATTTTATTCCCAACTCTCTTTCTTCATTCCCTTCACGCATAAAAGAAAAATAAAAAGAACCCATCTTTATTTATTTGATCCATTGTTCTCTTCTATAATTATCTCACTGGTTTTGCTTCAATTGGTCCACAAAGAAATTGGTTTTTTTGGGAAGTCTCATCCGGTAGACATGGGCTTGGATTCTGAAACTCCAAAACTTGTTATTGTCGGAGTTAATTGATTTATTTCCTGAATTTGGATTTTGCAGCAGAGAGAGAGAGAGAGAGAGAGAGAGAGAGAGAGAGAGAGAGAATCTGTCATTTATGAGGGTGGGAGGTTATGGCTGCGACGAGCGGTGGGAAGTGATGGCTTTGACGAGGGGTGTGGTGGGGTGTGCGGTGTTGGCTGCGAGTTTGCAACTAGGTGTGGAGCGATGAGGAAGTCGTGAGCGATAAGAAGGGGAGGGGATTATCTACTCCCCCCTTCACACATGGGTTTCAGGAAGCACGCCTAAGGAGGTGTTCCTGGTGGGCTCGGGATTGTTAATTCCATCTAAAACTAGAACCATGTCACAACAAACATGGGATAAAAAGTTAGTCCAAGCCAGTCCAAGCTTAGAAGGTGTACCAAACAGGCCTAACTGTATTAGATGGGACAATATATTGGTCAAATAATATTATAAAACTCAGAATAAATTTAGAAAAATTGTCTCATGATATCAAACTATTTTTCTTATGAATTTTGTTTTTTCTAAAATATTTTTGTAATGAACATAGTATATACTAGTTATGGTTTGCAGATTTGCGCAATCTCAAAATATGTATGTGTGTGAGAAAATTCCTCTTTTTTCTTCTTAACTTTGACAACCACAAAAAGTTATGAAGGCAATTTTTCCTTTATTTAAAATAAGTTTAGTGATATTTATATTTCTATTGTTGAGAGAAGTCCTAAATTTGAATTTCATGTCCCATGTGAATTATTTTAGGTCATTTTAAGTGATTCTGGGGAGAAGCACCTCATATGTTCTTCTTCATAAAATCACTTAAAACCACTTAGGGTCAGTTTGGCATTATTGTGTTGTGAAAATAATCGTTGTCATAATTGTTGTGAGAGAAATCAATTTGGCGTTTGGTAAACTTTTTGTTAAAAGTGTTGTTAATACTGATTGCCGCATAGTCATTAAACCCAGCGCCTCTTCGAAATTGATTCCTACATAATCAGAAAATGAAAGTACCTCATTAGCTGCTTTCCCTTATAACTTTCTCTCACAACAATTTTTAACAATAACTCATTTTCTTATAGGTTACCAAACCGGTTGGGCTTCCCAAATTTTTTTAAAAAATCACTTATCACCCCCAAATAAGCAATGTCAAACGGGCACTTAAAGTGATTCTCCATAAAAGTGATTATTGGCATATTTACAATCACTTCCAGACGAGCCGTAAGAAAAAGATAATTATATCTCATTCTAATGCTGTTGTTTATTTACGAAAATTAACTGATACAAAATATAAGATATATATGTGATTGCAAGTTTATTTAGAGTGAGATAATATGTTAACGGTTATGCGTGGATTGATTTAGGATACCATTTTGTACGCTATACCATTTTGTATGTTATCAGTTACGACACAAGTTTAGAGACTAACAAGGTTGTCAAGGATCTAATTATTGGTCCAAACAATGACATGTTTAAGTGAGAAAAATTGGGATAACTGTATTGAGCCGACTTGGAGCGTATACAATTAGTAACCAATTCTTGTGGGATATGAGTATGACGCTGATATAGCGTTCATAGGTGTGACAATATATAAGTTAAAAAAAAATCGCATTTGCTTACTATATAGTTCGTTGGGTAGTATGGTAAATTAATCATGGATGTATATAATAATAATCTTGACAGAAAAGTGATTATGAATTTAACCAAATTTTATTTATTTATTTATTTAAATGCAATTATGAATGCATGTTCTGCGGTACGCTCCCCTTCTTTAAGAGGCAAATAATAGAAGGGCTGATTTTTTATTTATTTTTAAATGAAAAATAAGAACTGAAATTAATGAAGAGGTACAACAGGAGTTTGGTAAAGGAAGATTAATGAAAAAAAACGTACTATAATGTTTTTTTTTATATATTTTTTATACTAAGAGTTTGGTAACACATCAATCAAGAAAAATTAATTTGTGTCTGTCTCTTGTTGGCTTCCGTCCACAAAAATCATGGCGCATAGTTTTCGACCCGTTCGGTTTGCATGCGTGAAAAGTGTGAATTACAACTTCTGTATGGCAAGGGCTTTTATTTTACTTTCAGGCAAATTCGTAAGGTCAAGCCCTCCATAATGCTATTCAAAGAAAAGATAGGAACCCATGAATGCATCACTGTTTTAATATGTGCATCCAAAATAAGCTTAAGCAATTAAGTGAAGATGTTAGGTACTAGCTCACAACTCAATATTTTGAAATTTGATAGTCAGCGTAAAGATTATGCTACGGTCAGTCGTTCATGTATGTGTGAGAAATTTCTGATCGTTGATGCATGTGAGACAAACAATACATGAACGGTCGGATTTCGCCCACACAACTCATCTAGCAAAATTCATGTTGTCAAAACTTCTTAGTTCTTTTCATTCCTTTCACATCCAAATATTTTTGCAAGTATAAATTAATCAAAATATGAATAAATAGCATTTTGTGCAAATAAATTCATGATTCAAATTAGTTTAAGAAAGATAGGGGAGCGTCTTGTCGGATTGGTCCTCAAATGCAAAAGGTTCAAACCCCGAAAAGCTTACAAAGCAATGTTTACGTGGTTTCTCAAACCTTTCCCAGTGCCAGCCTTATTTTTTTAACCGCATTATGCTACTTTGAGTTGAGTCACTCTCGCACCACTTTTCCAAAGAAAAGAGGCAAACTTCTTTGTTGGAAGAATTTTTTTCGCTTTCTCATCGCAGTCTCGGGGAAAAGCCAAAAAGCAAATAATATTCTTTTGACAAAGAGAAAACTCATTATGTGATTTTACTAATTTAATTTTGCTTAAAGCATTAACGACATAATACAAGTGATAATACTTTCATGTGACATAACATTATTAGTCGGTGATAACAAAACAATTTTAATCCCGTTACAACTAATTTTTCACTTAAGCATGGCCCAAATCTTTGACTTGGTTTTTGGGTATGAGTTTTGTGTGGCAAACTCTAGAGGGCTAAAGCTCATGTGTAGAGCCCAGTTTATCATGAACCCAATTTGTATGTTCCTCTTTATTATAAGAGAAGAAATCCAAATTTAGGTTTTTGGGTTTTCTCTCAATTTTGGTATTGGGTGGGGCTTAAGTTGTTGGAACTGTGAACATTAAAAAAACATAACGTAAAATGGAAGAAAATCCAAGGCCCAACTTAAACCCAAGGAGTTGCTGCTAGGTGTGGCTTCTGTTCTCTTCCTCATTCAAGATTCAATCACCACCCTACACTCGGCAGCTTATCAATGGACGACATAACTGAGGAAGTAGGCAGAACAGAAAACCCAGAAGAGATAATGTAGTTAAAGTTCTTCCACGTGCTCGGGCCATTAGCTTCAAACCGAAGACTTTCAGAAGCAGGGAAAGAGACTCTCAGAGGCATTTTCACGAACAGGTGGTGGGCTTAACAGACGACCTTCATCATTGATCTCCTTGTTCTAAATATAGGCAAAATACCCAATTGCCATTTCGCTGACACATGGAGAGAGTCAGAGACCTTTCCTACCCCAAAGGGTTTTCCTCAATTTGGCATCCAATACCAAACTTGCTTATGTCAAATCTCTCTTGCTTATTTTCTCCATCAATAAACTGTCTCTGAGATTTTCTCTGCAAGATGTGGACAGCTTCATTTTGTAACTTTTTAATTTTTTTTTCTTCATGATTCTAACTAGATAATAAGAGTGGCATTTACTATTTACCTTGTTCAATATTTTTTTACCCCTCCCACTTTTTATGTGGTGTAATTGCTACTATGCAAGCATGTGACAAATAAAAATGGTGGATCACCGATAACACCAACCAGATTTTGTACTTTTGACTTTTCTTTTGTGACTAAGACCCCTTTTCATATGCTGCTCAAGGAAATATCACAAATAAAGTTAAATTTCCTGGTAGAAAAGAAAGTGTGGAGTTTTTATTTTATTTTATTTTATTTATATTTAAATAATTTAAATAATGACTAAAGGAGGGGCTCTAATATTCTTCTCTTCATAATCTTATCCATTGATTAAAAAGAAACGTATAATAATCTACTACACATACAATGATGGTTTTGCGTACTTAAGAGTTTGAATTAGGGATGGAGGCCCAATATGACTAGAAGGCCTTTACAAATTTACTTACTTCAAATAGGGAAAGTAAGAAATCGGAAAATTTAGGAATATAAGAATTAAGGAATCATGTAATATAGGAATATGAGAATTTAGGAATCGGGGAATTAGCCCTCTTAGTTAATCCAATTTTCTGGTTTGTGATGGTATTCAGTTATGAATTTTAATGTGGAATTCACATATTTTTTTGATTTATTATGTGTTAGTAAATATTTGTTTTTTTTCTTCCTAAAACGAGTATTGGAATGATTCTAATTTATCATAAATAAAAGATTATGTGGGTTCCACATTAAAATACATACTCAAAGACTTGAAAAAGCATAACATAATTGATTTGGGGAGTAGTTGATCTCATACCTATTCAATCTCTCAAGCATCCTGTACTTTCCCAATTCATAGTTTCCCGTAAGACTACAATTTTTATTATTATTTATGACTGGAGACAAACACACACAAAGATTTTCCTTCGATCATGGAAAGCTTTTATTACTATACAAGAAGGCCAACTCAAGACTACGATGTTGATTGGTGTATATATATATATATTAATCTTATGTTTCTTTTTTTTAATAAAAAATTATATTTCTCTTAAATCTTTATCTTCTATGAACAGAAATGTTATCAATTCATTCATACGACAGTTTGATATATATTATTACTTAATTAATTAAATTTCTAAATTAATAGTTGCTTTCACATTTTCTAAATTAATTTGATTTCCTATCTACTCGTCTAAATTATATAATTTCATTTGGATACATACAGAAAGAACTTCCTAAACAAAAGCAAAATAAAATCTGATTTACACACATGATTAACTGTAAATTGTGGTCCTTAATTACAAAGTATAATGAAAATACAGGTGAGATCCCCACCTAATTATAACGTCTGCAGCATTTAGTTTTTGGTCAACAATTCCATGCAGTAGGCCACAAGCTGCTTCTTTGGACCCAACACAGCAAAAAGGAAAAAGCCCTGCAAGCCTCCAAGCCTCCAAGCAATTTTGTTTCAAGTCTTGTCTAATAAACTTCATGACAAAATGGTTTAATTCGATGACCCAATTGAATGAGCTTATTTTTTTTTATAAAATTGATAGCATTACACAATAAATACAATAATAAATATACATATTACTAATATGAGTTTTGTTTTTTATAGGCTGAGACCCTTTTTTATAAACGTGTTTTGTTAATTTGATCCACTATGTATTCGTATTCGGCACTTTAGTTGATTTGTATTTGTTTATATTGTCTTCGGTTTTTTTATAAATAATTAAGAATCCAAATTTGGGCAAAATGCAGACATAAAAATGACAGAAAGCAGGCAAAAGGAGGAAATAAATTTTAAAAATGGAAAATCAACCTACTTACCCAAAAGGAAGGGAGAGATTTTTACCCAGAAAATTAGAACTGTGCACTGAAACTGTACTTGCCCCATTTTTTAACCCACTGCTAATTTTTTTGGGTTCATGGAAGAGGGAGCGAATCTAAGGAGCTGACGTGGCAGTCAGAGATTCTTCCTATTGGAGACGAGAAAAACTAAACAAACATCATTATCATTAATCATTATAATTAATTTTAATTTAGTGAATTTTTTCCTTTAAAACATCAGTCCGTTATCACTTGGTCAATTAGCCCTAATTTTTAGGCATGTTAATTAACTATTTCCAGATATTTCAATAACCCAAAAATAACAAAAGAAGATAAAAATATTCCCATAAATTTATTTATCATTTTTTATTACTTTCTTTCCTGCTTTCTTTCTAACTATCACTGTATTTAATCCGCTGCTTGAACTGCAACAAAACCCTAACAAGGGTTCTTGTAGGAACCAATCGCCGCCCTATTTATCTCAGCCGTCAGTTACCCTTTGTTTCTCTATAACTCTCTTTGATCTTAGACACAACTCCTCAGCACTCTCACTGATATTGTGTTCTGTATTTTTTTTCTTCTCAAACTTAAATCTTTTTGTCTATGCTCTTGTTTTTGTGCTGTTACATGGAGAACATGCTGGAAAAAAAGTGGTTTCAATAATTTTATGGGACTGAATTCAGGGAAAGATAATAACTTTATGAGCTCTGATTGTTGTTTTGGGGTATATATATTTTAGGTGAGGCATGAAGTGGCTTGGGAGAAATTTTGGGTTTTGATCAGTTTAAAGTTAGCAACTTTGAGGTTGTAAATATGGGGCTTTTAGGTTAAAGTCTTGATTTTGGGATTGTTGTAGGGGTTTAGGGTTAGGTTACTGCTAGTGGGTAGTGATTTGAGTTTTTGGAAGAGGGTTGATTGTAGGTTAGTGTTTTTCGTCGAGAATGTTGTCTGAAATAGGAAGAAGACCAATGCTTGCAGGTAACGAGGGGTCCTTTGGTGACGAATTTGAGAAGGAGATAGGTATGTTACTCAGGGAGCAGCGCAGGCAAGAGGTTGATGATCGTGAAAGCGAGCTGAATATATTTAGAAGTGGATCAGCACCTCCAACTGTGGAGGGTTCTTTGAATGCAGTGGGAGGGTTGTTTGCTGCTGGTGGCGGTGCCGGTGGTGGTGGCGGTGGTGGTGGTGCCGCCGCCTTTTCGGATTTTCCTGGAGCTAAAAATGGGTTTGCGTCTGAAGAGGAGCTTAGGTCCGATCCTGCTTATCTCCAGTACTATTACTCGAATGTGAATCTGAATCCGCGGCTTCCACCTCCATTGCTGTCAAAGGAGGATTGGAGGTTTGCGCAGAGGATGAAAGGAGGAGGGAGTTCTGTATTGGGTGGAATTGGAGACAGGAGGAAAGTGAATAGGGCTGATGATGCTAGTCAAAGATCGTTGTTTTCGATGCCGCCAGGTTTTAACTCGAGGAAACAAGAGAGCGAGGTTGAGCCGGACAAAGTACGTGGCTCAGCAGAGTGGGGTGTTGATGGACTGATTGGTTTGCCAGGTTTAGGACTTGGTAACAAACAAAAGAGCCTAGCTGAAATCTTTCAGGTGATTTGTTTCTATGGTTGTGTTCGATGTTCGATTTGGTACACGTGTAACTGGAGTTCGTGCTTTCTTAATGTTTGCTTGCATTTGTTGATAACGCTTTGAGTATCACTTAATATTTGTTCCTTGAATTGTCTGTTCTTACATTTATGCTTCCCATTGATATTTGACAGTGACATAATGTATAGCTTAGGAGAATATTGATTCATGGGATAGAAAATATGAGTATTTGATTCCTGTATTTAGAATGCAAATGTGTGCTTTGCCCTTTTGGCTTGGACCAAATGTCCTCATCCTGAATGCTACCTTTTACGTTTATGTTAACATCTTGATTGTGTACCTACGGCTGGTCCACTCTTTCAGATATTGGATATTGAGGAGGTTTTCTACTTAGGACAATTAGTCAGTCATAATCACACTCTCGATAGGAACTCACTTTGAGAACTTTGAAAGTCCAATACATCCTTTAGAAGCTTTTAAAAAACAGGGAAATTTTTAACTGCATCTAATCTTGTTTAGTTTTCCCTTCTTTCTGATGGCTGTAAGTAGCACCAAGTTGTTCAGCTTAACAGTCCTCTTCATGATTGCATTGGTCATCTTGGTTATGGCTGCACGTCTGTAGTCATACTAGCTTGGAGTGCATTTGTTTTCTTTTATTGGTCCGATTCCTGGGATAGGTTGCCAGCCCT
Source organism: Prunus kanzakura (assembly GCA_020521455.1). Classification (NCBI taxonomy): domain Eukaryota; kingdom Viridiplantae; phylum Streptophyta; class Magnoliopsida; order Rosales; family Rosaceae; genus Prunus; species Prunus kanzakura. The sequence goes on from BPUM01000784.1 coordinate 4,827,666, forward strand.
CGTAGTTTCTAATACAATTTAATGTTTTGCAACTACCCTTCTTGCCTTACATCTCTCTTCAGCTATAGTTTCCAGGTTATCATGCTATTCTTTAGTTGACCAAAGTAATGCTCCACAGAGCATAGTAGTACCACCAGTATCAGTGAATTTGGATAATCCTCCTTGCTTCTTGCATTTAACTCAAATGAGTGAACTTGATGAGTATGGTTACACCCCTTTTTTTCAATTCTGATTGAATACAAATTGGTTATGCCATCACAGGTACACCATAATTTTTTTTTTCCTCAGTAGTATGGTTGAATATGATCCGGATAATTTTCAGTCCAGACCATACACTTGTTTGGCAACTCAAAATCAGAGTTGTAATTAGCACTGCACAGAAAAGCTCTTATTTAGATACTTTATTCTTAAATTCTAAAGCTATCAAGATAACATCTTTTATGCATTCATAATTTAGATTCCTATATATGTTTAAACCATTTTTTCCCTATATCTTTCTGTATCAAGAGTACCTATAAAGTTTTATAGTTGTATGGTTCCTTTGTTGTTGCATGCTAATCTTACTTATGAGTCCTCATTTTTGGTTCACAACTGTTGTGCTGGTGCACTATCATTAGTTTGATCTGTTTACTATATTTTATTTGCTGACTAGTTAAAATTTTTGTTGTTCAGGATGACTTGGGGCGTGCATCTCCTGTTTCTGGGCTTCCTTCTCGTCCAGCCAGCCGTAATGCATTTGATGAAAATGTAGATGCTGTAGGTTCTGCTGAAGCTGATCCAGCTCATTTGCGCCGTGACGTGATGGCTTCTGATGGTCTCCGATCTAGTGCAAATGGTCAGGGCTCATCTGCAGCCCAAAGTATGGGCCCACCTTCTTCTTACTCGTATGCTGCAGCTCTAGGTGCTTCATTGTCAAGAAGCACCACTCCTGATCCTCAACTTGTTGCTAGGGCTCCTAGTCCTTGTCTTACACCAATTGGAGGAGGAAGAGTTGGTACTTCAGAAAAGAGAGGCATTAGTAGTCCGAGCTCCTTCAATGCTGTCTCATCTGGCATCAATGAGTCTGGAGATCTGGCGGGGGCTTTTTCCAGCATGAACTTGTCTGCAAATGGTGTAATAGATGATGAAAACCATTTGCCATCACAGATCAAACAAGATGTTGATGATCACCAGAATTATCTCTTTGGTTTGCAAGGTGGTGAGAGTCATGCCAGGCAACTTGCTTACCTAAAGAAGTCTGAATCTGGGCATATGCATATGCCATCTGTTCCACACTCAGCAAAAGGTTCATACTCGGATTTGGGTAAGAGCAATGGTGGTGGGCCGGATTTTAGTACTGATAGGCAAGTTGAACTACAAAAAGCTGCAGTTTCTTCTAATAACTTGTATTTAAAAGTATCCCCCACATCCAATCATAATGGTGGTGGCAGCTTGCATCCTCAGTATCAGCAAGTAGATACTGCAAATTCGTCATTTTCAAACTATGGTCTAAGTGGGTATTCTATGAATCCTGCATTGGCATCCATGGTGGCTAGCCAACTTGGCACTGGTAATCTTCCACCCTTGTTCGAATCAGCTATGGGATCCCCTGGGATGGATTCAAGAGTGCTTGGAGGAGGTATGGCTTCTGGACCAAACCTAGCAGCTGCTGCATCTGAATCACATAATCTTGGTAGATTAGGAAGTCCAATTGCAGGGAGTGGTCTTCAAGCTCCTTTTGTTGATCCTATGTATCTTCAATACTTGAGGACATCTGAGTATGCTGCAGCACAGCTTGCTGCTCTTAATGACCCCTCCGTGGATAGGAACTACTTAGGTAATTCATACATGAATTTACTTGAACTTCAAAAGGCGTATCTTGGAGCCTTGCTTTCACCACAGAAGTCACAGTATGGTGTTCCTTTGGGGGGCAAGTCTGCTGGTTCTAATCATCATGGTTATTATGGGAATCCTGCATTTGGTGTAGGCATGTCTTATCCTGGAAGTCCCATGGCAAGTCCGGTTATTCCTAACTCTCCAGTTGGACCAGGTAGTCCTATGAGGCACAATGAGCTTAATATGTGTTTTCCTTCTGGGATGAGGAATTTGGCTGGGGGTGTCATGGGACCCTGGCACCTTGATGGTGGTGGCTGTAACATAGATGAAAGCTTTGCATCTTCACTCTTAGAAGAGTTTAAGAGCAATAAAGCAAAGTCTTTTGAACTTTCAGAAATTGGTGGACATGTTGTGGAATTCAGGTATCAAATCCTTATAAGTTTTCTTGTCTTTCATCTTTATGATTTTATCATAAGTTGGTTATTATAATTTTGCATTTGTATGTGCAGTGCGGATCAGTATGGGAGTCGATTTATTCAACAAAAACTTGAGACAGCCACTACAGAAGAGAAAAACATGGTTTATCAAGAAATTATGCCTCAAGCGCTTGCTCTAATGACTGATGTGTTTGGTAATTATGTGATTCAAAAGGTAAATGATATTCGCTGGACACATGCTTTAGTTTGATTTCTACTTGTTAGTATATATTACATGGTAACAATTTGTGTTCGTTTTCAGTTTTTTGAGCACGGACTTCAATCTCAGAGAAGGGAATTGGCCAACAAGCTTTTTGGTCATGTACTGACACTTAGCCTTCAAATGTATGGTTGTCGGGTGATCCAGAAGGTACCAATAACTTGTGACTGGATTAACTTTTTCTGCTACTAGGTTGTGCCCTGTATTTCTTTGGAATATGGATATCTTTCGTTCATCTTTCAACATATGATTGATTATTCAACCATTTGTTCTGGTAGTACTGCGAGAAACAATCCTAGTCTTTTTGGATGCTATAACCATTACTTCCATTATTATGCTTTTGTGCAGCAAGGGAGGCTTAATAATAACTGTATGCCAATGCTAATGACCTGATTTCCTTTTAACTTTAATGCTAGTAGACTATAATTCATTTGTTTATCCAAGGATTGCTACAGTTGGTTCTAGCAGTAATATACTTTTATTATGTTCAGGCAATAGAAGTTGTTGATCTGGACCAAAAGATCAAAATGGTTGAAGAACTTGACGGTCATGTTATGCGCTGTGTACGTGATCAGAATGGGAACCATGTCATCCAGAAGTGTATTGAATGTGTTCCTGAAGACGCTATTCATTTTATTGTCTCAACGTTTTTTGATCAAGTTGTGACCCTTTCCACCCATCCATATGGTTGCCGTGTGATACAGGTTGAGATACATCTTTTTCTTTTTGTTCTTTGATTTTGATAACTTCTTCTGAACAAACAATTAATGTGTAATCCATAATAATGTTTGTGTATTTGGCAGAGAGTGCTTGAGCACTGCAATGATATGAATACACAGACTACAGTCATGGACGAGATATTGGGAGCTGTTAGCATGTTGGCACAAGATCAGTACGGCAATTATGTTGTTCAGGTTCATAATCTTTCCTAATTAATGGACTCTTCTGTGCTTAAACACTCGCCTTGGTGAACTTTTATATTGGTAACGCTTGTCTTTTTATCAGTCAGCCAAGTGGCTTACTCCTAAATATCTATCTCTAATGCCTTTCTGCCTTCTGTTCCATTACCATATTCAATGATATATTTGCAACAAAATTTCTTCTCCTATGACTTTTGTTTTTTGTTTTCACATGTCTGGTGATGCTCCTCTGTTTCTTGGTGTTTATATTCATAGAATGATTAATTACAAAACCTCGAATTTTTTTATTCTTGTTTTTTTTTCCCACACTGTTTCTTGAGTTCGAAACTGCAACTCGTATTGCTTGTTTTAACATGTCAACATGTTATTCGTACTTAGTCACTTATTTCTGTCATGAAGAACATAGGGTTGGAAAATTTTCGTGGTTTGTTTAGCAGTTTTTAGTATTTGAAACATTTAAACCACCTTTTAGATGTTCATTTGTCCAGCTAGCCCAAGAACATGAAGAGCAATTATTCTAGTACAGTTAGATTGATTTGTTTGAGATTAGAACATATGCTCGTTTCTTTGATCTTCTGGGTAGGGCAGCAATTGAGCTGAGATAATCTTTGCCTAGCTTGAGCTTGTTTTAATTTTACAGAAGCTCAAGATTTCAGTTTAGCTTAAAAACTACTTTTTATTGAATTCGAGCTGAGCTAGAATTTTATTCATGCTCAAAGGATATTGCACGTGCTTGCTTATCATGGATATTGATTATTAAGTTTTCTTAATGGAAAATCTAAACAATCCCCTTGGCTAGGTCAAGCTTTGAGCTGCTTGCGGACTGCTTGGCTCACTTGCAAGCCTAGTTCTAGGGCTCTTTTCACTTTTTTATTGCTATATATTTCAGTTTTTCATGAAAACACGAGAATACTTTCTTTTTGTGCTGTGTTATTACTTCTCAACCGAGTTTTTCATTATTGAAAAGAAAAGAACTGGGGTTTTCATCCAGTTTTGATTTATATGTACATGTAGACTTTTAATTATTCTTTGGTCATCTGCTTGCCGTATTTTTTAAACAGCATGTCCTCGAGCATGGAAAACCTCATGAGCGTTCTGCTATCATAAAAGAATTAGCTGGGAAGATAGTCCAAATGAGTCAACAGAAGTTTGCCTCCAATGTAGTTGAGAAGTGTTTAACTTTTGGCGGTCCCGCTGAACGTGAATTACTAGTGAATGAGATGCTTGGCACTACCGATGAAAACGAGCCTCTTCAGGTTTGTCATATCTCTATGTGCTTATTACACTTTAATTTATTGGAAATAAAGTCATGGACTCATTGTTTTTCTGATAAGTGTAATCATAACAAGCAGGCATATGTAGAGGCATTGTTTTTGGTGGAACATGATTATTTTTTTGGTCTGAGGGTGGGATTTTTTTGGTGGGACAGGATTCATGTTTTACATTTGTATACGTTATCATCCTAGGGATCCCTTGGTATGGATTAGACCTTTTGTGCTTCATAACCAATGTGTATTAGCACTTTCTTTGGTTCCATCAAATGGATTGGAAGCAATTTTAGATTATGTTCTTGACATTTGTATATCAGCCGTTGCACACAGGTGTTGCAATAAGGACCCAAGTTAAGAGCTTGGATTATAGCCCTTAAATGACGAAAATTAGTGATCATTTTGTGGGGATTACAGTGACCTGTGTTTCTTCATTCTTACCTATTGTTTTTGTGGATATTGTGGCTTCAGATGTTTTGAAATCCTTATGCATGAATATATGTGATATCATTATTCTTTCCGCATGTCTTATATATGTATTCTCTCATCCCCAACATATTGTCCACTTATTTAGTTTGACTGACTGCTTGTATATACAGGCAATGATGAAGGATCAATTTGCGAACTATGTTGTACAAAAAGTGTTGGAGACTTGTGATGACCAACAACGTGAACTGATTCTTTCGCGAATTAAAGTTCATTTGAATGCATTGAAGAAATACACTTATGGGAAGCATATTGTTGCTCGTGTAGAAAAACTTGTTGCTGCCGGGGGTACTCATTCTTCTTTTTGCCTTCTCATTTTTAGACATCTATGTCTGTAAACTGCATATGCTCATGACTTACACACACACACACATATTAATGAGTATTGCTGTATGACTGAATGTACAAATATCTGTATGTATCTTTGGATGCCAATTTTTTAATTTATAATTGGGGTGATTTTCCTGGCTTTTATGCTTGGTACGAGATCATGCTTCTTTTATCTGGCGTGCAAGCCATTGAGTGTTATTCCTGGCTTTTGTTTTTCTTTTGTTTTACTCTTTGCCTTTTACAGAAGTACAAGTTTCAGCCCTATAACACATTTTGCTATATGAATGTGCGACCAAACTAAACAAACTGAAAGGACCGCTTTATCATTCTGTGGTTGCATTCATCTATGTACTTGATTTTTCCTGATTGTTTGTGTACCTTAGTAAAGACGCATCTCCCTGCAATATGTAGTACATTATCTTAATACATAGTACATAATTATAGTTGATTAACTTCCAAAATAGCATATATGGCATGATTCATTCTTTAGAGATACCTTTCTTACTGGGTACTTTGATGCGTGCAGAAAGGAGAATTGCTGCTCAGTCATCGCACCCTGCTTAGGTGGTGTAGGAAAGAAAGTTGTTTGTACAGCTAACTGAGGCTAGTGTGTGTTCCCCTCTCTTTGTCGTCGTCTTTCTCCCTCGTATCTATATCTATGACTGGCTCTGCCTATCTTTGAAAGACAGGTATGAGGCAGATTGAAAATAAAGTTGTTGCTTGTACTGGAAAACTGTACATTGTGTAGTTTAAAGTTTATACATAGAGTCGAGCTAGCTGAGGTTCAGATGTTGAACACACCTGATGCCCCTGCAGAGGAGATAAATGACTATACAAGTTTTTTAAGGGTGTAAAAATGATTAATGGTGAGGTAGTTTATATGTCGACGTGACTGTACAAATGTTGCCATGTGGAGAGCTGTTCATGATTAGGCGAGGCCGCAGTTTTTTTAAATGTATGGTAATGACTTTGTTTTTTCTGAGTCACATAAAGTACAGTTTTCTATGGAAGTATATTGTTCAAGGCTATATATCTCATGTATTTATTGCTGATTTTCTCTGCATCACAAGCTCCTTAACCCTTTATCTGGGTAGTGAATTTTTATCTATCCCTCCCGTAAATGGAAAGCAGCTCCAAAAACTCAAAAGCTATAATTTTGGTTCATTTTGACAACTTCCAATTTTTGAAACAGTAACTCCCAAGTTGAACATTTCAACTTCTGGGAAGATTTTATGTCTGTTGTAAAAATGTGAGAAAAGGACGGATGTGGGAGGGAAGAGGGATCTCTGTTTTCTTTTGTGCATAAATTGATCACTTTCGATGGGGTAGAGGAATCTGAAGAAATAAATCTTTTGAAATGATAACTTATAGAATTTATATTATGCTTTAAAATGATTATAAAACTTGTGAAAATGATGGTGTCTGTTCTGATAATATTTTGTCAGCATGTCCCAAAGCGTGAAGCCAGTTGTGCTGCTTTCATATACTCTCTTAGACACTTTAGAGCCAGTTATTGTAGCCCAAGCCCTAAACCCTAAAACCCTGATGTCTAAAGTTTAGACATCAAGTTTGCTTTTACTAAACGAGGGTTCGACCCCTAAACCTATGCTTTGCGGCTCTCAACCAAACGCTGGAATGGCCTCATAAACTAACCTTTACATGTTTCCACATCAATAAATTACAAGATCAATGAATCCTCTCCTCCCACCCGCTGTTCGCCTCCTCGTCCTCCCACGTGCTACACTCCGTCGACCTCCAAGAGCCCAACAAGTCCCTCGTCCTCCGCTGGCACCATGGCGACCCCCTCCTCCCTAGAAAGGCCACCGCCATCGCATGTGTGGATGACATGTCGCACGTTCTCACCATTGATTTGACCACCCACGAGCAGTCAACCCTCCCATTTTACATAATCCAAAAATTGAAAAACCAGAATTGTGGTTAGATTATGATTAATAAATTACAAAATCGAATCTTACCGATTGATACAATGGGGCTAAACGATATAACCGATTGATACAATGGGGCTAAACAATATATGGGGTTGCCGTTGTATTGTGTGATTGTCAACCGTTGATAAATATAATAGAGTTTGCATGCATCTACGGTACAGTTGGCAGTCACTAATAAGTATTGGTAGAATTTTGTATCCATCTAACACATACATAACATTTCCTCATGCATCAGATTTAGATACAGGCTTTAGGCTATAGGGTAGAACTCACTATTTACAGCATCTAATTAAAGGTTGATAAAAAATGAAACCATTCAAGGTCTGCTGCCAATAAATGTAAAATCTACATGCATCAAGTTCAAGGGAATGTGCCTCTTTGATCATTGCTCATGCTATTTCCAAGTGGAAGACAGTCACCAACAAACCACTGAAAACTTCATATATTACATTTTATATGAGTTACCCAAAAAAAAAAAAAATCAAAAGAGCAATTGCATTTCAGTCATCATCATCATCATCATCAATAGTAATCTTTTGCCCAAATCCTTTAGGCCCAGACCTTGCTCTCACCCTCCTCTTCTTTCCACTCTTCTTCTTGTTAGTTGCCTCATCTTTCTCAAGCTTCTCTCTCTCCCTCTTCTGCAGAAAATCTGTCACACCTAGGTAGATAACCTGAATCCAATACAACCCAAATTTAACAAAACCTACTTCCCAAAACCATAAATTTAGTAACTTAAACAAATTGGAATTCAAAAAGGAACATGGGTTCTTGAGTTTACCCCAATGGTGAGAACAGATAGACCAACAAAGGCAATGAAAAGAAGAACAGAGATGGTGATAGAAACACCAGCCTCATCACCAGTGGACACTATCTGCTGGGAAGTCTCAAGTGGGATGGCTTCGGCAGGCACAGCTTCACCAGAGGTTACATAGATTTGCCAAATTGGGGCGCTTCTTTGGGTGAAATTATCATGTGGGTTGTGGAAAATTATGCTCTTTTTGGTTGGTGAAGCAAAAGGCAAACATGGTTTCTGGGTTCTTAGAAATTGACAATGGCTGGGCTTGAGAAAATGGGAAAAAGTTGGTGGGGATAGAGATATGGATGTGGTAGCCATGCCCATTTGCTACCACTTCTCTCTGCTGCTGTGGCAAAAACAGCCTCAGTAAATGAGGGGGATGAGGGGAAACTCTATGGTACTAATCCATCACACCATAGTAATGTGTTGGGAAATTTCTATTGGGATGGTGCTTGAAAGCAAAGGCCTAAATGCTCCCTTTTTTTTTGGGTGCCCTTTTGACCAAAAAAGAAGAAGACCTAAATGCTCTCTGGCCCATGGGTGGGCTTTTTGGACTAGAAATGGTTAGACAGGAATGCTACATCAGGATAGGCAAAAAGCCCATTAGGCCTAGAACAATGTCAAAACTCCCCTATGCCTAATAACACCACAAGCCTAACCCAAATGAATCTGGGCCATTCTTATCAACGAAGCGTTTGTTGGATCGACTTAGATTTTTGGTGTGTTCCTAAGTGGTCTTGAATTAAAACCCCCATGGTATCGTGTGTGTGAGTTTCCCCCTCCCCCTTCCTACCTATAGCAGGGAAAAAAAAAAAAAAAAAACTTAGGCCATTCTTTGATAGTTCATTAGGAGGTGCAACATGAGTCACCTTCAGTATGACATTTCCTTACTCAACCAGAACTTTGAATATGTATGAGTGCTTGAGGTTAGATTGACAAATTACCATTGGATCAAATTCTGGTTAAATTTTATTCGAAGTCGCTCAAATTTCTCATTTTACACCTACGTAAAAGATATTATTGACATTCCAAAAAAGTCATAACATGTTCTTTTAAAAACACATGCGATCAAATTCAAGTTAGATTTTTTGAGGACCTTTTGTAAGTAGTTTATTTTGTAAGTAGTTGGTTTTTCGCCGGGCCTTGAATTCTTGTGCTTCTAAAGTTATGCCATCATCACCATCAACCTCGACCAAGAAAATAAAAAATCACCATCACCCTCGCAAAAAGTACAGATATTCCACATAAAATAAAAGATTACATCCAGCTGTTCACCAACATCTCTCTTTTCCCATTGGTCCACGTACCTTTCAACCATACCATATAAAATGCTCCACACTACAATAAAAAAGATACAAAAAGACCCCAAATGCAAAAGTCGGTTCTTTAATAATTTAATTGATTCATACTTTAATTACTAAAACACCCTTAAAAAGCGCAAGCACTTTGCCAACTTGGCACTTCCCACCAAAAGACACTTTCAGAATCCTCCAACCGTGACGGCTATTCTGGTAATTTCCAATTCGGATAAAACCACACCAAAACTCGAACACGAGTGCACAATCTGCGCACGTGTTTAAACGGTGCAGCGAGTAAGCTGCGAAATCTGAGGGGGCAAGTGGGGAAGTAAACCCAAAGGATGGAGAAATTTTTATAGGGACCCGGTACACTAGCTGGTTGGTGTACCCCACCAATAGAAATAGGACATGTGTAATAATTTATTTTTTGACTTTAAACTATTTGTTTTGTTACCAATCGATCGTTAGTCTTTTAACTTTGTCTCCGTTACCACATGGAATGGAACATCTTGCGATCAACTATACACACATACATATAATATTAGTTAATGATCGAGTTAAAAACTTACAGAAGATTGGTAACAGAGAGGAAGTTAAAGGACTAACTTTGTCTCTGAACCAGTGTCATCCTCATCATCATGACCCAGTTGCGTGCAAAAGAGAATCACATTGAGACCCACAATTTGTTCTTCCTTGTTCTTTTTATTACTTTCAAAACGTTATTTACACTGGTTAATTATGCAGATACATTTTTTTTCAAACTCAGTGACGATCACCTCCTCTTGAGGCTTCTCCTCCTCTTTCTTCCCCAGTTGTGTTTTTGTGTTTTGTTGATTTTCTGTACTTGTTATGTTGATTTGGTTTCAGGGGAAAGTGAAACAAATTGCTGGGTCCACCCTTTCAGATTCAAAGGAGAGTGGGTCTGCTCTTGTTGATTTGAGCAGCGTTGCAGCCATTGAAGCTCTGCATGCCTATGCTGGTGGGTCTATGGTTGCCTTCTTGTTCTTGTAGATTCCATTGCTGTGTTCGAATTTTTCATTCAATTTTAATCTCTGTAGTTGATGATATCTTCAATTTTAATTGTTACAGATGGATGGCAGAAGTTCAAAGAACCTGGAGGAAAACCAATATAATAATCCAATGAGCCAAAACTCATGAAACAGTAACTCAAAAGTAACATGAGCAAAACCAATATAAAAATATATATGTATACTGAAAATGTCATCACCTTTTTCTTTGTCCATGAAAACGTACATCAGGCTGCTGTGGCAAAAGGGTTATTGTCAGAGAAAATTTGTATCTTTAGGGTTTTGTTTGAAAAACTGAAAATTGATAAATAAAAAATGGAAAGATTCTCGATTGCATCAAAAGCTAACGGAGTTAAAAGTAACTGCAATTTTAAGGCTAAAAATAAATTATTACACGTGTCCTATTTTTATTGGTGGGTACACCAGCCAGCTGGTGTACAGGGTACCTACAAAAATTTCTCCAAAGGATGAGATATTTAGAAGATCAAAAATATCTGGCTAAGTCGTCCACGTCGGCACAAGATGGAATCAGATATTGCACTTTTACCATCAAAAAAGCGCAAAAAAATAACAAAAAAAGAAATTTTCTTTTCTTTTTTATAATTTTCCCTCGTTTTCTCACTTCCCAAACACCCCTCCGAGTCTCCCGAATTATATATCTGCTTCTTCTTCTCAATAGTCTTCGTTTCTCTCCTGATTTTTCTCCCAATCCGATCCGATCCCGACACGAACAATTCGACCTCGTTGATGACAAGAACCTAAAAAAAGCAACCAAAAGAAAAAAAGAAAAAAAAAAAGAAAAAAAAGAAGAAGATAGAGAGAGAGCTTGAGCTGTTGTTGCAATGGGTGAAGAGGTGAGGATGAGCGAGTACGAAGGCGGTGGCAGTGGCGGCGACGACGGCGACGACGAGACTCGAGTTCTCGAGTGGGAGGCGGGGCTGCCGAGCGCCGACGATCTCACGCCGTTATCTCAGCCGTTGATCCCAATTGAGCTCGCTTCGGCCTTCAGCATCTCGCCGGAGCCGTGCCGTACAGCCGTCGACGTCAACCGCGCGTCGCAGAAGACGGTCTCGACGCTCCGCGGCGCCGCTCACTCTCAGGGCTTCTCTTCGAACTACAAGTCCTTTGACGAGAACCGCAGCGACGACGTCGAGCCGATGGTCGTCGAGGTTGACGAGAACGACCTGTACGGCAACGCCGGATCCGATTCGAGAAAGTCGCGGAAGATTGATTGTACGGAGGAGGCCGATTCGGCGCTGAGGAGCGAGAATTTCTCGGCCGACGACACGTCGGCGCGGACGCTGAAGCGGCCGAGGCTCGTGTGGACCCCGCAGCTGCACAAGCGGTTCGTGGACGTGGTGGCCCACCTGGGGATCAAGAACGCGGTGCCCAAAACGATTATGCAGCTGATGAACGTTGAAGGCTTGACCCGAGAAAATGTGGCGAGCCACTTGCAGAAGTATCGGCTCTACTTGAAGAGGATGCAGGGGTTATCGGGCGACGTTGGGCCGTCGTCTTCGGACCAGCTTTTCGCGTCGACGCCGGTGCCGCAGAGCTTGCATCAAGAGTCGGGTGGGGGGTCGGGTCAGGCGGGTCAGAGCCACGGGCATGGAAATGGGCAGTTTTCCTTTTCTATGCCTTACCCGCCTACCATGATGCCCATGCCGGTTCTCGGGTTGACCCACGGGCACGGGCACGGGCACATGGGCATGCCGGGTGGTGGGTACCATGGGTTCGAGTCGCACCATTACAACATGGGTTCGATGGTTTCGTATCCACATGGTGCTCCAAATGACAAATGAGAAATCTTTACACATTAAGTTGAGGTGAGTGAGTTTTCTTGACCTTACACTGAATTTAATTTAATTTTTAGCTTTAATTGCGGTTTTATTTTATTGGATTGTTGTTCTGGCTCTGTGCTGGGAAACTAGAATTTGATTTGTATGATTTGCTTAGTTTATTTGACTGGTTGTTGCTTACCATATTATATTATGGTTCCTTAGTAGAATTTGCTGGCATGTGTATGTACCCAAAGTAACAGGGCATCTTGGAAACTAGTTTTATTCCCTGAAGTTGATTAGTCTTCTTCAGGTACAGAATGGAGACAGTGTGTACCTGTGTGAATTTCCTCTGTGAAGTTCTAATTCTATTTGACACCACTGGTCTTACCATGTAGACTGCACTGTAGTTAAGTTTACTATGGTCTTGCCATGGAGAAATAATGGAACTCTAGCTTTAAAGCTTGCTCTTCTTTATCAAGGCTTTATAGCAGCTTCTGGGGTTTGTTGTAGTTGCTGTTAGTTTGTGTATATGATGCAGTTCTCTATTGATAACTGCTCAAGAGTTTCAGATTATTCATCTTATGTTTTTGTGTAGATTCAGAAGTTTCAGCAAGTTGGTTGAAGCTAACTCTTGGAACTCAACCTGTAAGCTTGCTTGATTGGTAATGTTGAACCTGACAGGCATGGGAAGGGTTCTTAGGAATTATGTGGAGACACTTTAGAGGTACCGTATATGGGTTTTGAATGAATCAGCCAATGTAACAAAATCTCCCTCATTAAATGCATGTATTCCCAGTTACCTAACAGTGGGAGGTTCGTTCCTAGTCTACATAGTTGACACCGAGGCATCGAGTACATTCTTAACCTGTTTCTAGTTAATATATTCTTTTTGTATCAATAAGGTAATAAGCCTTTTGTAACCGAGAAAATAAGGTATTGAGCCTTTTCTTTCCAGAATCAATGGAAAAAAGTCGATCTAAATATAGAAATGTCAGTTAGCTGTCCTTCATTGCGATATTGAATGCTTTTATCACCTTGTCACCTCCTATGTCATGTTGGAGATTCCTATATGTTTATGCAAATATGAATGTGGATTGCTTCCATCAACCTTTTAAGAGTGTTCTCCTTTGTCTGCTGCTCTTCAGAATAATGAAAACTGTAATAATTTCTTGTACAGATTTTGGTGAGAACAAGCCCTTTATGTTCTCATTATTATTTGTAAGGTTCCTTTCTGATCTACAAGAGTTATTTGTGCATTGTTTAGTAATGCTAGAGAAAATTTATGGCCATTTTTTGTAACTCGGTGGATGTTGAGGCGATTAAAATTTCAAATTCATCTGTATTCTGTCATCTTTAACTATAAGATTCATCTGTATGGTTTAGCATCTGCATTCTGTAATCTCTATATGATTCATCTCATGTGTTGCTAGTACATAGTTTGAGGGGAAGTTTTAAGACGCTTAAAAACCCAAAGAAGAGCTCATGTGTATACAAGTTAAGGAAATTCGTCTAACCTTTCCAAAATTTAAGGGGCCTTGTTCGTATACGTCATTAGCAGTTACCACAGTTTTGTCAAGACAAGTTATTGCAGGAGTAGAGGATGTAGATGATCTAAAGAACTTGGGCAAAGGGTGAAAGACTGAAGAAGCTTTATCCAAGTACTTTTACTAGAAAGCTATGTTCAAACACTTTTAGGTGAAAATGTCTTTTACCTCAGTGGACCATATACATTCTGCTCTACTCTTTTGTTATAATAGTGTCGCGGCAGTTTTTTTTAAAATTTACATTTGTTGCATAACGGTGCCTGTAGTTCATTTGGGATACATGGTTTCTTTGTAGCTTCAGGTTAGGATATTTTCCTTGGACTTCAAATTGATGTCATTACATCACTTGCAGATTGTTCAGATGGACGTCATCCGAAAAAGCCGTGTCCTCTCCAACAGGAGTAAAGGCTGAATGGTTGATACCCATTCTTTTTTAAGGTTATGTTGTCAACTAAAATAATTAATACTGTACCTCTCTACAGATTGGAATTGAGCTCTATTTTATTTCTTCATGTGAAATTGCTTGCTCTTGATTGAAAGCCTACTTGTTGTATACCGAACATACTTGAGTTAGAATTAATAACATTCTAGCTTGATGTTATATCCCATAATTTCATTTTCACTGTCATCCGGCTTCACTTAACTTCTCAATCTCACGGATCTTTTACTATTTGGTTAGATTATCATGTTGCTGTGCTCTGCTGCCATAAAAGTTCAATAAAATAATCTTATGCAACAGCTAGTTTACAAAATCTTCCTTGAAAGGCCATTCTATAATATCAGGCAGCTTCCATCCAACTGCATCCTGGAAGTTTCCTTAACTTGTTTTTCTTCATCATTTTCTTCAACCTTGCAACATTCCCCCAACTGCCAGAATCAGCATACAGACTTGACAACAGCAAATTGTTACCTGCACTCTCCGGCTCTAGCTCCGACAAATGCTTCGCTGCTACTTCAGCAAGATCTATATTTCCATAATTCCGACATGCTCCCAGTAGCGCTCCCCATACAAACAAATCTGGCTCCATAGGCATTGCCTTAATCATATCATAAGCCTCAGTGAGTTTCCCTGCTCGACCTAGAAGATCAACCATGCATGCATAATGTTCTAGTCTTGGCACAATCCCATACCTTTCCTGCATCAAATAGAACAAGCTTTCTCCAAGTTCGATCATTCTAGCATGACAACAAGCCGTGAGAACTGCCATGAAAGTCAGGTAATCTAGTTTCTTATCGTCTTCTATCTTCATCTGGTTGAAAAGCTCAATTGCTTCATTGCAATACCCATGATTCGCATATCCAAAAATCATCGAATTCCATGTCACCGTGTTCTTTTGAGACATCTTGCAAAACAATGCCTTTGCTTCGTATATAAATCCGCATTTTGTGTACATGTCAACAAGAGCACTCCTCACATATACATCTTCTTCAACTCCTATCGCCAACGCGTAGGCATGAATCTCCTTCCCACGCTTCACATCCGTCACAGCTGCACAAGCAGGTAAGAGGCTACTAATAGTATTCGAAGTTGGACACAGTCCATGACTCAACATTTGCTTGAATGTATGAAAAGCTTTGTTGTTCTGAAAGTTCTGCACAAACCCAGATATAACCGAAGTCCAAGATACAACATCAGGCTCAATCCCGTTAACCCGCATTAGGTTAAAAATTTGATACGCCAATGCTTCATCGCCCTTCTGCGAAAATCCAGCAACCAAACTGTTCCAAGTTATCAAATTGGGCTTTAATCCTAGTAGCTGCATTTTCTCCACCAAACGCAATGCTTCTCTAGCCAAACCATGTTGAGCAAACCCCGAAACCATAGCATTCAAAGCCACCAAATCTTTCTCCACCATCATATCGAAAACTTGTTGTGCCTTCTCCACCTGCCCATTCTTTGAGTACATATCAATGAGCGCACTGCTAACAAAAGCATCAAATTCAAACGAGAAGCGGAGCACCACGGCGTGTATTTTCTCACCAGTTTTAAGATCAGAGAGGTGTCCACATGCTTTGAGAACACTGGGGATAACAATCTTGTTGGGCCTAGAAACCTTTCCTTGCATCTCCCAGAACACATCGATTGCCTGCTGATAAAACCCACAACGAGCATAGGCTCCAATGAGAGCAAACCAGCGGCGTATGTTCGTTTGGGGAATTTTGTCGAACACTTTACGAGCATGGGCTATTTGACCGCAGGCAGCGTACAAAGCGATGAGCTTGGAAGCCAAATGGGTCGAGCGAGCAGAGCCAATGGTGATTAAATGGGCGTGGAGTAGTCTCGCCGGGTGCAATTCTCGATCACGAGCGTAGGTTTCGATCAGCTTTGTGTAGTAATCAGGTGATGATTGAAATGCACGGTGGATGATGGGGTTGCTCTGGTGAGCCGCTGGGAGTACCTTGCCTTTGAAACGACGCATTGACATTGGAATAGCAACGGTAAAGCGCGGGAAAGAACCAAACTCGTTTCACTCAGAAGATTGAAGTGAAGTAAGGTTAAATTACAATTCTCGTCCTTGTAATTTAGGCTATTATTTATTATTTATTTTGGTCTTGTAATGTAAATTGATTTTAGAAACCGTTTTTATTTGAGTTATGACCAAATTCAGATTTCTGTTGTATTAATTGGGAAAACTCGCAAAAGTTGAACTCGAGATCACCACTTCTAAGAAAGTGAACAAGATTGATGAGTGTCGTTAGCCATTGATCCGAAATAAATAAATAAACTGAAGAAGAAAATTGTGACCTCAAAAGTAGCCCCTTCAATGGTGACAAGTGAAACATCAAAAGTAGCACCACCAAGATCAAAGATGAGGGCATTGATCTTCTTTACCACACTACTAGAAAAAAGGGTAAAAGGCGTAGTTTTCATAGCCACAACATGCAAACAGTGGCCATTATTGATGTAATAGCCTCAGTTACTGTACATCTGTGCCACCAAAGACATAGCCACGATCAATTTGTGGCTGGAAAATAATTAGATACGGATTTGGTGGCCAAAGGATACTTATTATTGATTTTATTTCTCAAAGTCACAGTCAAACCTTGGCTAATCCGCGGCCAACACTCATTGGCCACCAGTTCTTTGTGGTAAGTCTAAGATTGGCCACGAGTGTATCCGTAGCTTATTATATGGAGCTTTTCTAGTAGCGTTAAATTAATAAATAACCATTTCAAAATGATAACCAAACCATAAGATCATATGAGGAACAAACACTCAACAACATTCGCATTAACATGGACTGTAAGAGCCGAATAGAATACCAATGGAGTGTTAGTTGGATTGGCCCAAGCTTTTAGTCTGCTAGGTTCAAGCCCCTGTAAACAAAAAACCAACTTGATTAAATTAATATACAAATCAATGATGTAGGAATTCACTTGTTATTTTTGTCACTTTTTAAAAAATAGGAGCCAAATTGTCGTGTTGAGTCCAAACTACAAGAGTGCAAAGTGTTATTGACTTATATTTATATTCAAAAGGATACTAGATTACAGTTGAAGAGAAGAGATCCAACCTTTTCTAAATGTTTTTTTTTTTGCTTTAACCTTTTCTATATGTTATTTGTAATTGATATTTTTATTGGATTTTTTTTGGCTTATTTACTGTTTCACCCCCTGAAACGGACGCTCGGTCTCACTTTACCCCCTTAAACTAAAATTTTCTCACTTAACTCCTTGAATCTCTAAAAATTGTTGAAATTTTTTCACTTTACCACTTCCGTCCATTTACATCCTCAAAATTGTTAAGTGGGCTAACATGGCATGTACATTCTAGTAATTTTAGCTCCTTATCTTCTCTCTTCTCTCACTCCTTATGTCCCTATGCCTCTCTGTTATCTCCCGTTCCGAACCCAACCTCCATCGCACCCCACCCGCACCCCTCCCCTCCTCCCTCTTCTATCTTCTCTTTTCTCTCTGCCTCTTTCTTCTCTATGCCTCTCTCTTTGCTCCCTAGACCCAACCCCAAGCGCACCTCCATCGCACCCCACCCAGTCCCCTCCCTTCGCCTCTTTCTTCTCTCCTTCCCCAACCCAACCCCCATCATACCCCACCCCTCCCCCTCTTCTTTCTTATATATGCCGCTCTCTCTCACTATAAATTTTGAGTGGTGGTGGTTTGGTGTGTTGAGTAATTCCATGGAGGGTTAGGTCTGGGGTGGGGGTTGGGTCTGGTGAGGGGAGGGGAGAGAAGAGAGAGGCAAAGAGGAGAAAGAGGCAAAGAGAGAGAAGAGGGAGGAGGGGTGGGGGTGGGGGTGGGGTGTGATAGAGGATGGGTTTAGGAGGGGAGAGAAGAGAGGGGCAGAAGGACATAGGGAGAGAGAAGAGAGAAGATAAGGAGTTAAAATTACTAGAATGCTCATGCCACGTCAGCACACTTAAGGGTTTTGTGGATAAAAATGGACAAAAGTGGTAAAGTGAGAAAATTTCAGCAATTTTTAGAGATTCAGGGGGTTAAGTGAGAAAATTTCAGTTTAAGGGGGTAAAGTGAGATCGAGCGTCCGTTTAAGAGGGTGAAACAGTAAATAAGCCTCTTTTTTTCTTTTCTTTTTTTATAAAATTATTTATGAAAAAGAGTTTAGAAGGAGGGGAGGGTACCAGGGTCAAGACATACCAAGGCCTCTTGGCCTTTCTAGCAAAAAGAACGATCCTTACCAACTCAACCAACTTATTGGCTTTATTGAAATTTTAAAGGAGTTGTTTTTTGGGTTGGATTTTTATAAGGAGTTCAAAAATTGAGGTTTGTTCACAACTAAAATGGTTAGAGAATTAGATTGAGAAGTAAAGAATAAAACATAGTTAATACGGGGACCACATACAAATGGAAGATATTATGATTAGTTTAAACCAGATAAGATCCTTTTTCATTTTATTTTATGTACAAAATATACTTGAAGCCATATGATAAAAAAAAGGTTAACTGTTGATTTGCCCCTCAACTTGTACCTAACTTTCGATTTATCCCTTATATTTTTTTTTTAAAAGAAAATTAAGGACCTCAATTATTATTTTTAGCCAATTTTCCCCCTATCGTTAATTTTCCTCACATTTCATCCAATTTACCGTTAAAAATATCATGTGCCAAGCATGTCATGCTATTTAAGGGCAATTTGGTCATTTTTGCACCTTAACAATAATTAAAATTTTGAGACAAAAAACACAAAATTATAATAATTAAAAACCCTTCAGCCATCTTTTTCCCCTTTCCCCACTACTGTTACACCCCCCCTCTCAGCCTTCTCCATCCCTTTGCCCTTGCCCTTACCTCCCCTTTCCTGCACCCAACCTCCCTCCCATAACTTCTCAACACCCCAAATTGAGACCACCCACCCAGCCACCTCTTCCTCATTGTCATCCCCACCACCAAAATCAAACCCCCAACTTGTAATTAAACTCAATACAAAGCATACCCAATCATAAATCACAACAAAGATTCAGAAAAATACAAGCATTTCATAACCACAAGCACAACATCTCTGTTTATCTCTCTCTCTCTCTCTCTCTCTCTCTCGTGGGCATATCGGGTGGGGGTTGTTGGTTGAGTAGCATAACGCAGATATTACACCATGTGGGTGTTGGGTGGACTAAGGAATTCAAGGGGTTAAGGTGGTTTTTTGGCAAAGATGGGTGCTGGAGTTGGGAGACTATGGTGGGGTGGTTAGGGGATGATGGTGGGGAGGCTTGGGATTGGTGGGAGCAAGATGGGGTTGGGAAATGTTTTTGTTTTGTTTTCTTTTTCTTTATTGTTTTATAACATTATTTTATAATTATTTAAGTGTCACATATATAAAAATAATAATTGGATGAAATGTGAGTGTGAATTTAACGGTAGGGGGGAAATTGACTAAAAATAATAATAGATATTTATAAAAATACCCAATCCTAGACATGTATTTATAAAAATACCCAAGCACTATTTAAACATAGAAACATACCCAAAATCAACCCCACAATCAACAATTGTATATTTTTTGGGTGTGTTTATAAATGAGTTTTGAGTGTGTGTAATGATGGGTTTTGGGTATGTTTATAAAGTGTTTTGGGTGTTGGGTATTTTTATAATTTCAGCTCCCATTTTGGGTATTTTAGTGAAACTCCCAAATAATAATTGAGGTCCTTACTTTTCTATATATAAAAAAAAGAATCTATATATATAAAGCAAAAGGAAGAGAATGGTGAAACATTCAAAATACCAGAAAATGCCCTTGGTTAATGCAAACATTAAGAATTGAAATTATTAATTAAATGAGGATAATATGGTAAATTCACATCTTTTCATATTTAAAAAAATTAAAATTAAAAGAAAAATCAGATAATTGATCCTATTTTTGTGGAATACAACTACCCATTATCTTTTTTTAATTCATAAATTTTAAATTTTTTAAAAAAAGCCTCTTGCAAGTGCGGAAGCGCATGCAGAGAGGCTAGTATGAGATAAATCAAAAGTTAGATACAAGTTCATGGGGCAAATCAATAGTTAACCCAAAAAAAATAATAACCAATTGGATCTAATGAAATCCGACCGTTGATTTTCTTTCATTTTTTCTTTCTTGTCTTTGTCTTTTCATCCATTTTTCCAGGAGCTTCGAAGCTCAAAACAGAGCCACCAAAGAAATGCACACAACAAAAGCCAAACTCACAACCCTACTTCCAAAGCTAAACAAGTCCCAAAGACACTATTTTTAGGGACATGGAAGTAATAAACGAACTTCTCAGAAATTAGTGTTCTTCGAATATGCATGGATTGGCTCTGCCTCTAACACCACATCCACAGCCACACACCCTCTTCTTCTTCAACCTCTCTTCGACTTCAAGATCTCTGCTTTACCTGCAAAACCGACCCAAATCTTCGATACCCATTTTCAGAAAAGCTGACTTGAACCTCCTCGTGTTCTCTTCTCGGTCTTCCACTCCAAGTTTCTCCAATTTCAATAGGAAAAGAGGACGCTTTGTTACCCTTTTGAGAGCGAGCCGCAGAGAGTCTCCTTACCAAGTTTTGGGAGTGTCTCCTTCTGCAACTAACGATGAGATCAAAAGGGCTTATCGGAAACTTGCTCTTAAGTATCATCCTGATGTTAATAAGGAGGTGATTGATAGTTTCTGCACTCAACCCAATTTAGTTATGTGTGTTTTTGTTCTGTTGGTTATAGTTAGTTGTGGGATTGCTAGTGCTCTAGCTTCAAATTAAAGATTTTTAGTTTCTGGGTAGTTTTGTTTTCCTTATTTATTTATGTATGTATCCAATTCTTAAGTATTCAATTTGATTTTGTGTCATAGTTTGTTGTTCCATTAAATTTCCGCTTGCCAAGTTTGAAGAGTGTCAACTCATTGGAGGAGGCAGTTCCATTTCTTGTCGAGAAATGACTCCCCAAACAGGTGGTCCAAGGATGCTATTACCCAAATCAAATTTTGTGATTTTATGGTGCCAACTGTCTAAGCATGTATTTTGTCTGCTAAAAGTGTGCTTTATGCTCTTCTAGATTTCCAATTACCCCCACCCCCTTTTGCAGTTTTGTATTGTCTGGTGGTTTAGGGGATATGAATTGGTTTTCTGAATCTGTTGTTTAGCCTATGCCTTCTCTCTAAAGTGGTTTGGCCTTCTTGTAATGGTTTCACTAGCCGTAACTTTTTCTTTTGTACAGGCAAATGCGCAGGAGAAATTTATGAGGATTAAACATGCCTATAATACATTGTTGAGTTCTAAATTTCGGGGAAAATATGACTCGAATTTTGGATCTGACTATTCCTATTCTTCTTCTCAAAGAAGCCAAAGTAAGAACTCTCAAGATGAAGAAGAGTTTTATGGATTCGGTAAGAACTTAGTAAACTCAAGTATACAAAGAAACCTTTCTGCTCTTCTACAGAACTTTTTGCACTCTGAATCAGTCTAGTCCAATGCTAAATATGTTTCAATGGCGTGTATGATAACCCTCTTGGATAAAGATGACATGCTGCCTGTGGCGTTGGAGTATCAGTCATGACAATTTTTGTTTTATCTTTTTATTTTTTGATGAGTAATAAGGCAACATGCAGTTACTTGAAACCTTTACTGAAGGATCTTTTGGTCCAATTGACCATTCCAATTTTCAACTGATTATCCAAATAACTGTCTTCTTCAGACACTGATGAATAAAGTGTCTAGATAAACCAAGAGATAGCTTGGACCAATCTATTAGGTATATTTTAGCACGTTCTTATTCTTAAGCCCTTCGTTGTGCAGGTAATTTTTTGAGGGATGTTCAAATAACAATAGGTAGATTTGTCCTCTCTGTGACACATCATACAGGCCATAATGTTTGCTTTGCATTGCCCTCCAAATTTCAGCTAGCATCCATTTCTTGTATCCTTTCTTAATGCAAATAAAGTTATAGTTGTGTCATAAGTCTTTTTGCTGTTACAGAGGACTTCTTTAAAGACCTTCAAGAAGAATTCCAGAACTGGGAAGCAAGCGCTTCTTCACAAGGAAAACCAAAGAGTCTATGGGAGGAATTGGGGGTAAGACATTATGAACACTTTACATGAAATCATAATTACGTTAAACCATCTTCACCATTTAGAATTATAATATATATGCTCACAAATACTAGTGTGATTCAGTGTGAAGCTATACAAAGGAAACCTCACTTATGTTCTGGATTACACTTTGCAGGAGATTGGAGAAGAATTTGTGGAATTTCTTGAGAAAGAACTCAACATAATGGATCCAGAAGTTGAAGAAAATAACAATAAGGAAGGCAATCCTTTCAGAAGTTCTGGGACACAGAGAACTGGAAGTGGTAATCAAAATGAAGCCGGTAAGGGGAGCAGCATCGAGGAGAATATTGACGAGATAGAAGCTACTCTTGCCCAGTTAAAAAAGGAATTAGGATTATAGCACAGAAACACGGCTTCACACCAATTCTTTGCTGGAAGCATCAAAGGTGAAGCGTTATGTATATTGCTGCAGTTTGGTAGAAAGCAAAGTTGGAGGGAAGGAAAAGGAAGAGATTGATGGAGTGTTTGTTGTTTGCTAGAGGGAGACTGGAAGAGTAAAGGAGAAAGGAAATGTGGAGGAAGAGGATTTAGGAGATCCCTCTGGGCTCACCGAATCAATCCTTTCAATCTTTGGATGTATTGATGGATGGAAGGATCTCAACTGAAAATTGTTAAATTACTTCATTTTTGTTATTTTATCATTAGGGTATAATCATATCAAGTAAGATTCTAGTAACGAGTCTTTAGTGTTTGTATTTGAAAAATTGAAGCTTGTAATGAGATTACATCTTGTAAACCAAACAGATTTGGATGAATGAAAATCAAGTATTGTTGTAAGGTTTGTTGCCTTGAAGGCATGGTATTATCTTGTATAATTTAATTTCTCTGCAATTATACAGCAACCTCAAATATTCTTCTTCTTTTTATTTTTTTTGTTTGGGTATTGCTGAAGGTTTTCTGATTACTAATATCATTGAAATCTACAAAACCCAACATAATCATTGCAACATCCAACATAAATTCTTCATTATATTGTCCTTCCTACCAAACCGGGTTGAGAACAAATGTGTGAGCTTTTAAGTTGTAAGTACCATGAAGGCCTCATTGTCATTAGTGGTGTGCCCAAGTTGGGATTTTGAAGGGAAGGTAGTCTATTAAATTTTGATCGCAGTAAATGGTAATTGAGAACCATTGGATAATTACTTATAATAACTATTACTTTTCAGAACCCTTGGGGAAAATTATTGGAGACTGGCCACAATTGTTTGATTAATTCTTATATATATATATATATATATATTCTATTGAGGGATCCCTCAAATTATTTGAGGGACACCCTTTTGGGTATCTTGCAATTTTTTTTCCATCCATCCAAACCATCTATTTTTTAAGTCTACATTCATAGATCATTGTTGCAAAATATTAGACAAATCGAAAATCATTTCGACATCCAATGCTGGGTGGACCCTATAAGGATATTGGATTCAAGTAATTTTTTGTAGATATGATATTTGAATGATTATGTAAAACATAGACAGTTTGGATTAGTGAAATATAATGCTTGGTGGACCCTACAAGGATGTTCCTCAAATAATCTTATTTGAAGGATTCCTCAATTTCCAACAAATTGAGTGTAAGTGGACAAAAGAGGAGTGAGAAAATCAACAGCCTATAAATTGGGTTATAAATTTGATGCTCCCGTCAGAAATGACATTACAAATCTCCCATCAGATGGACATTTAGGGAAAGGATATTTAATCTCAAAGAATTCATAAAACATAACAAAATCAGGATACAAGCATAAAGATAGAGCACTAATCGTATTATTCTATTTAAAAGTACAATCCTCACTGAATTTGAATTATGTTTTTTTATCCATACCAAATGAATTGCAACATAAATTAAATAAGAAAAAAATGTTATTTCCGAAAACTAAAGGCCAAATTAACAAAACTGATAAAATAGTCGGTAGCCGCATCTTAAAATCTCTCACCGAATCGGAAGAATACTGCACCTGAGCCGGAGTTATGATCGACAGCATACTCAGCTCTTACTAGACCTATTTTGACTCCAACACCATATGCTGACCCATGACCCATTCGCCTGTATACCTCTGTTGGGTTACCCTTGACATCCTTGGAACTTCCTAGATCATTTCCATGTTCTGCAAATGCATATACATGTGTTCCTTTCACGGGTATCCGTAGTTCGGCTGCAAGCTGGAGATAACAAGGGGGAAAGACATTAGCTAATCATCATCATAACTTTTGAGTGACCATACATTGGACCGTGTTAATGTTTGTCTAAAGTAGTTCCTACCTCAAGGATGTTTCTAGCTGCACCTATCTCACCCATGCTGTAACCCCTCACAGAATATGGACCCCCAAGGGTAAAGGCATCATAACTTGGGAGGTCACCCACACAGCCACCGTAGTGCCCATGAAGTACAAGCACAGGTGGTGGTGGTTTACCAGCACCTTCCTCGACTTCCTTCAGCTGGAAAAATCTTGTTAATGTTAGCTGGTGACGGTTGAAGAATGGAAACTTGCTGCCGACACCAAGGCCTTGGTCGACCTGTAATAAGTACAAAGAGTATGCAAGTTAGCTAACGACAAAAACATGTTACACAGAAAGGTGAAAAGGAAAACAACCTTATATTTCAAAGCACTGAACGAGATCCCAATACCCTAACACTACCGAGAATTTAAAAGGATGACTGGAAGTTTAAATTTCACAACATGTGCAACAGTCATCCAAAATAACATCAAGATGGAATTATATACATCTCCACACAAACACATTTTCACCTTGATGCACCTATGAAAACCTTAATACATATAAGCCTGGCGAATTTTTCTTTAATTCTACAAGACTGAGCATGCAATCCTGTGTATCAATAATCAAATGCATTACCAAATAATATTCCGGCCAGAACCAAAATTTCATGAAGTTCATAATTCCAGAAAATTCTAAAGAAAACCAGAATGGCTTCCCTTTTAAACATTTTTCTTTCTTTCCCTCACTTGTTCTAAAAACTAAACAGAAGCAAGTCCATATAACAAGGTACAAGACAATGAGGTTACCTGAAACACATTCCTCTGACCAACTATAGCTCCATTCACAAACTTGGTGTTATCGCGAGTGATATTTGATTGTAAAAATGCCACACGGTCAATGCCTGTACCGCTGAGAGTTGTTGGAGGTCCATCTTCACTGACTCCTCCACTGGGCAACACTCTTTGGCCATTTGAACAGATATGACTGCGTTCATCGCGTGTAGTTATCTCTTCCATTACAAGTCCATAAGTGAATTTGCTTTGACGGGTGAAATTCTGGTAGGCACAGCCAATTAAGTTATGTAATCATCATCATAATAAAAAAATAAAGGACTACATGCATTAAACATTTAAAAATGATGACAAGTACCTCTGTTATATTAGCCTTAACCCCAGCTCGATCAACCCATATAGGGGGAACTTCATCAGCACCTGGCCCACCAGTGAAGACTGGACTCAGTTTTCGGCTGTTGAAGCAGCTCACACGGAGAGTACGATTGCGTGGATTGTACACGCCATCCAGATATGGATGCACATACTCGAGCTTAAAAGCAAGATCGTCCTGAGGAAAGTAAACCACAGAAAATACATGACACAAGAATTCATGCAAATGTATTAAATCATCAGTTAACTTAAACAAGGGAGGTGTATTATTGATTAAGGCAAGATTACCTGAGGATTACAGAAGTTGGTGGTGTTTACTGTCCCAAGAATAGATCTATTCAGTCCTTTCAGATTCCTATGTTCAAATGTAACAGTTCCACCAGGCTGCAGTGAAGCCTAAACACACAACATGCATAAAATACAATACAAAACAATCAGAATTATACATTTATACCTTCAAGAATTCGACAGAGCAGAGAGATCATTTAACACATACCAAAGTGGGATAACCTCCACGTCCAGGAACAATGCTCCACTCAGTGTTAACTTCAGCTGTCTTCTGTTCTAGTTCTTTAAGCTTTATTTCAACAATTATCCCTCCTTCATTCTTCTCGTCAGGCCGTGGGTTCACTTCAATGTTTGAAAACAAAGCTAGGGAGTTTATGTTCCTCAGAGCTTGTTTCCCAGCTTCTATGTTAAAAACATAACCTGGTCGAAGCTGCAAAACAATTTTGAACATTCACCAGAAATTCAACCAATCAATAAATCACCCATTGGAAGTTTTCCAACATACATATAACTTAAGCACCAAGCATATACATACACATTTAACCAATAACCCCATGATTAAAGT
The DNA here is from genome assembly GCA_020521455.1 of Prunus kanzakura. Lineage (NCBI taxonomy): Eukaryota > Viridiplantae > Streptophyta > Magnoliopsida > Rosales > Rosaceae > Prunus > Prunus kanzakura. The sequence goes on from BPUM01000784.1 coordinate 4,854,344, forward strand.
CTACATCTTGAAACCAAAATTGTAATTCAGCAAACAACCAAATACTCTATATAAGTACCTGTCTGGGTAATTCTCTCTTCAACACGGGGATCTGCGTGTTCCCTTCGACGAAATTCCCAAGTTTATCCTGGAACTGAATAAGCAGCTGCGTGATATCCCCTTCTACAACTTCACAAACCACCTCCTTGGTGTTCAAGTTCCCAAAATTCACAACCTGGGCACATGCATACCCTTCATCCTGGTACCACTTCTGAACCCGGTCCCTTATCTTCTGCAACAGCCTAGCACTCACTTTCCCTTGTTCTCTCAACATCAGCAACACCTCTCTCTGCACAGGCGCTGGCAACAAACAGGGCCTCGCCCTATCAATCCTTCTCTTATAATCCTTTTCTTGGTTCCTAAAATACTCGAGCTTTTCCTTATCAGTCATATCCGGGTCCATTTCACTGGGCTTGGACTGCGGCATTAGACCCACATTGATGCATCGAAACTTATCAGCCGACTGCCATGTACTCTCTGTAAACGAAATCGTCACACCCAGAGTCCCATCTGGGTTGGTTTTGCCTTCCAAGTCGACCTTCTCGAACATACCGCAATTGGCTAAAGACTCGAGCTCTTTCTGCAACTGGGCTTTGGTGTAAACAGCTCCGGGTCTCAAAGACACCATCTCGAAGAACGAGTCATCGCTGCCCACTGTGGTCCACCGTCTCCGATCAAAGAAAAAGATCTCTGAGACCTTGTATTTCTTGAATCCACTGAGCTTGTTGAGCTGAACCACAATGTTGGCTGGTAACCCATGCGAGTCCCACTCTTGGGACTGTGGCTCGTCCGCCATGGCCGTCTGCGACCCAAACAAAAGCCTCCTCCAGAACCCACCGAACCCATCACCGCCTCCGCCCCCAAACCCACCTCCTCCGCCGCCAGAATTGCCGTTACCGTTGAAAGATCCTAAATTGAAGATAAGGGTGACTGTGGACGCGGCTGCAAGGGCTTTGGACAGGGTTTTGAGGTGGGTGGAGGAGGGTTTTGGGTTTTGGGAAAGGGGTGAGGAAGAGGAAGAAGAAGGCGATGACAGGTGGCACTTGACGATTGGGCGCCGGCTGCTGGAGGCGGTGGCGGAGGTGATGGGTGGGGATAGGGTGCGGGTAGAGGAGGGAAGGATGGTGGGCTTGGGGTTGAGGTAGGTGGAGGAGGGCGCCGCTGCGAACATTGTGTTGGGTTGCAGCGGAAGAAAGACGAGAAGAGATAAGGCCCCTACAGAAGAGAAGAGGGTTTATTGGGTTTGGACTTTGGACCCTTCGGTGGTGAGAACGAGTTAACACAGTCGCTCAATTTTCAAGTGGGTAAACAAGTTTTTTATTTTTTATTTTTGTAAAAGCGATAAAGTTTACTTACCAAATATGGGAGAAATCCTGAATGGGTCAACTTAAATAGGGTAATCAAGGAATTGGAATCATATCAACCAGAAGTAGTTCATTTCATTCCTTGTTTTGAGGGTATTTGATTACGAATTTTAGCATGTAACTCACATAATTTTTTATTTATTATGTGTTAGTAAATGTAGAATAAGTGAGGAATGAATTAGAATTAATTCAATATCCATGTTTTAGAAAACAAATGAAAAGTAGGAATTACAATCATTTCAATATCCATTTCTGATAAGTAAACATGCCGAATGAAAATCAAATCTAGGACATCGGATATAGGTAAGGTCCCGATTGATTCATGAGAAAGGAGGCTTGGGAATGGAAAATCAATTGATTTCCCATGTTTGGTAAGTCCAGACATGAGAAATGGTTGCCTGGCATATGAGAAAGTGGAGGAAAAGTGAAGCCCCCTTACCCCTTGGGTTTTGTTTTCCTCCTCATGAGAAAGTTTGGGAAAATGAGTCATCATTAAATGCACATTTTTCATAATCATTTTGTCACATTTAGAATTATAGTATAGCATTAAATGCATTATTTTTTATTTAATTTTATATGGGTATCATTGGAAAATTAAACAAATTTAGTTTTACATTCCTACACAAACCAAACATTTGAAAGGAAATAAAGTGGCATTTCCTGGTTACTTTCCCAAAGATTACCAAACATTAGAAATTATTTCCTATCAAATCTTTTCCACGAACCAAACGAGGCCTAAATGCTCTTAACCACCAAATAAACATGGTGGCCCCTTTTTGGGTGCTAATTGTTATTGGTCAAATTGAATTGGGAATTGGGGTTCATTGCAAATTTGGGAACGGGGCGAGATCTACAATGCTGGTTTATCAAATGGGATTATTGTTAAATGTGAAAGCGTGTGGGACTAGTCTAGTGGTGTTTTGGCTTACATGTTTATTTGTTTTTACTTGTTTGTTTATGTATGTTACTTATTCTTCCAATTCTTTCTTTGGATTTGTACCAAATCAATTGATCTGTTTTTTTTTATATGTAATATTTAGGTTCATTAGTATCTTGTACATCAGATTTGTAAAAGATTAAATAAATCCCAAGTCCTTTAAAAAAAAATTAACTACTATTTATTTTCTTTAATGGTGGTAATATTGGAGAGAAGTGATTTGAATTTTATATTTGTAAAATACTCTTCATATCGTATGGTAAGAAATAAGACCACGTACCTATATTTGTACATGTATTGCACTTATATGTCCACCGACCACTTGCTTATTGTTAAAGGTAAAGTCTTTTGGGTGTTTTTTTTAAAAGTTTTTATTTTGTTGGAGTGTTTTTTTAAAGTTTACATTGGAAAACTTTATACAGGAAGTCTAACATAACATAGTTTTAGGCATAATCATAATACAAAAACAAAAACAAAGTATATGATAAGAAAATCACATTTACCCAAAAAAAGAGTAGAAGATGATATTCGTACGGGAGGAGATATTTTTGTTTTCTCGTGTTGTCACATTGTTGCATTGTGTTACTAATTCATGTCTTACAAGTTAAAATGGAAATCGAGTTTATATATACGAGTATAGTGCTAATACATAAGTACCTGTTATGATATATGTGAATTATTAATACTTCTTAACCTTAATGTAACCCATATTTTACCTCTAAATTTATGGTTTTTAAAATCTATTTAAACAACTCATTTTGACAATTTTTTGTTGTTGGAATCATTTTGACAATTTAATAATTTATTTTGCTCATATTATAATTAATTTCTCCTTAATTGTTGAACTGATCACAAATTGCATTACACACACAAAATGCAGGAACTCGTTTCAGTGCAAAACAAATATGATGAGAAAGAACGCTTTGTCATTCTCTTGCTTACCACGGTTCACCTCAAAAATAGCCACAAGCATAGCCCTTGGAGTGGTTTCCCGCGGGTATGACGACTCAAAATCTCCACCATGACAATGATCCGGAAGCTAGCAAAGCCTTTTGGTTTGGAGCTGTTGGCTCAGTTGCAACAAGGAGGATCTTCACGCACCCCTCAAACCCTCAACAAAATCATATCCTCTTGCGCAACATCGACTTTTTTGGACTTGGGTATTAGGCTTCACGCAGTTGTTATCAAGTTGGGTTTTTGTTCTAATGTCTATATATGCAGTGCTCTCGTTGATATGTATGGAAAATGTGGCTTGTTGGCGAATGCCCAGAAACAGTTTGATGAAATGTCGGATAGAAATGTAGTAACTTGGAATTCTTTGATTTCTGGTTATTTGCAAGCTGAGTTGCCAAAAAGGGCAGTTGGGTTGTTCCTGGAGATGTTAAAAGTGGGGGTAGTGCCAACGCCGTTCAGTCTGTCGGGGGCCTTGGTGGGTTGCTCGCAATTAGAAGCAGAAGAGCTTGGTGCTCAGGTTCATGGTTTGAGCCTGAAAACAGGGCTTTGCTATAATGTTGTTGTGGGAACAGGATTGATAGATATGTATTCAAAGTGTTGTAGTGTTAATGATTCAAGGCGGGTGTTTAATCAAATGCCAGAAAGGAATGTTATAACTTGGACTTCCATGGTTACTGGCTATGCACAGAATGGACAATCTGATGAGGCGATGATTTTAGCAAGGGAAATGCTGCGGTTGGGTTTGAAACCAAATTATGTAACTTATAATAGTTTGTTGAGCTCATTTTCTAGCCCAGACTTTTGGGATCATTGCAGGCAAATTCATTGCCGGATAATGAAAGAAGGTTTTGAGTTTAACGTGTATATAGTTGTTACCCTTCTGACCATATATTCAGATTGTAGCAATAGCTTGGAGGACTTTCAAAAGCTTTGCTCATGTGTTGCAATATGGGATCAAATCTCATGGAATGCAGTAATCGCTGGTTTTTCTAATATTGGAAGTTGTGAGGAAGCTTTGAAATGTTTCTCTGACATGAGGCAGGCCCGTGTTGCTATGAACTTCTTCACATTTGCTAGCATTTTAAGAGCAGTAGGAACTCTTTCAGACCTTGAAGCGGGAAAGAAAATCCATGCTCTCGTTTTCAAGAGTGGGCAAGCTTCAAATTTTTGTGTTCAGAATGGGCTTGTTTCCATGTATGCCAGATGCGGTGCCATCCATGATTCGAAGTGGGTGTTTACTTTGATGAACGAACATGATGTGGTCTCTTGGAATTCATTATTAGCAGGTTATGCTCATCATGGATTTGGATTGGAGACTGTTGAATTGTTTGAACAAATGAGGAAAGCAGGGGTCAAACCAGATAATACCACCTTCCTCATTGTACTAACTGCTTGTAGCCATGTTGGTTTAGTGCACGAAGGACTTATGTATTTCGATTTGATGAGAAATGATGATTTGCTTGAACCCCCCAGAATGGATCATTATGCTACGGTTGTTGATCTTTTCGGTCGAGCTGGAAATCTTCATGAAGCAGAAGCCTTCGTCGATAGCATGCCAATAGAGCCAGGACCCTCCGTATACAAAGCTCTACTCAGTGCATGCAAAGTTCATGGAAATAAGGAAATCGCTCTTCGTTCAGCAAAAAAGCTTCAAGAGCTGTGCCCAAATGACCCTGCAACTTACATACTACTATCGAATGTGTTGATGACAGGAGGCTGCTGGGATGATGCAGCAGGAGTGAGGAAGCTCATGTATGATAGAGGAGTTAGAAAAACTCCTGGTCATAGTTGGATTTGAGTCAACAAAGAGGACAATGGCAAAAACAGTCAACAAAAAGGATATGTTTATGTTTTCAGCTTTTGGCAGAAGGAAATCCAATTTTCAATTTCTTTCTTTCATTTTCAATTTCTAAAGAGGCTCAAAAAAGAAAAATCCAATTATGATGGAATCAGTTACATGTTTCTCTTGCAATACCAATACTGTCCCAAGACACAAGGCTAAGGAAGAGGAAGATGGTTGCTCCTGGCCTAGCCAATCGCTATTTCAGGAAATAATCATTACTGAGTTGCAAGCAGCAAGCTAAACTTAGTACCTTCTCTTGCCACGTGTAAAAATGGAGCCCACTAACAAATTAACCAATTGACCTGTGAACCCTGTTCGTTGTCTTGGCAAGAACCCCGGAAGAAAATGCAAGAACCCCATACAAATATCAGAGTTGTCTCAACAACAGAGGCAGCCTAAGGAGACCCTCAATTTTGAATTGCAGATCAATGGCTCAACTTGAACGTGTGCAAAGACATGGCGCGACTCTGAAACTACTACCACCCATGAGCCAAAAAAACTTGCTACCAGTACAAGCCCAACTATGGAACATTATCTTCGAGGTATCCGATGCCATCTTACTGTAACTTCTTCTCCACCAATGAACATGGTACAGATATTTGGATCGTAGCAGGGTCGCACCAAGATATGAGAAAATATTAAGTGTAACCGGTTGTATATAGCCATGTGTCGAACATGTCAATCAGCCAAGGCACCATGCCTTGCCAGAACATGTGTCTGAAACTCTTTCCTGATAATTACACATATTCTTCTAACCCATTTTTGCTGTCCAGGAGGTGAAGCTTTAAAGTCGTCACCAGCATCCTCATCCTCATCATCTCTGCTTGGGCACCATGATCAAGAAGACGATCACGGACGCCATCACAAGAAATCTGTTCTCACTAAGGTGAAAGAGAAGGCCAAGAAACTGCAGCACTCACTCAGTCAGAAGAAGAAGCATATGGAAGGTGATAACAGCACCCCCACTTTGGGTGCAAGCATGAATGAGCATGAAGACGAAGAACAAGATGCTGAATATCTAGGAGCCCCAAGTAATAATTAGTATCTTCAAGATTTCATTATGCATAACATATCTGTTTCTAAATTTTCTCTGCTTGTTTTCCCTTTGGGGAGTAACGCCAACCATTTCTTTGTGGCTTCCAAATCGTCCACCGATCCCCTCTTTAATATTTTCATTTCATTTGCAGTGTGAATCAGAGCTGGCACCTGAGGGATACAAGGAGACCGCAAAACTACATCCCAGAGCAGTTCCTGTGATTTCTGAGAAGCATGGTTTGCCAAGTAGTGTCAATCAAGATGCTGAACAAGATAAGGAGAAGCCTCTTAGTCCTAACAAGACAGTAACCGAAACTGCAGCCGTGAAGTCTCTTAGTCCTAACGAGACAGTCACCGAAACTGTGGCCAAGAAGCCTCCTAGTCCTAGCGAGTCAGTAGCTAAAACTGTAAAGCCTCCTAGTCCTAAGAAGACATAACTGAAACTGTCACTGAGAAGTTAGGACCAGCCTATGCCACAGTATCAGATACAACCCAAGCCATTGCCTCAAAGATAGAAGGTCTCACTGTTTCAGCCCCTGCTGCAGTAGCTGATGCAACCCACGCCATTGCCTCAATGGTAGGTCTCACTGTTGCGGCCCCAACACCTTCAGAAAACAATGAATCCTTGGAAGCTCCTCACACTTCTTTAGCAGTATCAGCTCCAAAAAAATCTTCATCCCAGGCAGCTCAACAAACCTTGGCAGCCTCAGAGGCTCCGCAACCTTTGTCAGCCCCAGCAGCTCCACAAGGTGGAAAGCATGCTGGTAGCAGTGACCAAATATGGGATAAGGGTGTTTCTGTGAAGGAGTATTTGGCTCAAAAGTTTGAGCCAGGGGAAGATGAGAGAGCACTATCAAGAGTGATATCCGATGTAATGAGTCCAAGGACAAGTCCTGGTAGTGATGTTGGCATGGTGGGAAAGGTGAAAGGGGCTATAACTTCCTTGCTTCGGAACGATGAGTCGCCCAAAACTACTACCTCACAATCAGCCATGACAACATCACCAAGCTCACAACCAGCCATGACCTCATCATCACCACTCTCACAATCAGCCATGACCTCATCATCACCACGCTCACAATCAGCCAAGGCCTCATCACCTCGCATTCCGGTCTCTACCAATGCATATGAAGGTAGCTTCCATGGTATTTCCTTCATTATTCAATTCTACAAAGTGCAAAGTGATAGATTAAGTTATAAGGTTAATGATTCTTTGGCATGTTATGTTGTAAAACCGTTAATCTGGCATCACATATTAAAATAAGAATCCATCTCTGATTAACGGTCCAAATAACATGTCACACTGTCTGGTAAGAACATTTCCCTTAGTTATAAGGTTCGATTGATGAATAAATGGAGATGGATGGTGATTCAGTTCAAAAATCTTATACATGGACCAAGAATATCTGTGAAGGGCCACGGTCGTCAGGGCCAGCTATAGATTCTATACTTGACACAGTATTAAGTTCTATCTTGTAGTTTCTTTTATTTTCAGCTTTTTGAAATGATTTATCCTCATGGAAATCTATTATGCATCACAGTCGTCGAGGAAGAAAATAAGGGAAGGATACTACAGAGTAACTGAAAAGTGGAAAGCAACTGTTGATGAAGAAATAATGCTCTGGGCTCTTGTACAAGTTTCTACGCATCAATAAGTGGTTCCCAAACATCATTTACAATGTTTGTGTAAGCTTTGTATTGTTACCAATAAACAATTTTGCAGCTCCAGAAGTTGACAAGTGTTGATGAAAATAATTTCACAGAAGCTCTGTGAACAATCTTCCATACTAATTTACATTTACATTTTTGAAAGTCAGCAATCACATAGGGCACAAGAGATGAAGAGAAAATTTCACTGATAATCTTAAATTTACAATTTTTCTTGTTTTGGTTTCCGGCTGCATAAGATCAAAGGACTTGTTTTCTGTTTGTGTGGCTGGATGATTCGATTTGAACAATTGTACCACGCAAAAATCAAAGCAAAAAGATAAATAAAATATATATCACACCCTCTCCTCTTCCTTCCTTTTCCTCTCTTTCTGTTATGTTTGTTGTGTTGGCTCTAGTTAGATTTTTATATTTCATGATTCTAAAACTATAATTTAGATAATGGGTGCAGATAAACAAGTCTGAGGATAATAACAATGAAATTTAGCCGCAAGTTGCTTGTAGCTTAATAGTTAAGAGCATTTACCCTTGCACCTGAGGTTTTAGGTTCGATCCCCCCTTTCCAATATCAAAAGAAAAAAACAAAAAAACAATGGCATTAAGCCTACGAGCCTTATCAAGTGGCATGGATGAATGGGTGAGAGAGAATAAATAATATAGCATTAATAGCTAATTTAATCATTAAATAAAAACAAAGCATTAATCCCCAATAAAATACAAGTGCATATTACAAGAGAAGATAAGAAACCAGGAAGCAAGCAATATCATTATTTCTTCCAACTCCCCATTTACTCATATTGACAACTACCATTGTCACTCCTAGCTGTTGGGTCAAAGTTTGCAGCTGATCGATCAGTACAGCCTTCAGGGACAGGTACATTAATTTGTTGGGCTGCCTTGCCTGCATCAAAAAATTTACAGAAAACTTGAACAAACTACTATAGTTCAGATTTGGTAAGGAAAATCTGCCCCAAATTTAAACGAATGAAATTCTGCCACATCACTTGAGATTTAAAAAGTTGGGACATAAGTTGGTGCCTCTAAGGTTATTGTGTTAAGACAAAGTGTGCTAACCATAGAATTCTCCTCTCTTAATGGAGTCCTGGTTTGCATCTCCAAGCGCTGCATCACTCAAGTACTTGTCAGCCAGTTGAACTCTCTTCACATTGTCCTGCTCCTGAACCAGCATTTGACCATAGTGAAGGAGCTTCTCCACTGTCATTTTAGGCTGTTCAAAAGTTGGGGGACCTTCTTTTGAGTTCACAAGCTTCTTCCCAATGCCATCTACCCCAACACCTGATATCCACTTCCTCACTTCATCATCGTAAACTCGAGCCCTTAGAGCACCAAAGAAGTCTGCAGTGTGGCATATAACAAGTTAGCATGATTGTATTTTCAACCAAGTAGCTAATCGAGTAATACTATAGGGATCATATTTACTGATCACATCTCTAATAGATTAGTTACCCAAGAAATATAAATAGCATGGCCAACACATTCCCAAATTATATGCAAAAGCTACTACAACAGAAGAGTCTCTATGGATTGTTGAAGACCTTTCCTGCTTTATACTTAAAATTCTTATCAAGAAAAGTGTTGGAAAATTCCAAAACACCAAGCTTTTGAGCTATACTTACCAATAGATTGACCAGGGAATGTGTCAACAATCTTAACAACATCATCCGCACTAACATTGTCAGGCTTGAAGATTCCCGTGCAAACCCCAATCCGGTCTTCCCTAGTGGGAGCCCAGTAAAATTTCTCCATACGACCGTCACGAATGAGAGGAGCATACAATGTGGAGAAGTCGTTACCGGTGACTATAATGGGGACTCTGGGATTGTCCTCCTTGTTATACATACCAGGAAGCTGCACATTTGTTGGGTTATCAGCAATGTTCATGAGAGTAGCATTCACCATCTGGTTGTTCACAGTGTACTGTGTAGTTCCACCCATCCTACCAGCACCTGCATCAAGATCATTGATGAAGAGGGCACACATTTTTCCTTTCCTGATGATGTCTGCAGCCTCGCGGTACCTTTGCCTGATCAACTTTGCAGGCTCTCCTGCATTCCCACTTTCTAATTCTCCAGCACTCATCATGATAGGGCTGAAACGTAATAGCCACATTATTAAAATTAAATAATGACAGCAAAATGGATGCATGAAATTCTCAACTGGCACTAAGGCTAGTCAAGAATGCAGCTGCATCAAGTGGAACCAAGCCTGCATATATAGGCATGAAAGAAAAAAAAAAACAAAGATTTTCGGGTACCATCATATTGCTTAATTTCTATGTGGTTCTCCAAAAAACTTTTATAAAACAAGCTAAACCATCACGAACTCACGTAATTCCCATCTTGGCAAACACAAGCTCACACTGGAACGATTTACCCTGACCTTTGCCTCCCCATATACCAAGAATGAGAGGAACCTGATACAAGTTCAAATAAAATTATCTGAGCTATCAAAACCAACAATCATGAACAAAATTTTACTGACAAAGTAAAGCTAACATTAACAGTTGAAGCAACAAAAGTTTTCCCAAATTTTAGTCACGCTAGAATGGTATGGGAGACAACATGACAATATCTTACTTCTTATCTGTTAGAAATATATAAATAAGCTTCAAGATGGGCCAAATATGAGATTTATTTTGGTATTTGGAGCATCATCTGTACCTTAATGTTAGGCAGGCTCATGAAGTTTTTGGTGATATGAACCACAAGCTTGTCCATGAAAGCTGGAGCAATATAAAACCCATCCATGTTGTTGTCATAGTTGTATCTGAAACATAATTCAGAACTCTGTCATAAAAACATTCAGATCTCCAAGCAGCCATAAAAAATGAATGAATTTCTATATTTTCTTGCTTACTCTCGAAGTCCCGTGCTAATGTATTCATATGAGCTCATGACAGCATAGTGAGTCCCAGTCCCCTGGGGAGCTTGGAAGACAGAATCAACCAATCCCTTTCCTCTTGTTATGTCTTGTTGGTCATCAGAAATATCATAGGCAAGGCCTCTCCACTTGTCCTTTTTGGTCTGCTTCTCCTCATCAGTTTCCGCGGTAATTTTTAATTTACCTGCAGATACAATCTTTTGGTAGGGGACTCTCGAGCTGACTTTCTTCAAACTGCTGCCCAAGAAAGCTGAGCTTGGGATTGAGCATCCAGAACCAGAGCTGTTCAAGCTCATCTGCATCAAATATAGACATCTTTAGGGCCAAGAAACAAGAAAGTTCATCAAACTGAAGTCACAAACTTCATTTCACAGCATACCCATGTGAAAAATATAAAAACTGATCAAAATGCTTGAATTTCAGGCATCACACAGAGAAACAAAAAGGATCCTTTTGGGTGTTCTACAAAAGCTCAAAAAGAAAAACAATATGGAAAACAGTTTGTATGTCAAGTTTTCTGTAACAGGAAAAAAGAAAAAAAAAAAGAGAGACGATAAGGCGGGAAAACAAAGTACCGGTGTTCTGTTAACAGTTCCAACACTTGAGACTGTGGCAGCCATGGATCAAAATGCTACTGATCGCTGTGTCAAATTTAATGCAATAAAGCAGCAGATGTAGAGCTAGTTGTATCTGTGGGATTGGTTATAAAAAGCAAGAGCTTTGAGGTCGGGGGTGTAATTGACAAAACATGTGGTGTGGTGATGAATTCCTTAAGGCCACACAAATGGGATTGGTTGACACATGGCTCTCTGTGAACAAAATAGGATAAAATCTCACTTTTTTTCAAACGTGACAAAATACTGGACTGTTGAGGATCAGGTTTTAAGCTTTTCTTCTTTACCTCTTAAAATAGATTGTTTTATCTCCCATTTGGTCTTAAAAAAATAATGTATTTAAATTAAAACTTTGAGGGTGTACTGTAAGACATGTAAACAGCTCAGATGAGTTAAGCAACTCTACATGTCATTGGCGTTTTAACAAAGCAGAAAGAGATACTTCAAAGTTTGGAAACTATATAGACAGTTTGTTTCTCTTGCACGAAAATAATGTTCAACGATTAATTCATCATCGTCGTTAATCATGTATTTGGAGTGATCTGCGACGACCTGCAGTTAAATCTACCGATGGCCTCGTGTTAGAATGGAGTTTGCAATGCATGCACCACTCTGTTCCTCCTGACAGTTGCTCAGTTACGGGGTTGAGTTCACAAGGTTGCAAGATTATCATCTCAGTTAAAACGATGTTGATTCACTAAACTTCAATTTTCTGTTTGAGTTGGGAGTTTTAAGTATCAAAAGTTGAAGAATCTAGCCAAATATAGCATTACTAGTTCATCTCCATGTCACAATGAGTATGTCCTTTTACTATTAAACTCGATAACTCAGTATCAATTTCCCAAAAGATGCATCTAAGTTTCAATCGTTTTAATAACAGAGAGTCCAATGCTCAACGGCACTGTTCCAGGTGTTACGACCAATGTCCAACTAGCAACCGTACTTTTTCTTGGTTGCATTCCCTTCCGCTGCAGCGCCATTGAAAGTTTTCTAGCCATACTATAAGCTAAATGCTGTTCCAAATTGAATGTCATGGACCAGCTATTGCTTAACAGTTGCAGAACTCCTTGTACTAAAGTGAAAATTCTCGCATTGAGTAATGTACATAGTTGTATAACAGATTTACATGATTTTGTGAATATAGGACCTGTCCAGGAGACACTGAGAAACAAGGTTACAGATACATGTCACATTGGAAACTTACAATGATAGTTCTGGCCATGGTTTAGCACCTATTTCGAGAGTTTGGATTCTATTTCTTCCAAGCTCAAACCTTTGGTTTCTGGGACAAGTAGTACAACGAACAGAAGAGATAGCAAGGCAATAACACCAAAGAGGATGAAAAGGTTTTCTGCTCCTAGCGCCTCCTGCAAAATTAGCAAATGTTAATCAACCACTTCTATACCAGTCAGTTTGAAGCCTTAACTCATGAGATATGAGAAAACCTGCCTCAAATATGAAAGAAAAAGGCTGGGATTATAGTGAGGAAAAGGAAGTGGGGAGGGGGGAATATATATACCTTCAGTGGTGAGAATGCAAATGTCACAATAGCATTTGAAGCAAAGTTAGTAAGAACTGCAAGACTAATCCCTTTTCCTCTTGTGCGAAGCGGGAATATTTCTGACACCATGAGCCAACTTATAGGACCAAATGATATCTGAAATGAAATTTGAACACAAAATTCCATCATGTCAAAACCTCTGCCTTAATATCATAGGCAAGAAATATGTCAATAACGATAGCAAAACACCGTCCTATTTCTTTTGGAGAAGTTAGAAAAAGAGGCTTTTATGGTGAAGTTAACAGATCCTATTTTAAAGTTTTTTGGTTTTTTATATGAGCAAAACAAGATTCTGGTTCTGTTAGAGTATTCCATTTAAATTATAATGAAGAAGACTGAGCAGTAAATGCCAATCACCAAAACAAAAAATTGTTACCTGGTAGCAACCAACATAGAGAAGAAGAGAAGCTACAGCAACAAGTGGGAACCCTCCAAGAAATTTGAAGTAAGCAGAAAGGAGAAATAAGGAAAGAGCCTGAGGTGTAAGTAGAAGAAAGAAAGATGAAACCCTCCAGCCTCTTCTTTATAAACCAACATGTGGCAAAGTACATAATATAAACAAAATTGACTGAGTAAATTGTTGGATAGTTAGGATGCATACAAGTCCACTGACTCCTACAATCAGCAAAGGTCTTCTTCCAAGATCATCAACTTTCAGGACAGCTATCCCTGTCATCACAAACTACAGGAACATAAAGAAACAAAGAATTTTCAGACCAGAAAGAGAATCTTACATCATAATCGCGTCCTGAAATTAAAATAAATAAATAAATAAAACATCAAATGACATATGCACCTTGAACAATCCAATAACAACTGATACTCTGGTAGCATCAGAGGCAGCAGAGAATCCTGCAGTCTTGAGTAACAATGTAACAAAGAGTGCACATAGTTAGGAAAACTAAAATGAAACAACGACAAAACAATTTTCGAAGCAGAATTAAAAAAAAAAACAGAAGTTGATTATCAATTACCTGAAGAATGGGACCTGCATAATATAGGACACTTGGTTGCCCAGTTATCTGCCATGTCAGATAGTAAATTGGCTTACTTATTCTTTGTACACATGTTTTGGGAATATAAAACAAAAGAAGAAAAGATGAATTCAATTCATAGCAGAAAGGAGGAAAATACCTGTTGGAAAAGGACCAAACCCCCAGCAATTATGAAGGCTTTCAAATTAGGGCCTTGAAAGACCTCAAACAAACTCCCCTCAGATTCCTGATCTGCATAGGCCGACTTCAAAGAAACATACGTCTCTTCTACTTGCTTTTCAGACACTCTGTCACCAGGAGGACGGCCTCTCAACTTGCTCAAGGCAAGAATGGCTTTTTCTTTGTATTCTTTTACAGACCCTTTACCTTGGGCTGCCCTGAGAAGCAACCAGCGAGGAGATGGCGGGAGAAGCCACATGCCTATTCCCATCAGTAAAGCAATAGGAGCGCTTATTCCATACATGTAACGCCACCCCCCAATTGCATTAATCTCAAAGCTTCCCACAAAATAACCCAACTGCAGAAGAGTGCATTTCACATAACATCTCACTTCACTAAGAAAGTGAATGGGAAAAATTAACATTAGAAACATATTAGTTAGACAATACCAGAATCCCCAGAACTATGAGGAGCTCCTTCAAAGACACTAGAGTTCCACGAATTTGAGATGGGCACGTTTCAGCAATATAGAGAGGAGCCCCATGCATGGCCTGCCAAAAGAAATTTTTTAAAATGTGAATATAGCATGGTCACACACATCATGATATTATTTAACCCTGCCAAAGACAATAATGAGAAGGTTTTATTTTAATTTTGCTCCCTTTGTTTGATTAGAGCAGTTACAGAAACTGTGCACAGAAGCTTACCATGCCAATACCAAGGCCATATAAAAGACGCCCAACTAAGAGAACACTAAGGCTCGGAGCATATGCAGTGATCAGACCCCCAAGGAGATAAAGTACTGCTGATATGATAAGTTCCCTCCTCCTTCCTTTATACACCAATTCAAAATTTAGAATAACAAATTATTCATGATCAAGCTCGAAACCTCATGATAAAGTACATATGCAAAGCAAAGTACAGACCAAGGAAATCAGCAATCGGGTAGACAAGGAGGGAACCAAAAAGAGCTCCATATAGGGAACCGCTAACCTGCATCAAAACAATGTAATTTGTGAATTTTGATGAATGCTTGGTGAATTTTGGGAGACAGACCACAGGTTTGCAAATGGAACAAGAGCAAATTGAGTAAGATTCAATAAACCATACCACAAGACCAAGCTGGACAGCTGAAAGATTAAACCAAGCTGTGCCACTAAGCTCAGGTGACTGTGACATATCAAAACATAACAACTTAATCATATTAAATTCCTAATCATCAAAACAATTGAAAAACAAACCACTAAAACTGAAGCTATACCTGTAACGAGATGGTAGCTCCAGAAGTAGCACCAATGTCATACCCAAATAGCAAACCTCCCAAAGCTGGAAACAGGAAGCTAGAATCCCAAGAATTTAGTTATTAATTTAAGACAGTTAGAGGTCAAGTATCTACATACCAACAGAGTAGAGAGATATTCAAAAGTAAACTTAAGCAAATTGCAATTTGTAGATTCATCTAACCCTGCTTCTTTCATTTGTTTCAAAAGAAAGAAGAACATAAACCTCTTCATCTTTGACAACACAAGGCATTGTTGGCTACAATTCAAAAAGCACTCAACTTGCTTCCATACCAAAAGTAAGCAAGCATACTTCCATTGAAAGTACTCAACTTGTACAATACAGAGACTTAGAAAATGATACCCCATTACTTAACCAACTCCAAAAGAAATGAAGAATTAAAGCTAAAAAACGATTATCCATTTACTCAAAGCATGAAGAAAAAAAAATCATATAGATAAAGAAGACTTGATGGAAACGTACGGAATAATCGCAGAAACCCAGGAAAAATCCTCCTGTTGGGTTGCTTCAGAAATAAGCGACTGAGCTTCATCCCCGGAAGAATAGTCTGGAGATTCAACAACCTAAACACCACACAAACAAAAACAAAGATGCAAAAACAATTCCATCACTCAAAAACACAAACAGAAGCAAAAATTTCAAAAGGGTCTGGTCAGTTTGTGTGCCTTCACACTGAATCTGAGCCTGGGAGCAGAGAGGTTTGTGAAAGTGCCATAATTGGCCCTGAAACAATCGTTATAAGTTGAACGAAGGGGTGGGGTAAAATGGGCATGAGAGAAAAGGATTACAGGTTTCTTCTTGGGTTGATGATGAAGTGATGAAGAGTGTGTCTTGGTGAGTTTGAGGTTGAACAAAGACCGAGTTGAGGAACTGAAAGCCATTGGGAATTTGCCAAAAGAGGAGAGAAATCAGACGGTTGGTGCTTGGTAGTTGTGGTTTCCTCTCTAATAATATCACTGTGCTCTTGTGTGACTGTCAGTGAGCTATGTGTTCTTGTGTGACTGTCAGTGAGCTAGTGAGTCCCTCCTTTGATATTTTGCTTGACCTTTGTCTTTGGTATTTTCTTTTACCAGTCTTCTTCTCAATAATTCAGCCTATCAAGTCTGAATCTACTGATCGACTATAACGGGAACAATGTGTAGCAGGAGTGCGTGTAATTTACTTAACCCAAAAATAAAAAAAACTTTTGCAACAAACGTGCGTTTTAAGGTATTCTTACTCTCTTCTTTTTTTTTTCTTTTTTTTTTCTCTCTTAAGAAATGGAGATTTCATTTGTAAATTTAAGCCACAAAGGACCACCCGACGGGAAAAAAACTTTCTTGTAACAGTTTAGCATTGTTTTGTTATCCTCGGCCAATAAGACAATGACATGTGCAAAAGTTATTTCACATGTCATTGTGTTATTGAGTCCAATTTTTATGTTACCAAATCTCATGTGCCCTTCCTCCTTAATTTTGTGACATGTGGCACACAACTTAACATGAGTTTAATTATGTTAACTCTCTTTTAGCCCTTTTAAAAAAAAAATTAAAATATATTAGAACACAATTTTGCATGCCTCTTCATCTTCGGTCCCTACATCTTCAGCCCATACATCTTCTCCATTGTGCAAAACTCAGCCTCTGCATCTTCTCCACTGTGCAAAACTCAGCCCCTGCATCTATTTCACCCATATAACACCGTTCACATAATCAGGCAGTTTGCCCATAAGACATGACTGAGGGACTAGAGTTATATGGTAAAGATAATTAACCGGATTTTTTTTTTTCCAAGGGGTGGTGGCAAATTGGTTTATGTAGGAGATCTTACACTTAAATTTCTAGCTTATGAAACATCGGTGTCAAATGAAAAATAACATAAACACTTATGTGGAGCTGTCATGTAGCGATGAGTAATGGAACAGTCTAGTTAAAAGATGACATGTGTTTAAATTTAACCATTAGTTTTTATTTATTTATTAATTTTTAGAAATTCTAGGACTACATTAACAATTCAGTCAAAAAAGCTACTAGCCACAAAGAGTCAATACAAACTAGCCGCAAAGAGCCATTACAATAACGGAGCGGTCTAACATCAAAATTAAGACAATCTGGTGCGCTTCCACTAATGATTACGTAAGATTGAAGAAACTAAGATTGCAAATTCAGAATAATAAAAAAGAGATAAAGCTTGAAAAAGCCAAGTCATAACAATACAAATAAAACTATCATAGAGGAGAGATGAAAAGCTCTCACAAAGAGAGATGAAAAGCTTTCACAAAGGAGAGGTGAAAAGCTCTTACAAAATGAGAGGTGAAAACTACACAGAGAACCCAAAGAGTTTATGTGACTTATTCCGAACATAAAGAAACAGCAAAAAAGATGGTGGTGGAGATCTGATGCCGAAACGCAAGTGAAGATCTGACACCGAGATGCAGCCGTCTGTGATGGTTAGAGGAAAATCATAACAAAATAAAGACAAATAGAGAAAACTTTTTGTCTCTGAAAATGAGGGGAGAAGAGAGGGAGGAAAAGAAGAGGGGAAGAGGGAGAGGAGAGAGGAGAGGAAGACCAATGGCTTCCTTCCCCTTCAAAGTAAAAACGGTTTTAAGAGAGTTCTTTGGGAGAGAGGGGCTAGGGTTTAGAAATTTCTAGCTTACAAACAATATTTCTCGTAAATGCTCTAGGTATAAATCGAATCTTATTAAGTACCCCAAAAACAAATGATATGACCAAAACCAAGATAAAAACAGTGAAAATATATATGTAATCTCTATATCCAAAGAGAAATAGGATTTCTCATTGCAGAAGCTACATCTTATTCCTTATGATGCTGTACTTGGTATATATGCTTCAATGTGACATTGACACGCAAGCCCATACAGCAGTGCAGTGCCTTGCACAAGTATGATAATTGTTGGTTTTTTGGTATGGGAATATATTCCAGTTCCACCACTCCAGATAATCTTCTGTTCAACTTTCAATCATCATAGTTTTTATTTCTTAAACATATAACATCTTTTAACTAGATTGTTTTACCACTCAACACTGTCACGTGACAAGAACATCCTCACATAAGTTTTCTCGTGTCAAATGTCAAATAACTGAGTAGTTTATAATTAATTAAACAGATTAAGTTAAGATTGATTCATCCTTAACACGAATTTGACACGGGCATAATATAACCCGATCTTTATCCCTACGTTTATCTCCTTTGGTTAATTTGCTCAACCAAGTTTGGCCCACAATGGCAGCGTTGTTCAACATTATTTGAGCAAATGACCGTTATTCAAACTGTCGTTTAACGTAAATTTCGTTTTCTAACCATTCATCTCTTTAACCAAAACCCTTATTTTTAGCCAAGAAGGAAAAAGTCATAATTAAGCACCATTTGATATCTATATCCTTTGCTACATTTGCAAACCCTTTTTAAATCTCCACATACAATAAGCCAAATCCCAAGTGTGTGTGTGTGTGTGTGTGTGTGTGAGAGAGAGAGAGAGAGAGAGAGAGAGCTAAGACTTTGGTACGTGACTACTTTTTCATAACATCAATCATTCAAATCAAACAATGGAGATTTGCAATACTTACAACAACGTCACAGCTAGAGGCGAAGGCAGAGGGAAGGCCCCAACAAGGCTACAACAGCATGCCCCGGCATGTCTTCAGCTTGATCAAACGGCAGGCACAGCCTCCACCAACCCTTTATTGGACGATGCTTCAATGGCAATCCCATTACTATCACCAGTCTTCATTCTATCCCCACAACCAATGCCAGAGTCGAGCGAAAAAGGCGGTGATCAGAACGTAAGAAGTATTACCCCACCTTTTTCGGCTGCAGGTGAGTGGCAACACCCGGCTGTGGCACCTTTTACAGATCCCTCATCGTTGTTTGCCGTCTTTCAATCCCAGTGCATGATTGTGAACCAAGCGCAATGACATTCGAGATTCGGCTTCTCTTCTGTGCCGTACGAAATGGCTAGGCCTGGTTTTTTGATAAAGGGCTTTGCCTGCTGCTGCCTTGTGTAGAACACATTTCAGATCAAACATTAACCTGCCACGGTTTCTGACGTCTATTTTTTCATTTCTGCTAAATCATTATCGTGGTAGAATTGTTGGTTACACTGGCAATGCCTTCAACAAATTAGAGGCCGTTTTTCTCAGCCTCACGGCCACCTTCCAGATGAGAGGTTGTCTTATATTTTTGTGTAACAATGTGTCTGAATTTTTTTTTTTTCCAAGTTCTCTCTTCTTGGTCAAGATATTCTTACAACAAAATCACCTAAAACATGAGAAATAAAAGCGTAAAAACTCCAAAGGAGGGTTCTTGTTCATAAACAAAAACGGCCAGAAGGTGGAAAGGCTGGTTTGCTACTTCTGTCCAGATTGTTTTCTTGAAAAGATCTACACTATTTGATCTATGAAGAGCAAACCATGCCAAGAAAGTCACTACGGTGCAAGGTTTAGAGAAGGAATAGATTCCAGTTCATATTAAGTTCACTTCATTTAAAAAAAAAATTACTAAAGAACCATCTGCTTTCAGTTGACAAGACCATTGTCATTGTACAAGGAAAATAAGTGACGTTTTAAAATGTACGGGATGTACCAAATGAAACAATTAACTGTCGGTAAATCTAACTTATTCAAAAACAGTGTTCTCAACATTAAGCGCCAAATTAACTGTCTAAAAAATATAAAGTATCGTAACCGGGTAGAGTTTTTCCAAAAGGGACGGAATTAGGCGCCAAATTGGAAAGATAATAAACAATGCAATTCGTAAATTAACGAATAAATTCCAGTATACAGAGTTAATGGAATTGCATTCCATCACAGAAATAGTAAAACTTCGGAAACGCCTCAGTAGCCATCCCATTTTAAAGGCCAAAAAAGCTATCATCCTTTATGTACAAATAGGCCAACATCCATGATCCATCCCAATCTTTAAAAAGTATCTAGCATGGTCTTTCTCTTCCCTCAAGCTCTCTCTTAATAATAATTCATAAAGAAAAATTACGAAACACCCACTGATACCTCTGGACTTGCCCTGCTAAGGCAACTGCCGCTAATTGCCAAAATAGGCAGCTCTCAAACAAAATCAGAAGTCGAATTCTCCCGTCGCCTGCATAAAATAGGCCGTATTCCAAAGAAAGCTCATGAGGGGACAAGAACAGACAGCATGAAAAATATTAATTCTTCGAAGTAAACTTCACCTTATTGAAGAGAATATCCTTATTGTTTATGCGCATAATCCCATCCTTCAATGTGCACTTCCACCTGCTCTTGGTGCGTGTCACCTACACAACCAAATACATGAGAAGACAATTGTTAATCCTATATATTTCAGAGAAAAATAAGTATATAAAGCCTAAAAAGTAATAGCCATAACACTGCATGGTAGAGAGAGGGAGAGAGAGAGAGAGAGAGATACCTTGTCAAACTGAGCCAAAACCAAATGGTGTGTGTTTACCTCCTCCCCTTGGTCCACATCGTCCAAATCATCATCATCATTTTCATTCAATGGGGGTTCGTCGTCGTCATCATCTCCAACATCATTTTGAACAACAGGAGCTGGAGTGCTGACTGGTAGATCTGGAGGATACAAAATTATGAGAGAAGGAAGCTTTGACAACACAGGGATGGATTTATTGCATTAAATTTATCCATTCCTAAGGTAATCAGTGTTCACAAGTTTATCACGAGATTACCATTGGGTGTAGGTGTATTGGCAACGTTGTAGTCTTCGTTGAAAGTTCCTTGGTAATTATATATCTGTAGGGTAAGGGGAGGAAGAAGCAACAGTCAGCAAGTGAAAAAATATTAACAAGTGTGAGAGGGGAGGGACAGACAGAGAGGAAAGTTGAACATAATGGTTCATAAAGTTGAAAGCACGTAGGCAAGCTAACACAACCCATTCGATAAAGAAAAGATAAGTTTCCAAAATTTATAATTCAAAGATTTTAGACCATCAAGTCAATGGGTTAAAAGATACTTGCTACCAGGACCCATCCCCAACCAACCCCCCCACACACCCCCCAAAAATAAGAATAATTTTTATTTTATTTTATTTTATTTTTAAGACACTGGCTACAGGCTAAACTGGCCAGACCTCAAAATCTGAACAACCCACTAGAATCCATTGACCTAATCCAAACAAGTGAAAAGAAAAGAAAAAAAATCCAAGTTCCTAGTACGGTATCCAAAGAACACTGTCCATTGACCATTCATATCACAGTTGACACATTTCAGGCTACTGGATGAAATTTATAAAGCAAAACCATGAACCACACTTTATTGCTATACAATATTTCTAATTAGGGTGCACCAGGTCTGTGCTAGAGTGCACAGCATGGGTGAAGCTTGCAAGCCCAGCAGCAAGCTACTGTGTTGGGTCTTCCCCTGCAAAAGTTAATTTAATATGGTGTGGACCATTGGCCCACATATCAGATATTAAACTGATAAGACGATACTACACTTATCTTATCCAAAAGGCTGAGAAAGGTATTCTTGCTATAAAATCAAAATGGCCTCCAACGAAAAATAAAGCTCTACAAAGATGGACATTCAACTTCTCAGTAACCCAACACAGCAATGACATGCAGATAAATGGTGACACTTATCCGTGTAACTTTCACATCATTAACAAGCACAAGGCTCACCGCCTGTCAGATCAAGGCAGTGCACGATTTCATGTGTATACAGTCTTAGTACAATGCAAAACATAGCCATGAAGACACAAAGCAGTTAGTCAATCACACGTCCTAGGAAACAAATCATAAGAACCTAATATAGAGCAGGGAATATCAGAAAGCAAAAGTGATGATTATACCAACCCAACCGATGAGTTATTGAGTTAATGTGCATATCTATTATAAAAGGAAGAAACACAATAAAAATAAAGTTTCCTGCTACATGCAAAATTACATTAAAAGTACTTACATTGGGAGTAGAAAGTGCGTCATCATAGGGATCAGGCATTGGCCCATCAAGCTGAGGAATCTTGGGAGTTGACCTCAGTGCACAAGTTACCATCTCACTACATGCACGCCCACCAATAGAAGTGCTCCCTCCACTGACCTGAAAGGTTACCAACATTAAGTGTCTAAAGAATGCATATAACCCAAAAAAGATAATGTGTGTTACACATGAATCATGCTGGTTTAGAGTATTCTTTCATGCTCTAAGTAAACTTGACTTCATAAAGATAAAGCTATAACCAATTATAGTGTAATGCTCCAAGGATATATCATATATGTTTTCACCACTATGAAGTGTAGAAAACAGTTTGATCTGAAAATGTAGTAGGAACAAGATATGACACCCTGCCTGGAATATTTGCAGCCTAATTGCTTGCTAAGTTGCAATTATCAACTTGAATTTTAATTAATTGATATACGGCCTAAGGCCTGCCCATGTTTAACCCCCAGTACTTTACTATACTAGCCAAAGCCCAGAATAAAAGGATAAACCAAAAATTAACCCCAACCAAGTCACCCACATACATAAATAACTATATTCATATGACTTTGAATGACACCTCAAATGTAGCTTCCTGAAAAACTATTAGACCCTAAAGAAGATATGACTTGCAAAAACAAATAAATAAAGGATTAGCAGTGATCTTCAGATAAGAGCCCCAAGCACAAAGTCCTCAGTTCCATGAAACCAACTGAGAGAGAGAGAGAGAGAGAGAGAGAGAGAGAGAGGTTATCAATGTTCACATACGACTGAACATGGTAGTTGTTCATCAGACTATGTCCCACCAAAAAGTACAACTCGCCTAATGATTTGAGATAAGTTTCAACTTAACTTAATTTGTAATTCATTGAATAGATTATCTCAGGCCGTTTTTTCTTAATAATTTGGACATTAAAGGAAACTAGTCTTAGATTTTACAAAGGATAAATACCCATCCAGAGATTCAAATATATAGAAAAATTTCACTGATACAATAGATGAATCGTAAAGAAAAAGTTAAAAAGAAGTTTGTGCAGCAAACTTGTCAGAAATTATTAAAAAATGAAACAGGAAGAAAAACAAACCTCAATCTCAAAAACCGCAAGTGCAGCATCTCCAGCTCCATCTTGTTGGGGTATAAATCCACCAGCTGGATACTGTGAAGCAAGATCTTCACGTTTTCGCTTTCCAGAATTCATCTGGAAAAAGTCCTGAAATTTTCTCCAACAGGGAGATAATGATTAACTTTAATTGTAAAAGAATGATGCGTCTTAAGATAGATTGTATATCCTTGACAAGAAGTGAAAAAATAAAAAGCAATGAAAAGGAGGCATACACACCAAAGCCATTCACAACTCTCTAATCATGAGTTTTCTTCATACCCAGAAACCCAGTCATTTTTCTGCAATTTGAATTTGTAATTAATAGCAGGCATTACCTGTGTCGGGGGTTGATGAGAGGTCCCTCTGTCCACCTCATCCCGCCCTTCCACGTAAGCTACAGCAATAAAATGGAGATTACTACACAACTATCGAGAGTAAATATATATACAACCACACCATCCAACTAACCAATATTAACATCAAGAGGGGGTCGGTGGTTCATCCAAGGAGAAGGAGGTTGCTGCAAACAGAACAAAGAAGATTTAGGTTCTCTTACACTATTACCCGAAGGATTATCACCCACAAATGTTAGTGTAGAAAGAAAAAGAGTAAAAATTAGAAGATTGTGGAAAGTTATGTAATTACATTACTATCCTTACCTTTTCAATTTATTATTAACAACCTTTTAACTAAACAAGGTATGTTTGATATTTCATATTTCTAAATTAACAAAGAGAGTTAATCGTATATATCACACAAAAAAAGAGCTAAGTTCAATTAAAATCAAATTTAGCAACTTTATAATGACCAATGAGAGAGTTTTGTATTCCCACTATGTAATTTGAAACATAATAACTGGATACACCTCATACGATCCAAATATTAAGTGTTTACCATGTAGGGGCTAGGTCTTCCAGCTTTCAGCTCTGTATTGCTTCCACCATTGCTGCTACCAGACTCGTTTGCAGATGCAGAAAAGTCACTACCTCCGGTAGGAATGTTATATAAGTTGTCCCCAGTTCCGGGTAGAGGTGTCTGAATTGGGGTTTGCAACGGGGTCTAACATTGCAAAGAACCCACATCAACCATGTGATGCAACACTCGGGCTCAATTCAACATATAGCAAGCAGAGATTTTGATTACAAACATAGAAAAACACAGCAAAAACTCACTGGAGGGAAGAGTATCTCAGCAGTGGGTGTCTCGTACTCCTCGGTCCCTTCATAAGGTACATTGAGATCGTGAACTGGAGTAATAGCACTACCAGGCGTTGGCTTTGACGCCACAGCCCTCTCTATAGGAGTATTTACTACACCGGCTTGCATCATCTTCGCCTCCCAAGTCTGAAATTTGACCCAACTTTTAAAAATCAGCTAAACCGTAGCTCACAGCGACTTTCCAACAAAGCAATGAATCCCCTTAAACTCAAAACCCTAGAAATTGATTAGATCGAACTCTAGAACCAGTCCGCCAGAAAACCCTAAATCTACCAACCCAATTTAAAATTTCAATTATTAATAAAGATGGCGAACTTGAAAAATCAAAAATGAAAATGAAAGCTGGAAGATTGAAATCGGAAATGAAATTACTCCTTGGAGCTCCTTGAGAACGTCTTCTCCGGGGCCGCTGTTCATGAACTCTTCGCGAACCTTGTTGATGACGTCCTCAATAACACTGACGTAGACACCGCTCGTGGAGGTCGCCATTTTTAAAATCTCAGCTCCGCCTACCTCCGATTCTCGTCCAGCAAAACACAAAATCGAATCGAAGATTGCCTAGGAGAATTGGGACAGAGCAAATTTCAGCGCAGATAATCGATGACAGTCAGATGACCAAACATGGAATTAGGGTTTGGGTTTGGAATGTATTGAGTGTGAGAGAAGAGAGAGAGAGAGAGAGAGGGAGACAACGGCGAAGGATAGAGAGCGAGAGAGAGAGAGAGAGAGAGAGAGAGAGAGAGAAGGGCGGACGAGAACTGGAGAATAAAGAGTGGAATATAAATAGGTTTGCATCCGATTACATTCGAGTATCCACGTGGCGAAATCTGCACGATCCTGATATTTTGGGCGTGAGAGACTAAGCGTGAAGCTTCTCTTCTCTATAGGCTATGTAACTGGATTGTGTACAAAGTCTGAGTTTTATGCATCGCCATTGTTACTTGGACAAAGAGAGGACAACCGCTGCCTTATCTGATGGGTCCCAGCTTTGTTGACGGTTCAGATTGTTCCAACAAAATTTTATATTTAGTGCTTAAACCACAATCGTTCATAAAATTTGAAATCAAGAGCTCATCTAATAAAATGCACACGACCGAATAGTCTTGATTAGGGATGGGCACAGTCCGGATTGAATCGGTTTCACATCAAAATCACGGCCGAACCAATTAAAATATAACGGTTTGGTTTGGTTCAGTTTGGATAAAAGTTATAAGGGAAACCGAACCAATCCAAACCAATTTAAAACGGTTTGGTTCGGTTTGGTTCGGCCGGTTTGGGCCTAATCCCAATTCTCTTTCTTTTTGCATTTTTTCGACATTATTAGCCCAATTATAACCAACAAATTCACAACTTACTTCTTACATAAATCATCTTCTAGAGTACGAAACCGTCCTAAAGCTCAAAAGGTCATAAAACTTCATATTTTACTAACTAATATAGCTCACTTCAAGTATTCATATATAGTTATTAACTAATTAGAGTATTACACATATAAAAAAATAATAATAATAATATACACATAAACGGTCCGGTTTGGTTTAAGCCGGTTTACAAAAGCTCAAAACCAAACCAAACCAAACCATATACGGTCCGGTTTGGTTTGGTTTTGACTAAGAAAAAGTCAAACGGTTTGAAAACCAAACCGGTAATTACGGTTTAGTTCGGCCGGTTTCATCGGTTCGGCCGGATTGATGCCCACCCCTAGTCTTGATTAGATTTTTGTGGTTATTATTCAACATTACTGCATAAAAAACTTAAGTTATAATAGGCGTAACTATTGTATCGTATAAAGTGTGACGGAATATATACAAAGTATTATCTTTCGAATATAATTTTTTTTAATTAGGCACGCTTGAGCTTGATTGTTCTTATTTATCACGATACTGATCAATCTTAGCAACTAAATCGTGAATTAGGTTAAACGTTTCGTGTTGGTTGGAATAGGATAAAATTGTGCACACTACCACCCGAAATATACACATATATATCAATGGAGATGGAGTGCAATGGTGTGAAGCACCATTCATTTTGAAGAATGAGACTGTGCTTTAGACAAAAAGAGCTAGTGTGTTAAAGTATAGAGTTTGTAATAGGAGACATCTCGGAATAAAAAGAGAGTATAGAGGATGCCAATTGTTTACCTTAATTAACCAATACTTGCCTTTCTTTTCATTTTGGTAGTATACAAATGGTAAATTCACATTAAATATGAACAAATTCAGCAATTCATGATGAACATAAAACCTATTGGGAAAATGTAAAATAGTTAATCCAACGACTATACAAGTGTTTGTAATTCAATGCACATTCACATTGTATAAAATTCCCATATACTATTGGATCTAAAACCAGGGACTTCAACAAGATGCTAACTAATCGAAACCAAAGACCTTTGTTGTTTTACTGGTAATAAGCATTTACACCCACTTTGAACACCAAAGTTTTTTTTCTTCCAAAAACCCTTTCCTATTAAGAGGGGCGATAACGTACTAAACTCACACATTACTATACGGATGCTAGGATTCGAACCCAACACCTTTCCTAAGGGAGTAATTGCTCCAAACCACTACACTACTGGGTTCTTTGTTGAACACCAAAGTTTAAATTAAAGCAATCCTCACTTTATGATAAATTCTTTGGTCCGGCAATTGGACCACGTAAGTTGTTTGTCCCACTCTCACAACCAAACTGGCCATCCTTATATTGGTGTCCCACCTAGGTGAGATTACGTGAGTAGGGTGGGAGCCCAATAGAGGAGGCCCCCGTTTTGTTGTGAGGCATGCAAACGAGACTAATGTAGTTTGGTAGTTGGACCAAATACTTTATTCTTACCTTTCTTCTTTGTTAGATTTAAACTTGTGTATTTTTTGTTTTAATAAAAATAAAAGATTTATTGAAGGCATGCTCATATTGTATAAAGATGAAACTCATTGAATTAGATTCACCGTTGGGTAGGCAAAGGTCTTTGTTAGTATTTTACTCATAAAAAGAAGGGCTAAAGATTTTTGTTGTTCTTGTGTGCTTTACTTCGATTCCAAATGTGGCTTCTATGTATCATTGTGTTTTAATATTAACAATTTTAACATTTTCATCTGATTGAGCATTAAAACGTGAAAACGAATAAGGTCTATAGATACTCCGCATTCTCCATATTAACGTCCTATAAAAATAAAACATCGAGATTATTAAGAGGTTTCAAGTACAAAGACTATGACCAAATTAAGAGCACAATCATCAAAATTGAAACTAGAACAACTAAACACACTAACATTTAACGAAAAATCAAAATCCCTCTCCCCGAATATCGTTGTATCAAAATAACACACAAACCTTTAACCAAAAAAAATAAATAAAAATCTGATGGGTAAAATTGTAATGATAATGCTTTCTGAATTAGGGCAGGAGCCGTTGGCCCAATAAAAAGGCCTACACAGGGCACCCTCAAAATTCACAGGCTTGAGTTAGCAGGCGGATAAATCATCATCGTCAAACAATTTGGGTCTTTTGCTTCAAAAGACCACCATTGAACTACAGACCCTAATTCAATTCAAAGCCTTCCCGAACTTGAGAGAATAAGTTCCCCTGATGCCCACACACATGGCGTAAGCTGAAAGTACACCGCTCGCTCTGGCTCTGCTTCCATATCACTCTCTCTCTTTCTTCAATCGTCACAACACAAAAGCCGCCGAAAACCCCTTCAGCTTTCATCGCAAACCCTAGAAGATGTCGGGCGGGTTCTTCAGGGTGAGTTAATTGATTAGTTTGATAATTCTTGTTGTTAATTAGTTTTTTATATGTTGGATTTAAATTCAATTGCCTATCTTTTGTAACTCAGATCTTCTCGTTCTTAAAGGCTTAATTACTGAATAAATTCCTTTGCAGACATTGATAGTTGCAATATATGTCTATGATTATGTTTATTCAGGGTACGTCCGCTGATCAGGACACAAGGTTTTCCAATAAGCAAGCTAAGCTGTTGAAATCTCAGAAGTTTGCACCTGAATTGGAACATTTGGTTAGGCCCTTTTCTCTGTTTTTTTCCTTCTAATTTAATTGACATTTTATGTCACATATATATTTTATATTTGGCAAAAATTGGGTGTGCCTGTATTATGTGTTGTAGGTGGATACCTCGAAGGTGAATATGGATGTCATGCGCCCGTGGATTGCTACTCGGGTAACAGACCTTCTCGGGTTCGAAGACGAAGTTCTTATCAACTTTATTTATGGTCTTTTGGAAGGAAAGGTAATGTCATGCACTATATGATTTGTTCTTTATTTCATGGAGTGAGAGTAGCTGCTAGTTATACCGTTCAATTTCACTTTCGCTTCATTATTTACTTGCCATTTTCATGTTGTTAATAATGGTGGCGAACGGTATGACTTCCCTTGAAATTAAATGTTGACATGGCCAAAATTCACCCAGACATCAACTGATAGCTAAGGCGTGTTACTCTAGTTTGATGATTTATTGTTAAGACTTGTTGGTACGAGACCCCTAGGTTTGTGCATTTGTGGTTGATAGTAATGTTGTTTGAACTGCATATGTGTGCAACAATTTGCAGGTAGTGAATGGGAAGGAAGTTCAAATTTCGCTTACTGGATTTATGGAGAAAAACACTGTGAAGTTTATGAAAGAGCTTTGGACGCTTCTTATCAGTGCACAAAACAATGCTAGTGGTGTCCCTCAACAGTTCTTGGATGACAAACAAGAAGAAGCACGGAAAAAGAAGGTTAATATATGTATATATATAGTGTCAAATCGTGTTTCGAATCGGTTGAGATGATACAGCTTTATTAATGATGCTCTGGCATGGATTGTTACAGGAGGAGGCAGACAGGTTTGCAAATGAAATTCAGAGAAAGAAAGATAAGGAGAGGATGGATCAACAAGAGATATTGAAGAAGATGGTAAGAATATTCATTCATGCTGGAGTTGCATTCTCTAGAGATGGGTTGTTTGGTTTTAACTTCCGTTCATGTTTTCATGCATTCAGCTAGCTTCTGCAATTATTTGGGTTCATACCTTTACCTCAAACTACTGTAGGAAGGAGGGGTTGATAAGAAATCAAGCAATATTGCGTTGGAGCCAAACTCAAAACGTGTGTCACCAAGGACTTCAAATGATCGTTCTGAGGATGAAAGAGGAAATGAAAAGCGCAATGGTGTGAAGGCAAGGAACAAGTAAGGGATTGGGATTCATTTTACCTTTAGTAGAGTTGTAAGATCTGTAGTCTACCTATGTTTACATTCATGAATAGAAATTTTTTGTGTGGGATATGCCATTCGTATATAAAAATCCAAGCATTTTGTTACGGTTCTTCCAATTTTATTAACCATTTGATCTGAGTATGCTATGCGTTCTTACTCTTCCTATATATGGAATATTTTATCCATAAGGATTGATTCTGTACACCATTAGATGCGAAAGTTCCCTCACTTTTTTTCTTTCGTTAATTTTCCTGTGAAAAATAAAAATAAAATTGTTCTGAAGATTATTTGCGCAATCGCCTGCAGGGTTTCAAGATCTCCAAATTCAGGAAATTCATCTCTGTCTCCTAGGTAATTATCTTGACCATCATTTTCTGTCATTAATTTTAAATATACTGTTTGATTGCAATAGAGCACATCAATTTTCATTTCCATCATTTTAAACAAAGGTCTACCTCCATGGTCAATCAGCAGGTCATATTCTACTACCAAAAGTTATGCTGAGAATGTTTTGTTATTACAAAAGAACATTTCATCATTCATTCTGTTTTGGTTCTAAGGTTTTCCTATTTCGGGTTCGATTTATTTAACTAAGGATTAAATTTTTTGAGATATTGCATTTATGAAGAATTTATAATGTAACGTTGATAACTTGATATTGTATTTCCTGAAGTTTTGGATCTCACTGTAATTATAACTGTCTAGTGAAAGACACCGGTCAAAAAGTGTTTCCAAGTCACCAAAAGCACGGAGACAGTCCATTTCTTCGGAAAGAGGTTATCGCTCTCCACCAAGACGGCCTATTACAACTCTTCGGAGGCATTCACCCGAGGGATCACTCTCGCCGAGAGGAAGATCACCTTATTCGAGGCGAAGATCTAGATCATATTCCCCACAAAGATCACCCTCTCCTTATCGGCGTAGATTACGTTCTCCCTATCGGCATAGATCACCTTCTCCTGGTCGTCGTCGAACACCTCCACCTGTTAGACGTCGCAGATCACCCTCACCTGTCCGACGCCGCAGATCACCCTCACCTATCCGACGTCGCAGATCACCCTCACCTGTCCGACGTCGCAGATCACCCTCACCCGTCCGACGTCGCAGATCACCCTCACCTGTGCGGCGTCGCAGGTCGCCCTCTCCTTTGCGACGTCGCATGTCACCTTCTCCTGTAAGACGTCGCAGATCCCGCTCACCTGCACACCGCAGATCTCCCTCACCTGCACGACGGTGGTATCGAAGATCTCCATTGACTTCACGCAACAGGTATGCATCTCCAGTGCAACGTAGGTCACCGGTTCGTGGTGGTAGGAGATCACCAACTCCTCGGAATAGGTCTCCTTCGCCTTATGTCCGCAGTTCTGCATCTCCTATTCAGAATGGTTCCCCTTCACCAATCAGGGGAACAAAGTATCAGAGATCTCTATCACAATCTCCTCAAGAAAGAACCAGGTTTATACCCCTTGATTTTGTTACAATTCTGTTTGTTTTTCTGTCGCATAGGCTTTAGTTTGTTGCATTGGACATTATGCAAGTGGTGTGTAGTTGTAGTTATTTTATGAAATTAATTTATGACAAGGTCTCCTCGTAGCGGCTTCTGTTGCATTTTCAATTAGTTCTTAGCAACCTATTTATATTATAAGTCATGTTGGGCAAATTTTGATCATTTTATAAATTACAAAATGTTACAGGTCCCAATTTTCTCCTGTGCCACGTCAGTCCTCTAGCTCTCCCGGATCACTGCAGAGGGAATCAAAGAAAGAGAAAGATTCCCGTAAAAGAGCACCAGATTTGTCGCCATCACCAGAGAAGTCTCACATACTGTCAGAATCTCCACCAGGTGTAAGGAGTGCTAGTGAAGAAAGGAGGTATTCATCTTGGTTGCATAACCGATTCATATGATCTTATGATGTTAGTTTTGATTATCTGATTATTTTTCGGTGCTTACTTTTTTTTGCTGCCTCCAAAGATCCTCTAGTCCTTATGAGAGTCCGGTGCGACGACCAAGGGAGCAAATGACTCGTAATGTTAGCTCAAGTCCTCCAAGGAAACCAAGAGAACAAAAGCTTCGTCGTGGAAGTCCAGAAATAAGCGAAGAGTAAGAAATCAACTATACTAGGTCACATTTGAAATTGAAAGTTTATTGGAATATTCTGGATACTCTTTGTTATCAATTATCACAGTGTTAGAAATTCTCATTTTTTCCAATTCATCTGAGTGATTCTAGATTTTTGGTTGTAGGGAGGATGGTGATTATAGACCTAAGTCCACAGAGAGAAGATCAAAAAATACATCAGTGATCAGTAAGCCGATAGTTTCTCCTGCTAAGGTTCATAACAAGGAAGACTACTCTCCTGAAAGAGTAGCATCTGGCCGTAGATCTACCGAATCTCGAAGTCGTCTGGATAATATGGAATTCAGAAACAAAGAGCAGGAGATGAGGAGGTAAATATGGCCTCTGACACATCTTTAATGCATATATGATTATGCGGATGCACTTAGTTTTCAGGCCTGATATTATTACATTCCTGACAGTGGGAAATCTTCTGGGAGGGGGGCTCCTGGAACTCCTGAGCAACAAAAGGCAGCAACCATGTCAAAGGATTCTCTGCCTGGTGAGACTCAACAGGCGTCATATCCTAATGAAGGTAGAAAGACTGATGATAAGAACCGCTCTCATTCAAAGAATTCCAAGGACAGTGACCGGCATCACAAACCTGGATCTGTACACTCTTCAGTTGAAAAGGTTGATCATATTAATCAAAGTGGCACTTTTGATTCTGGTTCTGAGGAAAGTGACAAATGCAGAGGTGGGGATAAGGAAAAAAGAAAGAATAAGAGATCAGAGAGGCAAGCAGTGACTTCAGATGATGATTACAGTAATGATTCTGAAATAGAAGACAGGAAGGGCTCTAAAAGGAGGAGGAAAGAGGAAAAGAGATTGCGGAAGGAGAAGAAGCGCCGAAGACGTGAGGAGCGACGCCGCAGAAAAGAAGAACGTCGTGCAGAGAAGCTGAAAGGAAAGAATTACAGTGATGCTTCTGCTTCAGGTGGTGAACATGTAGGCAGGAGGGAGCTTCATTCAAGTGACAATGAAGAGGCAGAGGCTATTCAGAAGAAACTTGAGATTGAGTTACGCAAGAAGGCTCTCGAATCACTTAAAGCAAAGAAGGGCATCAATCACTAAATTTGTTACTATGTTCAGACATTGTGATGTTATTTAATCTTTTCAATCCTTTTAAGCAGTAACATTTCAGATTTGCTAGGAATTTGAATGAGAGTATTTCTATGTTTTGTTTACTGTTTAATGTAGTCTGTGTTTACTGCTGGCAGCTTAAGTGGATAAATGAGGATTTCCTGAGCTATTCTCTTGAGTTCAACTTTATGCAGACCTTGCTGCTAGATTTTCTGGTAATAATTGTCTTTGTGAATATGATTTCTTGTTTTATGGGATATCATCATCAAATGGATGCAAAGCTCTGAGATTGCCTTTATATCTGTTGTCTGATTTTTTGGTTCTTGAATTGGGTGTTAGTTTTTTATTTTATTTTTCAACTTTTAATTTAATTTTTGTTTTTATTTGACATTGCTAGCTTGTTTGATGTGCAAAGTTGGTTACAACTTCAGGTAGTATTTGTTCGGGTCTGTATGATTGGCTGATCTTATTTCTTTCTTACGACAAAAAGAACCTGAAGGTCTTATCTGTTTCATTCATGAGGATTTACTAAAATTAGCTTTCTGGTTAATTGGTAGATGAAATTTATGTCAACTAGGTGTCACCTACTTGAGCAGATCATGTGCAGATCCACATTTTGACCATTGGTTCAGGTAAAGTTTTCTATTCCTTTACGGGCTCTTTTAGAGGAACAACTCAGTGTCTTTTGGTGAATCCTCTCTCTCTCTCTCTCTCTCTCTCTCTCTCCCCTCTCTTAGCATGTATATCGTTGCTGCTTTCTTACTTTGATTTTGTTTAAATTTTAAGGATGGAAGCTTGAGAGTTGTTCCTGGGACTTAATTTTTGTAAAATTCTCCATGGTGCGGGTCTTGGATTTGTCTGGTCCTCATGTTGATACCGACTGTAAGGTTGATATTGATGGTATACCATTTATGTATATGAAATGATTAATATTCTATGAGAACGGAGGTGCTAATCTTCACCTTGATGTTGTTTTCTAACTGTGTTTCACATCTGGGGTGAAGCATTTAATTTTGATAGGGAAAGTTTGTTGATTGGATAATTTATGACCCTAATATACGTTTCCGTCCTCTGGCAGTACTGATGAATGTTGTGATTTCAATATGAATCTTTGGATGCAGTTTTTACTTTCTGTTTTTTTTTTCCTTTTAACGGTTGGTTATGAAGTATTTGCTGCAACTAGCTTGGCATGGATTTCTGTTCATTTTCAGAACTAACTGGCACATCTGATTTGAGGTACCACCATTTGTAAAAGGATCTTTTAGGCTATATCTTTAGCTCTTTAAGGTTAGTAGATGGTGTTGTGTTACTGTTCTTGATAATTTGTTACTCCAAATGGTAGTAGCGTATGCTTAAAGCATCTGACTTAAGCACAAGTATGGAATTAGGCTTACTGACATTGGTGCTGGTACCTTGGTTGGCTCAACGAAGAAGTGGGGGTAGAAATAGGAGTACAATAAGCATCAGCTTCATATTTTGGTTTGTACGAGAACTGATCTATTTTGTAGTTAAGATCACGGTGAGCATTGAGAAATCAACACTGATGTTAATTCTTGGAAGTGTACTAGTATTATTTTGCTTGCCATATTTCTGGGGCTTAGATTGGTGTCCTTTTAGATTGCCCACCCCCGCCTTTCCGGCCTTCGTCTTCCTTGGATGTTTCCTAGCAAAACTTCCATTCAATGGGTTGTAATATGTGGCATCTCAGGTCATTCCATGTTCCCCATCTGATTTAGTTAATAGTTATCTGTTTGAATGCTAATGTTGCCATTTTGAATCTGTGTTGTTAATAGTTATTACCAATCCAATACGGTAATGGTAATAGCTTGGTTATTCTTGTTAGCTTGGAGTGTTTGTTCAACTTTCTTGATTTACCATAGTTGTGCCCTTTGAGGCTTGCCGGTGAATATTGAGTTCACTATTTACTTTTAAGTTTGAGGTTGTTTTAACTTTTACCATTACACATCAACATACTTCCAGTGGTGCTTCAATGAAAATGACAAAATTATTGACATGGACATTAGATAATTATGACCTATCATATGTCGGTGGGTCCAAGCCTATCGCATTATTTCTGTGGTGGCATCAAGCATTAAGTGGATAAAATCCTTTCCTGGTGTCCAATTTTCCTTTAGTAGATAGAGCATGCCACGTGGCACCATTTTATTTGCCTGCTCCCATACACTCCCCATCCAGATAATATTTCGGACCAAATGCAATTCAGCTGTTCAAGACAAGAACTTAGCCATGGGAATGTCAAAAAACTGAGTTGTGAGGGAAGAGGAGCCGCTCTTTGCGTCGATGGCTGCGACTCTCACTTCCAATTCATTTCTTCTAACCTCCACACCCAATTCAAGAGCAACCACCACCCTCAAGAACCCAAGGCTCTCTGTCTTGGCCAAGAGGGCTGGCCCCTTATCGGCATTTCGGTTTGGCAAGTCCGGGGACGATGGTTCTTCGTCGGATGAAGGCCAAGCCGATGACTCCACCAATTCCAGCTCTTTCCGGTTTGATTTCGGCAAAATTCCGGATGTGAAATCTTTGATCCCTGTTGTGAGTCGGCCTTCTTTAGGCCTGTCATTTGGGAACCCCAGAACCAAGGACCCTAGAACTGTGTTTGTTGCTGGCGCAACGGGTCAGGCTGGGGTTCGCATTGCACAGACTCTTTTGCGTGAAGGTTTCAGTGTGAGGGCTGGCGTGCCTGAACTTGGTGCTGCCCAAGAATTGGCTCGTGTTGCTTCTAAATACAAGGTTAGCTTTCTCAAGCCAATCGAATGAATAATGTGAATTACACAATTTCCTACCAAACTTTAGAATGGCCCCTTTGGCTATGGAACTAGTAGACGAGCAAAAGATATGCTTCCATCTGTTTATAGCTTTAGTGGTAGAATACTTATTGTCGAAAAAGTTAAAAGGGGGCATTAAATGAATGTACAGAGTTGCGTTTTGATCAATTTTTATTTGGTTGTCAATATTTTGTCAATAGCAATACGTATCGACATGTTATCAATGCAAAAATCTATCATTTAACAAAGGACGGACGCCTTGTTGAATTTCCGTTGCAAAAAATTGTTATGTAAAATGGATAAACTATGCCCTGAGCATTTGATAGCATTGGTCCTAACATTTTTGCTCCAACTTCCATCAACACCGTAGATCATATCAAACGAAGAATCAAAACGCCTCAACGCGGTCGAATCCGTCTTCCAAGATGTCGAGACCATTGCCAAAGCCATCGGAAACGCCAGCAAAGTTGTCGTCACAATCGGCCCCGCCGAGAACGGTCCAACGACTGAAGTCACCCCATCGGACGCCTTACAAGTTATACAAGCTGCCCAGCTGGCCGGCGTTGGCCATGTGGCAATAATCTACGACAGGAACACATCGGGTGTGTCAACTTACAATGTACTAGATGGCATCTCTTCATTCTTTAACAACATCTTCTCGGGATCTCAGCCGTTGACCGTAGCTGAATTTTTGCAAAGAGTCATCCAAACGGGTGTCAGCTACACGTTTATAAAAACAAGTTTGACTGAAGATTTTTCGCCTGAGAGCTCATACAACGTTGTCGTTTCAGCTGAAGGAAGCGGAGGTGCAACCGACTACAAAGTAATGTAATGTATGCAATAATAGTGAAATGTTTTCATTTGATTTTTTATTTTCTTTTGTGTTGACATTACCTTTCCTGATAATATTGAACATTGCCCGAACTAGGTAGCCAAGGCTCAGATTGCAAACCTGGTGGCCGATGTTTTCTTAAACACTTCTGTGGCGGAAAATAAGGTACCTTTTCTACTTGAAAGTAAATTTGGTTCGGTACTTTTGTACCACATTTTCGAATCACATTGTTGACTACATCTCTTGTAGAGACGAAATACAATTAAATGAATCTATTTCAGCAGGTTTCAGCCTTACGAGAGATGTGATCAAAGAACATTACTCTTTGTGGTTTTCTATATTTTGTTTTATGGGTATGTACAAAGTCATATATATACATTAATTGGTTACTTATCTAATTGATTAAATATTTATTTCTGATGCTGGGAAAGGTCGTGGAAGTATATACTGATCCATCAGCACCCTCCAAGCCTGTGGATCAGCTTTTCAGGTACCTTGGAGAACAAGTTTTTGCCGTTATCGAATTGAAAGAGAAATATCCAAGTCTTTATTGTACAATGCAATTTGATTTACACATATGTTCTGTTTTCATTAACTTTGAATCTGGTTTATTTGCTATTTTCTCCATTAGTCTCTATATATTTTTCATGTTTCTTGAAGACTAATGGTGAATTTCATCAAGTTGTGATGGTAACTAAATCAAATTCATAAGTTGGGCAAGAATGATCTGCTTTTGATGGAAAATTGTCTGACTTTGTGTGTGTTTTTTATTGCCTTTAGTACGATCCCTGAGGATGGAAGAAGGAAAGCTTATGCAGAATCAATTGCAAAGGCAAAAGCAGAGGAAGAGGCAATAATAGCTGCTGAGAGAGCTCGCCAAGCGGCTGAAGCAACGAAGAAACTTGAAGAAGAGGTTAAAAAGCTGACTGAGCAAGAAGCTCGAGCAACTACTTTAGCTGAGGATGCTCAAGTGAAGGCTGAAGCTGCAGGGGGCACAATAGACAGCCTCTTCAACAAGGCAAAAGATATTGGCTCAGGGCTGTCCTGGGACAAGTTTAGCTCACAACTTGCAGACACAGTTCAAAAGTCTACAGAGACAACAAAAGTGCAGATTGCCACTGTCCGAGGACAGGCAAAGGCTCGGACTTTACCTCGGCAGAAAGCGGTTGCCAAGCAAGTTACAACTCCAAAACTGGCTTCTTTGAAACCGAAGGAGCAGCCAAAGCCTAAGGCCAATCAAACGGATGCGAACAAGGAAGTGAGGAAGGTGTTTGGTGGCTTGTTTACGCAAGAAACTGTGTATGTCGACGATGACTGAGGCGAAAACTGGCCAAGTACCAGGGTTTAGTAGTATTTATATGTCTTTGTTGTTATTGAAATTTGAAAGATGGTTTTATATATGAGTTCCAGCAAGTAATATCTGTACTGGTTAAGTCTTTTCTCAACGAATAAGGAATTGATCTCTTTCATATTCTTGTTAATACTCAAATCAACCCCTGCTTAATGCATGCAAAAACACAGTATGAATAAACTAAATTTACATCACGGTGACGTATATTATGATCACAGTTTCCGGTCTTCTGTTGCTGGGTGCCAAATGAACTCGATAAAAATAGGTTTTATTAGTCAAGATGTGCAAAAATGTTATGTCTCGATCGAAATGGTGCTTGTTTTATATGTTGTCTTCATCACAATGTAGGTAACTTCCTAGGAATAATCTAGTACTTGCCTAGCACTGTCTTCAAAAAGAGAGTGATTTTAGTATTCTATTGTCCCTTCCTTATGCGAACAAGAAAGTGTAGCTTATTGCTAACCAAGCTTTTAATTTGTATTAATTAATTCGACACTTAAACAAGTATTTTAAAGCTTTTCCTGGGTCAACTTGAAAGAGAAAGATAACAACAGCAACGATGAGGACAACTATGAGAGACAATTAGCAAACGACAAATTGCCCTGGTTGTGAAAATTTAGCAAATTAATCATTGATTTGCTAAATTTTGTGTCTTAAGTTGGTTCACACACACACACATACACACCCCAACGTATGCAGTCTTTGGCAATATTTATTGTGTACATATTGATCAACGCGGCAATGACATATATAGAGAGGTTCTATTGGCTCAAGTTAATCCTTAATTATCTTTGATCGCTACATCAATCGAGAAATAATAATACTAGAGTCACCAAATAAGGTTTTAAAGTGAGCCAAACAGAAACAAATGAAACACGACCACATCAGTTGGAATATTATGTTAGTGCCTCTAGTATCACGCATCTCTAATAAAATTTCAAAAGATAAGTCATGGCATTGAAGCTTAGGTTCCAAGGGATTTTTGGTTTTTACTATGAATTCGTAGAGATATTACCAAAAAAAAAAGTGACCTCATTGGTTAATTTGATTGTCAAGTGGGTTATCGCATTCAGCTGACTTCATCTCTCCAAAATTTGGATCCTTACCAAGTTACCATTCAAATGATTTGTTTTTATTGTTGTCGTTTTTACTTCTTCTTACTCTTCGAACTCTTCTAAAGACTGAACTGAACATTTTTAAAACTAATTACTTAGTTATAATTAATTATATATCTTGAGCATTTGTCTATATTTCTCAGCCATTACCTCATCATGTTTTAACTCTAGAATATATAATAGGATGCCCTTTGCCTTGGATTGAAAATTTTTCTTTCTTAGTCTCGATAACCGTGCACTTTTTGTCTCTCAGGCTCACAGAGGTGATCGTTTAGGGCTTGCATGAAATTTGAAAACAGTGCATGGTGTAATCGTAATGAAAAATAAATTACAACATTATATTTTTTTTGTTTTTGTTCAAATGAGGGCTAAGATTTGGCAAGTGCTCTGCTAGCTAGTATGAGATGCATAGAAGATTCTTTAATAATTATTTTATGTTAAGGATTGGTTACATATTTCTAATCTCGACCATTGGATAGTATGTATGTTACATATTAAATCTACAAACACACCTAATGAATGAAATCCAACGACCGATATTAGAAATATGTAACCAATTCTTAACTTGATACTTATTGGAGAATTCTCCAATGTTTGAATATTCGTTTTTGATAGATTTTCCTAATTATTACCTCTCCATGTGTCAATATATCTAATTTGTCGCTTGTAGACAAAATAAAATTTTTGTTGTTGATATTATCTCTAAGTTAGATTACTTTTGCTATATGCTGGCATTGCTGCACAGTTTTTGACTCTTGCCTTCTATTATCAGCTCATAATCTTAGACATTAACGGAATTATTAGTTGAGGTGACACACCAAACTGTCACACACACATAATACTAATTAAAGGGGTATCAAAAATCGCAAAGATTTTTCTTCCTTAAGTTGTTCGGGGAAAGAGCAAAGAAATATAAAAACCTTGTGGTGCATGCATCTCAGAGAAAAAGAATAGAGTAATGCCAGAGATATCCAAAATAAATATTAACTATAAATATAATTGTTCATATTTGATTTCACTTTTTTTTATTTATATATTTTAGATACGAACCATGTACATGTACATTTTTGGGAATAAAAGTTATCATATATACATTTAAGTCCTATTAAAATAATAGTTAACTAGCTAGGACCAGGAATGATAGCTGTTTTTTTTCTTTAGTTCTTTTAGGATCTTTCTTATTGAGAGGGGCGATAACATATTAAACTCACAAACACTACACATATATTAGGACTCGAACCTTGGACCTTTCTAAGGGGGAGCATATTTGCTCCAAATCAATATACTAGTGGTCCTTTGTGGAAGAGTTGAGCAAGAAAAGAAAAATTGAAAAAGAATATATAGGATAGGATTTATTGACATATTCCTTTCAAGTGATATATAACTGAATTACATGAACTCATTAAATCAATTTATAACACTAAAGAAATAGAACATGAATGCTCGCGACAATCGCGTAACATGCATGGAAACTAGGAGTCTATAGGATGATCTTTTCAGGTGTTTGAGAAAAAAAAAAAAAAAAGTTTCCTTTCAGGTTCAATGCAACATTGTAGCTAGTGAAATAATGCTTGTGCCTTTGCTTCTGTAAAGACATGAAAAGAAAAAGAAAGGAGAAAACAGAGTTGCAGTCCCTTGTAGAAGTTAAATAAAATACCAAACGAATTCAAATAAAGATCTTTACTTGTAACATTCCAATACTATTCTACTGGACAATTCATCCACTGCATAAATCATGCAACTAATTGCTAATTAGCTTCCCGATTCACATAATTAATCGTCAAGAATTAACATCGATAAGTAATTAGGAAAGAGAGAAAAAAGGGTTTGCAGAAATATGATGTCAAGTATTTTAATTAGACACATATAATCACTATCAACACTTATTTGCACAATGCATGCAGTACTGATATAAGCAGTGCAATAAGAAAGCAAACGGGAAAAACTTATATATACTAATTAATTGACTACATTAAGCATCTGGATGTCATTTTTTTTAACACCTAAATGCACCAACTCAATCTTTCAGTAAATTCGGCATCGTTTTTGTTTAATTATATATATATATATATATATATATATATATATATATATCCTCCCATTTGGGCAGCAGAGACTAGACTTCTGAAGTAAAGAAGGTAGAATATATTTGTGAGGCAATCATTAAGTTTATAAGCCATGGCTTCACGTGCATCTAGGGTTTATGTCAAACGTCTTCAGCAACTAAACCCTAATTCTATCGACACAGCAAAGCCACAGCGTTTCAATTTCTCATATATCCTCATTTCCGTGCATACTGATTCAATGTTTTTACAATTGAAATCAATCACTGAAACGGATCGAGTTTCCCTTCACTTATAGTTTCAGTTTCCTGGATGGATTGTTAAGGCCAAATTTGTAATAAATCAGTCAAGGTACGACATGTGGTTCAACATACAAGATATAAAATCTGGCAAAAAAATCAGATTTCTTTTATTTGAAGATATGATGAACAACTAATAACTGGACCTTTCCCAACACCAAAAGTAATTATATGATTTCACACAAAAAATTCTATGCACAATACCGATAAATCAATTAAGAATCTACAACATAATAAATAATAAATATAATTAAAATGTATATATATAAAAATGAGAGAAATTAGCGATACCGGGATTGAAATTAAATTAAATTCAAAAGAACTTTCTTGTAGTGTTTGCCTTTGATGATGAATCTTGACGCTCAGGCCCTAGCCTAAGCTCAAGGTCTAACTCCGAAGCCGATGGCTGCAAACCCTGATCCCCATGAGCTTGTCGTAAACCCGGATTTTCGTGAACTCTGGCCTGTGATGGTGCTTGAGAAAATAGCGGGAGTTGTTGTTGGACTTGGGCAAGATGGTTTGGATCAATATTATGCCTCAAAGTGGCATCACCTTCTTTGTTGAGAAACCAAGGCCATGGCGATGTGTTTCTTTCAGCATCATGACTAGGCTTGATGGTAGGAAGTATTGGAGAAGAATACGAGGAGGGCATCTTTGGGATGTCCAAAAGTCTTTGTTGTTGTTGTTGGTGTTGTTTAGTTTCAATAGTATTCGATGAGGAGACTTGCTTGAGCTTGGCTTTGTCTTTTCGGTGAATGTTCATGTGCCCTCCTAAAGCTTGCGCATTAGAAAACCCTCTTTTACAGAAAGTGCACTCATATGACTTTGCTGCTTGGCTTGCACCTTGCTTATCATCCGAGACCTGCTCTGAGTTTTCTTGAATTGCCTGATCAGACTCCATTTCTGAGAGAGAGAGAGAGAGAGAGAGAGAGAGAGAGAGAGAGAGAGAGAGAGAGAGAGAGAGAGAGAGAGAGAGAGAGGTCAACTGGCTGGTAGTGAAGAATTATATTTATTTAGGGAGAGAAGGAAGGCCTGCATTCTAGATATTAGTGACCTGTTAATTACCCAGCTTGCTCTCTAAACAATTTAATTATGTTTTGATAGCTAGCATGATATATATGCCATTTAAATTGTACCAAAGGACAAAATAATTACAAAACTTAGTCATGTTAAACTAGACTGGTTACTCTTTAATTATATATATATATATTTGTCTTAATATTTTATATTTATTACTTGTTTTGGTTTTTGGTGCATTATGGTGGGATGATATATGTTTGGAAACGTGAAACAAACTAAAGAACAAAATTATTTTGTATCTTTTCTTTTATATTTATTTCCAACTTGTTTTTATTTTTGGTGTTTCTTGGTGGAATTAATCACATAT
The DNA here is from genome assembly GCA_020521455.1 of Prunus kanzakura. NCBI lineage: Eukaryota > Viridiplantae > Streptophyta > Magnoliopsida > Rosales > Rosaceae > Prunus > Prunus kanzakura. Next base: position 4,897,211 of record BPUM01000784.1, read on the forward strand.
GTACACTACATATACTACAGAATCTAGTGTATTTTTCTTTTTTCACATTTTTTTTCTTCTTTCTATTTTTGGGGTGAAGTGATAACAACTGTTAGACAACCGACGACACATATTGATAAATAATTCACAGAAGATGATTTGTTTCAGCTTGATATGATGACTTCGGTCTGTTTCTTTGTTACATAAAGGCAGGGAAGTTGAAGTGATTTACTATTACTTCCATTGTTTTTGGGGGGGTGATTAATAGTTGATAGTTCGGAATTATGTATGCTCTTGCTCTTGCTCTTTGATATTATTAAGAGGACAAGGGGTTTTGGAGTTAACTCACGGACCAAATAATCCCTCCCCTGTGTGTGTAATATATTAGCCACGACCTAACAATCGTGACATGAAAATTATACTAATGAAAATTTTATTAATATCTTTTGGTCTAGTGATATTCGTCTCATTAACATTAGAAACTTAGAATGGTTTATCAAATCATCCTCTCCTTATTAACACATGCAGGTTTGCCACAGTCACACAGAAAATCCATGGTCATATTATATCTACATGATGTACAAACTATTAATTTTTTTTTATTTATGGAAGTGTGTAGTTAGATAAATTAAGCTCACCAAATGGCGGAAGCTTTTCATGTTGATATATTTGGTACCAACCTAGAGCTGCATGCACAATAGCACATATATATATATATATTTATTTATTTATGTTTCAAATATGTATTTAAATTCTCAGCTGTGATTTTGATGACAAACTTGTCTAAAATATCATCCCCTTAATGTTTGATTTATTCCAACATTTCCAGTCCAACGTTTGTTTGTTTAATAGTGCTGGGGTTCTTTGGCCGACCTTAATATTAGTGTTATTTTATTGCCAATTGACAGCCAAAACCTTGGTAAGCCTTTGATTTATGAGCAAGTCCGCCAAAATCCCACAAGCTGGTAACTTATGTTATAAATTTATAATGTTATTAGCAGCAGCAGCCACAGAAATATGAGAAAATAGAAATCTTCCTGTAAGATCCAACTGGCACCGTCTCAGCCCTAGATATTTGCCACGTGGAAGCATACAATATAATGTTTAGGGAGTACGAGAGTCATTCTATAGTGAGGGATATAAGGCCCTTAGGTGAGGGCCTATCTCTTAAGAGATAGGTTCTTAAGAGATAGACTCTCACCTAAGAGCTGATAACAATAGAGAAGATTGAAGAAGAAAGCAGAGAAAACTCATAAAATTTTGTATTGATTTTGCTTAATGAATTGATTATGTTGTGAATTTTAGACAACCTGAAAAATGGAGATTATAAAGATTAGTCTAAACACAAATTATACTCACAAGTGCACAAGGTCAATCGTAATTTAGTATGGCAAATACGAGGTCATTCCCACGAGGATTGAGTTCAACTTCCAACTAGTCTAACCTAATTTACTTCACAAAATACTTTAACTACTCTAATTATATAAACAAGAAATTAAACACGTAGCATACTCACGTAAACACAAAAGGGGTTTTTGAAAGAATGATTTAATTAACAACGAAATTAAAAGACAAAACAAGTAGAAAGTCACGGAACACAAGGATGAGAAATTCAAATTGATAGAAGCATTAGGACAATGAATTCACAACTACTAATCCGATCTAGTCTCTTATTCACCTACCTATTAACTAACCATTTGATGTCGCCGCTTAGTTTTCCTTTTTCATGAATTACCTATGGTATTTAGGCTAACTCGTATATCTACATGCAATTCCCCTATGGTATTTAGGTCAAATATCAACACATAGAAACTCATTATAACATCAGTAAAAACCTCCAACAAGCATGTAAACCCTAGGAGTATGGTATTTACTCTAAAAGAATTACAAATCCTAATCACAAGAAGCAAGCCTCAAATTAAGTATGGTATTTACTCTAATTTGCATCCGATTAACTCAATTAAAAGTCTAGATGGTGATCAAGCATCAAGATAATCAACCAAGTTATTAAGCACAATGATTAAGAATCCAACATCAAACAACAATCAATAAGAAAACTAGATTATCATACTAGGGCTACCTCATGCCCTAGCAAAAGAAAATTAGTTACACATAATCATAGAATTTGACAAAAACAAAAACACAAGGAAGAAACAATAAAACTTAGCCAATTGCGGTACTCTTCCTGCGTCTCCAATTTCTCCTAGTCTTTGCGTGACCCCAAAGGAGTTGTTTCTGATGCTTAAATAAAACACCACGTGTCTATTCCAACCCTAGCTGGGCTTTTACAGCAGCCCAAAAATAAAGAAAAACCTAATTAAAACATAAATTCAAAATGGGTAAGTAATTGACTCCTCTTCCTACTTGGATTGGGATAACACGTTAGTTACTTTGCGCACACGTTTGGGGTTGTTACTCCTCCAAGAAAATTCAGGAAAAATATGTAAATTGTAGATCTTTGTCTTATCTTTTCAGCCATATATCACACGCCTTGAGGAAAAATTAGGAAAGTCTTCAATTAATCATTCTTCCACAACAGCACAGTTTTGACGGGATTGCACCTTATGCTGACTAATTAACTTCAAAGACTGCTCTCATTGGCTGCTCCGAAAATTCTAGAAAAATTCCACAATCATCTTCAAGATCTTAGCTTTCATCTCCAATTGGTCTTGTACTAAAACTCCACCAAAAAGTCATATTTCTGTTGAAAACAAATTACTTGCTCTGGAAAGCTGAAAATTGAGAAAATAAAGTAATAAGTCATTTTAAAATCAAATTCTCCTACAAAAACTAAGTACAAAGAGTACATAAATATGTAAATTTATGGACTTATCAGATTACAATGTAAAGCTCAGCTTATATACCTAATAACAATATTAGAGATTAAGTTAACTCATCTTAACAAATTAACAAATTCTATAACAATACTAACAAGAACACGTGACCTCCATGTGCTATTCTAACAACCTTGAGCTGACCTGGACAATAGAGTCATCATTCCTCCTCAAACCCACTAACAAATTCTATAACAATACAAACACGAACGTACGTGACCTCCATGTGCTATTCTAACAACCTTGAGCTGACTTGGACAATACAGTCATCATTCCTCCTCAAACCCAGCTGGGCTTCTAAGTTGTAAATTTCTACAATGTCTCAGAAACATAGGACCATGCAATCCCTTTGTAAAGATGTCTGCCACTTGTTCTTCAGTAGGAATATACTGCATAATCAAAGTCCTTTTTCTGTACTCTTTCTCTTACAAAATGAAAGTCAATATCTAAATGTTTGATCCTAGAATGGTATACAGGATTGGAACTTAAGGCAAGGGCTTCCACATGCCTAAAAGGAAGCTCATAAATTATTATCATCTTCATACAAGCAAGTCTATTTCTCTCTTTGCTATATGTATGTGAAACTAAGCCTCCCTTATCAAATGAAAGAACATTTTGTTTGTTGTCCTCTTTCAATGGAGAACTCCCCGTGCATTGAACTTTCAAATGTTGCAACAATGTAGATGTGCAATTTCTTGTCATATCACATGCATAAGATTGATGGCAATAATTGCAAGAAGCTCTAGGTCTTATATCACTCCCCGGTTCAACCGTGTTCTTAGTAAAATGCTTCCAAACCTCCGATTCTTTCCTAATGGGTACTATCTTCTTAGGAATTGGGAGAAGTGTAGATGTTCCCGCTTGAACTAATGGCTCAGTGGTAGCAATGGTAGGTATAGGACTAGGACTTTCATTTGCGTTGGTGAGAGATGTGTTAATGGTAGGAGTTTGAGAACTTCATTCCATACTTTGTATTTTCAAGCCTATAGACAGATTTACACAATGAAAAGATTCATAAACACAAGATAAATACATACACAGATTTTCACTTTTTCCTACAGACGTTGAAAATAAAGAAAATAACAAAGAGAATAGTAGAGAAAGCAAGAGGAAAATAATATCAATCTTCGGAGCACGTTTAAAGAAACCCAAATTTTACTCATCAATCAATATCAACTAAAAAGGTGAAGTAATCATTCAATATCAATATCAACTTTAGTACACATTAATTAAAATAATATGTATTTAGCCCATGTTGCTTTATGAAGGGAAAACTAAGGTTCTCCAAAAAACGTATTGGTTTAAGACTTAATTTTTCTTGCTGAACACATGTATCACGAGTCGGCCTACTTTCTTTCCTTCTTCTTCTTCCTCTCTTTCCTATTTTTTATTTAATTAAAAAGTAGGTTGGCTCACATTTCCTACAATATTTAAGCAAAAGAAGAGAACTTAAAAGAGGTTGTGGTTTCCTAATACACGCACGCAAATATGCAGAGAAGACTGTAAATAAATAAATTACCTCTTTCGAGCAAAACGCAGTTGGTGTTGGTGAGTGAGATCTAGTCTAATGCGCAGTTGGTGTTGGTGGGTGAGTTCCAGTTTAATGTTGGTGAGAGAATCTCATTCGATGAGAAACATGTTGCTGCACCATCAGCTGCCACGTACACCGCTTGTCGGTCACTTAATACTATAAAAACCTATTAATGGATGTGTGTGTGTGTGAGAGAGAGAGAGAGAGATCAGAGAGATCAGAGAGAGAAATCAAATATGAGTAGCAGAGAGAAAAGATGGTCTCTTCAGGGATTGACTGCTCTTGTTACTGGTGGAACCAAAGGGATTGGGTTAGTTTACTTAGCTTTCTCTTCTTCCTTATTAATTGCTTATGATGTTTTCAATTAGGATTAGACCCTTAATTAATCTTTTCAATTGTCATATCCATGCAAAATTTTCTTTCTTTCTCCAAATTCTCCCCTGTTTTTCTTCTTTTTATTTTTATTTATAAATAATAATAAATTATGGGTACCAATTAGTTTTAATACTTTATGTTAAATTGTTAATGTAATTAGGTATGCTATAGTGGAAGAATTGGCAGGGCTAGGTGCAACTATTCATACTTGTGCTCGGAATGAAGTTGACCTCAACGACTGCTTGAGTCAATGGGGGAAGAAGGGTTTTCAAGTCACTGGTTCAGTCTGTGATGTGGTGTCAAAAACCCAAAGAGAGGAGCTTATAAACAAAGTCTCTTCATTGCTTGATGGAAAACTTAACATCCTTGTAAGTATAAGACCATAAATTCTAAGTATCAAGGATCACTTTTTGCTTTCTTGTTCTTTTATTAAGGCTTTTTGGTCATAGAAAATAGAATCGGTATCAGCTTTTGTAGCAGACAAGATGAAATAGATGATCTAGTTCGAATGAACATTGTGTTTCACTAGATCAAAATCCCCCATGGCACCGCAGTGTGTGTGAGAAACCCCATCTCCATGTAATTTAGATCATCGTTTATATGAAAAAGAAAAGTCTCATTTTATTTTTAGAGTCACTTCACTGTATATTTGCTGAGCTTTGAATTAATTAAGGCATGCAAATTTTATGTGTGGTGTAGATAAACAACGTGGGAACTAACATAGCAAAACCGACGACGGAGTACACAGCTGAAGATTACACATTTCTTATGAGTACCAATCTTGAATCTGCTTATCACTTGTGCCAACTTGCACATCCTTTGCTCAAAGCTTCAGGAGCCGGTAGCATTGTTTTTCTGTCTTCTGTTGCTGGTGTGGTTTCAGTGGAAGTTGGATCTATATATTCTGCCACTAAAGGTGCCTTGATTTCCCTACACACACACACACATATATATATATATATATAATATAAGGTTTAGGACTTAGAAATATACCCTAAAAACTTTGTGTTCTGCAATTGAAGAATTGACCTTAATGTAGACGCTTTTCTGTTTTGTGTTTCAGGAGCAATGAATCAATTAGCCAAAAACTTGGCATGTGAGTGGGCAAAAGATAACATAAGGACTAATAGTGTTGCTCCTTGGTTCATCACAACTCTCCTCGGTGATCAAGTAAGATGATAATATCTAGATCATGTGTGTAGGTAGGATTAATGGGTTTTTCCCCCCATGTCATGATCACTTCACACATGCGAATTAAGCATGCTCTAATTGGGATCAAAAGTATAAAAGAAAAGAAAAGGCATTGCACGACTAGGCCTAAAAGTACCAGCTATTATCTTAATATTTTTTTATCTTAACTTGATGTGACAATGTTTCGTTTATTTATATCTGAGCTCATTGTAGATTGTATTTATTTGCACCAAGTAGAAAATTCAAATGTATTCATAATTGGTATATGTAGTCTTATTTGCTGAAGAGCTTGACAGATTATGAAAATTATGTTTATACCTAACAAACTTGGAAGTTAGCAGCTACTAAATATGTCTTATCCGTTTCTGTTTTCTATACATGTAGTTTCTTGGCCACGAAAAAACTTTGAAGACCATCAACTCTCGAACACCGTTAGGACGCCCTGGAGAGCCAGAAGAGGTGTCAGCCTTGGTGGCATTTCTATGCCTCCCGGCAGCCTCTTACATAACTGGCCAAACTATTTGCGTCGACGGAGGGGTGACTGTGAATGGCGTCCTCTTCCAAGGAGCATGACTTGGAAATGGTTCTCTTTATGCAGACATATCTACTAGTAGGCAGACACTCGAGGTCAGATAAAAACCAACTGATCCATCTAATAAAGTGAGTGTGTTGTAATTTTATGTAAAAATGAGGAGGCAACAATGTTTTAATAAATGTGATGATAAGATGATGAATGATCACTTGGTCCAGTGGGAGGAACGCAATTTATATTTTCTTTGTACGTTTTTGTACAATTACTGCACCATCATCTACATTTGCTAGGCCAGCTCAAACAGACATAATAACGTTTATGTATTTCAATTCTGAGCTGTGATTTTGATGACAAACTTGTCTAAACATCATCACCTTAATGTTTGATTGATTCCTTGGGGTCTTGGCCGACCTTGGGTATGTATAATGTTATTTATATAGAGATATATATTATGAACAAGTCCTCCAAAGTCCCACAAGCTGGTAACTTGTGTTATAAATTTATAATGTTTGTAAAATAATATCTCGTATATTTTATGTATATGCAATACAGAAGAAGGCCAATATATAAAGCCAATAAGACTTCCTAAGTAAGGTAATTTAAATCCTAAGTTAAAGGCACTAATTTGTACAAGCCTTAACAGAGAAGTTGACTATTCCTATACAAGGTAACAAATAATGTACAATATATTTTGTAATCTTTCCATATCTTCAATATTCCCCCTCAAGCTGGAGTATGGAGATCAAGAATACCCAGCTTGTTTTTGAGTCGTTGGAATTGATCTTTACCTAAAGACTTGGTAAAGACATCTGCGAGTTGCTCCTTTGAAGGAATATAGGCAGTACGTAAAGAACCATTTTGAATCTTCTCTCGAACAACATGACAATCGATCTCAATATGCTTGGTGCGCTCGTGATATACTGGATTAGCTGCTATGTATAAAGCAGCTTGGTTGTCACAATAAAGTAAGCTTGGTGTGGTGTGTGACAGACCAAGATCATAAAGTAAATATCGTAACCATTGGAGTTCACAAGTTGCCATAGCCATCGCTCTATATTCTGCTTCGGCTGATGAGCGTGATACAGTATCTTGTTTCTTTGTTTTCCATGAGATAGGACTTTCTCCAAGAAGTACAAAGTAACCTGTAGTCGACCTCCTTGTCATTGGACAGCTAGCCCAATTAGAATCACAGTAAGCTCTCAATTGAAAATTATTTGAAGATGATAACAAAATCCCTTGGCCTGGAGTCCCTTTCAAATAATGTAATAATCGATCTGCAGCATCTTTATGAGTTGTACGGGGGCTTTGCATGAATTGGCTCAAAATATGAACTGTATGAACAATGTCTGGCCTGGTGATGGTGAGATATATCAAGCGACCCACCAATCTTCTATAGGTTTCTGGATTATGTAATAGTTCTCCATCTTCATTGTTTAACTTGAGATTTTGTTCCATGGGGAAGAAAGTAGGACGTGCACCTATAAGACCTGAGTCTTTCAAAATGTCAAGTGCATACTTCCGTTGGCTCAAATACAATCCCTTTGAAGAACGAGACACTTCTATCCCAAGGAAGTATTTTAAATCACCAAGGTCTTTTAAATGAAAACGTTGGTGCAACAAATTCTTGATAAATGATATAGTAGCAGCATCGGTACCTGTAATAATAATATCATCAACATATACAAGCAAGAAAATTGATGACTTACCTTTGTGACGATAGAAAAGGGAGTAATCTGCTTTAGATTGAGAAAACCCCACATCAAGTAAAGCTTTGGAAAATTTTGCAAACCAACACCGAGAAGCTTGCTTTAATCCATAAAGTGATTTGTTAAGACGGCACACCATATTTCCCCCTTTGCCGTGATAACCTGGAGGGAGCTGCATGTAGACCTCTTCATGTAAATCACCATGAAGAAATGCATTGTTGACGTCTAATTGTTGAAGACACCAACCCTTGGCAGCGGCCAAAGATAATAAAACACGAACAGTGGTAAGCTTGGCAACAGGAGAAAAAGTTTCATGATAATCAATCCCTTCCATTTGTGTATATCCCTTGGCGACGAGGCGAGCTTTGCATCTTTCAATAGTGCCATTAGAATGCCGTTTTATTTTATAGACCCACTTGCAGCCAATGGCTTTTTTATGAGCAGGCAAGGCCATGATGGTCCATGTATGATTAGCTTCCAAGGCAGCAAGTTCACTTTGCATAGCTTTACGCCATTCAGGAGATTTAGTGGCTTCATATAAAATATACGAGAAAGCCCTTCACCTTTCTCGTATATTTTATGTATATGCAATACAGAAGAAGGCCAATATATAAAGCCAATAAGACTTCCTAAGTAAGGTAATTTAAATCCTAAGTTAAAGGCACTAATTTGTACAAGCCTTAACAGAGAAGTTGACTATTCCTATACAAGGTAACAAATAATGTACAATATATTTTGTAATCTTTCCATATCTTCAATAATGTTATTAGCAGCAGCAGCCACAGAAATATGAGAAAATAGAAGCTGGCAATTATATGAAATATGAAATCCTCCACGGTGGCTGATGTGGGCCACACCAGCCACCGTGGAACCAAAAGTGGGAAGATGTCTAGCCCAGCTCAACTTTGATGAACCGTATATGGGATCTCTGTTTAGTTTGTCTAACCCCACTAGTTTCTTTTTTGTCCATTCACCAATCAATGATGGCATGTTTGCATAACCGGAATGGGAATTCGTGGGACTGACTCCTTTGTTTACTTACATTGGTGTAATGAACAATAATGTAGGGCCCACAACAAATCTGACTCCTGATTCCTGCTATTGAAGAGATTTGATTCTTGAGAGGGGAGGTTGGATTGGAGAAAGGTGAAGGGAATCAATTTTTTCATGCCAAAAATACCCTCACAAATCTAACGCAGCACATCACCACTCTCTTCTTCTACCAAACGGTCCCAACCCAACCACCTCCCCACCCTCTCATCTTCTCCCAGCCAAAAAAGAAAAAGAAATAGAGAGATAGAGAATGAGAAAAAAGAAGAAGAAGAGAAAAACAGAGGAAGAAAAAGAGAAATATAAAAGAGGAAGAAGAATCGGGCAGAGGAAGAAAAAGAGAAAGAATTGGAGACAGGAAGAAGAAGAGAGATAAAAAACAAAAAGAGAGAAAAAGACTTCACCCAAAAAAGAAGAAGAGAGAGGCGTGTGTGAACTGTCATCTCCATATTTTTTTCTTCTTTTTTTTTTAAATTTTTATTACTAGCCTCTTCGCATGTGCTTCTGCGCATGCGAGAGGCTTTTTTTAAAAAATTTAAAATTTATTTTAGAATTAAAAAAGATAATGGGTAGTTGTGTTCCATAAAAATAGAATCCATTATCTAATTTTTCTTTTAATTTTAATTTTTTAAATATAAAAAAATGTGAATTTACCATATTATCCTCATTTAATTGATAATTTCAATTCTTAATGTTTGCATTAATCAAAGGCATTTTCTGGTATTTTGAATGTTTTACCATTCTCTGCATTTTGCTTTATATATATAGATAAATATATGGAATGTGGATCACCACTGATAGGTTCATAAATATGCTAATTTATTCACGCTAATTACTTAGTTTTTGTAGGAGAATTTGTTTTAAAGAAGACTTGTTACTTTACTTTCTCCATTTTCAGCTTTCAAAAGCACTTAATCGGTTTTCAATGGAATTACAACTTTTTGATGGAATTTATGTGCAAGGCCAATTGGAGAGTGAAGCTAAGAGCTTGAAGATGTCTCTATAATTCTTCTTGAATTTTTAGAGCTGCCAATCAGAGCAGTATTTCAAGACAAGGCAGTTTAAGGTGGAATTTAGAAGCATCTGCATTACTGTGCCAACAATGATATTTGAAGGCCTTTTTGATTTTTTTTCTTAAGATGGGCTATATATGGTTGGAAAGTTAAGACAAAAAGCTTCAAGGTCCATATTTGTACAGAATTTTATGAATAGAGGTACTAGCCCAATTTATGCCTACAAGCATACTGTAGTGTATTCATTGTCAAACCGGGCCAGCAGCTATGCAGTCAAGGAATATTAATATTTTCAATAGCTTTCATTGAGAATTGGCGACAAGCCCTTAGTCCATTTGAAAGATCATTTTTTGAGCTTCAATTTAGTATGATCAAAGTCTTTATTTGGAGTTGGGAATCCCAAGTTGTGATGCTCACAAGGTTGCTTGGTCATGCATGAGCTATGTATACATTATGCTTGTTAATGGATGATTTGATTCATCCACAAACCCAGATAAGAAGGAAGTGGGAAGCCAAACTAAAAGCTAATCCATTTGCCCTTGAAGTGCTGCACCAAGAAGAATAAAGAATGAGAAATGACATTGTGGGTTAGGTATTTGAGTTTTTTTTTATAAAAAGATTAGTGGCTTGTTGTTGTTGAGTATGTTGGCTTATAAATAGAGAATTTCCCCAAGCTTTCGAAACAACCCCACGGGGGGGGGAGCTCTCAAACATCTCTCTAGAGCTCCTCTCCCTTATCTCCCTCAAATTCTCTTAGTTCTACTTTTAGTTCTCAATTGTTTGTAATAAAACCCTTTTGCTAGATTTTCCTTCATGTATTTTCTTAGCTTTGTAATGTTTTACTTTTATTTATTTAAATAAACCCTTTAGTTAAGGCATGATGTAGCCTTAGTGTGATAATCTAGTTTTCTTGTTTTTCTATCTAGTGATTGCCTTTTAATGTTCACTTCTTAATCATCGTGTTTAATAACTTGATTGATTTTCTTGATGCCTGATCACTATTTAGATTATCAGTTGAGTTTATCAAATGCAAATTAGAGTAAATACCATACTTAATTTGAGGCTTGCTTCTTATGATTAATATTTGTAATTCTTCTAAGGTAAATATGTTGTGGTGTTTTAGACAACCTGCAAAACAAAGATTATTTCAAACACACATTATACTTGCACTTGGCTCCTTCACCTAACCCATATTAAAGGAAATAATCTTATTTGAATATAGCCATCCTCATCACTTGGCTCCTTTACCTAACCCACAATTCCATTTGATATAATTTTTTTCTCTTTTGGCTTTTGTGGTGTGGCACTTTTATATTCTTTGGATTGTTTATGTCTTCTTTGCATCCACTTCTTCTTATCTACAAGTGATAGGGTTGCAAGTGCCATTTTATGATAACAATGTAGCTATCCTAACTTTTCCATTAACAACAATAATGCATGCATAGGTCATGCATGACTAAGAAACCTTGTGAGCATCACAATTTGGGCTTCCCAACTCCAAATGAAGACTAAATTGAAGCCTAGAAAATGATATTTTCAATGAACTAAGGCCCTGTTGCTAATTCTCAATCAAAGATATTGAAAATATTAATATTCTGTGAATGCACAGCTGCTGGCCCAATTTAACTGCATAAGAGTGCATTCATTATCAAATCGGGCCAGCAGCTGTGCAGTTAAGATTGTTGGGCGATAGTCATGACAAGTATAAAACTCCCATGTGCATAGACCCTTTCCACACACCTACACATCATTGCGGGTTGGGATTGGATTTCATTGCCTAGCCAGGACTAGGACATTCGGGTTCAAACGGGCCATGTCTAGATTGGAAACTATTAGCCTAAGCCCTACCTAACAAAAAACATGGGCCAGACTTGTCAAACTTTAGCTATGGATTTGTTCGGGCTTTGGCCAATGTCTGCACAAACCCATTTCGGTCCACGAGCTGCATTCATTTGTTCATGAGAAATTAAAAGATTTGAAAGGTTTTCGTCCAAAAAATAAAAAAAAAGATTTGAAAGGTATGCAGATTCGTTCTCTTTCCAAAACCGCTATGCTATCAAATATTTGTGCTTGCACCAAAAAATGTTAAAAAATTCATGTACAAGGAGATTCCATATATGCAGAGCTTGTTTTCGGCCAAATAAATTAATCATAGATATACATGTCAGTCCACTAGACATACGGGTAGAAATACCAGCATTTCAGACCAACAAAAGAAGCAAGTTGCTGCACCATCAGCTGCCACTTAGTACACCGCTTGTCCTGGCCACGCAATACTGATAATAAAACTATAAAAACCCATTAATAGATAAGAGAGAGACAGAGAGAGACAGAGAGAGATCAGATATGAGTAGCAGAGAGAGAAGATGGTCTCTTCAGGGATTGACTGCTCTTGTTACTGGTGGAACCAAAGGGATTGGGTTAGTTTACTTAGCTTTCTCTTATTCCTTATTAATTTCTTATTATGCTTTCCATTTGGAAAAATACCATTAATTAATCTTTTCAATTTTCATATCCTGCAACATTTTCTTTACTTCTCCAAATTCTCCAATGTTTTTCTTCTTCCTTTATTTATTTATTATTATTATATATAAATAAAAATAAATTATGGGTACCAATTAATTGTAATACTTTATGTTTAATTGTTAATGTAATTAGGCATGCTATAGTGGAAGAATTGGCAGGGTTTGGTGCAACTATTCATACTTGTGCACGGAATGAAGTTGACCTCAATGACTGCTTGAGTCAATGGGAGAAGAAGGGTTTCAAGGTCACTGGTTCAGTGTGTGATGTGGTGTCAAAATCCCAAAGAGAGGAGCTTATAAACAAGCTTTCATCCCTGTTTGATGGGAAACTTAACATCCTTGTAAGTACAGGACAATGTGATGAAATTCTAAGTAAAAAAAATCACTTTTTTGCTTACTTACTGTTTTATTAAGGATTTTTTGTCACAGAGAAAATTGAACTGGTATTAGCTTTTGTAGCAGACAAGATGTCATAGAATAGATTCTCTAGTTCGAGTAGAATTAACTTGGAAAATTTGAGGATAGTTAAAATCGATAAACGGTTATCTTCTCGTCCATTAAATTTGATTTCAAGACCCCTTTCAACAAAGGGAAGACTGTGTAGCTAGATCAAAATCTTATTAGCAAAAAGTTTAATAAGGGCTCGTTTGGTAAGTGTTTTCGTTTTCACGGTTTTAGTTAAAAATATGCATGGGAGAAATGAGGTAGAATGCAAGGACCAATGGGAGTAGCTAATAAACAATGCCTCCCTATGTGATCAAGTCCTTCTAAGTCCCATTTTCTTGTAATTTAGAGTCACTTCACTGCATATTTATTGCATTTTTGTAGATAAACAATGTGGGAACAAACATAACAAAACCAACGACGGAGTTCACAGCTGAAGATTACACATTTCTTATGAGTACCAATCTTGAATCTGCTTATCACATGTGCCAACTTGCACATCCTCTGCTCAAAGCTTCAGGAGCCGGCAACATTGTTTTTCTGTCTTCTGTTGCTGGTGTGGTTTCACTGGAAGTTGGAACTATATATTCTGCCGCTAAAGGTGCCTTTTAATTTCCTTACGCTCGCATATATATAAACACACAAGAAACTTTGTGTTCTGCAATTGAAGCGTTTAAGTTTTGTGCTTCAGGAGCAATAAATCAATTAGCCAAAAACTTGGCATGTGAGTGGGCAAAAGATAACATAAGAGCTAACAGTGTTGCGCCTTGGTTTATCACAACTCCCCTCGCTGACCATGTAAGATGATCATACCCAGATCATGTGCTTGTTTTTATGTATTTCTAACTAGTTAGCTTTGTGATGGTTTTTTTTTTTAATTTTTAATTTTTAATATCATGATCAGTTTCATGTTAATAAAGTGGGGACACCAAATTAGGCATGCTCTAAGTGGAATCAAAAGTAAATAGAAGGAAAGAAAAGGCCTAGCTACTAATATATGTGTCCTATTCTGTTTTCTAAACATGCAGTTTCTTGGCAACGAAAAATCTTTGAAGATCATCAAGTCTCGAACCCCGTTAGGACGCCCAGGAGAGCCAGAAGAGGTGTCTTCCTTGGTAGCATTTCTGTGCCTACCGGCGGCCTCTTACATAACTGGCCAAACTATTTCCATCGATGGTGGGGTGACTGTCAATGGCCTCCTCTTCCAAGGAGCATGACTTGGAAATGGTTCTGTGCATGCATATATGTATATATATATCTACTAGTAGGAATAGGATAGATATCTGAGGTCATATAAAAACCAACTGATTCATCTAATAAAGTGAGTGTGCATGCTGTAATTTTATGTAAAAATAAGGTGGCATCAATGTTTTAATAAACGACTAAATGGTAAGATTAATGATCATTTGCTGTAATGGTATGGTACCTAATTTTTAATTTTCGTACGTTTTTGTACAATTATTGTACCATCATCAACATTGGCCAGGCCAGCATAACACGTTCATCTAATAAAACTCAAAATCTCTCTCAAACTTTTTTATTTTTTAAATCTAGCAAAAGTCTTCGGCATGGAACCAAAAGTGGAAAGATGTCTAGTCCAGCCCATCCCAACTTTGATGGACACCATCTGGCCTCTTATCTTTCTTCAACGAAGTTCTTGTTCGAATGTTCATGATCATGAACATGTCTTGGTCCAAAAATAGATTATTAGGGACCTAATCTCGCACTAGCAGTTTCTATGTGCCAATTCACCAATCAATGAATCTTCCCAAGCCATTTTTTATCCAAAGAAATCTACGTATCAAGTATCATCATTTCCTCTCACCTCTATACTATCAACTATATGTACTTGCACCAAAAAAAGTGAAAAAAACTCATCCATGCACGCATTGTTGATTTGATTCTACATTTGCACAGTTTGTTTTTTTAGAGCAAGCAGAATTTCATTAGAATAGGGGTAAACGCAAGAGATTTACAAGAAGAATACACCCCTAATGGAGGTTCTTGCAAACAAAATATGGACAAAGAAATCCAGCAAGACAGTGAGCAATAAAAAATTGGGAGCTTTAGTAATATACCCAAAATAGGGGCTGAAATTATAAAAAAAAAAACTCTACATGGAATGCACTTTAGAAACATACCAAAAAACCATTTACTACTTACAAAATGAGTGTTGAATTTCCTATAAATTACATGGCTGCCACTAACTAACTTTAAAGAAGTCCAATACAAAAAACCCAAAAAAAAAACCCAAAACAAGCCCAGCCCAGATTTTTTTTAAAAACCCAAACTTAAGTATAAAAAAAAAAACACGAAAACCAAGGGCATATCCCCACGACCCTTCCTTTTCCCTGAATCTCTGCAAACCATGTCATAGAAGTACATTGTTAATACCATGTCATACAAGTACACTGTTAACACCATTTCGTAGAAAAACATTGTTAATACCATTTCATACAAAAAAAACGTTATTAATACCATTCCATACAAAAAAACATCGTTAATACCATTTCATACAAAAAACATTGTTAATAACATTTCATACAAAAAAAACCCAGCAAGACATCCTATATCCTTTGCAGAAACCACCTCCAATTGGCTACAGTTTTACCAGATACAATCGCAAAGGCAAAAGAAAATACCTCTACAAGAAAAAAAAAAGTACACTGTTAATACTATGTCATAGAACTATATTCCAAGTAAAAATCACATTCTGCGTATCATAAACTTCAAGTGCACAGCTATATATAGAGCAAAATATAAAGCATGCTTCGTTACTGAAAATCTGTTAATACTATCTCATAGAAATCAACATAGTTGCATGGTATGAACAGTATAACAACTGTTCATACCACTTACTGGAAGTTAACAACTACATCATTTCATTTGCATAATAGGTACGATAAAAGTTTACAAACTCCATACCACTCAAAATCAACTACATCATTTTATTTGCATAATTAATTGATCCTTCATCACTCCACATACCATAAACATTGAATCGGAGTGGCTCCCACCCATACTTCTCATCATCATTGTGCTTGGTGGTAACAATGACCTTATCTGCAACAAGATAAGCACCAGTAGCCAAGGCTTCCATAAATTCCTTGGTGCCACCCTTGTAATGGTACCAAGGTTTGTTCACCAAATCTGACAACAAGAAATAAGAACAAAATAATTAAGCATAATAGAATAATTGGAACAACACAAATAACAATCATAAGCCCAAAGTGCATAACTAATAAGGTGAAATAGTATATGTTGGCTGCGCAAATCTCACGGCCTGGTGCTCTGGGCCGAGGGGATCTGCGTCAACACGTGACGTTCTTCTTTTGGATACGGTGCGGTTGTGCGCGGGCGTGCCAGCACGGTCTACCGTGCGTCGAGAGAATGAAGTGTTTGGATAAAATGGTTAAGTGATGCGCCTGTTTGAGTTCAACTTCTAATCAAACGATTGTGGCCGAGAGAGGAACTGATCTCGGCTGTCAGGTTCACGGCCTGAGCTACAAGGCCGTTTGGCGGTGGTGTTGGTGGTGGGTTTTGGGCGGTGCTCCGGTGCGTTGCTCAGGGAGCGACGGTCGTATGATATATGGGGTGGATGAGAGAGTAACAAAGATGGTGCTTCGGCGCCTTGAAAATCAAGGGTCGTATGATATATTGATGAATGGATTTTCCTTACAATCTATCACTACTCCTAGGAAAGCAAGTAAAGGTATTGAAAGTGCATTACAGGGAAATATAATTTGCTCCGTGGGAGGCTTTTGGTTTGGTATTTGAACCTTTTGAATGTAGCTCAAGCTTGGTGATAGGATTTTTAGTACCTGCGCAAACAGGATTAAAATCACTTAAAATACTTGCAAGAATACAAGGTTATTGTAGTATAGATGCTCATGCAAGGTCGTTGTCCCCAAAGATTGTTTGAATAATTTGTAATTAAACTAACTCTTAATTAATAACTAAAATAGATTTTATCAATGATGTGAAATTTATGAATTTGAAAAGATTAACTTGACAATAAAAGAAATCTGAAAGTTGGGAGGTAATAATAGCAGAGAATAAAAACATTTTTAAAATTAACAATATAGAGAGAAACTAGGGTTTAGCCGTCGCCGTCACAATCCTATGCAATTCTATCAGTTACTTATGAATTTCCACATATATGCTTTGAAGGTTAGGTTTTCCTAATGCATATTTTCCTTGTGATATTCAAGCGAAAACGTATATCTAACATGTAATCCGTCTGTGATGTTCAGATCAAATATAAACATGCAAGACTCATTAAGCTTTGTGAAAACCCTTTGAAAAACCATGCAACCCTTAAGAGCGTGATGTTCGCCTTAAGTGAACTTACAATTACTAATCACAAGAAGCCCTCCTCAATTTCAGGGTGATGTTCCAACAGAAATTGCATCAAATTACTTGTCTAAATATCCTAATGATGATCAATCATTAAAATAGATAGATAGTTTTAAACACAGTGATTAATAATTCAAAGCAAACATGCATCCATTCATAAGCAAATTAATAAAATTACATATTCATGCTAAGGCTTATGGCCTCGCCCTAGCAAAGAGAGTTAGTTACGCATAATCATAACTAAAACCCAAGAAAATATCATTCCCATGAATAAGAATAAAAACACCTCGAAGTAGAAGTTCTTAAAAAACCCTAGCAAAAGTCGCGTTCCAAAAGTCAAAAGAGAGATCCTAAAATTATGTGAAACATAACTTATATACCTCCTAAAACCCAGTTGCCCAATCTTCACAAGGAAACTAGGTTAAAATAAAATAATACTAGGAAATCAAATCCAAATTGGGCTAGGAGAATCTGCCAACAATCTGCCCAGCCACGTTTTGGCCTCAAATCTCCTCCAAATCCGGCCCAAGATATCTTGTTTTAAAGATAAAAACGTTCTGAACACTTCTCCAGAAGGCCACAAACCCATTTGAGGTCATCTTGGGCTCCAAAACGCAATAAAAGCCCAAACCGTCACTATTCCAGCACCGCGCATTGCTCCTTTATTTTATTGCCAGAAAATAACCGCTTGGTAGAAAAGTCTGAAATTTTGATACGATCAAGCTAAGTGACTCACGAACGTCCTCCAACTGGAATTACCCCAAAATTCGTCCATTTGTTTATGTTTTGCTCCAGAGGAAGTCGAAAGTCCTATATTGGAAATATAATTCAAAGTATCAAAATTCTTCCAAAATATTAACCAAAATATACTAAGAATAGGGTTAAATATATAATATAAAATATGCCCATAACTTGGTATTTATAGGAAGAGCTCTGGAGGAGTAATCGAGGCTGAAAATCTGTATGGTGGAGCCTGATCAGAGCAAGTGGATAGTCCAATCGACATTTGGGATCGTGAAGCATGGTGGTGTGACCCCATAAATCCCGGTAAATCTCGGCCGCCGCCCTGATCGTGGGTTCTGCGCCCTTGGCCGTGGGAACGCATTTAATGCCCTGGTCTGGTGGTTGGTGATCTGACCTTAAGTTGTAAGAATATTTGTAAGAATGTTTGCGCCTAACCACTCTGATTTCTCTCTCCAAATCCTAACTTTAGTCACTTCCCTTCTTCCCTCGTGCATTAAATGCCTTTTTGCGGCTAGTGGGTTTGCTAGTCAGAGGCGTTACTTCATTAAATGAAGCGTAGGACCCCGTTGCCACGTGGCGATTTAACTTTAATATCTTCGGCCGTGTCTCTTTCGTTCTTCGGCCTCTACCTGTAATACAGCGGTCGCGAGGCCGAGATGATTATGCCTTCGCAGCTCTCCTTTTGTGTTTAGGAAGGCAAATGCCTAACGAACCGTCTCAGTTCATGGGCCGGTGCTAGGGCTGAGGGAGGTCCTTTCGGCCATTTTACGGTTGAGATTTGTTAGGCACAAACAGTATATAGAATTTGAATAGCCTGTTGTTTCACTACAAACTACAGGGATAATATGAAACCATTCACTCCTCGCGTCAAAATTTCAATAGATATATGTTGAACCAATAAGAGAATAACATAGATTTTCTAAATTGAACTAAGAAATCCATATTCATAATTCAACAGGGCATAAAAAGCAAAGAAACTCCATATAGTAGATCAATAGAGGAAAATAAAAAGAGGATATCTTGTTTTTCATTAATAGTAAGCTCTGTGGGTTAAGTCGCAGCGCATTGCGCTACACTCGGGTTAGAAATGCATATTTAGCAAGCATTTCATACCAAAAATAGTCAATTTGATCATCCAAGAAATTAATATAGGTCTTTGCAGTCATCAAATAAGTTCATGTGTATAACAGATTCTAGAAACTTATTGCTTCAAATGAGAAATTGGTTTGGTTTCAAAACACAGAAAGAGAAAAAGAGAAATTGGTTTGGTTTTAAATCCATTTTCCACATTTAAACCAGAGATAGAGAAAAAGAGAAAAATCAAATCAAATAGGCAATGCTTCGCCGCCACTGATAAGTCCATAAAATTACATATTTATGTACTCTTTATACTTAGTTTTTGTAGGAGAATTTGATTTAAAAAGGACTTATTACTTTATTTTCTCAATTTTCAGTTTTCCAGAGCAAGTAATTGGTTTTCAACGGAAATATGACTTTTTGGTGGAGTTTTAGTACGAGACCAGTTGGAGATGAAAGCTAAGATCTTGAAGATGATTGTGGAATTTTTCTAGAATTTTCGGAGCAGCCAATGAGAGCAGTCTTTGAAGTTAAGTCAGCATAAGATGCAATCCCGTCAAAATTGTACTGCTGTGGAAGAATGACTATTTGAATACTTTCCTGATTTTTCCTCAAGGCGTGCGATATACGGATGGAAAGATAAGACAAAAATATACAATTTACATATTTTTCCCGAATTTTCTTGGAGGAGGAACAATCCCAAACGTGCGTGCAAAGTAACTGATGTGTTATCCCAGTTCAAGTAGGAAGAGGAGTCAATTACTTACCCATTTTGGATTTATGTTTTAATTAGGTTTTTCTTTATTTTTGGGCTGCTGTAAAAGCTCAGTGACGGTCGGAATAGACGTGTGGTGTTTTATTTAAGCATGAGAAACAACTCCTTATGGAGGACGCAAAGACTAGGAGAAATTGGAGACGCCGGAAGAGTACCGCAATTGGCTAAGTTTTATTGTTTCTTCCTTATGTTTTTGTTTATGTCGAATTCTATGATTATGTGTAACTAATTTTCTTTGCTAGGGCATGATGTAGCCCTAGTATGATAATCTAGTTTTCTTATTTTACCTATCTATTGATTGCCGTTTGATGTTGGATTCTTAATCATTGTGCTTAATAACTTGGTTGATTATCTTGAAGCTTGATCACCATCTAGACTTTTAATTGAGTTAATCGGATGCAAATTATAGTAAATACCATACTTAATTTGAGGCTTGCTTCTTGTGATTAGGATTTGTAATTCGTCTAGGGTAAATACCATACTCCTAGGGTTTACATGCTTGTTCGAGGTTTTCACTGATCTTAATGAGTTTCTTTGTGTTGATATTTGACCTAAACATCATAGGCGAATTGCATGTAGGAATATACGAGTTAGCCTAAAGACCATAGGTAATTCATGAAAAAGGAAAACTAAGCGGTGACATCAAATGGTTAGTAAATAGGTAGGTGAATAAGAGGCTAGATCGGATTACTAGTGGTGAATTCATTGTCCTAGTGCTTCTATCAATTTGAATTTCTCATCCTTGTGTTTCATGACTTTCTACTTGTTTTGTCTTTTAATTTCGTTGGTAATTAAATCATTCTTTCAAAACCCCTTTTGTGTTTACGTGAGTATGCTACGTGTTTAATTTCTTGTTTATATAATTAGAGTAGTTAAAGTATTTTGTGAAGTAAATTAGGTTAGACTAATTGGAAGTTTGACCTCGTATTTGCCATACTATATTACGTTTGACCTTGTGCACTTGCGAGTATAATTTGTGTTTAGACTAATCTTTATAATCTCCATTTTTCAGGTTGTCTAAAAATCACAACAGCCACCTCCGCAGCTGTAACCTCCATTACCACTACCGCCACTTCCACAAGACTGGGCCTCGTTGACAGTGATGTTACGGCCGTCGAGGTTTTGATTGTTCATGCCTTCAATCGCGTCCCTTATGGCCTTCTCGTTGTTGAAGGTGATGAAGCCGAAGCTGAAGCCCTTGGACCAACCGGTCTCACAGTCATTGATCTGGAAACACAAAAAGAAACCAAATCAAATTAGATCCGTCCATCAAAACCAAAACGCCGGAGTATAATCAAACAAATACACAATAATAAACAAAAATGAAAAGGAATCAATCGATCTTCAATCTTTGGGAGAGAAAGATCAAGTAACATAGAGAAACAGAAGATCAAGTACCAGAGAGAGAAAATGAGTCAAACGGCCTTTCGATTCGATGATCTCACCGAACGGAGAAAAGGCCCTCTCCAGCGCATTATTGTCGGTGGCCCAGGCGAGCCCTCCAACGAAGCTTGGAATGATGAGGTTGAACAAAAACTAAGGTGGAAGAACAAAAACTAAAAATTGGGGTTGAAGATGAAGATGAGAGACTGGAGGTCATTGAAATGAGTTCTGATCTGGTGTTGATTAGAATTCCAATTTTATGTTAAAAGGGTAATAAAGGTATTTCATCTTAATAATTAAATTAAAAAATATACAGCTGTTGATTTTTGGGTTTATTTTGGGTGTGTTTATATACATTAAATAGTATAGGGTATTTTTATAGTTTAATGTCTAGGAATGGGTATTTAACTAATTTCCTATAAAAAAATTACAATGACAAACTCAGTTTACTCAGAGTTGAAAATTAGTTGATCAATAAGTCTCCAGACATCACCAGTGCTTCCGAGATCATGAAAGAACACCAAATTTGTTATATTGCATTAGGTTACTTTCTCCACAATAATTTTACAATTACTTCTTCTTCAAACTTAATTTTTTAAAAAAAACAGAGTTAATCAAATAATAGAAATGGCAACAAGTAGCTGCCATTACTTTAAAAATGGCACACGTGGGACCCATTTGTTTAATTGAAATAAGGAAAAACTACATAAAACCCCCCAAACTATAGGGTCATTTTCAAGTTCATACGCAATTTTAGAGATATTTACAAGTACATACTCAAATATTAAAAAGAGGTAAATTATATTAAATAAATAAATTAAAATTCAAAATTCAAAACAAAAAATCTCTCACTGTCTCTTTCCCACCCAGCCAACCCCACCACAACCTCACCCACCCCTTCCTAGTCCCCCTGATTAGTCCTCTCCTCCTAGCCCCAACCAATACTAGAGCCCGAGCCAATAGATATGAGGAGGAGATCTGAGCGTCGTCGCGTCTTCAAAGACGTATGGCAGATTCAACATATGGGTTCGCGACGACGTTGCTTAGTTTTCAAGGTCGACGACGACCAAACCACTTGGGTTTTGCAGATCGAAGGTTCGCGACGGTGCTAGATGATGTTGTGAGGCTCGGGTTTGCGATGGCGTCAGCATCTGGGTGTGGTGAGAAATTGATCGGGGAGGGTGGCACCAGTTTTTTCGTAAAGGACGATGATGTGGGGAGGGTGGGTTGGAGGTTGGGTTGGAAGGGAGGGGGATATCAGAGAGACTGGTGGAGGGAGGTGGGGCTATCTTTATTGCTTTTTTCTCTGGGGAAGAAGGTGGGGCTGCAGAGAAGATGAGTTTTTTTTTTATAAAATTTGTATTTCTTATGTGGAGTCCACGTCAATTAAAAAATAGGTCCCACAAATGTCACATCAGCATTTAACATATTAGCTAACGGTTTGGCTAATGAAGTGGGTAAATTGTAAGGTTTCCGGGAGTTTGAGTATGTACTCGTAGATGTCTCTAAAGTCGGGTATGAACTTGAAAATGACCCTATAGTTTAGGGCGTTTTATGTAGTTTTTTCTTGAAATAATTATTAAGTATTAAAAAACTGAAAAAAAAAAAAACTTTGTTTCTCTCTCTCTCTCCACAACTCTTTCTCTGGGCAAAACTCCATAGCCACTGCCCAGCTCCTCCCCATGCCCAAATCCACCGCGTGCCCTCTCTCTCTCTCTCTCTCTCTCTCTCTCTCTCTCTCTCTCTCTCTCTCTCTCTCTCTCTCTCTCACCAAGCCCACTGCCCAGCTCCTCCACCAAGCCCAGGTCCGCCATGGACACTGCCCAGCTTCCCCGCTACCCAAATCCACCCTTCTTTCTTTCACTGAGTTTGAACCCACCATGAAAACAGATTGAGATCACACA
This sequence comes from Prunus kanzakura, assembly GCA_020521455.1. Classification (NCBI taxonomy): domain Eukaryota; kingdom Viridiplantae; phylum Streptophyta; class Magnoliopsida; order Rosales; family Rosaceae; genus Prunus; species Prunus kanzakura. The sequence continues at coordinate 4,920,630 of BPUM01000784.1, forward strand.
GCCTTCACAGCCTTCCGTCTCAAGGTGCCGCCACTACGCTCCTCACTCTCCTCGACCACCACCGTCAAACCCTAGCACTGGCCCACTAGGTCCCAATCTCACGGCCTTGGACTGGCGTTGTTGACCACCCAAAATCCTCGAGCTAGGCTCCGGAATCACCACTGCCATCATGCTGGGGGCTTGGTGAAGGAGAGAGAGAACGGTGGATTTTCTGAAAAAACAAATGTTGGAAGTGTTGTGAAAATGGATAAACACTTTCACTCACTCCCCTAATGATCTTGTTGTTGATGGACTTTGTGACACACACAATGATGGATGAATCACACACACACACACACACTTGAGAAACCAACCAAGCACAGAGTGACACAAGTATTTTAGAGGTTTAGCAATTGCCTACATCCTCTTGGTGACCCTTGAGAAATTCACTAATGAAAGAATAAGTTACAACTTTGGTTTACACAGAAACCCCCTTAGAACTCCATTCTCTCTCAAGCTCTCTTTTCTCTCTCACCTCTTGCTCAACACTTTGATGCACTTGTAAATACTCTCACAACCCTTGGTGTTTCCCTCCTTGGTGTCTAGACTCTCAAGACCCAACTCAGCTCCTATCTTGAACTGATTGCCCTCTTTCTCTTCCTCTCTTGGTGAGTTAAACCACTTTTGGACACACCAGCTCCCAGCTACTTGTCCACTCATTGAGAAGTAAAACCACACATGTTGTCTTGTTTCCTCTTCCCTTTAATACACAAGCCTTTGGACTTCAGAAGAGACTCCTTCTTTCCTCCCACGTTCTGCCCTTGGTTACCGAACATGGACCACAACTTGGGCAGACCAAAGGCTAGGCATTGATAGCTGCAACTTCAGCCACCCTATCTAGAGCTATAGGATAGGTACTCTTTGAAACAAGTCAACAATCCTCATTCAATGGTGCTCCAGCTTTTCCAGCACCTTGCTAGACTTCCTAGAACCCATAACACACCTTAGAGGCTCGAGGGATTAGGTAGGGAACCAATCACATGTGAAGACACCTTGAAAAACGCATGGAAAAACGACACAGCACGTCTGGCGACCGGTCGCACGTTCCTGGCGACTGGTCTCTTTGCAATCTGTCTAAAAGCGACCGGTCGCAACTACCTGGCGACTGGTCGCCTGCCACGAGCTCCAGCTTCTTCTTCAGACCTCAAATCTGCTTCAAAACGACCGGTCGCTTCCTCCTTCACTTGCATACTAAATGTGAGCCAATTTTACAACAGGAAGCACAATGAAGATAAGGGTGGAGCCTCCTCTACACTTGCAGAGACTTTATGTATGCCTTGATGCATGCAAAAAAGGCTTTCTGGCTGGTTGCAGACCCATCATTGGAGTGGATGGATGTCATTTTAAGGGTCCTTTCTCAAGTAATAACTACAACAAATGGTTTGAATAAATACTCAAATTAGCCACTTATATTAATTGATATTTTTCAATAATATGTGAGTTTAACTCATTCCTTTCATAGGAGGAAACAAGAGAGGAATAAGTAATCCTGCATAAATACAAAACAAAACCACCAAGCGATAGCAACTAAAGTTAAAGCCAAAGAAAACCATAAGTAAAAATACATGACACCAGCAAAGCCCTCCAACCATCGAAACAAGAACTTGTTGGTTTTACAATTTTGTACTTTATTTTCAAAGCAGCCACTATCTCTTTCAATTGCCATAGTTGCCATAGTTGCTGAGTGGTGGTGGGTGTGAGGTGGAGAATGGTGGAGGGAGTTGAGAAAGGAGGAAGAGAAATTGGTTATTTGGAAGATTGAATTTGTAGGGAGAGAGAAAGGGACGGAGGAGATAGAGATTGGTTAGGTGCTGGGAATTTGGGATAGTGAAGGAGGGAGGATTTTGAGATTTTGGTTGCCCATTTTCGCGCCCTAGGGAAGAGGTAGAGACCAGCTTTTTGCGTAGGGTTTTGGTCTAACAAAATTGCCCCTCTATGTGGTTGCTCCGTTAAAGAAATTGATAGAAATTTTATCTTGTCCTTGAATTGCTACAAATATGAAACTACAGTTTCAAAAGTAACGAAATTGAAAGTACATGGTCAAAAGTGGTTGAAGTGCCAAACTACAGGGACTAAAAGTGACTTTTGGCCTAGAATTTTCCAACTATACAACCCCAATAATTGACATGATTAAATCATTGAGCAAAAGTACTAGTACATAGAGAGACAGAGAGAGATGTGAATGGCAGAGACTGAGAGAAGATATGGTCTCTTCTTCTTCAGGGAATTGACTGATCTTGACACCGGTGGAACCAAAGGCACTGGGTTAGCTTTTGTTGACGCCAAAAAGTGGTTCTCTGACTTTGAGGGTCAACTTAGTAATTTTATGCCTTCGGAAATTCAAGGGCTTCGGTAGGGAGCTAGATCTGCAAAATAAGAGATCGCTCGGTAAGACCTAGGGCACCGGTGTGGTACCGGCCGTAGGCTCTCCGATGCTTAAGTAAGTTCGGGATTTATAAAGTTCAACTGACAGATTAATAGGCTTGTATGCCGTACCTTCTGATCACCTCTATTTTGGGGTAGTTGGCCTCTTATATAGGCCTTGGGAGGTGTGTACTTGATGTAGAATTTCGATGTGGGACAGTGGACGTCGATTGTGAGCGCGCCACGTGTCCTGAGAGTGGGCGTTGCCCTAATGGAGGGATCGGTAGTATTATTGCCGAAGGCAATGTTGACGAGGCACTGGGTGCCGAAGGCGACTTTGACCAGATTCGATCCTGTCCAAGTGTCTCTCTCTGATTGGCCGTTCATTATGGTGTAAACAGCTTTCATTTCTTTTAACTACATACATTGAAGTTTAGTTGCCTTGCCACCAGTTTGAGTTTGCAGTTTATTAAATAATTATGATAACTAGAAGTATGGTGCAAATTATTCCAGAGAGTGTGGGAAAACTATGGAGCGAATGGAACGTTAGGGTAATGGTTGTAAGCAGCCTATGCTTACAAATCCTGCTAATACTCTCTGGAAATCGACGCAAGTACATTGCAAAACCCTGGCTCAGAATTGTCACTTGGACAGCATACTTATCAACAGAATGGGTTGTAATTATTGCCCTCGGCATGATATCCAGCTTTCAAGGAGAAAATAATGATCCAGAAAGTTCCACAAATTCAAACAGCAGCCAAATCCTGATGGTTTTCTGGGTACCCTTTCTTCTGCTTCACCTTGGCGGCCCAGACACCATCACTGCTTACTCATTGGAGGACAATGAGCTCTGGCTGAGGCACCTCTTGTGCTTACTTGTGCAGGCTGTAGCCGCTTTATACATCTTTTTGCAGTCATGGACAGCAAGCCAGTACCAGGTCCCCTCACTAGCAATACCGATTTTTGTTTCAGGAATTATCAAGTATGGGGAGAGGACTTGGGTCCAGCGTTCTGCAAGCAGTGAGAGATTTAGGGAGCTGTTGCTCCCACCCCCTAACTCAAGTGATTATGCTGAGTTTGCCGCTGAATATCATTCCTTAGTAATTCGGGGAGAGCCTGTAACTTTCTCTATGGTCCCTGAACCTCTATTTGTACCTGGAGTTTGTCCCACTATTGCTGAAGCCAAACCTCTCCATGAAGCCTATCAATTATTCAAAATCTTAAAGCGTCTCTATGCAGATTTGATCCTTGATCATTATGATGAACTATGGTGCCGTTACATGATCAGCGACCATCCATTCGATTACGTCTTCAAACTACTGGAGATTGAGCTTGGTTTTATGTATGATGTGCTGTACACAAAGGCAAACATAGTGTATTCTCTCACAGGTATCATTTTCCGCTCCATCAGCCTTGTTTGCTGCATTTCCACATTTTTCGTCTTTTGTCTCGTCATTGATAAGCATCGTTATTCGACCATTGATGTGGCTATCACTTACTTGTTGTCTGTTGGAGCCATTGCCCTTGAGCTATATGCTATCGCTGCACTAGTTCTCACAGATTGGACACAATATTGGTTAAGCCAGCATGAACATTGGTTAAGCCAGCCTAAATATTGGTTAATCAAGCGTCTACATACGCTTGCTCCACCTATGTATCAAGCAATCTCTCACTTCCGGTCGAAATTGAGCTATGAAAAAGGGTGGTCTGGAACCATGACACAATTCAATCTCATTGATTTTTGTCTAAAAGAGAAGCCAGTAAAGTTTGGTGGGATTCAAAAGTTCATTGGCAACTATGACATTTGGGAGAAGTACTGGTATTCAACTTTAGAGGATGTCCCTATCAAAATGAAACAGTTTATCTTTGAGCAACTCAAAGTTGCTCGAAGCGAACATCATGTTAGCCAAGTCTTGAATTGGAGAGGTGATCAAGGGCTAAAGAGGACAAATTGTGATGACAAATTGAATTGGAGCTTGGTTGAAGTACCTTTCGACCAGAGCATTCTTCTGTGGCACATAGCAACTGATTTGTGCTACTATACTGACCTAGAAAAATATCCGGAGATCCCTACTCCAGATTCGAAACACAGTTTCAGCAAGTTGGTCTCGAATTACCTGATGCAAATTCTCGTGACGCGCCCTTTCATGTTGCCAAAGGGAATTGGGAAAATTAGGTTCCGGGATACTTGTGCTGAGGCGACAAAATTTTTTGAGAAGAGAAGAAGTATCATAAGTGGTAGTAATGGAAAAGGCCGTGCCCGTCAAGTGTTGCTTGAGGTGAACACAGAGGTGGATCCAGAGAGAGTGATTGGGGACAGAAGCAAGACAGTATTGTTTACCGGGTGTAGGCTTGCAAAACAGTTGCAATCACTTGAAACAGAGGAAGGATGGGGAAATGAAGAGAAATGGGAAATGATAGCTAAGGTGTGGATAGAGATGTTGTGCTATGCAGCAAGCCAATGCGGATGGAATGAGCACGCCCAAAATCTTAGAAAGGGGGGAGAGCTTCTTACTCATGTTTGTCTTCTCATGGCAAATTTTGGTTTGAGCGAACAATTTCAGATAAGAGTAGGGGAGCCAAGAATATCTATCGGAACCAGGGGGTGAGTGAGAGTGAGGCTATCTGCCTCTGAGCAGATCTGTTTGTACTTGAATTTATTTTGATTTGTAAACTAGAGTTTGAATATTTAAGACATGCCTTGCATTTCATGCTAGCTACAACACTAGTACAGTAGTATATCTTGGACAATGGAGTCATGTGTTCATCAGCCAAAATAAATCAATTTTTAATTTTATTTTATTATCTTGTTTTATATGAAATATTGAAAATACATGATATTTTTACGTAGTAGTTAGGTATTCTGGATATCCTTTTTGCGTTAAAAGAAAATATTGTGGGGGCAATGCAATCCCATGCACAAGACCATTAATCTTTTCAATTTACATATGCATGAAATGCAACGTTTCCTTAAATTATTCCCCTGTTTTCCTCTGTTTTAGAACTCTGGGTACATATTTAATTTCACCAATTTATGCAAAATCTTAAGAATACTAGTAGAAGAATTGGGAGGGCTAGGCAGAACTATACATACCTCTTGAACTTAATGACTGCTTTAGCCAATGGGAGAGAAGGGGTTTCAAATCACTGGTTCAATTTATGTATTGTAGCAACAGGCGTAATAGGAGAGCATTACCTATTCAAATCATGCATCGATATTGTCCTTTCCCACCTTAACCATCTAAGAGGGAGAAGGCTCAATGAACCTCTAGGTGTGAGATTTTATCACAAAAGGCATCAATGCAATTAGGAGTGGACCACCTATATATTTGAATGATATATTATAGTTTTATTCTCCGATGTGGGACTTATACATCATGGCTTGTATCGAGCCACTTACACCAACATTGTGATGTGGTGTTTTATCACTAATTAGTAATTAGCATTCATGGATTCCTCTTCCAAAGAGCATGACTTGGAAATAGTTGTATTATTTGTTTGCTAATAGGAGAGCCACGCTTGAGTTCTTTTTTCTTTGTTCTTCTATTCTTTTTTGAGGTCAAATAAATACCATCTGATTCTGATCTAATACCCGAGTGCTTATGCTTTAATTTTATGTGAAATGACATCAATGGATTAATAAAGTTCCCAATTGTTTTTTGAAATGTCTTATGGTCCAAAGTTGTCTTTTGAAATGTCTTAATTATGGGCCCAATTGTCTTTTGAAATGTCTTAATTATGGTCCCAATTGTGTTTTGAAATGTCATAATTATGGTCCCAATTATCTTTTGAAATGTCTTATTTCTGCTATGCAGAAGCAAACTGGGAATTTGCCACATAAAAGCAGTCAGTATTGACATTGCCTTTGTTTCTTATATAAGAAGTGAATGGATGGGTGGATGAATTGAAGAGAGAGAGAGAGAGAGAGAGAGAGAGAGAGAGAGAGAGAGAGAGAGAGATGATGGCTAAGGCAGATATCAATGGCAAAGATCGTAGATGGTCTCTTCATGGAATGACTGCTCTTGTCACTGGAGGAACGAAAGGGCTCGGGTTAGCCGTCTCTTTCAATTTCCTAGCTTATTTTTTCAAGGGTTGTTCCAACATAGGCCCTTACAACTACTATATCATAGACACATACTCACCTACTTTTAAATCTTTACTTAAAACCCAAATTTAAAATAGATTGCCATGTAAGATAGATTTGTCCTAGTATTATTAACTAAATTACAATACACCTTCATATTTATTTTCAAGCATGTCATTAACAGCCTTAATTATAATTAATACTCCATATTAATAGCATATCAATTACCTCATTTCTTTTGGTTGGCACTCCCTCTAACCCATCGGCAATTTCTAAAACATTTTGAATCCAAAAAACAAATCCCTAAATTAATTTTCCAATAAATAATTTACCTATAAAAATAATATATATATATATATATATATATATATATATATATATATATATATATATAAATATCGGTACATTATTTACATAAAAAAAAGTAAATTACTTTCATGATTGAAATTTCTGTACATTTTTCATAAATTAAAATTAAGTACATAATGATTTATAAAAATATAGATATATTATTTATAAATTAAAATATAGGTAATATTTACAATATAAAAAGGTTTTTTTTTCTTTCAGAAAATAGGTACGTTGTATAATTGAAATTTCTGCACATTTTCATAAATTAAAAATAGGTACATTATTTAGAAGAAAAAAATAGGTTCATTAAACTAGGTAAATTTTTTTACTAGGTACATTATTAGAGAAAAAAATAGGTACATTATTAAGAGAAAAAAAAATCATAAAACGAACAATAAATAGATTATCAAATTATTTTTCATAAAACAAGTAATAGGAACATTATTTAGAGAAAAAAATAGATACAAAATTTAGAGAAAAAAAAGGTTCATTATACTAGGTACATTATTAGAGAAAAAGTAGGTTCATTTAAAAACAAATTGTTTTTCAAAAAACAAACAATAAAAAGATGATCAAATTATTTTTCATAAAACAAGTAGTAGGTACTTTATTTGAAGAGAAAAAGGGTACATTATTTAGAGACAAAAATAGGTTTATTTAAAAAAATGTTTTCCATAAAACAAACAATAAATAGATTATCAAATTCTTTTTCAACATAATTAGAATGTCCATTATTATTCATAAAACTATAATAAAATAGATTACTAGTCGTACAATTCATAAAAGGAAAACAACATAATTTTTTTTTTCATAAAAGGATATTAATGTATATATAATCTATAGAGTGATTAATGTATATAGGTGATTGGGGACAGAAGCAAGACAGTATTGTTTACTGGGTGTAGGCTTGCAAAACAGTTGCAATCACTTGAAACAGAGGAAGGATGGGGAAATGAAGAGAAATGGGAAATGATAGCTAAGGTGTGGATAGAGATGTTGTGCTATGCAGCAAGCCAATGCGGATGGAATGAGCACGCCCAACATCTTAGAAAGGGGGGAGAGCTTCTTACTCATGTTTGTCTTCTCATGGCAAATTTTGGTTTGAGCGAACAATTTCAGATAAGAGTAGGGGAGCCAAGAATATCTATCGGAACCAGGGGGTGAGTGAGAGTGAGGCTATCTGCCTCTGAGCAGATCTGTTTTTACTTGAATTTATTTTGATTTGTAAACTATAGTTTGAATATTTAAGACATACCTTGCATTTCATGCTAGCTACAACACTAGTACAGTAGTATATCTGAGACAATGGAGTCATGCGTTCATCAGCCATAATAAATCAATTTTTTATTTTATTTTATTATCTTGTTTTATATGAAATATTGAAAATACATGATATTTTTACATAGTTGTTAGGTATTCTGGATATCCTTTTTGCGTTAAAAGAAAATATTGTGGGGGCAATGCAATCCCATGCACAAGACCATTAATCTTTTCAATTTTCATATGCATGAAATGCAACGTTTCCCTAAATTATTCCCCTGTTTTCCTCTGTTTTAGAACTCTGGGTACGTATTTAATTTCACCAATTTATGCAAAATCTTAAGAATATTAGTGGAAGAATTGGGAGGGCTAGGCGGAGCTATACATGCTTCTTGAACTTAATGACTGCTTTAGCCAATGGGAGAGAAGGGCTTCAAATCACTGGTTCAATTTATGTATTGTAGCAACAAGCCTAATAGGAGTTCATTACGTTTTCAAATCATGCATTGATATTGTCCCTCCCCACCTTAATCATCTAGGAGGGAGAAGGCTCAATGAACCTCTAGGTGTAAGATTTTATCACAAAAGGCATTGGTGCAATTAGGAGTGGACCACCTATATATTTGAACGATATATTATTGTTTTATTCTTCGATGTGGGACTTACACATCATGGCTTGTATCGAGCCACTTACACCAACATTGTGATGTGGTGTTTTATCACTAATTAGTAATTAGCATTCATGGATTCCTCTTCCAAAGAGCATGACTTGGAAATGTTAGAGAAATAGAATCCTAGCAGTTATGGAAGAGAATATCAGAAGGTATATGAGAGAAGAAGAGAGAAAATAAGTCAAAGAAAATGATTAGAAAATTCCTCTGTATTCTATTGTGTATTTTCTAGCACTATCTGTCAGAGCATATTAGCTCACACTTTCCATACCGTTGGAGGAGATAGAGAGATGGACACACTTCCAAATTCAATCTCAACCATCCATTACATCGTAGGAGATTAAGACACTTGTCTAATGTTAAGCCCTATGAGACTTAACCAAAACGATACATTTTAAATCTTCCTAACTCAGCCTATGAGCTGAGAATCAGTTCACTCATTTACACACTAACACTCCCCTTTAAATGATGAATTGATTTCACACCAAGCAGCTGTCTAAGATAAGTAAACTGCTCCCTTGCCAAAGCTTTGGTGAAAATATCAGCTACCTGCTTCTTTGTAGGACAATAAACCAGGTCAATCACTCCTTGATGTAGTGATATTTCCGATTAATGTGTTTAGTTCTCTGGTGGAATATGGGATTCTTAGTGATGGCAATGGCTGAGGTATTGTCACAGTTCATTGGTGTTGCCTTAGTCTGCATTTCACCAAAGTCTTCCAACACAAACCTTAACCAAGTGGCTTGTGCTGTTGCCTCTGATGCACTCACATATTCTGCCTCAGCTGTGGATAAAGCAACACATTGTTGCTTCACAGAGGCCCAGGAGAAAGCTCCACTGCCAAACGTAAACGCATATCTAGATGTACTCTTCATATCCTCTTCTGATCCAGACCAGTCACTATCACAAAAGCCTACCAAAACTGATCCTTCTCCTTTCTTGTACTCCAAACCAAAATCAAGTGTACCCTAAACATATCTTAGTACCCTCTTGGCAGTTCCATAATGTTTGTTTGTAGGGAAATGCATAAACCTAGCCAACAAACATGCAGCATACATTATATTTGGTCTAGTTGTAGTGAGATAGAGCAAACTTCTCACTAGTTTTCTGTATTGAGCTTCATTTGCAGCTCCACTATCATCATTTTTCCTCAATTTATTAGTTGGTACAAGAGGAATACCAACGGGTTTACAATCCTGTAGACCAAACTTTTTCAAGAGAGTGGAAGCATACTTTCTCTGATGTATGAAAATGCAGTCTTCACTTTGTATAACTCCCATCCCTAGGAAATGATGCAGTAAGCCCAAATCTGTCATCTCATACCTCTGCATTAGCTCCTGAGAATTTCTTGTATAGACTATATCATCCACATAGATAGATACTATGACCAAATCTGAGGTTCCTCTGCCTTTAACATATAATGTTGCCTCACTTGTGCTTCTTTTAAAACCACACTGCACCAGATAAGAGTCTATCTCTCCATACCAGGCTCTAGGTGCCTGCTTCAAGCCATACAAGGCTTTGTGCAGTTTATACACTTTATCCTCCTCTCCTTGTACAATGAAACTATCAGGCTAAGCAACATACACCTCCTCTTCAAGTACTCCATTCAAGAAGGCTGATTTTACATCTAACTGATATAGTTTCCAATTGTTCTTTGCAGCCGATGCAATAAGGGTTCGTATGGTATCCAACCTTGCCACTGGTGCAAAGGTTTCATTGTAGTCTATTCCAGGCTTTTGTGCATAATCCTTTGCAACTAGCTTGGCTTTATTCTTTTGGACTGAGCCATCCAAGTTCAGCTTGGTTTTGTACACCCATTTTACTCCAATCATAGGTTTATTAGATGGTCTACTTACCAACTCCCATGTCTGATTTTTCTCAATCATGCTCATCTCATTTTCCATTGCCTTCTTCCATGCTGCATCTTGTGCAGCTTCATCAAAGTTTTCAGGCTCAACTATACATGAGTGACATCTCTCATAAATCTCACTCAAGTTTCTGTACTTCAAAGGTGTGTAATCATACTGAGGTGTGAGGTGTGATCTGCTTGATTCACCACTCTCAGTAGCTAGAGGACTCTCAAAGTCAACTTGAGGATCATCAGTTATGGCTTGTTCTTGAGATGCAGATTCTTATTCTGTTTCAGGTAGTGGAAAGCAAACTACTTCTTTCACTTTGTGTTTCTCCCAGTCCCATTTACCAGTTTCATCAAAAATAACATCTCTAGATAGCAAGACCTTTTGAGTGGTAGGATTCAAGATCCTATAACCCTTCTCACATGCACCATATCCTATCAAAACACCTATGACACTTGTTGCTTCTAGCTTATGCCTCAACTTTCCAGGAATAAGTGAGTAACACACAGAGCCAAACACCTTGAGATGTTTAACCCCAGGTTTTCTCCCGCTAAACTTCTCAAAAGGTGTAGTGTTCTCCAAGGCTCTTGTAGGGCTTCTATTAAGTAAATACACAGAGGTATTCACTGCTTCACACCAAAGAGTGTAGGGAAGCTCCTTTTCATGAATCATGCACTTTGCCATTTCTACAATGGTTCTGTTTCTCCTTTCTGCAACTCCATTATGCTGTGGAGAATATGCTACTGTGAGCTGTCTTTCTATTCCCAGATTTTCACAAAACTAAACAAAATCAGTTGAGATGTACTCTCCTCCCCTATCGGTTCTCAACCTCTTCACATGGTATCCACATTGAAGCTCCATCATTGCTTTGAATTTCTTGAACACATGAAATGTCTCAGACTTGGTTCTCAAGAAATAAACCCAGCACATTCTTGAATAATCATCTATAAATGTGATGAAGTATCTGTTACCACCTAGACTTGGTGTTTGCATTGGACTACACAAGTCTGAATGAACCAGTTCTAATGGCTCCTTTGCTCTTCATTTTGATTCTTTAGGAAATGGCTTCCTATGAATCTTCCCCAATACACATTCTTGACACGTTGCATCACCATTTTGGATTTCAGGCAGCCCCAATACCATTGCTTGACTCTGTAGCAGCTTGAGACTTCTGAAATTTAAGTGGCCAAATCGCTTGTGCCATATCTTGGAACATTCTTGCATATTTGCTTTCAATGCAAGCTCCTTGATTGTGCTAAAAGTTAGGGGAAAACACATGTTCCCTTTTTGTTTTACACTCACAACCAAGTTGCTTAGAGATCTATCATCGAAGATGTCCACCTTAAAGTCTCCAAATACAAGAAAGTAACCATGCTCAGTCATCTGCCCTACACTGAGCAGATTCTCTACAAGACCAGGTACAAGCATAACCTCCTTAATACTCTTCCTTCCTTTCATTGTATCAATAACCAATGTCCCTTTTCCTGCCACTTCAACCAAAACACTAGTGCCTACTTGGACCTTAGCTTTCACCCTTCTATCAATATCCACAAGCAAATCTGCCCTGGATGTCATGTGGTTCTACAACCAGTATCGATATACCATTCATCACTTATCCTTCTGTCTTCTCTAGAGTGATTAACATAAAACAAATTTCCAGGTTCTTCTACTTGACTAGCAAAATGCCCTTGCTGCACTGACTTGTTTGTGTGACAATACCTTGCAATATGCCTGATCTTGTTACACTTATGACATATTTGACCTTATTCTTAAGCCAACACTCCCCATAGTGCAGTTTGTCACAAAATTTACATTTATCCCTAGTGTTACTTCCCTTATTTCTCACAGAGGAACTAGCCTTGTTATTCCAATCAGCCTTGTTACTCCAATCAGCCTTGTTACTCCCTTTTGTTCCTTTTGGCTTAAAGTTCTTATGAGATTTGTTGGTGTTTGCTTGACCATTAAACCTGTTTGATTGAGATGCAAGGTTCAAGCTAGCAAATGCCTTCTCTGTACTACGCCCACCATGTCTATCAAGCTGTTGTTCATACCCCTTTAAAATTGCAACTACATCATGAGCATCAATGGTATCTAAATCCTTAGTATTTTCTATCACAGCTGCAATACTATCATAGGATTTAGGTAAGCTGATTAATAACTTCTGAACAATTCGTTGATCACTCAGATCTTCACCATAACTCTTCATTTGATTAATCAGATCAAACAACTTAGCAATATACACAGAAAGAGACTCATTATCATTCATACGAGTATACTCAAAATCTCGTCTAAGACCTTGGAGTTTCATAGATCTCTTGTTTATCACCAACAAATTCTTGTCTCAGGATGTTCCAAGCAGCCTTCGCACTTTCCTGGGTTGCGATTCGCGGGAAAATTTGATCTGAAACAGCACCCTGGATGATGCCCAGAGCTCTAGCATCCTTCACCACATGCTCACGCATCAGCTTCTTCTCTGCCTCCGTGAGTTCCTCCTCCTTCTTCTCAAGATCTTTGTACCCATTTTCAACCAGATCCCACAATTCGTGCGAACGGAAAATAGTTTTCATTCTGATTTGCTAGAAATCGAAATTCTCGCCATTGAAGATTGGCGCTCTGAGCTCATATTCCTAAAACATCACTCAAAAATGTGTAAGTTGTTTTTCTTTTTTTTTGATTTTTTTGCCGAAGTTAGGAAAAGGAGGGGTTTCTTACACATAGTCAAGATATGTTATTGTGCAGGAATTGACAGTGCTACGTGCAACTATGCATACACTGGATCGATCTTTTCTTGTGTTCTTTAATCTCAATATCTTGTGTTCTTGTGTACTTATAACTTAAAATACTGGGACCAGTGGCCCTAGAGGTCAAAGTGTAGCGGAAAGAGATGGCTAAGAAGAACTACCAATATTGCCGCGTGTGAAAAACAGGTATAACCGAACGGCTATACTATTTTAAAATTTATTTATAGGAAAAAAGGACCAGCATAGCACTTAGGCGCTTACGTGTTAAAACAAGTATAGCCGCGCGGCGATACTATTTTTAAAAAACAATTACCCGGGTAGAGCCGAGCGGCTATACGATTTTTTAAAATACGCCAGAGTATAGCCGTCCGGCTACACTATTTATAGTTTAAAAAAGACCTGCCTAGTGCTTAGGCGCCCACGTGTCAAAACACGTATAGCCGGCCGGCTATACTATTTATTAAAAAATATATATTAAAGTGGTAAAGCCGCGAGGCCATACGTTATAAAAAAAAAAAGGAAATACCATAGTATAGCCGCTCGGCTATACTATTTAAATGTATTATATTTGAAAGGTATCGCCACTCGGCTATACTTTTTATTTAAATTTTTTTTTATAAAAAAAGTACCCTCCTAGTTGCATTAATTTATACTTTATTGATATTCATTGGCTGGTTTCAACATATCCAAAGCGGATATTGAGAGTTCAATGTTTTCTTCGTCTTTTTTGTGGGAATGTTTGTCTTTAATCTAACTCGTTCTCTCGAGTGAAACTTGTTGGAGGAACAACAATCAATATTATTCTAATAATTTAATTGAACAATTAAATTAAAAAACAAATAGATAATGAAATTAAATATGGCTATAAATTAAAAACTGTCTGTTCTTGTAGATAGAGGCTTGCAAAATTGCAATGTCCTAAGGCTTTGATTTCTGACAAAATTTGTGTGTTTATCTTTGAAGCTATACAAGAATGATGATATGAATGTTCTCTGGGAATTTGATGTAATTATACAAACCCAGGGCTTGTGTTTAAATAGAGTGGTTGATACATGTGATACATGTTCAACATGTATCAAGATAAGGACAAACTCAATCAAACAAAAACATTATATGATATTTGAATTTTAAAAATAATTCAAACAAATAATTAATTAACTGATCGGGTTTAATTTAAATCACATAGCCCAAGATGTGTACATAAAACGGATGTATTATTGAAAAATATGTACGTACGTGTATAATACAAGTATTAAACGTAAAAATGCTATATTCTTTATATGGGTAATAACTCTGGCAAAGTAAAAAAAAAAAAAAAATCAGAGGGGAGAATAGAGACTTGGGTAATGGCCAAATAGTAATGGATAATGCTCTAAACTAGTCTTATCGATAAGAGAAAATCAGGGAAATTTTTTTTATTAAAAAAAAAAAAAAAAATCCCAAAGATGCCCCTGACCTGAACTATATTTTGTCAATTTCCCCTCTCTTCTGCGAAAAAAAGCTCCCAACCCTAGCCCCCCCTCTCTTCTAGCACCGCCAGGGGGGAAGTGGTCACCGACCCTTCTCCCCTCCCCTTCTTGCCTCCTTGTTCCTCCCTTCCCCACTCCCTTCCCCCCCCTTTTCCCTCTTTTTGGTTCTTTTTTCTCTGTTTTGCTTTTTCTCCTTGTTCTCCCCTTCTCTTTCTTCCCTGGTTCCCTCTCCCCCTCTCTCCTTCGTCCCCCCTTCTCTCCTTCCTTTTCTGTTCTCTTTTCCAGATCTCTACCTCCACGTTTTTTTCTTTTTTTGCTTTTGCTTTCTTTTCTTTTTCTCTCCTCTCCTTCTTTTTTATTTCTTTTCTGATTTTCTCCTTCACCCTCTTTTTCCCTACCTTCTCCTCTCTCTTCCTTCCCTCCCCCTCCCCCCCAAAATTTTCCTCCATTTTTGGGTTGCTGCTCTGTTTTTGCAGAGCCAGCTCCTTTTCTTTTCTTCTTTTTTTGTTTCCTTTTTTCCTTTTATTTAAGTTTAATTTGTTTCATCTTTTAGGCCGTGAAGGCTTCAATTTTATTTTTCTGGTGCTCTTTACAGGTTTCTGCAGTGCATTTTCTCTCCTCATTGTTGGAGGTTGCGTCACATCGGTTGGTCTTAACCACTATCATCGGCTCCTTGACTCCACATATGTTTCTTCCGTTGTCTATCCTCGGTGGAACAGATGGAGTTTGGGATGCCCTTAAAGTGCAAATCGCACTTATTGCTTGGATTTTGGTAGCGCTACTTCTACTAGGTGTCGCTTGGGTGGCTTGCTCACCACCATTTTCTGTTGGTTACTGGTTTCTCTTTGGTGGTTGTCGGCTTGCTATGGTGGCGCGGCTTGTGGCTGTAGGATTGTGCGGCACATATCTGTTAATGGTGTTAGGGTTTCCTAATGTTGTGTTGTGCTTTGTGGGCTTTTGCCTTTTGTGGGCTTTTTGCCGTTATGTGGGCTTTTGGCCTCTATGTGAGCTTAATGCCTTTATGTGTGCTCTATGCATTTTGTTAGTTTTATTTGTAATGAGCTCTATGTCTGATTGTATTGCATTTTGTGTGAACTCAATATTTGAGTTCATTTTGATGTAATTTGGCTTTGACCTTCTATTTAATGAAACTCAATTTCGACCAAAAAAAAAAAAAAAAAATTTGTCAATTTAGGTGGCTAGCAGTCAGCATAAAACGGAGCTCTTTTTTATTTTTTTAAATCTAGCAAAAGTCTTCGCCATGGAACCAAAAGTGGAAAGATGTCTAGTCCAGCCCATCCCAACTTTGATGGACATCATCTGGGCTCTTTCTTTGATCTTTCTTCAACGAAGTTCTTGTTCGAATGTTGCACATGATCATGAACATGCCTTGGTCTAAATATAGATTATTAGGGACCTAATCTCACACAAGAAGTTTCTCTTTGCCAATTCACCAATCAATGAATCTTCCCAAGCCATTTTTGGTCCAAAGAAATCTACGTATCAAGTATCATTTCCTCTCACCTCTATACTATCAAATATATGTACTTGCACAAAAATAAAAGTAAAAAATAACTCATCCATGCATGCATTGTTGATTTGATTCTATATTTGCACAGGTTTTTTTTTTTCTAAAGAGCAAGCAGAATTTCATTAAAATAGGGGTAAACGCAAGAGATTTACGAGAAGAACACAGCCTAATGAAAGTTCTTGCAAACAAAATATGGACAAAGAAATTCAGCAAGACAGTGAGCAATAAAAAATTATAATAACAAACTCAGCTCACTCAGAGTTGAAAATTAGATGATCAATAAGTCTCTAGACGGCACCAGTGCTTCAGAGATCATGAAAGAACACCAAATTCTGCATGACCAGAGAAGTAGAAGCACCAAAAGTGAAAAGGCCTTACCGCTCAGCATTCACTTGGCCAAAGAAGGCCACAACACCTTCAGCATCCCACATGATCCCACATCACTCATTGATAAGAGATCCACCAAAATCTGACAACTCCACTTCCATAAAAGCCAATCCCAAAAGACTGGTGAAAACCCAGCAAAAAACTGAGGAGAAACAAAAACCCAACAAAAAAACTGGGGAGAAACAAAACCACCACAAAAATGGATGAGAAACGCTCTCTACAACATCATGAGGGAGAAAGATGCCTGGTTTCTTAGCCGAAGGGGGTTGATTCCAGGGGAGACCCCTAGAATCAAAAAGTTGCAGAGAGGCTCGCTGCGCGGGAGAAGAAGAAGAAAGGGTTTAGCGAAAGGAGAGAAAAGGAGGGTTAAATGGTTTTTATCCTAATCGTCGTAGTTGTACAGGAAGGTCCACTAGAAATATAGCAACATTTCAGACCAAAAATAAACAAGTTGCTGCAGCATCAGCTGCCACGTACTCATGAAAAAACTATAAAAGCCCATTAATAGATGAGAGAGAGAGAGAGAGAGAGCGAGAGATCAGAATCAGATATGAGTAGCAGAGACAGAGAGAGAAGATGGTCTCTTGAGGGATTGACTGCTCTTGTTACTGGTGGAACCAAAGGGATTGGGTTAGTTTAGTTAGCTTCTTCTTCCTCATATGCATGCAAAATTTTCTTTATTTCTCCAAATTCTCCCCTGTTTTTCTTCTTCTTATTATTTTTATTAATAAAAATAAATTATCACGTGCCAATTAGTTTTAAATACTTTATGTTAAATTGTTTATGCAATTAGGCAAGCTATAGTGGAAGAATTGGCAGGGCTAGGTGCAATTATTCATACTTGTGCTCGGAATGAAGTTGATCTCAATAACTGCTTGAGCCAATGGGAGAAGAAGGGTTTTCAAGTCACTGGTTCAGTGTGTGATGTGGTGTCAAGAACCCAAAGAGAGGAGCTTATTATAAACAAAGTCTCATCATTGTTTGATGGAAAACTTAACATCCTTGTAAGTATAAGACCATAAATTCTAAGTACCAAGGATCACTTATTGCTTTCTTGTTCTTTTATAAAAAACGTAAACGCTGAAAACCAAAAACAACGTGGACGCAATTTCTTTTTAGAGTCACTTCACTGTATATTTGCTGAACTTTGAGTTAAGTAAGGCATGCTAATTTAATATGCGGGTGTAGATAAACAACGTGGGAACAAGCATACTAAAACCAACGATGGAGTTCACAGCTGAAGATTATACATTTCTTATGAGTACCAATCTTGAATCTGCTTATCACTTCTGCCAACTTGCACATCCTCTGCTCAAAGCTTCAGGAGCCGGTAACATTGTTTTTCTGTCTTCTGTTGCTGGTGTGGTTTCAGTGGAAGTTGGATCTACATATTCTGCCACTTAAGGTGCCTTGATTTCCTTACACACACATATATGTATATATATATATATATATATATATATATATATATATATATATATATATATATATAACAGTAATGCTTCGGGCACCAACTCTTTTACTAACTTTTGGTTACCAACTGATGTGGCATATGACGTGGCAATACATGTAATTTGCCACATCATCTTTTTAATTACCCAAAATTTAAAGTTTTAACTAAACTTTAAAAAAATAAAAAATAAAAAAATGTTTTCAAACTTGCTCATTGAGGATCTCTGGTGCTCCCTCTGAACCCTAGTAATAGTTGGTGTTGGGTTCCATGGCTATCAACCAAGCACATATATTGCAGACTGGGCAACGAGGAAGATGCACCTCTGGTTTAGTCCGAAGCCCTTCATCTTTCTTGATGGGGTTCTGAAAATACCTGTAGGATGACTAAAAATGCCTAAAGGGGGATGAATAGGCCAATTTAATATTATAATCAATAAACAAAAATTAAACTTCGGTAACAGAATTGATATCAATCCTTAAACGTGCTGGGAATAAAATAAAAGAACACGCAGAGAATTATTTTACGTGGTAAAACCCCACCTCTGGGGAAAATCCACGGGACTCCTCAGTCCAACACAAATCCACTATAGAACGATGATTACAAGAAGTACTCACACACTTATCCTAGACACATTCTAGGTAATGTTTACCGACTTCTTCGTAACTCAACTTCTGTCACGGGATGATCTTCGACACTCCTTATGTTGAACGCAATACTGGTCACGATTGTTTCAAGCTCGCCGGAGGAAAACCGCCACCACGGTCTTGGTGCCCTCAACCATATGAGTCACCGACATGCATATGTATGCAATATGAATGATGAATAAATTCAATAAGTCACCAAGCAACAAAGGAGCACTTGATGAATTACCAAAGAAAAATAAGCACGACAGACTTTTTCTCAAAGATTCAATATGCTCAAAAAAAAGTAATTGCAATGAAAAGCACACCATGAAAAGGAACAACAATCCTTTTATTCAAAGCAGGTTTCTCTCCCTAAGGGAAACCCACGTCATTATACTTGCTGTGCAACTATGACTCTAAAAGCCATTCAACTAAGACTCCTAACCTGATGCAAACAAGGTCTCTTCATGAGACGCCTAATAGATGACAACAATACTATCCAATTATGAATATAAATTCTGATTCAATAAGGACTCATAGTGACGACACCAAACATCCACTATTATTGAGAAATAATTATCTCCTAAAACAAGTTAACTAGGAGATAAGCATGGTGCACGTCACGATAGTAAACGCTAATATTTTAACTTAAATCACCATGGCATCAAAAATAGCTTTAATTATAAATCCTATTTTGAATGCATGATTATGTCATGATTTACCAGTTGTCAAGTTTCTCATATGGTCAGGTCATGTCTCGGAAGTATGGGGTTGAGAGAGTTGTGCCAAAACGTCCAGTAACAATTCCTAACAAACTAATTTTCCACCTATATATGCTAGAGTCTAGGAAATGACAATCCAATTTTCATACTAACAGGTTCTCATAGTTGATGGTCTTCCAAATTCATCAAAGTTGAGACTCAGATCTGGTTTCTTCTACTAGTTTCTATATGTGTATTAAGTTTATTATGGTGACGTTCATCTGGGTTTGTGAATTAGTATTATTGCTTTTTCTTCTTTGCACTCCTAAAGATACATTGAAAATTTTATGTTATGGCTCGGGATACCATGAAAAAGAAAAAGGAAAAAAATTGATTTTATGGAATTACATATATAGATGAGTATTCCATGCAACTGATATTTTTGTTTTCTTTCATGTAAAAAAAAAAAAAATTGATGGTGTTCTTCCATCTGGATTTTTTTCCCTAAATTTTTCTGAAAAATTTGAGTGATGGTGTGGTGACTACGAAAGAGGCTATGGAGGAGCTGTGTGGAGCGGCAATGGAGGGGGGACCGTTCATAGGTCGGGGCTGGGTTCCATGGATGAACGATGGTGGAGATGATTGTTGAGGAGATAAACACATAAAATTTATAAAAATTAATACCATGCTAATACAAAAATAAGACATATTTAGAGTTTAGGGTTTAAAAAAACAAGACAAAATAAATTGAGGATGCAGCACATGACTTGGATTGACATGTCATATGCCACGTCAGTTGGTAACAAAAAGTTGGGAAAAGAGTTGGTGCCCGTAGCATTACTGTATATATAATATAGGGTTTAGTACTAAAAAAAAACCAAGAAACTTTGTGTTCTGCAATGGAAGAATTGACCTTAAAGGTTGAAGCTTTTCTGTTTTGTTTTTCAGGAGCAATGAATCAATTAGCCAAAAACTTGGCATGTGAGTGGGCAAAAGATAACATAAAGTGTTGCACCTTGGTTCACCAAAACTCCCCTCGCTGAACTTGTAAGATGATCATATCCAGATCATGTGCGTGTTTTTTTAGGTTTTCACTAATAAATCCATTTTAACATGACATAATATACAAAAGCCCTTATAGAGCATATTTGGTGTGAAAAATCCAAAACTAGCCACTTATCATTTTCTAATTGGTTATTATAAAATTTTAACACACTAAGAACCAATTAGAAAATGACAAGTGACTAGTTTTGGATTTTTCACTCCAAATAGGCTCTATATGAGTTTTTGTATAATATGTCATGCTAAAATGTGTTTTTAAATAAGTATCTCGTGTTTTTTTATGTATAGGTAGATGGGGTTTTTTTTGCCCCATGTTATGATCACTTCACACATCCAAATTAAGCATGTGCTCTAATTGGGATCAAAAGTATAAAAGAAAAGAAAAGGCGATGCACGACTAGGCCTAAAAGTACTAGCTATTATCTTAACATCTTCTATCTTAACTTGAGGCGACAATATTTCATTTATTCATATCTGAGCTCATTTTATATTCTCATTTATTTTAAACAAGTAGAAATTCAACTGTACTCAAAAGTTGCGATAATAATTGGTATATGTAGTCTTATTTGCCGAAGAGCTTGACAGATTATGAAAATTATGTTACCTAACAAGCTTGGAAGTTAGCAGCTACTAAATTTGTTTCCTATCGGTTCTATCGGTTCTATTTTCTATACATGCAGTTTCTCGGCAACGAAATTTTTTTGAAGATCATCAACTCTCGAACACCGTTAGGACATCCTGGAGAGCCAGAAGAGGTGTCAGCCTTGGTGGCATTTCTATGCCTACCGGCGGCCTCTTACATAACTGGCCAAACTATTTGCGTTGACGGAGGGATGACTGTCAATGGCATCCTCTTCCAAGGAGCATGACTTGGAAATGGTTCTCTTTATGTATAATTATCTACTAGTAGGTAGACACTTGAGGTTAGATAAAAACCAACTGATCCATCTAATAAAGTGGGTGTGTTGTAATTTAATGTAAAAATGAGGTGGCATCAATGTTTTAATAAATGATATGATGATGAAAGATCATTTGGCATCAATTTTATGTAATTTATTTTTCGTCCGTTTTTGAACAATTAATGTACGTACCATCATCTACATTGGCCAGGCCAGCTCAAACATGACGTGAACATAACACGTTCATCTAATAAAACTCAAAACGGGGCCAAAGATCTTTCTTAAACTTTATTTAATTAAAAAAAATTCTATTAAAATTCTTCATCACATTTCTCAGAAACAGAAAAGAAATCCAATAATTAATTTCAATACTCTCCTCTAGGGGAGAGCATCAATCCGGATGAACCAATTAAACCAACTCATTCAAACTGTGATTACCGATTTGGTCTGATTTTGACAACAACAAAAAAAGTTAAAACCCGAAGTGGACTGTTAATGATTTGGTTTGATTTGGTTTTGAGCTTTTGCAAACCGGCCTAAACTGAACTGGAGGGTCTACTTGTATATTTATTTACTTTTATTTTATTATACGCTTGTAGTCTTCTCATTGGATTTTAACTGGATATGAATGTTGAATTTGAAGTTTAATGGAACTATGAAGTTATTGATATTTGAATTTTAGCTATATTAGTTATTGAATTTTGAAGTTTTATGACATGTTGAGTTTTAGGATGGTTTTTATTTTTTGGGGTCTGAATAAGTTCTTCATTAACAAAACGCCAAAGCAGAGCCAACAAAACACAGCAAACAAGACAGAGGCTAAACTATAGAAAATTAGAAGAAAAAAAAAAGGTAGCAAGTTGTGAATTTTGTTGTTGTAATTGAGAGAACAATCTTAAAAAAATGCAAAAGGAGAAAGAATTGAGCTTAGGCCAAACAAGGCGAACCAAATCGAACCAAACTGTCTTAAATTGGGTTGGTTTGGTTTTTTCTGTGATTTTTGTGAAACTCGACCCAAACCAAACTGTTATATCGTAATTCGGCCATGATTTTGTTGGAAAACCGATCAAATCCGGACCGTGCTCACCCCACTCTTCCACCCATCTCTCAACCACAAAAAAAAAAAAAAAAAAAAAAAAAAGAAATTATAAGGAAAATACATTTGTTCTGTTTTGCTGCATCATCAGGTGCTGCCACACAGCTTGTTCCTGGCCCCACAATACTGATTAAAATTAAAACTGTACAACAACCCCAATAAATTGACATGATTAAATCATGGGGAGTGCTAGCAACCTTCTCTCTAACCTTCTCTTTTGGACCTTCTCCCTTCTTCTCATGACAAGTGTCATTTTCCTTACACTTAAAATAATGTCATTAATGCATCACACAAACTAGTTTTTGTTTTCCAAGTTTACCCTTATTAAATGTATTAATTTTTTTTAATAACAAGCTAATTTTTTTTACAACTTTCTTACCATCTTGTTAAAAAATTAAATACAAAAAAAAAAAACTGAAGTTTAAAAAAAAAAAATTCCAAAGAGAACGTGCGTTTTGTTATAAACAAAATAAAGATGATAACAATGTCATGAAACGAACTTCATTTTTTTTAAAAAAAAATATGACGTTTTTCTTATGTTTTTTTATTATTTAATTTTTAATAATGTGCCAAAGAAGTTGTAATAAAATTTGAATAAATTGAAGGAAATATAAAAGCCAATACATTTTAAAAGGGTAAACTTGGAAAACAAAAACTAACTTGTGTGATGAGTTAATAACATTGTTTTAAGTGTAAGGAAAATGACACTTGTCATGAGGAGAAGGGAGAAGGTCCAAAAGAGAAGGTTGGAGAGAAGGTTGCTAGCATTTCTCTTAAATCATTGAGCAAAGGTACTGGTAGATAGAGAGAGAGAGAGATGGGATGTGAATGGCAGAGACAGAGAGAAGATATGGTCTCTTCTTCTTCAGGGGATTGACTGATCTTCACACCGGTGGAACCTAAGGCACTGGTTAGCTTTCATTTCTTTTAACTACATACATTGAAGTTTAGTTGCCTTGCCACCAGTTTGAGTTTGCAATTTGTAAATTAATTATGATAATTAGAAGTATGGTGCAAATTATTCCACAGAGTGTGGGAAAACTATGGAGCGAATGGAACGTTAGGGTAATGGTTGTAAGCAGCCTATGCTTACAAATCCTGCTAATACTCTTTGGAAATCGACGCAAGTACATTGCAAAACCCTGGCTCAGAGCTGTCACTTGGACAGCATACTTATCAGCAGATTGGGTTGCAACTGTTGCCCTCAGCATGATATCCAGCTTTCAAGGAGAAAATAATGATCCAGAAAGTTCCACAAATTCAAACAGCAGCCAAATCCTGATGGTTTTCTGGGTACCCTTTCTTCTGCTTCACCTTGGCGGCCCAGACACCATAACTGCTTACTCATTGGAGGACAATGAGCTCTGGCTGAGGCACCTCTTGGGCTTACTTGTGCAGGCTGTAGCCGCTTTATACATCTTTTTGCAGTCATGGACAGCAAGCCAGTACCAGCTCCCCTCACTAGCAATACCGATTTTTGTTTCAGGAATTATCAAGTATGGGGAGAGGACTTGGGTCTTGCGTTCTGCAAGCAGTGAGAGATTTAGGGAGCTGTTGCTCCCACCCCCTAACTCAAGTGATTATGCTGAGTTTGCCGCTGAATATCATTCCTTAGTAATTCGGGGAGAGCCTGTAACTTTCTCTATGGTCCCTGAACCTCTATTTGTACCTGGAGTTTGTCCCACTATTGCTGAAGCCAAACCTCTCCATGAAGCCTATCAATTATTCAAAATCTTAAAGCGTCTCTATGCAGATTTGATCCTTGATCATTATGATGAACTATGGTGCCGTTACATGATCAGCGACCATCCATTCGATTACGTCTTCAAACTACTGGAGATTGAGCTTGGTTTTATGTATGATGTGCTGTACACAAAGGCAAACATAGTGTATTCTCTCATAGGTATCATTTTCCGCTCCATCAGCCTTGTTTGCTGCATTTCCACATTTTTCGTCTTTTGTCTCGTCATTGATAAGCATCGTTATTCAACCATTGATGTGGCTATCACTTACGTGTTGTCTGTTGGAGCTACTGCCCTTGAGCTATATGCTATCGCTGCACTAGTTCTCACAGATTGGACACAATATTGGTTAAGCAAGGATAAACATTGGTTAAGCCAGCCTAAATATTGGTTAATCAAGTGTCTACATACGCTTGCTCCACCTATGTATCAAGCAATCTCTTACTTCCGGTCGAAATTGAGCTATGAAAAAGGGTGGTCTGAAACCATGACACAATTCAATCTCATTGATTTTTGTCTAAAAGAGAAGCCCGTCAAGTTTGGTGGGATTCAAAAGTTCATTGGCACCTATGACATTTGGGAGAAGTACTGCTATTCAAGTTTAGAGGATGTCCCTATCAAAATGAAACAGTTTATCTTTGAGCAACTCAAAGTAGTTGCTCGAAGCGAACATCATGTTAGCCAAGTCTTGAATTGGAGAGGTGATCAAGTGCTAAAGAAGACAAATTGTGATGACAAATTGAATTGGAGCTTGGTTGAAGTACCTTTCGACCAGAGCATTCTTCTGTGGCACATAGCAACTGATTTGTGCTACTATACTGACCTAGAAAAATATCCGGACATCCCTACTCCAGATTCGAAACACAGTTTCAGCAAGTTGGTCTCAAATTACCTGATGCACATTCTCGTGACGCGCCCTTTCATGTTGCCAAAGGGAATTGGGAAAATTAGGTTCCGGGATACTTGTGCTGAGGCGACAAATTTTTTTGAGAAGAGAAGAAGTATCATAAGTGGTAGTAATGGAAAAGGCCGTGCCCGTCAAGTGTTGCTTGAGGTGAACACAGAGGTGGATCCAGAGACAGTGATTGGGGACAGAAGCAAGACAGTATTGTTTACCGGGTGTGGGCTTGCAAAACAGTTGCAATCACTTGAAACAGAGGAAGGATGGGGAAATGATAGCTAAGGTGTGGATAGAGATGTGCTATGCAGCAAGCCAATGCGGATGGAATGAGCACGCCCAACATCTTAGAAAGGGGGGAGAGCTTCTTACTCATGTTTGTCTTCTCATGGCAAATTTTGGTTTGAGTGAACAATTTCAGATAAGAGTAGGGGCGCCAAGAATATCTATCGGAACCAGGGGGTGAGTGAGAGTGAGGCTATCTGCCTCTGAGCTGATCTGTTTGTACTTGAATTTATTTTGATTTGTAAACTAGAGTTTGAATATTTAAGACATGCCTTGCTTTTTCATGCTAGCTACAACACTAGTACAGTAGTATATCTTGGACAATGGAGTCATGTGTTCATCAGCCAAAATAAATCAATTTTTTATTTTATTTTATTATCTTGTTTTATATGAAATATTGAAAATACATGATATTTTTACGTAGTAGTTAGGTATTCTGGATATCCTTTTTGCGTTAAAAGAAAATATTGTGGGGGCAATGCAATCCCATGCACAAGACCATTAATCTTTTCAATTTTCATATGCATGAAATGCAACGTTTCCCTAAATTATTCCCCTGTTTTCCTCTGTTTTAGAACTCTGGGTACATATTTAATTTCACCAATTTATGCAAAATCTTAAGAATATTAGTGGAAGAATTGGGCGGAGGTATACATACTTCTTGAACTTAATGACTGCTTTAGCCAATGGAGAGAAGGGGCTTCAAATCACTGGTTCAATTTATGTATTGTAGCAACAGGCCTAATAGGAGTCCATTACTTTTTCAAATCATTGTCCCTCCCCACCTTAATCATCTAGAAGGGAGAAGGCTCAATAAACCTCTAGGTGTAAGATTTTATCACAAAAGGCATTGGTGCAATTAGGAGTGGACCACCTATATATTTGAACGATATATTATTGTTTTATTCTTTGATGTGGGACTTACATATCATGGCTTGCATCGAGCCACTTACACCAACATTGTGATGTGGTGTTTTATCACTAATTAGTAATTAGCATTCATGGATTCCTCTTCCAAAGAGCATGACTTGGAAATAGTTGTATTATTTGTTTGCTAATAGGAGAGCCACGCTTGAGTTCTTTTTTCTTTGGTCAAATAAATACCATCTGATTCTGATCTAATACCCGAGTGCTTATGCTTTAATTTTAAGTGAAAACAAGGTGACATGACATCAATGGATTTATAAAGTTCCCAATTGTTTTTTGAAATGTCTTAATTATGGTCTCAATTGTCTTTTGAAATGTCTTATTTCTGTCAATTACCAATGCAAAAGCAAACCGGGATTTGACCCAAAAAAAGAAAAAAAAGGAAGAAGAAGCAAACTGGGAATTTGCCACATAAAAGCAGCCAGTATTGACATTGCCTTGTTTCTTATATAAGAAGTGAACGGATGGGTGGATGAATTGAAGAGGGAGAGAGAGATGATGGCTAAGGCAGATATCAATGGCAAAGATAGTAGATGGTCTCTTCATGGAATGACTGCTCTTGTCACTGGAGGAACGAAAGGGCTCGGGTTAGCCTTCTCTTTCAATTTCGTAGCTTATTTTTTAAATCTGATCGTTAGTGTTTTCTTCTCAAAAAGAAAAACTTGTAACATGCATATGGAATATACCTCTAGTACATGTAGAGACATCTAACGTTATCAGACAGTCTACTAAGTGAACATTAATTTCTATAGAAATGAATTTTTTTTCCCAAGAATTTATTTCTTCTTTGTGGCCCTAAAACTAAAACATCAATTTCACAGCTCATATTCCTAAAACATCACTCAAAAATGTGTAAGTTGTTTTTCTTTTTTTGGATTTTTTTGCCAAAGTTAGGAAAAGGAGGGGTTTCTTACACATAGTCGAGATATGTTATTGTGCAGGAATTGACAGTGCTACGTGCAACTATGCATACACTGGATCGATCTTTTCTTGTGTTCTTTAATCTCAATATCTTGTGTTCTTGTGTACTTATAACTTAAAATACTGGGACCAGTGGCCCTAGAGGTCAAAGTGTAGTGGAAAGAGATGGCTAAGAAGAACTACCAATATTGCCGTGTGTGAAAAACAGGTATAGCCGAACGGCTATACTATTTTTTAAAAAAATACCCGGGTATAGCCGCTGCTATACTATTTATAGGAAAAAAAAGAACCGCATAGTACTTAGGCGCTTATGTGTTAAAACAAGTATAGCCGCGCGGCTATACTATTAAAAAAACAATTACCCGGGTAGAGCCGAGCGGCTATACTATTTTGTAAAATACCCGAGCGTATAGCAGCCCGGCTACAATATTTATAGTTTAAAAAAAGACCCGCCAAGTGCTTAGGCGCCTACGTGTCAAAACACGTATAGCCGCGCGGCTATACTATTTAAATGCATTATATTTGAAAGGTATCGCCGCTCGGCTATACTTTTTATTTTTTAAAAAAAATTTATAAAAAAGTACCCTCCTAGTTGCATTAATTTATACTTTATTAATATTCATTGGCTAGTTTCAACATATCCAAAGTGGATATTGAAGAGAGAGAAATTTCACAATAAATCAATCTGAGAGTTCAATATTTTCTTCTTCTTTTTTGCGGGAATGTTTGCCTTTGATCTAACTCGTTCTCTTGAGTGAAACTTGTTGGAGGAACAACAATCAATATTATTCTAATAATTTAATTAAACAATTAAATTAAAAAACTAATAGAATAATGAAATTAAATATGGCTATAAATTAAAAGTTGACTGTTCTTGTAGATAGAGGCTTGCAAAATTGCAATGTCCTAGGGCTTTGATTTCTGGCGAAATTTGTGTGTTTATCTCTGAAGCTATACAAGAATGATGATATGAATGTTCTCTGCGAATTTGATGTAATTGTACAGACCTAGGGCTTGTGTTTAAATAGAGTGGATGATACCTATTCCAACATGTATCACATAAGGACAAACTCAATCAGACAAAAACATTATATGATATTTGAATTTTAAAAATAATTCAAACAAATAATTAATTAACTGATCGGGTTTATTTTAAATCACATAGCCCAAGATGTGTACAGAAAACGGATGTATTATTGAAAAATATGTACGTAAAAATGCTATATTCTCTATATGGGTAATAACTTTGGCAAAGTGAAAAAAAAAATTCAAAGGGGAGAATAGAGACTTGGGTAATGGCCTAATAGTAATGGATAATGCTCTAAACTAGTCTTATCGATAAAAGAAAATTGGGGAAATTTTTTTTATAAAAAAAAAAAAAAAAAAAATCCCAAAGATGGCCCTGACCTGAACTATATTTTGTCAATTTAGGTGGCTAGCAGTCAGCATAAAACGGAGCTCTTTTTTCTTCGTCAATTTTTGCATCCCTAGCATAAAGGAGTTCCCAAGTCAATATTGATTTTTGGATAAAATGAATAAAAGTCAAGATTCAATAAGTTCAATCTACACTCATACTTGTTCGATTAAGAGATTCAATAAATTCAACAAAAGATTTAGTTGTGCTTCTTTTCTTTCTTGAGAACTCCTCTAACTAACTTGGAGAAAATAATTACCACTTAATCAAGTGCTTGTAGAAATTCAACTCCCTCCGACTGAAGCAACACTTTCCACTATAAATATATCCCTCCTCGCTATATCTCAATCACGATCTCCATCTCATCAAACTTATATCTTTTCTTAATAATACAAGCAATGGCAGGTGACTCAATGAGGTCTGCTCTGGTGACCCTCTTCATCCTTGCTATGGTACTGTCTCCGATTTCGACCTCCGAGGCAGCTCGATCCACTTTTCGAGGTAACAATTAATTCACATCGTTTTTCTTCATATAAGATTTTAATTTGTAGATTTTGGTTTTGATGTATAATTAATTAAGAATAATGTTTTATGTGATTTTTTCAGATGCAAAAACTGTATGTCCTGCTTGTGTATGCTGCACCCCTGCACCACAAGGCTCTTGCTGCAAATGTTGTGCTACACCTTTATCACCAAGTCGAAGTCAGTCCGAGAGAAGTTCTCCATGAGAGACACAAAAATTGATACGGGCAACGAAAACGAGTCTAAGTTAACTCAATAATATGGAATAAAACACGGGCTTCCTCTACTTGGAAACCATGTTCTGTCTTCAATTCAATAATATATTACAATTATTAAGTTATTATAAGTCTTTTTTTTAATGTGGTATGCACATTATTCTTTTTTGATTTTGCTTAACAAATTTTGAAGTTTATTTAACTAATGGATTTGAGCTACATCTTCAACTTTGCTCTTTACGATGTGCAAACCTTTTTTTCTTCCTCTCAATGGTCATATTATGAACTACTCTAATGTATGAGGATGATAGATTCAAACTCACGTGCAAAAGGGGCATGTGGGCTTGGATTGTCTCTTGCTTGGCTCCACCAATTGGATCCGACTAAAATGGATACAGACCCAAATTTCGCCAGAGCTAATCCAAAAACTATCCCTTAACCAATACATGCACTGGGGCTAATTTTGTACCCAAAATCTAAAAATTTGGGCTTGTCCTACTTGCGTTTAGGGTTTAGGGTATATCGCAGGATGTTGAAAAGTCAAATGGATCCATATCCTTTTAGAATAGGCTTAGAGCCTTTTTAAAATGTTGTTAGGCCTTTTGGTGCAGCTGTTTCTAATTGTAGAAGAGGAATGTTGCCCAAAATTTAAAGTATCCATCCCATTGGTGAGGTGTAGCAGTTGGCCAAAAATGGTCTTGATAAGATGATTGATTTAGAGCGTCTAATTCAAAAAATATTAACAAATTAGCAATTGAGAAAGACCTAAAATATGTGAAACAAGTATGCAAGGCTTCTCATACTCAGAATGGCAGAACTTGGCCTTTCGAGCACCACAAAATCCATATTTTTGCTCCCCTGATTGATTTCCATTGCTTAAGGCCTAACTCAGGTTGAACTTAGGAAAGGGAAAGTAAAAGAGTTGTTTCGTCCTTTTGCCTTTGTGTCCTTGCAACACCAACCTCGTTCATGTAATTTTGTGGCCCACCAAATTTGCTTCATCTTATACTGAGACATGTTACTCGATGGAAGAATTGCCTAGCTGGCTTCACTCTTACCTTCACGAAGATTAGTCTTATTTCCATTTGCTTGATGAATAAAAACTCTGACCTAGGGCCGGTACACCCACTTATGCAACTTGCAATTCTTGTGTTGACTTGGCAAAGCTAATAATTGAATCTGCAATACCAAATGAAATACTTGCAAGAAATTTCTTAGTTGGAGACAGCGAATAGCCAAAACACAAATAAACCTGCAAGAGAATCCTTTTCTGTTCTTCTTTCGGTTGAACAAGAGAATCCTTCTCAGACACAAACAAATTGACTACGTCTCTAATAATTTTTATATATCATATGTACATACATTTCAGTTATATTATTCATTGCGAGCAAAGGTTGCAACTTTCCTAGGAGAAACTGTTTGTGAGAATGATGGAGATGTTCAAAAATCTCCTTTCCGGATTGCTTGGTAGTTTTGCTCTTATACTTATGGTTCATTCACAATTTGATCAATCAGGTATTATATACATTGATTATCTAAAACTTGAAATAATTCATTTTGAACATAAATTGTTCGCTAACAATTTGGCTAATGTCTCTCTGATAACTTAGGCTTCATCAGCTTGGACTGTGGGCTGCCAACAAATTTTAACTACTCTAAGCCAACAACAGGCATTGACTACATTTCAGATGCAGCCTTCATATCCACTGGTGTAAGCAAAAGCATAGCCCCTCAGTACAAAGCTACTCATCAAAAGCAAGCAGCCTATGTCAGGAGTTTTCCTGGGGGGTCAAGAACTGTTACAGAGTAAACATCATAAAGGGTACTAAATATTTGATCCGAACAAGTTTTGTGTACGGTGATTATGATGGCCTAAATACGCTGCCAAAGTTTGATATTCTCTTCGGAGCTAATTCTTGGGACTCAGTGGAATTTGTTGATGCATCTTTAAGTACTAACAAAGAACTTGTTCATGTTCCCACATTAGACTATATATATGTCTGTCTAGTCAACAAAGGCTCTGGAACACCATTCATATCAGCATTGGAGTTAAGGCCTTTGAAAAGCATTACTTATTTGAGTCCAACAGCTTCGCAGGCACTCTTCCTTCGCTCAGATGTCAGTTTGACAGCCGTAGAAGGTCTCTTCAAGGAATGACTGCTCTTGTCACTGGAGGAACCAAAGGAATGGGGTTAGCCCTTCTCTTTCAATTTCTTAGCTAGCTTATTTCCATGAGTGTTTTCTCATAAAAAAATAACATGTGTTGTTGTGATTAGGTATTCTATTGTGGAGGAATTGTCGGGGCTAGGTGCATCTGTATATACTTGTGCTTGGAACCAAAACCAGCTCAATGACTGCTTGAATATTCAATGGAAGACTAAGGGTTTTCATCGAGTAACAGGTTCAGTCTGTGATCGGTCGTCAAGAGCCCAACGACAGGAGCTAATAAACGAAGTTTCATCGCAGTTTAAAGGAAAACTTAACATCCTTGTAAGTTCATATCATATCGGTTGTATTGTTCAAAAGTGCTCAATTGGCTGTGTAATAATACTTGTGGGAGATCATGGAGTGTATCTACAAATCTTTTGATCTTTTATTCTCTGTAGTTTTAGACTATCGCTTATACTAAAAAACAAAAAAGTAGTTTAGTTATATATTAGTTGGAACCTGAATGGAGTATATCTGCAAATCTTTTGTAGGTTTTAGACTACTAAAAAGAATAAAAAAGTAATTTAGCTATATGTAATTTAGCCGGCCTATTATTTAATGCTCTATTATTGTCTCAACTAAATAATTCGTATAATTCCCTGGCCCATTTGTTATTAATTAGTTAAAATCGATTATATTTTTGTTGGACATTGTCGCATCCCTTAAATGGGTTTGATATGGTCGCATCAAGCAAGTTATAAAAGGTTTAATTTTTTGTGTCTGTTTGGTAAGGAGAGAGAAACCAAGATAACATTATTTAGCTTCAGGAGCTGGTAACATTGTTTTTATCTCCTGTTGCTCAGAGATCTAGTACACAAGTACTTCCTCTGTTTTTCCTCAGCTTTCTTCTCCTTTATTATTTCTTCTCCTTTAGACCTATAAACAAGTGTAAAGCAGTGCAAGACTATCAAGTCTCCTCTAGTTTCTACTTAATATATATCTTCAATATTCTCTTCAAATTTCTGAATAAATATATATATAACGAATTTGAAATATCAGTAGCAGCCTCAATAGATGGCGCAGGCAAATAGCAATGGCAAAGATAGTAGATGGTCTCTTCACGGAATGACTGCTCTTGTCACTGGTGGAACCAAAGGAATTGGGTTAGCGCTTTCTTCCTTTATGCTTGCAATCTGAAAGTGTTTTTTTTTTTTTTTTTTAAAGTAGTACTACATATATGTGTTGTGTTTAGGTATGCTATTGTGGAGGAATTGGCGGGGCTAGGTGCAACTATACATACTTGTTCTCGTAATGAAGTTCAGCTTAACGACTGCTTGAGCCAATGGAAAATGAAGGGTTTTGATCAAGTCACTGGTTCGGTATGTGATGTGGTCTCAAAAAATCAACGAGAGGAGCTTATAAACAAGGTCTCATCACTATTTCACGGCAAACTTAACATCCTTGTAAGTGTGCTCCACTTATCTGTTAAACTGGTTGAGCCTTGCATTTTTGTATAATTTATGGCATGGTCAAAATATATTGGCTGTAAAAAATTTCCAGGGATATATATATGTAACTGTACTATCTAACTCAATATTTAGTGTTATTTGTCTTTCTAATGTTGGAAGTAGAGGTGTTAAATGGACCGGGTCAGTCCTAACCCGGCACAAGTCCGGCCCGATTAAATAAGGGTGGTATTTGTTTCCCACTTATGAATATAAAACCTTCATTTTATGTTTTAAACTACTTTTGGACTTTGGCTGTAGATAAACAACGTGGGAACTGTCGATCAAAAACCAGCAATCGAGACCACAACTGAAGATTACTCATATATTATGAGTACCAATCTTGAATCTGCTTACCATTTTTCCCAACTTGTGCATCCTCTTTTGAAAGCTTCAGGAGCTGGTAACATTATTTTTTTGTCTTCTGTTGCTGGCGTTGT
The DNA here is from genome assembly GCA_020521455.1 of Prunus kanzakura. Classification (NCBI taxonomy): domain Eukaryota; kingdom Viridiplantae; phylum Streptophyta; class Magnoliopsida; order Rosales; family Rosaceae; genus Prunus; species Prunus kanzakura. The sequence continues at coordinate 4,954,237 of BPUM01000784.1, forward strand.
ATCAATTGGGGAGGGTGGAAGTATATATGCTGCCACAAAAGGTCTTTTCCTTTGCACATAGTTTTTGCATTTTAAAATTAAAATAGAATTATAATTGTGTTCTGCAAGTTGAAGTTGTGACTCTTCTCTGCACTCTATTTCAGGAGCAATGAACCAGTTGGCAAAAAACTTAGCATGTGAGTGGGCAAAAGACAACATAAGGACCAACAGTGTTGCACCTTGGTTCATCAGAACTCCCCTCACTGAGCCTGTAAGATCCCTTCAAAAATTTCCATATGATCGTGTTTTTAAAATTTTCTAATAACATGCTATGTTATGTTGTTAAACTGTTAATCAATAACTGGATATTTAAACTCGAACTTTCCCCACACGTAACATGTGCATTCATCTTCTCTATGGTCTCTTCATTACTTGCAGCTTCTGAGTAACCAAAAATTTTTGGAGGCTGTCAACTCTCGATGCCCTTTAGGACGGACTGGAGAGCCAAAAGAGGTGTCTGCCTTGGTGGCATTTCTATGCTTCCCTGCAGCGTCTTACATAACTGGCCAAACTATCTGCGTCGATGGAGGGTTCACTGCCAATGGCCTCCTCTTCCAAGGACCATGAAAAAAATTATTTATGTGATTTGTGTGCTTGCTAGTAGTAGGCGAAGCTAGAGGTCTCTCTGGTTTCCTTGTCTTTTGAGTTCGGAACCTCCTCTCATCCATCTCATAATATGCTCTTGTTTGTGGTTTTATATGGAGGCCATTGATCTTTTGAGTTTGATAGTTTGCTTGTTTACGTTGAGAATGATATTTTTGCTTGTATTGAAAATGCTACGTTTTCAAATATGAAATCTTGTCATGGACAATTGTAGCTTGTAATGTTGTTTTTGACATGAATTATGAATGAACTTACTATTGTTTCATTTTCAATGTTATTTGAATCTTTAAAAAAAAATTTGAAACTTTTACACTATGACCCTATGAGGTAAGAATCATGGATCTACTTAGGTTTGCTGTAGTAGAAGAATTGGGAGGGGTAGGTACAACTATGCATACTTGTCTTGGAAATGAAGTTGAACTTTAGTGACTTCTTGAGTCAATGGAAGAAGAAAGGTTTCTAAGTTACTGGTGCAGTCTTTGATATCAAAAGCCGAACGAGAAGAGTTTATAGGCGAGGTCTCATCACTGTTTGATGGAAAACTTAACATATATCTATCACAGTTTGATGGAAAACTTATAGACAAGATCTCAGCACAGCTCCATCTATCAGTTGAAAGAATATACAATAAGATGAAACTCGTATAGACAAGATCTCTTCGCTTATGAAACACATGGCGGTGTGGGAGATATACCGAAAAAATATACTTTTTAGGCGAATCTCGAGTTTCTACATTGACAAATGGTGGATCATTACAACAATCCAATGGCTAGACTAATTTTATTATAGTTAATGCTATGATTTTATTTATTAAAGTTAATGTTTATGCTTATTAAAAAATTCTGTGTCTCCTGGCGTTTGGCTAATTAATCCTTCCCTATGGTATCTACCCGTTGGCAATTTGCCACAAAAATCAATAATGAGACAAACTCATTAAAGAAAAAATCTATAGATTTTTACTTACGGCCATGTAGAAGCACAATTCATTGGCAATAGTAGTGTGATATGTGTGCATAAGTTTTTCTTTTTGTGTTTTTGATGAATTATTTTTGCATATGTGTCAAACTGTAATTTGTAGGAATGAGGAGTATCTCCTTATTAGAAAAGAGGAAAGTAATATCCAATATTAAATATCTAAAATGTTATTTTCTGTGTTTTCAAAAATAAAATATGTTATCGCATTTAGAAGACTGTCGAAATTGTCCTACTCAATCTCAAGTATATATATAATATTCTCGAATTTATAAAATAAACATGTGAATCAGAAGATATGGGTTGTTTACAAAAAAGATTACCCTAGATTTTGTGGCCGTTGATAACTAATGCCATTTTATTTAAATTAATATTTCATATTATCATGCACATGATGACAACTGTGGAATATTAAACTAAATAATGCTGTCACACTAAGTAAGATGGGCTAATCCATGTTAAATAATTATTCGATGTACTTTTTGTAATGATGTACACCTTGAAGCATATTCCTAATTATTACAAATTATTCTCTTCTTCTTTTTTTAATTCTTCTTAATTTTATTCCTTGTTAGGGATCATACACATCACACATGCTATTGATTTTTCTGTTTATTATCAATGGCTAGAAAAATTGGACTTCTCAAATTATTTTAAGATCATGTGTTCGAATCTCCCATCCCAATATCGCTTGTGTAAAAAATACACACTACTAAATAAAGAGCTATATGTGGTACTTTTGTATTAAGTTTTTTGATGACATAAGTAACGAAATGAAATACTCACTAAATCAAATTTAAGACAAAATGGGATTAGATTATTATAAATAAACCCAATTCTAGGCATGTATTTATAAAAAAACCCACACACTATTTAAATATAGAAACACACCCAAAATCAATTCTAAAATAAACAATTATATATTTTTTGGGTGTGTTTATAAATGGGTTTTGAGTGTGTGTAATGATGGGTTTTGGGTGTGTTTATAAAGTGTTTTGGGTGTTGGGTTTTTTTATAATTTCAACCCCCATTTTGAGTGTTTTAGTGAAACCCCCAAATGGGATCTAGTTTGCTGTGATATATTGGATCTCTTGGCAAATAATTCAGAGACTCATATGCCCTCAGCACGTGGAAGAAATTAATTGGCCTGGGACTCTGGGATGGCCAAATCAAGTGAAATCAAAGTAGCATAATTCTATTTCTTACCACGTATGTGGCTACTTCACTTGGTTTTCTCACTCTATTTTTTAACAATTTTGTCAGCATACATTTTCCACGCTGTCATTTGGATGATAGTGAAGTCGATCCCAATATCCCTACTTTTATAATCGAAGCAAGAACTATCAACTGAGAGTGTTCATTGTTGTCCTCAACCTCAATTTTTTTATTTTTTTATTTTTTATTTTAAGGAACACATTAACTTAATGACTACTTGAGCCAATGGGAGAAAAACAGGTTTCCAAGTCACTGATTCAATTCAATCTGTGATTTGGTGTTTAAAAAAAACAAAGAAAAAAGCTTATATATAAGGTCTCATCACTATTTAATGGAAAACTTAATTAACATCATTGTAATTTGTAAGTAATCTTTTTATCGATTGAAACACGTGACAGTATGATAGTCACACCGAAAAAATTATTATGTTTTAATTTATTGAAGTTAATGTTATGAACTTATGTCTATCAATATATTGAACTTCAATTCTACCATATATGTGTGAATAATCCTTTCCAACAATAATGTGTGGATGTAGCCAAACAATGTGGGAACTAACACAAAGTATTATTATTTTTACATTAATCATGCTCAAGAAAGTACATGAATCACGTGTTTGGGCATGAATCACGTGGATTTTGTGCAGATTACCAAAAATATCTCTCCATCTCTAAATTAATACTTTTGAAATGTGTTTATTGTCCCAATGGTCTTTTCGCCTGACACTGATGCATTGCCTGCGGTGGAGCGGAACCGTCTTCTATTGCATTATTATAATTTAAAATACTAGCCGGTGCCCTATATGTCAGAATCTAGTGTCGACAATTTGCGCTGTAATCATTCTAACCTAACTATTTCAATCAGGGGAGTGCTAGCAACCTTTTCTCTAACCTTCTCTTTTGGACTTTCTCCCTTCTTCTCATGACAAGTGTCACTTTTCTTACATTTAAAACAATGTCATTAAAACATCACACAAACTAGTTTTTGTTTTCCAAGTTTAACCTTATAAATGTATTAATTTTTTTTTAATAACAAGCTAATTTTTTTTTACAACTTTCTTACCATCTTGTTAAAAAATTAAATAAGAAAATAAAAACTAAAGTTTTAAAAAAAAAAAAATTTCCAAAGAGAACGTGTGTTTTGTTATAAACAAAATAAAGATGATAACAATGTCGTGAAACGAAATTTTATTTTTTTTTCTAAAAAATATGACCTTTTTTTAAAAAAAAAAATTTATTTAATTTAAATAATGTGCTAAATAAGTTGTAACAAAATTTGAATAAATTGAAAGAAATATAGAAGCCAATACATTTTAAAAGGGTAAACTTGGAAAACAAAAACTAATTTGTGTGATGAATTAATGACATTATTTTAAGTGTAAGGAAAGTGACACTTGTCATGAGGAGAAGGGAGAAGGTCCAAAAGAGAAGGTTGGAGAGAAGGTTGCTAGCATTTCTCTTTCAAAATGTCCATGCTTTTTATATTTTGGTTTTTTTTTAACCTGTACTAATATTAATTTATTTTTATCTTATTTCTGTCAATACATGTGCACATCGAAGCAGTCAATATTGTCACGCAGATCAAAATAAAATATTGAATGCAGACTTTATTTTGTTATACAAGAAGTTGATGGATGCATGGATGGGGTGAATAGTAGCGGCCTCAACACACACACACAGAGTCACAGAGTAAGAGAGAGTGAGAGAGAGTGAGAGAGAGAGAGATGGCTAAGGCAGATATCAGTCGTAGATGGTCTCTTCAAGGAATGACTGCCCTTGTCACTGGAGGAACCAAAGGAATGGGGTTAGCCTTCTCTTTCAATTTCTTAGCTAACTTATGTTTTCAATCTAATCCTGGAGTGTTTTCTCATCAAAAAGACAATTTTTGTAGCATGCATGATGCATCTAATGCATATTATGTAGTACTAAGAGCTTAAGGCTCGGGTTTACGTTATTTAAGCATAAGCATCTAATGTTGTTGAACAGTCTACTAAACGAATACTGATTTTTTATGTATTAAGACGTTAAAGTTCGACTTTTCTTTAAACATAAGCATCTAATGTTGTCCGACAATCTATAAGAACACTTACTTTTCTCTCGCTCACCTTTTTTTATATTATAAAATGTATTGATATATATGTTATAGTTTTGTATATTCACTGATGTTTGGCAATTTACTAGTTCCATATGTTGTTGTGATTAGGTATGCTATTGTGGAGGAATTGTCAGGGCTAGGTGCATCTGTACATACTTGTGCTCGGAACCAAAACCAGCTCAATGATTGCTTGAATCAATGGAAGACCAAGGGTTTTCATCAAGTCACTGGTTCCGTTTGTGATCTGTCATCAAGAGCCCAACGACAGGAGCTAATAAACGAAGTCTCATCACAGTTTAACGGGAAACTCAATATCCTTGTAAGTACTCCATTATTTATAGACTATATATATAGCATGTTCTGATGTTAAAAAGTACTTAATTGGTTGTGTACTACTAATATTTGTGGGAGACCATAGAGTGTATCTACAAATCTTTTAATTTTTTAAACCAAAAATGTAATTTATATATACTTGTTTGGGATTGCTTTTTTAGGAAGCATTTATGGCCAAGTGCTTGAAAGTTTGAGACATGCTGGGCATGTTGAGAGTGTTTGTCTCACATTGAAAAGTTTAGAGATCTAGCCTAGGTTTATAAGGAGTTGGGCTACTCCCCCCATTGCCAATTGGTTTTGGACTGAAACCTCAACTTCCTTCATGGTATCAAAGCAAGTTGCTCAGGTGTGAGAGCCCAACAACCACACGTGCTCCATGTCACCCAATATGTGTTGACCATGTGTTAGGCTTAAAATGTCATCACACATGCGGAGGCGTGTGAGAATGTGAAAGTGACAACGTCCCACATTAGAAAGTTAGAAAACCTTATAAGGAGTTTGGCTACTCCCGCTATTGCCAACTGATTTTGAGATATAACCTCAACTAACACCTTTTTTTTTTCTTTATTAAAATATACTTCATTGATTTAATTGATGTGGCATATGATATGAGCATGTGGTATAGAAATGTGGGATAAAAATGTGGTAAGTGTAGCATTACTTTAAGAAAAAATGCGAGTATCAGGGAAATATTTTATTATAAAAGGCTTTTTTAAATTTTGTTAAATATATTTTTATTAGATACTACACCTAAAATGGAAAATCATGATATTCTAGAGTTGTTCTAAAATGAACACCCTCTTCCTAAAATATGTGGCTGTAGATAAACAATGTGGGAACTACAGAAGCAAAAGCAACACTCGATTGCACAGCAGAAGATTTCGCATTTGTTACGAGTACCAATCTTGAATCCTCTTACCATTTGTCCCAACTCGCACATCCTCTTGTGAAAGCTTCAGGAGCTGGTAACATTGTTTTTATCTCTTCTGTTGCTGGATCGGTCTCAGTTGCAGGGATTGGAAGTATATATGCTGCCACTAAAGGTATCAATTTAACCCCCTTACTTTTTTCTTCTTTTTTTTTCCAACTGATCTTTTTGAACTTTCCATTAAATTTTTTGTGTTAATTATGTATATGAAGTGAAAATTGTGACTGTTCTTTTGGTAATTATGTTTCAGGTGCAGTAAACCAATTGGCAAGATCCTTTGCTTGTGAGTGGGGCAAAGATAACATAAGGGTCAACAGTGTTGCACCTTGGTTCATCAGAACTCCCCTTTCTGCAGATGTAAGATCCTTAGTTTTTGAGTTTTCACGTGTATCGATATATTATTTATTCAAATTTGAGTTCACTCTAGACTTTAGTTTTTTTTTTTTTTCTAACACCGTACATGCGTTTGTATATATATAGGTACATAAAACTTATCATTCTCTCTACTTTATACATGCAGTTTCTGAGTAATGAACAATTTTCAAATGCTGTCAACTCTCGAACCCCATTAGGACGGCCAGGAGAGCCGGAAGAGGTGGCAGCCCTGGTGTCATTTCTATGCCTCCCTGCAGCTTCTTACATAACTGGGCAAACTATTTGCGCTGACGGGGGTATGACCGTCAATGGCTTCCTCTTCCAAGGATAATGATTGCAATTAAAGTTGAGCACAAATTGATGTCACTTTCCCAATTTCTAGTGGGAGACACTATTGCTACTCTGTTCAAAGTGCTTTCTGTGTTAAGAATTATTGTTGTCTTTACATCTTCATAATAAGTTGTTGAAATCCTATTATATAGGAATTCAATTTTTTTTTTTTTCCACTTATTCTTGGGGAGTATCCCAATTGCTTAAGAGTGTTAATCGTGAAATTAGTTCTTTCCCATGTTTCTTGTTGAGTTTGGTGCTTGTATGCTTCTAGTGAACATATTTTTCTCACATTATCTAGACATGATTTTCTTCCCAATAATTTATTATTATTTTCTTCCTTGTGGCCCCAAGACATCAATTTCCAGAGAAAAACTTGCATGTCATGACGTGCCATCATGTGGAGCAGTAGCGGAATGTAATTGATTGGGGGAGTATTTTGGCTCACCACTTTAACTCAAGATATACTCTCACCACCCTTTAAAAAACTTGACACATGTCAATGGCATAACTATGTTTAATTATTTACTTTTAAATCTTTTAAAGTATTCAAAAACAAAAAACAAAATAAAATAAAAACTAAAAATAATCTCTCTCCTTCTCTCTCTCCTTTCTCGACCCAATCTCACCCCACCCCAGACTCCTTATTTTCTATAGCCACCCCCTCAGCAACCCCAGCCACTATTCGCAGGTGTCGCCACCATTGTGGTTATTATGCAACAAGTCATCTATGATCTCTCATTCCCCAAAAACCCTAACCCTAGTGTCGCCATCAGACATTGTGGCTTCATGTTCACCTCCATTTGTTGCCTTTCTGGCTTCGGATACGGAATCTCATTTAGATTTGAGCCGTTAAAGTGCTTGAAATTTGTAAAATCTCCTCTTAGCACTGCTTCTTCTACTCATTTCTTACTGGAGGATGGGATTTTCCCAAAACTTGCTTTCATTGAGATCTTATTTTCAGGAGTCTCAACTTATTTTCAGGTGATGTCTTACAAAAACACTTACGATAGGTTTAAGAAAGATTCATCATGTTGGGTGGGTGGTGGCTGTAGAGAACATGGAGTCTGGGGTGGGGTGGGGTTGGGTCGGGTCAAGAAAGGAGAGAGAGAAGAGAGATTTTTTTCAGTTTTTATTTTATTTAATTTTTTGGTTTTGAATACATTAAAAGATTTAAAAGTAAATAATTAACCATAGTTATATCATGGATATGTGTCAAGTTCTTAGATGAGTGGTGAGGCTGGTGAGCAAGAAAGCTCTCATTATAGGAGATAATAAAACAGTACATGTGTCACTTATCTACACTTAATAGGAGATAATAAAACAATAATGCTAGCAACCTTCACTTTAACTTTCTCTTTCGGACATTCTCTCTTCTCTTCATGACATGTGTCACTTTCTCTACACTTAAAAAAATGTCATTAATACATTAGACAATGTATGTTTTGTTTCCCAAATTTACCCTTGTTAAATGCATTAGGCAAACTAACTTTTGTTTCCACCTTATTAAATTTTAAAATCTTCCACAAAATTGACATCAGTTTTTAAAAAAAAAAATTAAAAAAATTCTGTTTATTACTCTTTTTTAGGTGAGGGAAGGGAGAATGGGTTTTGGGGTATGGATTGAAGGAGGAGAGTGAGAAGTACAGTGCACGGTGGGGTTTTGGATTGGAGAGGAATGGTGATGATTGGGTAGAGAGAGAGAGAGAGAGAGAGAGAGAGATGCTGTAATGGGTTTTTTTTTTTTTTTTTTTTAATGTTTCTTTTTATCTTTTAACTTTTTTAATCAATTAGAATGTTCTTTAATTTTAAAAAATATTTATCTGTATTTTTTTTTAAATTCCATAATTTTTAACGGTTTTATTGTAAAACTTATTTTTGGAAACAAAAAAGGTTTTATTTTAGGGAAGCATACTTCGTTTTTATTTTCAAATATTTATTGAATTGAACTTTTAATGTTTATTTTTACAATTTAATTGCTTAAGTTAGGTTGTAAATTGAAGGAAATATACAGTTAATACATTTAATAAGGGTAAATTTGGGAACAAAAGATATATTGTCTAATGCATTAATGTTATTGTTTTAAGTGTAGAGAAAATAACACATATCATGAGAAGAAGGGAGAAGATCCAAAAGAGAAGGTTAGAGAGAATGTTGCTAGCATTCCCCATCCCGTGATACACAAGATGCAATTTCACAGCCCAATTTCCAAAACCCATTTGCTGCTTCCGGGTCCATTGTCCAATTGACAATGGCTGGTGATGGCCGCACAGTAAAGGACAGCCATTATTTCCATCTGTCAGAGGAGGCCATGTTACTCAGCGCCATATATAAATAATTGGGGCATCCATTATTCAACAAATGTTACTCAGCGCCAGAGTTTCCTGTGGCCCAATTTACAGACCCATAATTCGTCCGTCGGTAAAGATGAGATAAGATTCTCTTAGAGAAATGGTATATAAATGTGATCTATCTAGCATTACTCGTATACATGGTAGTATAACATACTAGTTAGAGAAAAGAAAAAAGTTAGCCTCTTGCTCTATCAAAGTGGAGTTGGTGGTGAGAGAGAACCATGTTGTGGTAGCGTTTTGTGTTAACATAGCAAGTCTCTATAAAAGTTTGAAGTGTGCAAAACGTGTAAAGTGAGAAGTTTGAATAGAAGAACTCAGAGATCTAGTACTCAAATGGTTCCTCTGTTTTTGCTCAGCTTTCTTCTCCTTTATTATTGTTTTTATTTAGTGGTTTGTATATATATAGTAATTGCTCACTTAGGCAAGATTTTGAGTTCGAGTCCTAACATTTGTGTATATGAGTTTATTATATTATCGCCCTTCTTAATAAGAAATATTCTAAAAAAAATTATTGCTTTTGTTTTGTATTCATTTGACTGGAAGGCTAGATCAAATTCCAATTATACGCGTCACGACACACAACTTTTCACAAATATCCAAGCATGTGGCTGCTAGGCTTGATCAAATTCCAACTATACGACACAACTTTCCACAAATATCTGAGCGCGTGGCTGATAGGTTTGATGTGTACAAGAGAAGCATTGTGCTTCTTTAGACGTGCAAGAAAGTGTAAAGCAGTGACTATTTATATCTTCAATATTCTCTTCAAAGTTCTGCATAAATATATATAAAACCAATTTGAAATATCAGTAGCAGCCTCAAAAGATGGCGCAGGCAAATAGCAATGGCAAAGATAGTAGATGGTCTCTTCACGGAATGACTGCTCTTGTCACTGGTGGAACCAAAGGAATTGGGTTAGCGCTTTCTTCCTTTATGCTTGCAATCTGAAAGTGTTCTTTTTTTGGGACCAGAAGATTCACTCTGATAAGTACTTTCTCATCAAAAAAACAAAAACTTGTTACATCATGCATATACTTATATATATACACACATACATAACGTAATGGTGTAGTAGGGTATTATTATCTTGCCAAACTTGTATTGCGAAACGAATGCTTGTAGTAATTAGCTTAGTGTAAGTAGTACATGTATGTGTTGTTTTTAGGTATGCTATTGTGGAGGAATTGGCGGGGCTAGGTGCAACTATACATACTTGTTCTCGTAATGAAGTTCAGCTTAACGACTGCTTGAGCCAATGGAAAATGAAGGGTTTTGATCAAGTCACTGGTTCGGTATGTGATGTGGTCTCAAAAGCTCAACGAGAGGAGCTTATAAACAAGGTCTCATCACTATTTCACGGCAAACTTAACATCCTTGTAAGTGTGCTCCACTTATCCGTTAAACTAATTGAGCCTTGCATTTTTGTATAATTTATGGCATGGTCAAAATATATTGGCTGTAAAAAAATTGCAGGGATATGAAATAAATATATGTAACTGTACTTGCTAACTCAATATTCAGTGTTATTTGTCTTTCTAATGTTGGAAGTAGATGTGTTAAATGGACCGGGTTGGCCCTAACACGGCACAAGTCCGGCCCGATTAAATAAGGGTGGTATTAAACCTTCATTTTATGTTTTAAACTACTCTTGGACTTTGGCTGTAGATAAATAACGTGGGAACTGCCGAACTAAAACCATCCATCGAGAGCACAACTGAAGATTACTCATTTATTATGAGTACCAATCTTGAATCTGCTTACCATTTTTCCCAACTTGCACATCCACTTTTGAAAGCTTCAGGAGCTGGTAACATTATTTTTATGTCTTCTGTTGCTGGCGTTGTATCAGTTGGGTCGGCTGGAAGTATATATGCTGCCACAAAAGGTCTTTTCCTTTGCACATAGTTTTTGCATTTTAAAAATAAAATAGAATTATAATTGTGTTCTGAAAGTTGAAGATTGTGACTCTTCTCTGCACTCCATTTCAGGAGCAATGAACCAGTTGGGAAAAAACTTAGCATGTGAGTGGGCAAAAGACAACATAAGGACCAACAGTGTTGCACCTTGGTTCATCAGAACTCCCCTCACTGAGCCTGTAAGATCCTTTCAAAAATTTCCATATGATCGTGTTTTTAAAATTTTCTAACATGTTATGTTATGTTGTTAAATTGTTAATCAGTAACTGCACATTTAAACTCAAACTTTCCTCACACGTAACATGTGCATTCATCTTCTCTATGGTCTCTTCATTACTCGCAGCTTCTGAGTAACCAAAATTTTGTGGAGGCTGTCAACTCTCGATGCCCTTTAGGACGGACTGGAGAGCCAAAAGAGGTGTCGGCCTTGGTGGCATTTCTATGCTTCCCTGCAGCATCTTACATAACTGGCCAAACTATCTGCGTCGATGGAGGGTCCACTGTCAATGGCCTCCTCTTCCAAGGACCATGAAAAAATTATTTATATGATTTGTGTGCTTGCTAGTGGTAGGAGAAGCTAGAGGTCTCTCTGGTTTCCTTGTCTTTTGAGTTCGGAAGCTCCTCTGATCTATCTATTAATATGCTTTTGTTTGTGGTTTTATATGGAGGACCTTTTATTTCTTCAATTATTGAGAATAGAAGTTGTAGCCCTGGAAGTTACTCTATATAATAAAGTTTCCTGCAGCCTCTCTTTTCTTTCATAATTGGAGGCCATTGATCTTTTGTCAACTCTGGAAGACAAATTCTATTCTATTTTTCATCTATATTTACTTAAATAGAAGGGAGTTTCACTAAAACACCCAAAATGGGGGCTGAAATTATAAAAAAACCCAACACCCAAAACACTTTATAAACACACCCAAAACTCATCATTACACACACTCAAAACCCATTTATAAACACACCCAAAAAATATACAATTGTTGACTTTGGGGTTGATTTTGGGTGTGTTTCTATGTTTAAATAGTGTGTGGGTTTTTTTATAAATACATGTCTAGGATTGGGTTTATTTATAATAATCTATAAATAGAATTTAGGGTAATGAATAATTCAGTATATTTCTATTCTTCTCACATGAAGGTATTTATAGTGATACAAATACAAGCCTATCTAGGAAGTAATTACAATAAGGAAAAAAGAAATAAATACAATCTCGGTCAAATCGGTATTCCTATAATTACAAATCAATTATAATAAAGGTAATTGTCTATATTGTGATTCAGTAATTCACGCCAACATATTTTGCTTGGCAAAGATGGACAATTAGAACCAAAAAAATAAAATAAAGCTTAAATGCTAAAATGGTCCCTGTGTTTTAGCTCATTGGCAAATTTAGTCCCTGTGTTTTAATTTGGCCAATTTATTAATTTTCTTTTTAAATATATTATACTTCAATTTTTTATTGAAATTAATTATTTTTAACTTAATATTAAATATTTTTTAATTAATGAAAATGACGGAATTGAGACATTGGACTTGATTTGTTAACAGCTGCAAATACAGTGCCCAAATCGGGAAAATTGAAATTACAGTGACCAAATTTGATTTTGAGCCAAACTCGAGTGACCAAAAATTGTAATTAACCCTATAATATATTAACTACACTCTTTGGAACAGCACAAAGGCCAACGTCTTCTTCTTCTTTTTCGAATTTCAGTTCATTCAGGGTAAAGGTAGAAGAATTGGGAGGGCTAGGTACAACTATGCATACTTGTTTTGGAAATGAAGTTGAACTTTAGTGACTTCTTGAGCCAATGGAAGAAGAAAGGTTTCTAAGTTACTGGTTCAATCTTTGATATCAAAAGCCCAACGAGAAGAGTTTGAAGGCAAGATCTCATCACTGTTTGATGGAAAACTTAACATGTATCTATCACGGTTTGATGGAAAACTTACAGACAAGATCTCAGCACAGCTCCATCTATCAGTTAAAAGAATATGCAATAAGATGAAACTCATATAGACAAGATCTCTTCTCTTATGAAGCACATGGCGGTGTGGGAGATACACCGAAAAAATATGCTTTTCAGGCGAATCTCGAGTTTCTACACTGACAAATGGTGGATCATTACAACAATCCAATGGCTAGACTAATTTTATTATAGTTAATGCTACGATTTTATTTATTAAAGTTAATGTTTATGCTTATGCTTATTAAAAAATTCTGTGTCTCCTGACGTTTGGCTAATTAATCCTTCCCTATGGTATCTACTATCTACCCGTTGGCAATTTGCCACAAAATCAGTAATGAGACAAACTCATCAAAGAAAAAAATCTATAGATTTTTTACTTACGTGCATGTAGGAGCACAATTCGTTGGCAATAGTGTGATATGCGTGCATAAGTTGTTTTTTTTGTATTTTTAATTAATTATTTTTGAATATGTGTCAAACTGTGATTCGTAGAAATGAAGTATCTCCTTACTAGAAAAGAGGCAAGTAATATCTAATATTAAATATCTAAAATGTTATTTTTTGTGTTTTCAAAAATAAAATATGTTATCGCATTTTTGTTTTTTTAAAAAGCATGTTCAATTCTTTAGAAGATTGTCGAAATTGTCCTACACACTCTCAAGTATATATATAATATTCTCGAATTTATAAAATAAACATGTGAATCAGAAGATATGGGTTGTTTACAAAGAAGAAGATTACCCTAGATATTGTGGTCGTTGATAACTAATGCCATTTTATTTAAATTAATATATCGTATTATCATGCACATGATGACAACTGTGGAATATTAAACTAAATAATGCTGTCACACAAAGATGGGCTATCCGTATTATATAATTATTCGATGTACTTGTTGTCATGATGTACACCATTCCTAATTATTACGAATTATTCCCTTTTTTTTCTTCTTCTTAATTTTATTCATTGTTAGGGATCGTACACATCACGCATGCGATTGATTTTTCTGTTTATTATCAATGGCGAGAAAAATTGGACTTCAAAAATTATTTTAATCTAATCCACTTTCGTGTTTTGATTCGTATCATATCAATTATAAGATTGTGTAACAAAATCATCAACCCACTCAAATAATATCTCATTTCCCTTATCCAAAACTGGTAACAGACAAGCTTTGGAACATAAGATAGAGCCAAATCATATGCCATATTGCCATGGTTATCTTGTCATTTTCCTGAAACGGGCTTCCATTTTACACAAGAAGTCTTTGCTCTTTAAAGGTATGATGCAGTTAGTGAGGTCACCATTAGGCAAAGCCAATTGCCTCCTTGGCCATCAGAAAATTCAGAAGGGGGGGGTCCATAAATTTGTGCTCTCTTTCTTTTTGGTTTTGGTAAGTTTATGCGCACAATGAGCTTTCAGTATGTGAGGTGAATGTGTTTCTAAGGCAAAACTCTGGACCACAAGTGATAAATACATTATTCATGCATTTGGAAACTGATTTGGGGAATGGTGGCTTTATTGGTTAGCTTTCATTTCATTGTCCAACTAGTTCTGAAAGGCCCTTGCTTATTGTGACCTTTGCTTTTACGACTTCCACAAAGTGCATCAAATTGAGATAAAAGGGTCAGGTCCAAACCATCTAGAAGCAATATACATAATGAGGAGGATAAAGTAAATACGTTTTGTTGTGAGTCGTTGATACATTGTAAGATTCACCTAATTGCGCTATAATCACATCGTCAACTGTCCCTAGTATTCCTCTACCGACATGTCACTCTTCCAAGATGCTAAACTAATTTGTTTTGAAGATATTTTTGCCATCCAGCAACACTAATAAATGACTCGAACTAATAAATTACTCCACTTAGACCCTTTTATCTATAAAATAAATATTATGATGATGATTTGTGAAAATATGAGTTATATTAGAGAGAAATAAACATCTTAATTTGTTGGTTAATTATTGTACTTGACTGATCAATGATCTTGGATTGTATATATTGTTGGTCGTTAAGATGTGGAGCTGAAAGGCCAGGGATCGTCAGCACAGGGAGTGGTGGACAAATTAATGGGACGAAGAGGTTGAGGGAGCAGAATGTTTCTGATCTCACCAGCTCAAAGACTGATCAGAAAGATCGCAAGAAAAGCAAAGAAGATGTCACTCTGCTACTCCAAAAAAGACTGGTTCTACCAATTGAAAACATATTATCGACAATGATATCGACGCTTTATGATAATCCGTCTTCTACTAAAGAATGGACGTGCTATGCAAAGAAGAACTGCTGGGATATATATATATAACATTCTAAAATAGCTATGCTTTTTAATAAAGAGAGTAGCTTGTGAGTAAGATGCATAAGTCTTCCTTCGATCCGGTCTCAACGCGAAGCTCAAAGATGTCTGAGAAAGGATATGGCAATTAAAGTAGATGTCATGTTAATGGTAAATCATATTGTATGCATAACTGTATGTTTAATGGTTGCCTGCCGGTGCCCTAGATGTCTGAATGTAGTGTCAATACATGTGCACAAGCAGTCAATATTGTCACGCAGATCAAAATAAAGTATTGGATGCAGACTTTGTTTCTTATATAAGAAGATGGATGCATGGATGGGGTGAATAGTAGCGGCCTCAACACACACACACACAGAGTCACAGAGTAAGAGGGAGTGAGAGAGAGAGAGATGGCTAAGGCAGATATCAGTCGTAGATTGTCTCTTCAAGGAATGACTACTCTTGTCACTGGAGGAACCAAAGGAATGGGGTTAGCCTTCTCTTTCAATTTCTTAGCTAACTTATGTTTTCAATCAAATCCCTGAGTGTTTTCTCATCAAAAAGACAATTTTGTAGCATGCATGCATGATGCATCTAATGCATATTATGTAGTACTAAGAGCTTAAGGCTCGGGTTTACGTTAAGCATAAGCATCTAATGTTGTTGAACAGTCTACTAAATGAACACTAATTTCTTATGTATTAAGACGTTAAAGTTTGACTTTTCTTTAAACATACAGTAGTAAAAAAAAACATTGCGCGACAAAACACAATTTGTCGCTCAATGTCACTTTGAGCGACAAAACTCAAAACTTCGTCGCTCAAAGTCTTACACGACTAAATTTTGCGCAACGAAACACAAATTGTCACATAAAGTCACTTTGCGCGACGACAAAACATTGTCACTTTGCATGACTTTGCGCGACGAAACACTAAACTTCGTTGCACAGAGTCTTGAGCGACGAAGTGTGTTTCGTCACGCAAAGTCTTTACAAAAATAAATAAAATTAAAAAATTATTTTTTAAAATCTTTGCATGTCTTAATCCAAATATTTCGTTAAGAAATTAAACGGTATATATATTTATTAAGTAGTTTTAAATTTATTATTTTAGTTCGAATCGGATTTTTGTTGGAAAAATATATTATTGTACGTAGTTCGGATTGGGTTTTTGTTAGAAAATGTATATTTTAAATTGACGATCGAATTAGTTCATTGTATTCATATAGGGTCAAGGAGTGTAGCTGTAAAAAATCATCAAAATCGAAATTGAAATAACCGTTAAATTGTGATTTTTTGTTTATAACCGTCGAAAAGTTTTGTCCCATTACTTGATCTCTGAATGTTTATTTTTTCCGATTTTTGGCCTATATGATCTCGAAGTATAAACAAACAAGTTTGACGGTTGGATCGTTGAAACTAGTTTCGTAGAATGCGTATGCCATCAAAACAATATGTTCACTAACAATTAAGAGTTTATTTATACTTTCGTTAAATATAACATAAGATTTTGTGGTATCCACTAGTGTAAATATTTTAAATTGAAGATCAAATTCAATCATTGTATTCATATAGGGTCAAGGAGCGTAGCTATAAAAAATCATCAAAATCTGATCTCTTTGTATTAGTTTGAAGTCCAATACGTACCCAATCCAATTCATTCAGCCAATTAATATTGTAAAACAAAGGGATACATCATCCATATTCGAAAACTAACATTCCAAAAGAAGCTTCAAAATGTCAACTTGGAATGCTGCTTAAAGGAACACATTCGTCAGAACTGCATTTGACTACAACGATGCCTTTCAACAATTTCAAACCTTAACAATGAAATTAAACAAAAATGCTCTTCATCAGACATGATGATGTGACATGTCCATCTAAGCTACCACCTAAATAATAATATTATCATTATTTAATAATGGAATATGTAATTATTATTCGGTATGATTCACCAAAACTTACCAAAGAAGGTGAAATCAACAGTTCTTTTTTTTTTTTTTGGGTCTGAACCACGAGGTGCTCCTGGATGGGCCCCAACTATGGGTGGCACCTTTAAGCCTTAACTAATCCCCGCTCACACTGGATCGGCCCGTAAGGGGTAAAGTGCTGGCTAAAGTGGTGATCCAATTTTTGACCCTATCTCCGAATGTTCTCAAACAGATTTCAGTGTAAGCCTTGAAATCATCCACAAAGGAACGGTTCAAAGGGCCTAAGTACTTGTCTTCCAAACCTTGAGGTAGGTCAAAGTGCAATAAGGTCACATAGGGTGTGATCTCGTTCTCGACTAATTCATCAATAAGGCTGTTGTAGTGTTCATTGAACCAAGTATAGCCGCGCGGCTGTACTGTTTGAATATAATATATTTTAAAAGTGTAGCCAGTATAGCCGCGCGGCTATACTGTTTATATTAAAAAAGGGACCCGAATATTATATTCTTTTAATATATTATATTTTTAAAAAATTTAAAAAACCACGAAGTATAGCCGATCGGCTATACTATTAATTCCATGAAGAAAATAAAAACGGAGTATAGCCACGCGGCGGTACTTTTTTTAATATAAATTTTTATTCCAATTAATAGTATAGCTGCGCAGATATACGCATTTAATATGATTTTACACAAACCAGGCCAAATTGTTTTGAGTTCAATTCTAAAATATACGCAATAGCTGCATTTGATATGTTGTGAAATTAAAGTAAATAAAGAAACAGCCGCACTCAAATGGCCTTTTGTGTCAATCCGGAGGATAGGCTTCAACAATTCATCAGTTTCTTTAGATGTTTTGAATCAATATATATAGATGAGCTTAATTTCTTCAACCTCCCTCAGTACAAAATTGGCCTCCTTAATTGTTCTGGATCAACGATAAAGCTAAATGATTGTTGCGATGGCGGATGACTTTTCTTGAGATATAATGAATGAAACCAATCAATGGACCAAAGTTTACATGATCCAAAGTAATAGAATAGAAATCCCAATGCACAAACCAAAATGAAACCCCAAAAGCTCAATGGCGCTAGAGGACCAAAGTTGAATAGTTTGTGTTGTTTCTTTCCAAGGAAGACATTGGTAAGAGCGGTATTTGACTCCAATGAGGCTGATAAGCCTATATTTTATATATATTTTATGCCTCATTTACTTATCTATTTGTTAATTTCCTTGAATTGAATTAGTTATTTTTAATTGGTTTTGTGAGATTTGTGAAGGAATTGTGAAATAGGAGAAAGTGTGGTAAAAAGGGGCAAGAAGATGAAAATTGGAGATTAATCAAGTCAAGAAGCCAAGTCATTCCTTTTGTTGCAAGGAATGTTGTCAAATTTCCTAGTTCAAGACGGTGCAAGTCTTATCAAGTCAAACAAGGAGAAATAAAGAAGACCCTATATTAGAAGGAATCCTACTTTTACAATAATTGTAATTATACCTTAGATAGGTAGGATTTCTAGGAGTATTATAAATAGGGAGTTTAGGTCATTGTTCAAAGGACCCATGATCCGTCATCCATCATCCTCCATCCTACACCATCAAATTCCTACACATTCATACTCATAGCCGAAACACCCAAAGGAGAATACAAAGAGCTTGTGCAACCTTGGCGTTCTACTTGGAGAATTCGGTGCCTTCCATGTCTTCATCAACCATCAAGATTCTCAATAAGTCCTTCATGAACTAATTTCTTTTACTAGGGCTACGATGTAGCCTAGCTATGAATACTCAAATTCTTTGATATTGTTAATTTTATTTATCTATACATGTTGAGTGCTTGTTACCGTTCTTAATGCTTTCAATTAATTGGCCACTAATTGCATGATTGGAAGAATTAGGTTGAAACCGGAAGGAGATTCCTAGTAAATAGCTTATTGTAACAAGTACCATAAATTACATAGCCGACTCGGAAGATTAGGTTATGGTTTGTGTAATCTTCATTGTTTTCCACAAATCTTAATGGGTTCTTAGCTATCTAAATCCATAACTAGGAATAGAGTGGGTTGACTGTAAGGAATACAACTAATATAACTCGGAAGAGAGTAGTAGTGAGGTAAGGGAAAACGATTATCAACATGTTAGGTAATTAGGATTAACAAGCTAGAAGGATTTGGGTGGGATTAGCTAGGTGAAATCGGTGCCCTAGTGCTTTATCATATTTGTTTTCATCTTTTACATTATTTCCTTAATCTCAATTTATTTTGCTTGCTTAATTAGATTTTAATCATCATAATTCTCTTTTCGTTTAATTCAAATATAATTAGAAATAAATCACTCTAGTATTTAATAGCCTTCACCAACTTCAAACCCTACAAGAGAGAGAAATATACACGTAAGACATTTAGCTCTCTAAGAGCATCCGCAATGGTGCTCTCTATTTTTTAGCTAAAATTTAGCTAAAAATATAAGAAAGCTATTTTAGGAGCTCTCTAAAAAATTTCAACTCCAACCATACTCCCTAATTTGGAGAGTCATAAATGCTATAACTCTTTTTTGATTGGTCCATCTCTATTATAAAATAAAATAAAAAATTGTTAACATTAAATAAAGGTTTGAAATACTCATTAAATAAGACAGCATTAAATTATAGGGAGCCACTAGGAGTACTTTCTCTCTCCTCAGATTTAGGAGCTCCTAGAGGACTCCCTATTTTAGGAGGTGGATAGGGAGCATGGTTGGAGTTGCATTTTTACAATTCCTCCCTAAAATTTGTCTAAGGAGATGGTTTAGGGAGTCCATTGCGGATGCTCTAAATAGATCAACAAGCCACAGATAAGAGTTAGAGAAATATTTAGGACATGAAACCTCCTTAACTTGAAGTGCATCAATCCCCTTCATATTGAACTTTTGAAGTACTGCAACACTTGATTCGGTGGTCATTGGCTACACTTCCAAATTATCCATTATCATGTAAATAACACCACCCTTGACATGGCCTGCCTTAATATTGCTGGAGGTTGCTCCAGTAAGAGCAGATGGAGAAACATAAGGGTGGAAATGTTACATATGATCTGCACTGTGGACAAGGGATTCCATAGCCCTCAGAAATACGGTTACTGCACCTCACACGAATGTAGATCAATTTAGAAAGATTCTAGTCATTGTTGGTTGGCAATGGCAATTGAAGGATATTGGCCGCAGAAATTGTTGTTTTGGGTTTGAGCAGGATGTCCTTAAGATTGAGTGGCAAGTATGAGTTGACACTAAGGCTTTCGGCACTCTGGTAAAGGTTGCCTAAGCAACCAACCATACCATCAGTTGAGAGGAGCCTGGTAACAGTTGCAACATGCAAAGACAGAAAACTGAAAAGGAAATCAACAACTTCCTTGCTTGCTTCAGCAAACAGAACTTTGTGGCTTTTTGTGTCAATCAGAAGCTTCAAACTCACGCTAGCGCTGTTGGTGGTAGCCATTGAGGGGATATTAAGGACAGACCTTCACAAAAAAAAAGTTTCCTAAATTCAAAATTATTCAAAAATGGCAATGGTGAACGGATCAAGAAGGTGGAGGGTCACCTTGGACTCTACATCATCAGTCGACCACAAAGGAACTTTACATATACAAATATGTCATTACCTATACATAGGGAATATAATCTACAGATGAGTGAATAAATATGTATTTATTTCCACTAAAAAACTGTAATCTTAAATAGGTTCGAAAAATCGGCCTAGGCGGCGCCAGGCGGGAGGACAACGCCGCAATTTCACCTTAATCATTAGGGATAGGAGCCAGGGAGTTAGGCGGCCTAGGCGGCTCTAGGCGGTCTGGGCGGGCGTTTTGCCGTTGAGGCGTGGACGAAGGGTGGTTGAAGCGCGCAGGATCCGCTACTTATTAGGAAGAAAGACAGAGAGAGAGAGATCGAGACAGAGAGGAAGGAGAAGGTGATGCTGAGAAGAAGAGGATATCTGACCTAATTTTAATATAACTAACGGGTTGGGTTTTGTAAAATGGCCTTAAACATTGTATTAAAATGGGCCTATTTTTTTGTGTCAATCAGAAGCTTCAAACTCACGCTAGTGCCGTTGGTGGTAGCCATTGAGGACAGAGAAGAAGGACCATGTGCTTAAGCCTTCAAAGACCAAACTTCATAAAAGAAGTATCCTAAATTCAAAATTATTCAAAAATGGCAATGGTGAATGGATCAAGAAGGTGGAGGGTCACCTTGGAGACTCTGCATCATTAGTCGACCACAAAGCAACTCTACATATACAAATCTGTCATTACCTATACATAGGTAATATAATCTACGGATGAGTGAATAAATATGTATTTATTTCCACTAGTTGGCATTCATTAACTAAACCAACAACCAGATTTACAATTCGTTTTGTTTTGTATTTGCTTTTTCATATTAGTTGTATTGTATCTTCAGACTACACTAGTTTAGAGGCCAAAGACAGTGAAAAAGTCAACTAACAGGTCTATGCTCGCTTCAGCAAACAGAATTTTGTGGCTTCTTTACATGGACTAGGAGTTTCACCTTATTTTTAGTGATTGCCATTGATGACGTCAAGAAGACTGATCCATAATTACATGAATGAGTTTATTCTTTGGAATGGATGATGAACTTCATAGATCAAGTAAGAGGAGAGAAATTTGATAGGTAAAGAGAGAGAGAAGATAATAGATCACTAGAACATGTAATTTTGTCACACGTTTGCATGAGTATATGGATTAATCTGGTGTGAAAAATAGGAGGAGCTGTAATGCAAGGCATCAAAAAGCTTTTATAAGCTTGCAAACTGCCACTTTAAAAACAAAACTAAATTTGATGTGTTTAGAAATTGAAGTAAGAATTTGTGTGACATGACAAGGTGTCCGTGTTAGTTATGTAAGATGGTTTACTGTCTTAAACCACTGAAGTGATCTTCTAATCGAATAAGGATTCCTAAGAACTCATGGTTTATCAGAAAGTCTATTCCTATCAGATATGGCAGCCTAATATAAGTGTTCTAGATATTTTCACAAGCTTAAAGATTCCTACTTTGATAAGAATTAAGATTACCTAATCCTATAAGCATTACGGTTATCTTGGACCCTGCATCAGTCGACCACAAAGCCAACTCTACAGGTACAAATCTGTCATTACCTATGTATAGGGAATATAGTTTACAGATGAGTGAATAAATGGGGAGCATTTTTGCTCACTACTTTAACCCAAGGTATACCCTCACTGCCCTTTTAAAAACTTAACACATGTCCATGGTATAACTATGGTTAATTATTTACTTTTAAATCTTTTAAAGTATTCAAAAAAACTAAAAATAAAATAAAAAGTAAAAAAAAATCTCTCTCCTCTCTCTCCTTTCCCGACCCAACCTCACCCCACCTCAGACTACCGATTCTCTACAGCCACCCCCCTTAGCAAACCCATCCACCATTCGCAGGTGTCGCCACCGTCGTGGCTATTATGCAACAAGTCGTCTATGATCTCTCCGTCCCCAGAAACCCTAACCCAAGTGTCGTCGTCAGATGTTGTGGCTTCATGTTCGCCTCCATTCATCGCCTTTCCGGCTTCGGATATGGAATCTCATTTATATTTGAGCCGTTGAAGTGCTTGGAATTTGTAAAGTCTCCTCTTAGAACTACTTCTTCTACTCATTTCTCAATGGAGGCTGGGATTTTCCCAAAACTTGCTTTCATTGAGATCTTATTTTCAAGAGTCTCAACTTTAACTAATGAATTTCAACTCAAGAGTAGTACTAGTGTATTATCGTAGGGGATTTCACAGCCGAATTTCACGTGACATACAAATAGCAATTTCACAGCCCAATTTCCAAATTTGCTGCTGTCAGGTCCATTGTCCAATTTTAACCAGCTGTTATGACAATGGCTGGTGATGGCTGCTCAGTAAGGCCAGCCGTTATTACCATCTTTCAGAGGAGGCCATTTGATTTAGAAAAACAAAATCTTATCGCTTACATATATATATATAATTGGTTGGACAATCAAATAGATTGGGGCATCCATTATTCAACAAATTTTACTCAGCGCCAGAGTTTCCTGTGGCCCAATATACAGACCCATAATTCGTCTGTTGATAAAGATAAGATAAGATTCTTTTAGAGAGATGGTATATAAATGTGATCTATCTAACATTACTCACATGGTAGGGTTACCTCTATTTTGCTCTATTTTTGCTCAGCTTTCTTCTTCTCTAGTACACAAGTGGTTCCTCTATTATTGCTTTTATTTTGCAAAGGACCCACTAGTGTAGTGGTTTTGAGTAATTGTTACCTCAGACAAGATCCTGGTTCGAGTCCTAGCATTTGTGTAATGTATATGAGTTTAGTATATTATCATCCCTCTCAATAGGAAAGGTTCTAAAAAAAATATTTTTGCTTTTGTTTTGTATTCATTTGAATACTAGGCTTGATCAAATTCCAATTACACGAGTCACGACACACAACTTTTCACAGATATCTAAACGTGTGGCCGATAGGTTTGATGTGTACAAGAGAAGCCTTGTACTTCTTTAGACCTATAAAAAAGTGTAAAGCAGTGCAAGACTAATGTCTCCTCTAGTTTCTACTACATATATATAATATATCTTCAATATTCTCTTCAAATTTCTGCATATATATAACCAATTTGAAATATCAGTAGCAGCCTCAATAGATGGCGCAGGCAAATAGCAATGGCAAAGATAGTAGATGGTCTCTTCACGGAATGACTGCTCTTGTCACTGGTGGAACCAAAGGAATTGGGTTAGCGCTTTCTTCCTTTATGCTTGCAATCTGAAAGTGTTCTGTTTTTTAAAGTAGTACTACATATATGTGTTGTGTTTAGGTATGCTATTGTGGAGGAATTGGCGGGGCTAGGTGCAACTATACATACTTGTTCTCGTAATGAAGTTCAACTTAACGACTGCTTGAGCCAATGGAAAATGAAGGGTTTTGATCAAGTCACTGGTTCGGTATGTGATGTGGTCTCAAAAGCTCAACGAGAGGAGCTTATAAACAAGATCTCATCACTATTTCACGGCAAACTTAACATCCTTGTAAGTAGAGGTGTTAAATGGATCGGGTCAGCCCTAACCCGGCACAAGTCCGGCCCGATTAAATAAGGGTGGTATTTGTTTACCACTTATGAATATAAAACCTTCATTTTATGTCTTAAACTATTCTTGGACTTTGGCTGTAGATAAACAACGTGGGAACTGCCGAACTAAAACCAGCAATCGAGACCACAACTGAAGATTACTCATTTATTATGAGTACCAATCTTGAATCTGCTTACCATTTTTCCCAACTTGCGCATCCTCTTTTGAAAGCTTCAGGAGCTGGTAACATTATTTTTTTGTCTTCTGTTGCTGGCGTTGTATCAGTTGGGTCGGCTGGAAGTATATATGCTGCCACAAAAGGTCTTTTCCTTTGCACATAGTTTTTGCATTTTAAAAATAAAATAGAATTGTAATTGTGTTCTGAAAGTTGAAGATTGTGACTCTTCTCTGCACTCTATTTCAGGAGCAATTAACCAGTTGGCAAAAAACTTAGCATGTGAGTGGGCAAAAGACAACATAAGGACCAACAGTGTTGCACCTTGGTTCATCCGAACTCCCCTCGTTGAGCCTGTAAGATCCTTTCAAAAATTTCCATATGATTGTGTTTTTAAAATTTTCTAACATGTCATGTAATGTTGTTAAACTGTTAATCAATAACTGCACATTTAAACTCGAACTTTCCCCACACATAACATGTGCATTCATCTTCTCTATGGTCTCTTCATTACTTGCAGCTTCTGAGTAACCAAAAATTTTTGGAGGCTGTCAACTCTCGATGCCCTTTAGGACGGACTGGAGAGCCAAAAGAGGTGTCGGCCTTGGTGGCATTTCTATGCTTCCCTGCAGCGTCTTACATAACTGGCCAAACAATCTGCGTCGATGGAGGGTTCACTGTCAATGGCCTCCTCTTCCAATGACCATGAATAAATTATTTATGTGATTTGTGTGCTTGCTAGTGGTAGGAGAAGCTCGAGGTCTCTCTGGTTTCCTTGTCTTTTTTCCTTGTCTTTTTGAGTTCGGAAGCTCCTCTGATCCATCTAATAATATGCTCTAGTTTGTGGTTTTATATGGAGGGCCTTTTATTTCTTCACTTATTGCGAAGAGAAGTTGTAGCCCTATAAAGTTACTAGATATAATAAGTTTCTAAATATAATAGTTCGGAAGCTCCTCTGATAATATGTTTTTAAATTAATTTTAAACAAGTTTATAGGTTTTCAAAATTGAAGGGAAAAAAAAAGATTATCATGTTTATTTTATGGTAATTTTAACGGAATATATCACATTGGCGCTAAACACAAAGACCAAATTGGTCAAATTGAAAACATGGACTAAATTGGCCAACGGGCTAAAACACATGGATTATTTTAGCATTGAGTACTGCTAAACAAACCCTAAAATTAATTGAGTACACCCTATGATCTTAGTACACCATAATATAAAATTAATTAAGTACACCATATTTAACTATCAAAAAAACCCCTGATACATCCTATTTAAATAATTTTAAAAACTAATAATAAACTATAAATGAAATAATTGAAAAGATTTATTTATAAAAAATAAAATAATAAAAACCTACCCAGTGCCCCACTCTCCCTCCGCTCCACACCCAACCCCTACCCGCCCATTCTTTCCTCCACCACCCATCCATCTCCAAGTTCTACACCTTCCCTATCTCCCGCACATCCCTTTGTACCCAGCTCCATGGTTGAAAAGTTCAAGCATGAAACTAATTTCCACTGAAGGAGGCAAATGACATGTCATATTGCGATTGCTCAATGTGATTTTCACTACATAAGGCATCAAGGTAAAGTTCAGGGGTTGAAATGGGAACTGCAAAGTTCTGCCCATAAACACTCTTTTGGGCATGAGATGCAGTATATTCTTCCCATTCATCTCACCCTCAAGCTTGCAAGATTGAAGGGTTCAATATGGTGAATAGGGCGTATTTATTAAAATTACATTTGTTTCACAATTCAATATATTCTTTTAAGTCATTTTATATTAGGATAAATTAGTAATTCAATAAATAATTTGGTAGTATGGTGTCCTCAGTTAATTTTAAGATTCGTTTAGCAGTACTCTTTACCATTTAAGCCAAAATATAATGTACAAAATATTGTGGATTGAATCCGATACCAAGCTGTCATCTTCATTTTTTACCTAAAACAAGGAAAGAAGGAAGTAGGCTTCCTTTGTGGATCCGAATGTTTCTGGTCCATTAATTTCACAACCCAAAATTGAAGTCCAATATGTTGATATCAGGTGATTGAGGCCCATTTCCATATGGGTCGAAAACTGAAGAACACACAAGAACAAGAATTCGAGTGTGGATAAATATATTTAGACATTTGTTCACTACATTTTCCACAACCCAAAAAGAATGTTTGCAACAGTTCTAGTTTTTCTTTATTTATTTTTTTTAATAAAGAAACAAATAAAAGTAAAATTAGTCTTAATATATAGGGGATGATGTGTTGGTTGAAAAAGATGGATCACCTTTACTTTCTTTTTTTTATTGGTCGAAAGGGAAAGTTCACCTATTGGTATGTGGTTATTGTGATGGTGGTGATGAGGACGTGGTGGATACAAGAAAAGTATGGAACTCAGTTCAAGAAAGTGACCCGTCGAGTGAAGAAGAAGCAAAAAGGTACCCAAATTAGCCTAACCAGGAACAAAATCCAGACTCCAGAGAAATAAATAAAGGTCCTTGTTATCTAGGTCACATTTGGAAACCTAACAAATCTTTCGCTTTTTCAAATATGGTGTCTACGACTGCAATGTTGGTGGGTGATTAAAGTGCATTTTTGACTAACTACATTCCTAATTCATACTCAATTAATTTGTCAACCTTTCTGTTGAGGTTGTGATGAGAACTTAGAATTTCTCCACAATATTAATATTGGAATTTGAAACACTTGCCTCCTCTTATTTAATTTGTTTTTATGGTAAAAAGTTTGGAGTATTTGTTGAGCTATTTATTCTTGCTCGAGCTAATTTATGCAAAAGGGTTTTCACCCACCTAAAGAGTTCCTTTTCATGTCACATATATTACGTGTTTATCTATCTTTTCATGTCATAAGACAGGTGATGGGAGAGATAGAAACATATGGTGTGTAGTACACCCCTTATTGCATAGAAGTTGAAGTTCGGTTCTTGGCCTTTTAACAAACCACGCTTTTTGGGTATTTTCTGTCTTACCTTTGCATGTACTGTATATGATGAGACATTGGCGGAGCCAATTAAGGCCCACAAGGGTCACTTGACCCTTCTCAACATTTTGAAAATATTATATTTATCTATGTTATCCAAGTTGTTTTATAGCTATATTTACTATATTGACCCTTCTCACAAATGTAAATTGTCTACAATGAACATGAATATGATCTATATTTGTTTTCATGTCTTCATATGTCATTTATATGTGTGTGTCATGGATTTTATTTGATTTTCTCATTCTATCTAAAATCAACTTTCAATACTCTTTCATTATTTTTAGGTTGCTAGAATTTGGGTTATACTTACTAAAATATTACATTTGTGAATTCGAAATTTAATCATTATAATGAATTATATATATATATATTCCTATAAAAACTAAGTTCCTAAGCTATTTAAAGTTGACTCTATTCTTGATAGAATTTCTAGCTCCACCACTGTGATGAGATTATTAAGTATAATAAGGGTAAGTTCTTATGTATAAGTAAAAAGTTTCAATAGAGAGAGAGCTAACATATTTGGGTGAATTTGGGATTTTTGCGTGTCAAGAAAAAATTATATGGTTTTTCTTGCTCTTTCACTTTCGTATATATAAGTCAATTGAGATCATCTTTATCCGTCGTTGTAATCTGATTGGAAAGTAATGTACTGATTTCTTTGTGTGCATGATTGATCCTTTTATTTTGTCTCTTGGCGTTCCTTATTCTGAGATTTGGTGGGGTTTATAGTGTGGACAACTTTCTTGAGTTAGTTGTAAAAGCAAACTGAATTCTCAAATCATTTTCGTCAATTCGAGATAGAACCAAATCCTAATTTGTACACATTGGAGCCCATATTACTATTCTTCCACCATCTTGTATGGTTGTAGTTGTGTTTTCCTATATAAAAAGAAAGTCCTCTCCTTCTTGACACATTTATTTTAGTACAAACAATTGAGTGGGGATTTACACAAATATTCGTTGAAGAATGTTTAGGAATTTCGAACCTTTGACCACATAGATGAAGGTGAAAGAAGTGATCATAGTTACTACAATTAAGGGATTGTTAATTGGATTAAATAGTGTGTATATACTATGTTGGGCTTGCATTCCTTACCCTATGTTACTTGCACTCCTCAAACAAGATGGGTCTTGGCTTGGTCCATGGGCGCCTCAACTTAGGAGGTCTTTCACATGAAAAGCCTCAAAAGGCATCCGAATTTGAGGGGGCAATGAAGCACATTTGTTAAAGATCAAATCCAATTCGCTAAAACCAGTCAATTCAATTTAATTTTGATTGGTTTTGACGACTTGAAGGATCGAGTTGGATTCCTAAATTCTAAAACCCACGTATTTAAATTGGATGACATTTTATTTTGAAAATTTGAAATCAATCCAATCTCATCTAGTTGGTTTCATGCGGTAGGTAGTCCAAATAAAATGAAATAAAAAGATTGTTTCATGAATTTTCCTCTTATAGGCATTTGAAAGTGAATAAATTATGAACAATTTTAATCATATCATGGAACTATGTTTAATTTCTATTTTACATATACAATGTATTATCATATATTTGATGAGAATATATTCATTTCTTTCTTCATCATTATTAAAACCAATAATCCAATCAAAGATGTATATGACGAGGGTAAATTGAGTAATAAACTGCATATTTGGGCCTTGAGCTCATAAACGAGTTAATAATTCGTCGTTTCGAAAAGAACGGCATCATGAGTCAAACTTGCCACTTCCCAATCACATATGGGTTTTTTTTGGCCCAAAACAACATTTTAGTTTTTGAGGGAGTTTTGGGATTTTTTTTTATAAAAAAAATTATTATTCTTTTAGGATTCCTTGGATTTCTTAGACTTGAGGTAGTATTTATACCAACTTTAGCTAAAGGTTTAGGGCTGTTATCCCTATTATCATTCAATAAACTTCGAGGTTTTCTCAAATTTGATGGATTCCAAACTTTGATTTCCTTGGGCTAATCGTTTAATTGCCTTTCTTATTATCATGATGCGTCGAGTAGTGAGCCGTCCATCAATCTAA
This sequence comes from Prunus kanzakura, assembly GCA_020521455.1. Lineage (NCBI taxonomy): Eukaryota > Viridiplantae > Streptophyta > Magnoliopsida > Rosales > Rosaceae > Prunus > Prunus kanzakura. Next base: position 4,983,882 of record BPUM01000784.1, read on the forward strand.
TGTACTGAAATTAGTTTCCTTCGTTCCAAATCAAATTCTAGTCTTGGCAATCAACCAAACTAATGTACATATATAGCATGCCATTCAAACTCGACCCAACACAGATTCAATTCAAACTGTCACCTTAATTAGATTCTTTAAACCAAAGTAACACAATTCTATTGGTCATGATAATGTATATATCCAAAATAAGTAAACAAATCAAATAAAACAAAGCACTGGGGCGCCTGTTATATATAGTATACAAAACTTTGACTCTACGTAAGATTGTAACCCATTTTTCCACAGTGTTTCTCATGTACCATTTATTATGTGAACTTAATCAAACTTGGAAGCAGGCACGAACCTATAGCATGTACGTTTTACTCTTTTCTTATAATTAGTGTTAATGCTAAGCATATATAATCAATTGTTGTTGGCATTATTGGTGTCAAATATACATCTTTAAATAAATAAAATAAAAATAATATGTTTTTAAATTAAATTTATATAATTATGATCAATTACATCAGCCTCCTTATAACGGTTTGGCCGAATCTAAACTCTAACAGTCCAATAAGGTAAACTAGCCCACTCTATTTTGAAATCCTAGATCCTTCCCTATTGGAAGCAGGGAAGTCAAAGAAGGACAACCCTAACATTGCAAGTTGCAACAATAGAAGCTCTGAAACTGAAGCAGTTGTCCCGCCACACTCCACAGCTGTAACAATTCGAACCTTAGTGCCTAAAATATTCAAATCCCAATTTCCCATTAATTCAATTTTTTTTTTAATTTTTATTTCCGGCCAGAAGCAGTAAATATTACCAAAATTTTAATCCACTGCCAGAAAGAGACGCATAGTGTGCTAATGTGTCGAAGCTCTAGTTTCTGTGCGGAAACAGAAATGCATGCAGAGAGAGAGCTAAAGGAAGCTATGCTTTGGCTGGCGCTCTCTCTCTCTCTCTGCATTGCACGACATAAACAGAGCCAATTGTTACGCATCCCGAGCTCTGAAAACTACACGCCGCTTCCTACAATCCTCCGCGTGTGCCCTTTTTTCAGCACATCCTAACACTACTCACCCCACCCAGCCCACCACGTACCCCCCCTCTCTCTGCACCCAAACCCAAACCCAAACCCAAACTCAAACTGTTCTTCTCTAATCCCACCCAAAACCCACAGCTCCTTGTCCATCACGTCCTACGTGTCGTGACCAGGAAGACACGTAACATTGCATGCATGACGCTTCCCCTTAAGACCGTCCTTGCCACGTGTCATCCGTTCAAGACCCATACGTAGCAGAAAAGAAAGAAGCAAACCACCCTCTGAGTTGGTTTTAGCTTTTTAGGGTTTTCGTCAGAGAGGGTGTGGTTAAGCATACCAGGCTGTTTCCTTTGGGTGAAGAAAACTAGGGTTAGGTTACTTCATGCCTTTGCCTTGTTTTCCACGTGGCCCACTTAAGTACAATTAGGTGCCAGCAAGGTTTTCCACGTGGAGGTCTCTACTTAGAGGTTTGAGTTGAGCTCTCTTGCCCCTCCCCACGGAACGTAACGTACTGTGCCAGCTAGCTCTTCTCCACGTTGTGCTTTGATGTTTGGCTATATGTTAAACAAATCCCCGTATGGTCATTATGTTCCTGCCTAACTCAAAATTGAAGGTCCCCACCTTTTCGTAACTTTGAACACTAACTAATTTTAATCACTTAAGAAAACTTATTAACAATGGAAGAAAAAAACAGAATATGTACGGCTCTTACTCATCAACGATTCATAGTTGTTCACGCTCTCTTTATCTTTAATTAGCATTTTTTTTAATCACAAAAAGTTAGTAGAAAGTAAAGTACTGTTATCTAATTTCACCAAAGGTATGAGAAATACGCCTATAATACACAGATAAGTAACTGTCCCTACCAAGATTTAATAATTTCGTAGCGAAAACAGGAAAGATTAAATAAACTTGAAGATGAAAAATAGACGTTGTAAGTGAATATGCCAATGCGTGAAACGTGTTCCCAGCATTGGATGAACGAATGGTGATGAGATTTCTCCACGCGTACTGACTGAGACAGCGTCCCTTAGATATCCCAGGAGGGGTCAACGACGTAGACAACTGGGCCAACCCGTCAACACACACCCTCTACGTAGAGCGCTCTGATTGGACCACACGTCGCAAGCTCCACAAAAAGCTATAACTTTTTTCAAAAATCCAATCTCGCATTCGAGGCCGGGACACATGGCAACACCTCATCAAATTTTCAAACGGAAAAAAGAATTAAACTCCAGACAAAGAACAAGATCACATGCGTGTCAGGAAAGAAAGCCCACTCCCATCTTCAGTGTCGACTTTTGATTGGGCCACGTCTCCCTTACTCCGCAGAGTTAGCTACACGTGTTTTGTTTTGACGGACGAGATAAGAGTTGAAGAGAGGGATCAACGGTGATAAATGAAACAAGTTTGTTTAGGCAGAGTAGCACTACGTCACACATCATTTCGCCTGTCCGGTCTGCCCGTGGCGACCACGGGCAAGAGAGAGAAAGGAAGAAAGAGAGAGAGAGAGAGAGAGAGAGAGAGAGAGTTGCAGGTCTCTATGTAAAAAGCTGTTGGTGGGCCCATGGCCCATGGGAGCTGCCTTTATAAACTTCACTCATGAGCGCGCGAGCCTTCCCTTACATCTTCCTGCTTTCAATTAAAATTAAAAAAATTTCATTTTATTTCGCGCAAAAATGGGATTAATTTAGATGAATTAAAATTTTGAAATGACGGAGATCTGCTGCGGAGTAGTGAGCGAGAGTGACACGTCATCGAATCCGTGCGAGCAGAGCTCACGTGCCGCAAGGCGGAGGAGGATGGAGATCCGACGGTACAAATTCATCTCCGGCGTGGCCTCACCGCCAGAAAATGCCGAGAAACGCAAGAAAGTCGAGGCCTGCCCTACGTCGGTTTCTCGCGACCTGGACAACGCCTTGGAGTGTTCCGGCTCTTCCGACGAAGAGAAAGTCGTTGCGAGCCTGAAGATTTCGGCCCAGTGCCGGCCGTCCACTTCATCGAACATTCCAGAAGCTTCCAGTGAGCTTCCGAAGTACGGATTGGCTTCCGTTTGTGGAAGACGACGAGATATGGAGGACGCGGTGTCCATACACCCATCGTTTTGCCGACGCAACCGAGAAACAGTCGGGAAATTGCATTACTTCGGCGTCTACGATGGCCATGGCTGCTCTCATGTACCTACCGGAGTCCTTTATTCTTGTATTCATAAACGACTTCGAATTTGTTGTCCTTTGATTTTAATGCGTCGTTTGGATTTTTTGTTTAGGTGGCGACGAGATGTAAAGAGCGGTTACCTGAGCTGGTGAGAGACGAACTGGAGAGCATGGAGGAGTGGAGGACCGCCATGAAGCGAAGCTTCGTGCGAATGGACAAGGAGGTGGTTGCGTGGAGCGAAGGTGGCGGTGGAGTGAGTCATTGCCGCTGCGAGCTTCAAACGCCCGAGTCCGATGCCGTTGGATCCACGGCCGTCGTCGCTGTCGTCACTCCCGATAAGATCGTTGTTGCTAATTGTGGCGATTCTAGGGCCGTGCTCTGCCGAAATGGCAAGGCTTTTCCTCTTTCAGTTGATCACAAGGTCGATTGCCTTCATTGCACGGTTTAAAATCTGTTTGGTTGCCGAGAAAACTTGGAGGCTTTTTAATCCGAGAGGGCTGCATTATATCTGAGGAGGAAAATACGTGATATATGCGAGTCCACTTTATTATAGTGAAGTTCCCAATTCGGTTGATTTTATTTTCATTCATTTTGTTTTGGATTTTATTGTTCGAACAGCCGGATCGTCCGGACGAGTTGAAGCGGATCGAGGAGGCGGGTGGCCGGGTCATATACTGGGATGGTCCCCGGGTTCTCGGAGTTCTAGCCATGTCAAGAGCCATAGGTACGTGAGGAACTGTTAAAGCTGAACACAATTATTCGGAGAGGAGGTCGTACGGCAAGATTTTAATTGTTATTTTGTAATTTTCTTTGCAGGTGACAATTATTTGAAGCCGTACGTGAGCTGCGAGCCGGAGGTGACGATCACGGATCGGACGGCGGAGGACGAGTGTTTGATATTGGCGAGCGATGGCCTGTGGGACGTGGTGTCGAATGACACGGCGTGTGGGGTGGCGAGAATGTGCCTGAGGGGTAAACGACTTGCGGCAGCGGCGGCGGAGACCAATGGGTCATCGGCGGCGTCGTCGGATAGGGCGTGCTCCGACGCTTCGATGCTGCTGACGAAGCTGGCATTGGCCAGGCACAGCACTGACAACGTGAGCGTGGTCGTGGTGAATCTGAGGCGCAACACGTGTCCTTGAATTTAGGGTGTTTTTTTTTTTGCGGTTGGAAGTTTAGGTTGGGTTTGGTTTGGTTAATCCTATTGGGTCTGGTAATGGGTCATGGGGTTTTTGGGGAAATGGTAAAAGTGGAGGGGTCTGTTTGGCAATGGTAATGGGTCATGATGAGCAAAGTTGCGTTTTGAATGGAAAATCTGTTTCCTAAAAGCCCAACGTAAGTTTAGTTGCTTCCAAAAATGGGGTAAGAAAATGTAGTTTTTCTAAGCCGAAAAGCTATTAAAAAAAAAAAAAGGTTTGGAGTTTAATCAAGTGAATATGGTGGTATTATTGGTTTTGGTTTGTTTTTATTGAATTAATTGTACTTCATTTTTTTCTTCCTTTGAAGAAAAATTTAGCTTCATTTTGTATACGTGTTTGAAGAAAAAGGATGTGGATGGCCAAGTCCGCATGACAAATAAGGTGGGTTTGAAGGGAGATTGAGTAATTGGTTTGGTGAATTTGGAGGGTTTGAAACTCAGCTGAAGAGTAGAAAATTCGTTAATCTCAACTGCATTCTATCAAACCCCTTCTTTTCCGTTTGCTTGGGATTAAAACTTGCGTCTCTTTTCATTTTTGTGACAATCGGGTCATACTTTTACCGCTATTACCGACAATCAGGTCATACTATTACTGTGCATTTAGATGAGGAAAAGATAATAATACGTTTAGATGAGGAAAATACTTGGGATGAGGGAAATAACCTGGGATTTTGATAAAAATAAGAATTTTTAAATTAATATGAATTCCTGTGTTTGGATTAGAAAAAACAAAGAAATCTAAAATTTTGGATAAAAAAAATTAAGAAATCTAGAAATTTCATGTAGTAAAAAATATGAAATTTAGAGGTCATAAATTTTAAATTTTAAATTGTATTTAAATAGTCTAAGATGATAAATATTAAAGTTTCTGCTTAAATTAATTAGCCAAACAAAAAAACTTCATAAAAGACATTTCATCTTTCATCACCCAAACACACTGTAGTTAGTTTTTCATGGGGAGTCAAAAGGAAAATAAATAGAAGAATAACAAATCTTGAACATATACAGATACTGATTAATCATTTCAAAATGTTATCCCTTATCTTTTATAAATTCTTATATCTTTAATGAAATTAATTAGTTAATAAAGAAAAATATAATGTTTTGCTGATTTAGTGAATTCAAATTCCAAATTCCATGACTCAACATCAAATTATTATTATCACCGGAGGGGCCAAAGAGAAAACGTTGGGGGAAGAAGAAAAAGGCAGCATCTTCATTCATGTTAGGAATTGGCGGGCACAAATGTCTGCATAAAGCTTTCAACTGATTCCACATTAACATGAGCTCTAAAATGAGAAGAATAAATTAAACACAAAAAAGGTGGCTGCATACAAAGATTAGGTGGAGACAGAAACAGAGACCTCTTCAGCACTGCCCTTAAAATCAAAGAACCCATTTACTAATGTCAAGCTAGTTCATAAAATTTCTGGCTCCCATGTCACATTTCCTTGCCGTCGTCTTCAACTCCAGTTTTCTTCAGTGCTTTCAACTTTCTGTAACCGGTATCGGTTCCAAAGATCCTGAAAAATCATACAAAAGAGAGATGACACTATGAGACATGGATTGGTATACTTTTAGCAGGCATTGCTGCCTCTGTTGGTGTTCACTTATTTACTTAATTAAGAAATTAGATTCTTATATAAACTAATAGCAAGAAACTACAAGTGTGTTCTCCTGTCCCTTGTCCCTTGTTCACCGAACCAGTTTCTCAATCTCCCTTCAAACCCACCTTATTTGTCATGCGGACATGCCCATCCAGATCCTTTTTCTTCAAACACGTATACAATGAAGGTAAATTTTTTCTTACAAGGAAGGGAAAAAATGAAGTGCAATTAATTAAAAAAAAGTCAAACTAAAACCAAAAACTGCTAGATTATAGAACCCAAATTCATCCACACAAATGAAAAGGACAAATGAAAAGGATGGGCCTAAAACCATCTCATACTTTTGATGAAGACTTTGGTCTAACCAACAAGACCCATCCGCATATTGAAAACGAAATCAGGAGCTTGTGCATCTCAGGGAAATAATATTTCAGATATTTTAAGCGAAACGTTCTCTGTATTTTAAAAAGAGCAATTTATAGAACCTGCTAACGGAACAGAACATGTCAGCCATAACAACTAAGTTCATAAGATGAACAAATATTGGTTTCATGTTAGATTAGTAACACTATATTCCATGATATTTATTCATTTTTGAAAACAAGGAACTATCAACTGACAAAAATGATGAAACATTAATTCATTGTCTGATCCAAGTATTTTTCAAAAATAATTCAGAGATAATCTGGCAATCACTATAGTTTACACTACAGTAGAAAAATTCCTAACGCTTTAAGCAGCAGATGCTAAAAGCTTACCTGTCCATGTAAACAAAAGTTGATGAATAGTTGCCAGACTTGGTATAAAGCAAACGGTGATGATAGTCATGAAAATCAGCACTGGATGATAAAAGAAAACCATTTCAGAAACAAAGGAATAAATTAGCGCATATTGTATACACACTGATAAAAAGGACCGCTATAGAAAAATACACATACCCTCCATACAAGGGTAAGAAGTTTGAGAGGCTCCACGGGAAATGGTAACCACAATGTGCCTCGACTGTCTCGAGCACTCTAAGTACCATCCATAACCACAGAGTGATCAGATGTGGCCCAGTGATGGCAGGACCAATAATGGTGGCAAAACCAAGGAACAATATCTCAGCTGGGTGAGCATATTCAGAAGTCAGTCCAAAAGGCGTAGCATATCTGCACATGTTTTGCTATACCAGTAAGAGCTCCAAAATGCAGCTCACATATTACATTATTCAAAACTGTTAACACCGAATAAGTTCACTTAGAACTCTCACTTACTCATGATGGACACTGTGCACATGCTTATACAACCATTTTGTATGCAGAACCCTATGTCCCCAATAGAATACAAAATCCTCTAAGACGAAGTAGAAAATGATCTGTGTTGAAACAACTTTCCTGCCAAACCAAATGCAGAATTACAGAATTATGCATTTTCAAAGTCCAAATGTTCAAAAAGGTATAAAAAATTGTGGCCTTCATCATTTGAAATGATAATGACATCAACTTCCACAATGTCTGAGAAAATATGCTTTAGCATATAAAGAACCTGAAAATACCAGGACGGCAATGGAAGACCACTCCGCATGCCCATGAATTTGAAGACAGGATAGGAAATGATCATAACTGGCAGATTGACACAAAAATGATAAAGCAGTAGGCGAGTAATACATTTCTCCTGAGCTGCAGGGCTGTTATTTTTTGTCTGCAGAAAACTAGAATCAAGTTACGGCACTATTTTTATAAGTTCTATTGAAATGCCAATGGGGCAGCACCTATGTCCATAAGGGTAAAAGGTACCAAACAATCATTACATATGTAAAGAGAAAGAAAATTGTCATAAATCTACAAAAGAAGTAGCAAAAGCCCATCTAGTCCATTCAAACAGCTTTCTCAAAATATTTCCTCTCCCTGAGAGCGTACTCCTTCCCATCAGCTTCTCTGCTCCATTGAAAAAGACCAAAAATACCCACAATGAATATTCCGTCCATACTCTTCTATTCTGCTTTGTGCAACACGATGATGCCAACTCTTAATACATCACTGCCCAACTAGGTATAATCCAAGTCACCCCAATCACAGAAAATAGATGGCCCTTTACACCCATACATGTGAGCAGTGCAATTTAAAACAAAAGATGACTCAATACCTCCTCTGCCAACCTAGTACCCATCCCAAAATAACAACTATTAATCAAAATCCTTCCTCTTGAACCACAAACTATCAAGTGCAAGAATCTTATAAGCTGCAGTTCATGTGTAAAAGGCTAGCTCTAGAGCCTCACTTATCCCATAAGCCTCCCCCAAAGGAAACAAAAGTGTGATTACTGCAATAAGGCTCAGTAAAAAGCTTTGGTATCAAATTTCTTCCCAAAACATAAAGCCCGACCCAACTACGTAATCTCCATCACCTTTCACTTTAGCATCATATAAAGACTTCAACAAATCTACAACTAACTTCATCCCTGATCATTGAGACTTCTACTAAAAACTAGATTCCAAGACACATTTGTGTCTATAATCTCCAATGTTAAACAGAGCTGGAAAACATTTTGGCTGGCATATAGCGCTAGTCAGACAAATCTTTGAGGAAGAAAAAAATACTTCCTGATCTGAAAAAAACAAAAAAGTGAAAATAATTAACTATGAGCCGAGTCAAGAGAGATGAACCTGAATCTTGTACTTGCTCAGCCATCCTGCCCTCTCAAGAAATATAAAAGGGAGTCCAGATAAAAAGAAAACACTTTCATGGAGAAAGAAACTTCCTAGACATGCCAGTTGAAAGTCGTTGAAATTTGTGATCAGATACTGCACAGTAAAGAAAGAAGAATTTCACAAAGTAAGAAAAATATTAGATAACAATAGAGACAATTAGGAGAATTAAGAAGGAAAATTAATCATTCCTGACCAGAGGAGTTTCTAGAGAGAAATCAGTTGCATTCTCCTTTCATTTCAGAACATTTAAAGGTAACATTCACACGCCAAAGTTACAAAATTGATCGATGGAGATGAAAGCAAGGACCAACTGAGAAACACTATGATGCCACCCGCCTATGCATCGTTTAATTGAAAGAATGAAAAATACTTTCCATCATTTAAAACCCAGAGTATGATGACCCCCGCCTATGCATCGTGTTGCTCCTAACCTAGACTCAGATCCCAGTCCATGTGATCCAGGGTATCAAGATTCAATAGAAAGGACATTGGAAGTTTGGAAAAAGGAGTTTGGTGTGGCATGAAATAAGAAACAGATATACATTTAGGTACCGTTATTAGTCAAAGAAAAGAACAGTGGAATAATACCATTTCAAACTATATTGCTTCACATCCAAGAATCATATAGCTAATGCTGTTAGACCACAAATTGCATGAACCCGCTTAGGTTTGAAGGAACATAATCATAATAAAGCACATACAAATCCTCACCTGATGTCAATCTTGAACACCTAATGCTGCCCTGATGTCATTACAATGGAAAAGGACAGGAAAAGAAAAAAGAAAAAAAAAGGCAACCAAATAACCACAATATCCAAATGCACGAGGTACATCAAATCATTGCGTTATCCAATAACATTTCAATCCAATTATATTGCTTCACACTCAAGCATCATACGACTAACACTGCTTGACCACAACTTACACGAACCTGCTTCTTTTTGAAGAAACATGATCTTAATAAAATATCTCCAAATCGTCAGCTGATATCAATTCTGAACACATAATGCGCCTTAATGTCACTATTCCTCATCCAAATTACTTAAAGAAATAGAAAAAGAAAGAAAAGAACCACCCAGTGACCTCATTACTTAAATTCAGTAACAACAATATCCAAACGCACTAGGCAGATCAAATCATTACGTTATCCCACAAAAACAGAAAAATCAATCACACCAATCACAACCCACATGCCTGCATTATGAAAATATACACATATAGGGGAAAAACACACAGGAATTCAAAAGCAAGCAACACCCAACAAAAAGATCAAATCTGGGTTCAAGAAACAATTTTTGTTATTTAAAAAAACCAGTAAAAGCTACGACCACAGTATAAAAGTAAAAGGGTTGAAAGAGTAAGTACCCTCCAGCCAGATTCGACGAGCGAAGCCATGAAAACGTTTCTGAGGGATGGAAGAAGCTAATATCTGAGAACCCAAGAAAATGCGGTCGTCGGTACAACCTGGAAGGTGAGCTCTGCTCAGTAATGCACAAGAAGCACCCCACGAGATGAAAGATTTGAGACAGACTGTCGAAAAGGGAATCTGGGCTCTTTAAGAGTTGGGCCCCTTGCTGCTTTATATACCCAAAATTACCAATGAAGCCGGTGCTGACGAGCGGAGTTCAGAGAGCGCACGTCTGCTGCCAGTTTGGATTCTTTTGGTTCTTTCTGTTTTTCCCAATCTGCCCTCTTTTCCTTTCAGTTTGATATTTTTTTTATTTTTTTTATTTTTTTAACCCATTGATGATTTGGTTTTACTTGGGTTAGTATAGGATCACATGGCTTGCAGTAATTATCTGAATTAGATGTAATTTCTAGTGGGGTAGGCAGCTTCTCCAATTTTCACGAAAATTTGGCACTTCTCTCGATCAACCAAAGGAACAGCCCGATAAACCACGTACTAATTTTTGGTTTAGTGATATTTATTTTTACACGTAAATGGATACATTTTAAATTCTTATGTCTTATTGCACCTGGACTTTAGGTTAGAACTTTTATAATTTCAGAGAAAAAAAATTAGGATTATGGGCAGATTAAGTTATCTTTAGATAGTAGGTTAGTGCAGTGGCTGTGGCTATACCAAATTTATCCTTTCAAGAAGAGAAGAATAAAGTCAAGTAGAACTTTTGATTATAGTTGTACAGATAATGGGCCCCTTTTGTGGTCACTTTTGCGATTTGACGTATAGCTCTGATAGTCATTGATTTATACACGTGTTCAAGGAATTAACCGTAATGTTTACAAGATGTGGTCTCTACTCTCTTGGATGGTGAAAGATTGTGATGGAACCAAAAATCACAAGCCCTCTCAGCTTGGAAACTAAAAAAGATTGTGATGGAAATAATGTCCATTTGGATGATGTAATTCCAAATTTAGTGATTAGATATTATAATTCAATGTATAGCAAAATAAATGGATTTACTAGTAATTATTTTAAATGTGTTACATTTAGTTATTTCGAATACATTTAATCTAATGTTTTTTTAGATTTTGTACCAAATTTAGCTTTATTTTCGTATCCAAATCAATTTCTTTCAAATTCTTCTGTCCAAATCAAGCGTGGTAATAGTATACCGTACTTTTGGAAGTGCTAAGAGACCATTTAGCTTATTGTACTCATAATAAATCCAAAAGTACAAGTTAGCATTACCTTGTGCTGTGGCACCACCTGAAAAAGTTCAGGGTCGGATTTGTGTACTATATTATATTTATAGTGAGCAGTGAGGTAGGCCTGTTTTGTAACTTTTATATATAAAGGTGCTCCTCAAATAATTTATTTGAGGCATTTTTCAGTGGAAGCTATATATATATATATATATGATGGCTCTCAAGCCTCCCTCTGAAGAAGGTAGAGACCATCTCTTTGATTTCATAGATGAAATAAAACTTAGATTTTTTATATATTTATAAATAAATAAATAAATAAAAAGCACACAAATATAAAAGAAAAGGGACATGTTGCCACCTAAAAAACAGATCTTAGACAGATTTGGTAAAATATATAATATCATGCCCACAGTTTTTATTTGGATCCCCACAGTGGGAGATGAGCCTTCATTTTAGCTCACAGGGTCACTTTTAGGCGTGGAGAAAATGACATTGTACCAGTTCCTTCACAATACCATCCCTCTCCTTTTGCCTTAAAATCATTCCCAAATCTCACCCCCACTGAAAAATAGTTCATCTCTCCCCTCTCCTCTTTTCAAATGGAGGGCCTCCTACCCTTACTATACAGGACTATCCTTCAGTATAGGGCTGGTGAGCAACCAACCCCCGCGGAGTCCTGGTACTGTGAATTGCCTGAAGTGCCCTACGTCCCACTTCCGGCGGATTCAACAAGCTCCAATCGATCGGGAATCAAATTCCTCTTGTCTCCGGCTTCTGCCATGAGTCCTCCCCCAAGCTCCCAACTCATTGCCTCTCCTGGAATCCAGTTCACAATGCGTGCTTCTACCTCCAGCCCGCTCATATCCTAACAATCAATGGTCAACTAAATGTTGGTAGCTGTGGCCTATTGTGGAAAAATCAAAATAGGCTATATTCAATTTCTTGTTTTCTCCCTTTGCATGGAAACTTTGTTTATCTTACAAAAGAGCAGGTGAATGACTAAATGTTTTTTCAAGAACAAAATAAAGTTGCAGAACCCAATCTCAGGGGGCTGCACAAACCAAACAGCTCATGATTCATTGCAAACAATGCGTACAAAACTCAAACCCTTGAGTTTATTTAGAAAACGAAACAGTGTTAGGTTTGGTACCCAAGATCTCTAGCCACATCTCTCTTCTAGTACAATAAAAAAAAAAAACGAATGCAACGCAAGCACACCATTTTTAAATCTTAGTACTCGCACAAGCAACTTCAATAACCATTTAGAGCAACAAAATCTTGAACATAAAATTCGATAAAGCATCTGAACAAAAACATTATAGGACCAAAATCCTACAAAACATTCTTAATGCAAATATCTTTATAAGATTAAGAAAACGGAGGGGTAAGAAGGGTCTAATTTGTCCTGGGTGTGGCCCATTCAACCCTGAGGATGAGATTGTCATAACCGTACCCATTCAGTTTGTTGATTGCTCTCTGGGCATCTTCCCTGTTCACAAAGTTGACAAACCCAAATCCTCTGCTAATGGAAGTATTCTTATCAAGAGCAACGTAAACACGGCTTACAGCCCCAAAAGGCCGGAAAAGTTCAAGCAAGTCAGGCTCCCGTGTGTCCTCTGAAAGGTTGGTGACACGAACAGAGTTCTCATCGTTCCTTCGTCTCATATCAGATCCAGTTCTGTCTGCCCCTGCTCTCACGCTTGGAGGAACATACTTGCCAGTTCCAGCAGCTCCAGTTGCGGCATCTGATGTAGGAGGCTTATCGCTAAATGCTTCAGCCTGTGGGGCGAGATCCTTATACGGGCACTGTGAAGTCCAGTGGTCACCCTTCTTTCCACAAGTCCTACAAAGTTTGAGCGCAGCCCCTCCTTTTCCGAGTTGAGACAAAGAGTCTCCTCCAGCCTTTGGTTCGTCTGCCTTACTACCTGTTTGGAGTTTGGAGTTTGGAGTTCACAGTCAAAAACAAATACAAAAATGGGGTGGTGATGATAAATGATAAGCACAAAACCCCAAAAATTCAGTTACTGTGACCAATTGGAATTGAATGATAACAAATAAATCTCTGACATAAGACATAAATAGAGAAGCCGCAAAAGCAATGAGATATAGGAGGCTATCAACAAATAGTTACTGAAAATATTATTCTATGTCAATCATGCATCATGCACAAATGAAAATGACATGGCAAGAGACGTTATCTTCAAAATCAAATTGATGCAATGAATTTGCACTAAATTATCTCTGAGAAAGTAGTCATCACTGAGCAGGCCTCTTAACCTAAAACAAAATCCAACCTCCACACAAACCTAAATTAAGAGACTTGAGTCCAGGCCCAGATGAAGGAGCATTTCAAGATAGCTGGCACAGCTGAACTTGTCTTAACTTTGTAAGACAAACTTAAATACTTAAGGTCTTGGGTTAGAAGATCTTTCTGCATCATTTAACTAGACATGTATACTGTCCATATCGAGTTATGAGATTTAAGCCAATTAGGAAAACTGTTGGGAACTAATTCCAAGAAGAATGGCTAAATGCCCCATGCTCACCTAGATAAGACATATGAGGTCAGCTAGACAGACTAATTGTCAAGAACAACAAAGTAATTGTTCATGTAAACAAAGCGCCTTTTCCTATTCCCTCATTCAAACATAGCAATTGCCTCAAACAGACACATCACTAATTTCCCTTGAGCATGGTAAAAGGGAGGGAAAGAAAAGCAAAATGCTTAGTAATAAAGCAACGACCAATACAATTCACAATTTCCAATAGCAAACCCAGTTAACCTACTTGAAATACTACTAGAAAAACATATTTAGTCAAAATCTACCCAAATAATTTTACTATATTTCCCTATTCCCTTCATTACATGTCTATTACAAAAACTAACAGAGAAACTTAAAAATAATAACCAAAATTTAACTATATTTCTAAAAAATCGGTTTTTAATTACAAAAACATAATTATACACAATTACACTTTTGTCAAAAACATTCCAAAAAAAAACAGAGAGTGAGTAAATTCCACATAATCCTCCTCACAAACCCTAAAATAAAAACAACAATCAACAACAACAATCCGAAAATCGGAACAAGACATACCAGGAGCCCTAGGGCGCTCAAGGAGGATCTCTTCAGTGGAGACCATGGTTAGCCTGGCACCGACGTCCTCATGCACGGCGTCACCGAACTTAGGCCAGGAGCGGCGTTCCACGGCCCGCTTACTAAGTCGAGCGTTCGCGAGTTTCCGAGTCCGGGTCGTGGTCGTGATTTTGACCTTATTGCCGTCCTCATTGAACTTGTACTCTATTATCTTCTTGATCCCGTTCTCGTCGGGCCCAATCACCTGCTTCGGCGGAAGGAGGAAGTCAAGATCCTCGCCGTCGTCCTCTTCAAGCTCTCCCCATCGAAGCTTCGCCGGCTGGGCTGACCCTGATCCGGGTCTAACTAGAGCCATGGCTGTGTCTCTGTATGTGCGTAAGCGTGTCTCCGTATGTGCGTAAGCGAAGGAGATGAGGAGATTGGGGATTTTAGGTTTACAGAGATTAGGGCTTTGGTATGTGAGAGTGTCTTCGAGTGTGTGTTTGATAAAAGACAAAGCCTTCGCACGGGGCAAGGAGTGGATTGAGTTTCTTGGGCCCTTTTATTTGGGCTGTTGATGTTTTGTTTTTCTCTCTCTCTTTTAGTTTTTAATCTAAATTATCCCAACAAAAAAAACCTCGATTTCAAGCCACAAAATAGGCAAGAAAAACTTGTGCTGCGCTAATTGCAAAAGAAAACACGATAATTCTCAATTGATAAGCCACGAATAACATGAGTCCTGCTCACATAAGGATCTCAAAATTAGGTTATGTGAGAAACAAATTTATCTTAACCATAAGATTATGTTTAGTTAGATCCAACCGCCTAAAATATTTTCTAACTTAAAAGGTCGAAACTTTTTCTTCTTTTTTTCTTTTTATCGGGAACTTTTTATTCTTTCTAATTCCTTCGTCAATCCCATTCTCCCTCTAACTCTATATACGATCTAGAGAAATATTAGCAGTAGATTTTAAAATACATGAATTCATGGTTGCATGCACGAGCTCTTTTCGTTTAGAAGCACTGTATTTTAAAGCATTCATCTAGTGATAATTATGCAATGTTCTTTCTAATCATCTTTGTCCAACGTAATAATATGTGTCAAAACCCGCATAGCCGCGCGGCTATTTTTAGAAACATTTAATACAACCGAGTATAGCCGATCGGCTATACTATTTTTAAAAAATATCATAAAAATATTATTAAACGTATAGCCGATCGGCTATATTATTATTAAACGTATTTTTCTACCGGTATAGCCGTACGGCTATACCCTATAAATAGAAATTTCCAAAAGTATAGCCGCGCGGCGTACCTCTATAAATAGAAATAAATAGACTTTTTTAACGGTTGAGCCGCGCGGCTATACTCTATGAATAGAATTTTTCAACTGTATAGCCACGCGGCTACACTGAAAAGAAAGACACCAAAATAAATTCGTTGAGAACATGCACCAGCGAAGATGGTGGCCTCCCTTGCCCCCATTCTTAGTTGTTTGCTTGCAGTATGCAAGGTTGGACGTTGTTGCCTTAGTGTAGGTGGCGTCTTTGTTTTTTTGCCTCTTTGCAGCTTGCTTTGTTTATGTTGTTGGTTGTTCCTGATTGTCCTACCTACTGGTTAGGCCTTTCCCTGTGCTGTTCTCTTGTTTCCAAGGGTTTGTCGTCCGTTAATGAATTATCATTTTCGTCCCAAAAAAAAAACCCAAAATAAATTCAATAGTGCATGATCAAATATGTTTTGGAGAAAATGAAAAATCCAACATAATTCAAGCATTAAAACTCACATGTTAGTCAAAACAAAATGCAAAATCTTGACGATGAAAGAGAAGCACTGGGGACGAAAGAGACACCAACCACAGAAGAATCACTTACGACGAACAAGTCCCAGAAAAGAAATAAGAGATCGGAGATGACATGATTTGAGCCAGAGCCAGAGATGGGTGGGGTTCACTAGAAACAGCTCAAGTTCGCCGACTGCGACCTATAAAGATTCTATGGGGTTGGGTTGGGCTGGAACGTGACAAGATTGTGGATTGTAGATCCAATTTATGCCCACCAAACAGGCCCATAACGATTAGAAGTCAATTTGCCACCTATATATCGAAACTTGCTCTTGAAAACTCAGCTAAGAAATGCTCTCTCTCACTCACTGGTCTGAAAACCTAGATGCAGTTGCAATCCAGACGGTACCTTCTCCTACTCCTAATTCCAAAACATTGTACGTAGATGATGATTTTGATATATTTTATATTATACTAGCATTTTGGCCAGCATGCCAATTGGCCTTTATAACAATTTGAATTTGAATTTATGTTGGAAAATAGGTTTTGGCCTTTTAAGTTGGAAAAGGATCTAACTAAACATAATTTTGTGGTTAAGATGAATTTGGCCCTCACATGATCTCATTTTCAGGTCCTTAGGTGAGCTGGACTGTGAATAAGATATCGTAACTTAAGCCTTCCATTATCCATGTAGGAAGAGAGAGAGAGAGAGAGAGAGAAAACGAGGATGGTGTATGAATATATGTTGGATGTCAAAATACTCTTCAAAAGGCTCACGTGTTGATCATGAGCAACTTATTTGAGACAGAGTGTAAGTTATAGTACATTGCAAAAAAAATATTTAAATTGAGGTGCTGAATTGATTTGTATGTATATATTCTTTCCCCGCGAAAGTTGTTTTTGGCCGGCTAAATTTTGTTGGGATATATCTTTCCCAGTGAAAGTTTGTCGATATATATCTCTTAGGGAGAAATTTTGTCAGGATAGATCTTTTCCCGGCGAACTATTGTTGTATAGATCTTGCCAAACGAAAGTTTGTCGGAATAAATATTTCCCGGCAACATTTGTTCTTTCCCAGCCTATGTAAGAACTCTAAAAGGCTTTCGAGTACAACTGAAAATTTGATCAAATTTGATCCTAACTTATCTCAATCCAGCACAAAATATACTGGCTTGAATCGCTACCCTTGTAAAAATTAAAATCCTCAAACCATTTGGTTATCGATATTGAAGAGGGTTTTTTAGTACAAGACTCACAATCATTCTTGCAAACAAAAGGCTCCAGAAGTAACAATAAACAAAAGAACAGAGAGAGAAAGAAAACTGCAAAAACGAAAGCCTTCCACTCTCAGTTCATTGACAATCAAACTTACATAATTATCGCAAAATATAAAATGAAAATACACAATATCACATTGTGATTGTCCACTCTTTCACTCTTCACAATCATAGAACCCAAAAACCAAAAAACAAAATTAAGTGGTATAATATAATAGTAGAGACAATAATTGAACAAAAAAGCGAAAAAAGCATCAACTTTCAATGCCATCAACCATCGCCGCCACCATGACCACTGCCGCCACCGCCATCGCCATCCATAGTTGACATGTGGGCTGCACTCATCATTACAGCTGCCGCGGCCATTGTTGGCGCTGCAGCTGCAGCCGCGGTGTCTCCATCATTGCCTTCACCGTGATCACCAGGACCTGTTGCAACAACATGTCCTCTGCTCTTGCGGCTTCTGCGAGAGGTGGAATGAGAGGGCTCATCATGCTTCTCTTCACTATCTTTGTGTTTGCGGCCTGCAGGAATGCAGAAGCAAATGGTTTTCCCCTTCATGTTTTGCTGGAATGAAATTATCAGCAGAGCATGCTAATTATAAGAGAACTTGAAAAAGGGATGAGAATGGCATGTTGAGTATCATGATTTTCTTATTTAACAAGTTTTGATCATGACATGAGACAAGGAATCTCATAGAATAACTAGTGCTTACTTTTTCCTTTTGTATTCTCCCATTTTCAAATGGGTTCAAAGTTTCTTTCACCAACCACATTGGATTGGCCTCACACCTTGATTATGCTTAATAGCTAATACTTGCATCAATGATCGAGTGGCCAGCTGTGCTACACCACCAAATCACTAATGTCCATTATAATTTCTATATATATATATGTCGTCTTTATTATTTGAACTCAGGACCTCTTTCAAAAAACATATATCGTTTATAATATTTGAACTAAGGACCTCTTTCATTAATAAAGTAAAAACTGAGTACAGCTGAACCAAATTATCATTGGCAGTAATAACATGTTTAACAGAGTTTATGTGGCATATGCTGTATAATCAAGGTAAAGTGATAACATTATTATGCTACAAAAGCTAAAGGTATGGGATAAAAAGCCAAAGATTCCTTAAAACAGTTGAAATTGACAAAAGACTGAGAATATAATCTTTTATTAAGCAAAGATTACGATTGTGGAGGCATGTATCACGGAGAAGAATATATGAACGACATCCATTGATTGCTGGCAAGTGGTGCCTTCAAAGTATGGGCCTATGTTTTCAACACTTGTGACAGGCTGTTGGCAAATCATAACATGACATTATTTGCATAAAAATCATTTGCCAAATCTACAACCATATCATATCATGTTGAAAAATTATTTATATGATACTGCAATACGGTCACTTGATATAACTTGTTCATGTGTCATAATATAGGTGGACGTCATGTTCACCTATATTCACTTATATTATAACAAGTGAACGAGCTATACAGGTGACCATCTTTCAAAACCTCACTGTAATTACTCAAATCATCGACTCACTCTGGCAAATGAACTTTGTGGAGAACTTTTCAAAGCCAAAAGCTAGGCTTGCTTAGTAACAGCATATAGACTAATTGTTGGTGAGCCTCGTTTTATCTGAAATTGTTGGCTGAAACCAAGATTTGCCATGAGAGAAGGCATACACGTGTGAGAAGCTCTCCCCCATGCCTAAGCTGTTGGGCATGCTGCTTCCATCCACATTGACATATCACTTTCCATTTATCTTCACTGGTCCATCCCTCCTCTGCTTCCAATGCTGGAAACTGATTTGCAAGCCTGCACCCATCAAACAGCACCGTCTTGCTTCTGTGTCCTAACGGATCTAACTGTGTTCACCTCGAGCAAAACCTGCCGGGCATGGCTTGCTCCATTGGTTATGAGTTCTCTTCTCTTGTCAAAAAACTCTATGGCCTCGTCACACGTGTATCGAAACCTAATTTGCCCTATCCCTCCGGCAATATGAAAGGCCTAGACATCATGTAATCTGACAATAGCAACCCCCTAAACGTTTCATTGAGCACCAGACTAATTAATGTACAACCCCCTAAAAATTTCGTCTTTTGTTTCGTCATTGATAAGCAACGTTATTTCACCATTGACGTGATTCTCACTTCTTGTCTGTTGGAGCTATTGCCCTCGAGCTATATTGTACTAATTTTCGCAGACTGGACACTATACTGGTTAAGCAAGCAGAAGTATTCGCTGGCTCGTCCTCCTAGTATCGAGCAATATCTCTTTGCTTCGATCAAATTAGAACTGTGACAAAAGGTGGTCGGAATCCATGACGCAGTACAATCTCATCAACTTTTGTCTAAAAGAGAAGCCCCTAAAGTGTGCTGGAATTCAAAGGCTCCTTGGTATCTATAGCATGTCTGAGAAGTACTGGTACACGACTTTAGAGGATGTCCCCCGTCAAAATGAAACAGCTTATCTTTGAGCAACTCAAAGATGCTCAAGCAGTCGTGGCTCGAAAAGAACACAATGCTAGTCAAGTGTTGACTTGGAGAGGGAATCATGTGATGCAACAGAGAAATTGTATCGAAAAATTCAACTGGAGATTGGTTGAAGTACCGTTTGACAAGAGCATTCTCCTGTGGCACATTGCAACAGATTTATGCTACTATAGCAATCTTGAAAAACATACGGAGCAAGTTGTCGAACCATATGATGCACATTCTAGTGATGCGCCCTTTCATGTTGCCGAAGGGAATCGGGCAAATTAGGTTATGAGATACTTGCGCTGAGGCCACAAATTTTTGGCATTTAAATCGTTTCTTTGAAATGTGGTGCTACAAATGGGTTTGATACAGAGAATACCACTTTTTTCACCAGTGCACATCTTGATACATTAAATGAAAAAGCCGAGCCCAAATGGGTTTGAAAAACTTTACAATTCAAAATGCGCTTCTTTGACCAATTTTTCTACGAAGGGGGTTGTGCTGATTTGCCTCTGCATTCACCGCACAGTCACAGGGCCATCTTGTTTCAACTTGATGAGACTGCTTTCTATGTTTCGTAACACTGGTTTATAGCTGCAAAAGGTTTAGATGAAATAGACATTAGCATGGAACTTAAAAGAAGAAACAGGAGAGAGAGAGAGAGAGAGAGAGAGAGAGAGAGAGAGAATATATTACAGGTGTGCAAGCCCATTGTATGCTTGGGTGGATTGTTGGAGTCGTGCGGAAAGCTGCAATACCTCGGCGGATAATGCCTCTGCTCTGCTCTGTTCTTTTGCAAGTTGATCCTACCAACCAAAGAAAAAGTAGCATTGATGTCAGACAGAGAAGTAACCAAGAAAAATTCATGACATCATCAATTTTACAAGCTTACCCCAAATAATGAAAGCTACAATTACTTGACAAGTTATATAAACTTCTAACATATTGGTCTTTCTCTACCTCTTCAAAATCGGCAACCACATAAAACAAATAATATAAAAACCTTCTTCCGGATAATCCATGCTTGTTTGACAAGAAAATAAAAATAAAAATATTATGTTATTCAGAATATTTTCTTTAAAAAAAAGTTGTGAGACTTTTCCCACAAATCACATCCTCATCTTGAATCTATAACAAAACAAAGCACCAAGGGAAGTTCAAAAATAAAACTTTTTTTCTCCTATTTTACTGCAAAACCTTATTGGTGAAAAAATTTAGCACACTAAGCACACAGACTAACCTTGATGGAGAGAACTTCAGTTGTATATGCAGCTGAACCAGTCTCATTATCCCTGCCTTCGAGGGATTCTGGCATCCCCTTGGCCTGGTCTGTTCTCAGCTTATCTAAAGTTCCACGGAGCTCTTCATTTTGCTTAAGACAGTCTTTCACCTGCAAGTTCACATGCCAAAAACTAAGAAGTTTCACAGAAAGAAAAAAGTGGCGAAATATAGTAAACTGAATGACTACTCTAAGAAGATATTGCAAACATAATTAAACTCCGGGTTGATCATTACTGATTCAGTATCACAATGCAGTTTCATACTGCAAACATGCACCAGATTAGCTGAATTTACTGGTCCAGCATAGTAAAGTGTAAGCTCAGGCCATAACAACCATTTTCCATGTACAGTTGACAACTGTTTCGGCCTAATTATTTGGAATCCAATGTGCCACGTAATATTAGGAAAAATGTATAACGGATAAGTGAACAGATAGGCAACACCAGTTCCTAGAACCACAAGCTACATTCTGTCATTCTCCATCACCTTAGCCACTGACAATTACCTGATTCTCCCAGTGCACTGATATGCTCATTGACTCCTGATAGGAACTCGAGAGATTAGAATTTTCCTCAAAAAGCCTTTCTATCTCCGAAGATTGGGAATCAATCTGCCACCATTTACAAAAAGCGAGTTTGCTGTCAAAGACATACACCAAAAAATCATATTGGAGTAAAATAAGAAAGAGTTGCAAGGATAACCTCTATCAAAAGCTTTTGTCTACTGCTTTCCAATTTCTCAATCACTACAGCCATGTCATGCAACTGCTTCTCAAGTTTCTCCTTGTCCTCCTGGTCATTAATGCATTAACCAGTAAAACATTTATCCAAATAAAATTAATCAAGAAAAAACAAGAAAAAAAAGGAGGTAGAACTGATCAGTCACACTCATACTAACAATAATAGCAAAAAAAGGTAACGCAAGTGGACTAGAACCACATGAACTTGATAAGAGACCACTCATATTTTAACTCATTAACATTTGCACTCAATTGTGACTGAGATGAACTCATTAAGTAGCTGCCTCCTTGTTTTCCTCCCTATTTTGTTTGCCATGTGATCATAGACAAAGCAACTATAAAAGGATTTAACAAGATCATCAATAAATTAACTTACTAATGAAAATTCCTTGCCAGCCACTTTCTCTGAGACTTCTGCAGTGCATGAACGAGGGAAACAACATTCATAAGAGCTTTTTTTTTTTAAACGCCATTATCCAAGAAATGCATTATACTAAAAGGCCAAACGACAACACAACTGACAGAGCCATAAAAGAGATCTAGCAAATCAAAACACAACAGAAGGCATCAAGAACAAACAATTATGTTTGGAATAAAAAAAGCCAAAGGGGGTTCCAGTTGCAACTCCATATACCCCGAGCCATCAAGGGATCTAGGTTCTAAATCTTAAATTAGACATAGAGGAACATATGAATGTATTGCTGAATATGCAAACAAAATGCAATGGTAGCTGTATTGAAATCCTCATCCCCTAAGAGGAAAATTTCAAGCCAACAATGACCAATTTGTTTAACTTTTCTTGACCAACAGCCTTATAGGTACAACTGTTCATCAGTCTCTTCCACATGAGACTATGTGCACCCTAAGAGTTAAAGTAGGCCCCTAAAGTCCTCTCCTTTTAAAGTACATCGAATATCTGAAAGGAGATTTTCTGAAATTCCTTATGGTGTTGTAATCTCTGCATATATATTTGGTAGATTTTGTACCTGAAGCCTTTCTAGAAATAGCTTCGAGCTTTTCTTCCAATTCCTGCTTTTCAGATGTAAGGGTGGATGCCCGGGCTTGCTCCTCAGCTAATTGTTGTCGCTCTTGCTGCCTCAATTGCGACTCTCGCTACAAAATTTGTACCAAAGTCAAATGCCTACAAACAAGAACCAGAAGCAAAACTACACAAGGTCCATTAAACAAATTATCACCTGTAACTCAAATTTTAAGCTAGCTAACTCCTTTTCTAAGGTTTGTATCTGATCTGGTGAATTAGCAATTGAGGTTACTGCACTAAGTGTACCACTCATTGCTTGTTGTTGTATCATATTCAGTTCGGCTCTCAAGGATGCTGCATCTTCCTCAGCCTGTTGCAAGACAACAAGTGAGAAAAGCATAATAATCTGCTGTTCCAAGAGAACTAATGGAAAACTAATTGCATACACGATACTGTTCTTCTTCTGCATCTTTCAGACGTTTCTTGAGCGTACGAAGCTGAGCTGAAAGATCCTCCTACACTATGAAACCAGATTGAGAGTGACACGAAACATGATGAACCAAGTGAGATGAATCACCAACTAACATATACATGGTCAGTACCCGTGCAACAACTGCCGCATCTTTCTCCATTGCAACGTCCTTGAGAGCTTTTCTGAGAGACGGTACAGTGTTTTTCTCCTGCAATTTACAACAAACAAAGCATATGGGAACAGGCAGAAATATTTAACTAGGAAAACCCCTTTTTCTCTCCAATAGTTGTGCATTTATTTCATACCAATTTTTTTAAGTAATAATGTTAGTACAAGCAGCAAAAAACTAATATGCACCCTGAAAAGAAAACAATATACACAGACATAACAAGACATAATATATGGAAGATAGAGTTGACAATACATTAGACATAAAAAGACAAAATCTTTTACTGAAAAGGAAATTGGAGATATTTAAAAGTTGCATTTACCAGATCATTCAAACGTTTCTGCAGCACGTCACCCCCAGCTTCCTTAGTTTCAAGCTGAAACATCAAGAAAACTAACTAATTAGGCACACCACAATTGATCATCACCCATAACTAAAAGTATCCTAAACTGCAAACTAAGAAAGAAACACAAAACTATATAAATAATAGACCTACCATGGAAGCCAAGTTTTTGTTTTGTTCTTCCAGTTCTGCATTCTTCCTCTCCAAGTCTTTTATCTGAGCAACCAAATCGCCAACGTCACTCTGCACAAGCCATTAAAATTACATGAGAATTTAAACTTGATTTTCTCAGCAACCAAACGAAAGCTTCAAAAAAAAAAAATTCAGAATCTTTTTCTTTTCTAAAATAAATACAGAAACTAGCTCCTCCTACCTCAGATAGCCGACTTGCACTCTCCGATTTTCTCATTCCTACATGGTCTGTGCAATGAACGACGTTAGCAATAACTCACAAAATCAATAGCAAATTCAATTGCGAAATTTAACGAAATATAGATGACGAACCGATAGGGATTGAGGCTTTGCTGAGATCGGGTCCCGAAGAAGTTTTGCTCAATTTTTCTGCAGCTCGCTTTTGGCGAATATCTTCCAACTGAAAATTTCAAATCAAAAAAACAAATTGAAGAAAAATACGATTATTCGGATTTAAATTTGAAAAAAAAAAGGTGGCGGGCGATGAGATCTGAACCGTTCGTCGGCCAAGAGATGCGTGGCGTGAGTCCATGGCAGAGTAAAGACGAGCTAAGGCGGAGGAATTCGCTCTCTCGTCAGCCTCTGCGACTGCCGGCGTTTCTCTCTGCGATTGTTTTGCTGAGAGAGAACGGTGATCTTGAAAATTTTCCAACGGTCCGGAGGCCCAAATGAAAGAGGCGATCGAACCGCTTTTATGTTTTGGAAGAGAATCGGGTACTGGGCCTGGGCCCATAAATAAAGCCCATTTCCTTTTTCATCATTTTCTTAAAATATTTCTAAACCCATGCAATCGAAAATCAAAGAAAGTTGCTAATGGAGTATAGCCTTAGTGGAAAAGGGCCTTGATTTGCAGACTATTGGTCTCAAGTTCGAATCTTCATGACACCTGGCCTTGAAACCCCCTCTCATTATAGTTTAGACTATCGCTTGTATTAAAAAAATAAAATCAAAGAAAGTTTTTTTATTTAAATAAGCCTTGATGCATTTCTTCTTATTATAATAGCAATCATATAAAACACAAGTAAAGTAAGCTCCAATGATCCAATTTTGAACTTCTTTTTTCTGTATGTTCATTAGCAACCCTAAACTTCAATATTGAGAAAAATAAATTAAGTTTATTTTTAAAGTAGTCTAGTTAAAATTTATAAACCAAACAAGTTCTTTAATTTTATTTTTTTTTAATTCTAAACAATAACACAAATACAAATAAATAAAAAGAAATCGGTACATATTTTCAACCATCACACAAATATTTACAACAATAAAGGTAGAAGCAAAAGAAATAAATATTCGAAATAGATTTGTCAGTGGCATAATCAAATTAGAATGGAATTCTGGAATTGAAATGAAAACTAAGTTCAATTTCTATATGTGAAAACTAAGATTCGAGCGCACGCATAAAACACACATGAAGAATAAAGATGGACATTTAGACAACTTGATGTGAGCAAGAATCACCTCATTTTACTTGTGCAAATTGAACCCAAGGTATACAACTACATGTCTTGTTCAGTTTCTACAAGTTATTTTGTTCGTCATATTTGCTCGTACAAGTTGAAGTTGAACCCAACAATTACGCTTTGACTTGGTAAGGATGGGTGGGCTAATATTTATGAGAGTCAAAGAGTATGGAGAGCTTGTAACTTAGTCTTCTTTTACCAAATCCTGCACCATAGCACACCCCGGTCACACTTCCGCCCTTGTTTACACGTTCATAACATGTTGACACAAAACATGATGGGGTCTTTTCTAGCAAATATGACCTGGTTTTTTTTTGGGACTTTTTATGTTGAGAGGGACGATAATATACAAAATTTATACAAACAATACGGATACAAAGACTCGAACCTAGAACCTTGTATGGAAGAGCAATTACTCCATACCACTACACTAGTGGATCCTTTACTATGACGTAATTTTATGGCATAAATAGGTTATGCCGTAATGTGCCTTATGTTTTGCACTTGAGTTTAATCACCTTCATTTACATTAGAATAATTACAATATCACTTTGTGAAAACAATAAAAGTAAGAGAAAAAAATGATCATTTAGACTAAGAACTAATTGTCACCGGGGGTCTAGTTGGGTGACAAATAGTCTTGAGTTACAAACTAATGGTTTCAAGTTCGAACCTCCATAATAACACATTAATAGTGTGTATTAGAAACCTCCTCACCTTTTTTTATTTTTATTTTTTTGTCTTGTTCATACCTCACCTTATAATTTAGACTGTACCTTATAAGAGTGAGAACTAATTAATGGTTATTAATTTAAATTGACGAGTCAATATAAAATAAGGCAAAGATAATTAGTAAAGGGATCCAACTTCTTCGGTACTAGTCTTTGATGTGGGAACAGAATTCTTCAAACTCTTGCTCGAATCGAATCGAATCAAATTTGAGTGAAAATCTCAAATTTGATTTACCACAGCAGGCCGACCCATCAACTCCATTGTTTTCGTCCTGATTGCGATGTCTTTAACGTTAAACCTAAAAGGACCGTAGTCTCCGAGAATTGAGGATTGAGCATTGAGCACGCATTTTTTACTTCTTGACGACTGAGCACACACATTATGAGTGATTTTCCAACTTTCCATGTACGTGACAACCAAATTAATTCATTTCAATCTTTCCCTATAAATTCCATCGATACTTTTTAAACCTGTGAGACCCATCAAAGCTGTTCTTCGCTCTCCTCTGATTCTCAGGTACCTCCAATTGATCACTTTTAAAAAAATTCTGTCTATTTTTGTTTAACTTTTTGGATTCTTTGATTTCCTTGAAGTGGGTATTTGGATTTTCATGTGGATTTTGATTATATGATTGTATCAAATAAAGCATAATGGTAGTTCATGCAATTTGAAGTTCTGGGTCTCTTAGGTTAATTAGGTGTGTTGATTGGGAAAAAAAAAATTAGGTGTGTTGCAAAATTGAATGCTTGGGATTGAGCAGGGCGTTAAAATTGATTCTTCATGATCAGCAAGCACCCCTAATCATATTAATGAATCTCTTTATCATATTTTCCCCTCCTCTTTTAAGAAATTAAGTGTTAACCATGACTTTGCTGAAGCAGATGGACCATGAGGAGGTACCCTTTACTAGAACAGAGTCTCAGGAAATTGAGATCCCAATAGTATCTGAAGGAATTGATGCTCTTCCTGTGCCACCACAGTTACCTTGCTCTTCTGTTTGTGTTTTCTTCAAGAAAGAACATTGTAGTTTGGATTCAAGAGAACGGTCCAAGTCAGCAAAAAAACTTTGTGGACTCATTGTTGCCTCTGTCTTGTTTATGGTGGTAGAAATTATTGGTGGTGTCAAAGCCAATAGCCTTGCAGTACTCACGGATGCAGCCCACTTGCTCACTGATGTTGCTGGATTCTCCATTGCTCATTTCACAGTAATGGCTTCAGGTTGGGAGGCAACGTCATACCAGTCATTCGGATATCACCGTCTTGAGGTTTTGAGTGCCCTTCTGTCTGTGCAGCTAATATGGCTGGTCTCTGGGATGTTGATCTATGAAGCAGTTGGCAGAATCCTTCACAAAAATGAAAAGGTAAATGGATTCCTCATGTTTGAAGTTGCAGCATTTGGATTTCTTGTCAACTTAATCATGGTCATGTGGCTCGGTCATGATCACACTCATCATGCCTGTGGAGGCTTAGGACATGATCATAATCAGGAGCATAATCACGATCATCATCATGATCATCATCACAACAGGGAGGAAGAATATGCAATAACTGAAGACGATAAAACTAGTCTGGTATCAAGTTCTCCGAAAAATACTAAAATATTAAACATAAACCTCCAAGGAGCTTACTTGCATGTCATCGCTGATATGATTCAGTCTGTTGGGGTGATGATTGCTGGAGGCATCATATGGGCAAAGCCAGATTGGTTCATAGTTGATCTGATATGCACACTCATATTTTCTGTTTTTGCTGTTAGCACAACTATATCGATGCTTAGAAATATATATGGCATACTGATGGAGAGAACACCAAGTGGGATTGATATCACCAATCTAGAAAAAGGCCTCAAGTGCATCAAAGGGGTTGAGGATATTAACGACCTTCATGTTTGGGAACTGACAGTTGGAAAAACGGTTTTGTCTTGCCATGTAAAGGCGGAGCAGGCAGTGAGCTCTAGTGAGATAATTGGCAAAATTAGGGATTACTGTGAAGGAACTTACAGAATACATCATGTAACTATACAGATTGAATAGTAGACTTCAGATTCAGCCTATCCTCTGTTTGTTTTTTGGGTAAAAAACCTACACTTTTGTTGGATCTTAGTAAATTCTTACCTGTTCCTCTTAACCTTTTAAGAGAATTTGAGATATGGAAAGTGTGATGCCTTTGTCTACCATCCTCACGAATTGAACAGGTTTTGAGCACTTAAACTTCAAGCCACTCAGTTAGTGAGGAACTGGCAAACAAACCCAGGCAACCACTACATTCAACGTTTGGTTAACTGAACTTTGGATTGAGTTGAGCACGAACTGTTTACGAACTCTGCAACCCAGAACAAGAAGAAAAAAATGCACGGTGCAAATGCCACCACCGCGGAGACTTCGCAAGCTAAGCGATTACAGGAGAAAGGGTAAAAGAAGGAAGTGAATTTAGGATATAATAAAAAGGTATTAAGCCTTTATTACAATTTTAGAAATGGCTTAGAAACGAAACACTGAATAATACTCTGAATCTGTTCCATTGATTCTTTAATTTGAGATGCCAAGTTCTACCTAACATTCCAAATTTTGGTAGTTACACTTTATAAAAAGCAACATATAACAAATGGTGAATCATAAGTAAAAGCAGACCCCCAAAATGTACCAATACTACTGTAAATTTAATTTTCACACGCTTTTTTTATCACAACTCAATGAAGTAAAATTGTATTCTACATGCCTCCCTGTCACCCAAAAAAGAAAAATAAAAAAAACTAAAGAAAAGAAAAATAAAAAGGTCTGGCATCCAGAAAATATTTCCCCTCCTCTCCTAGGTGTCATCTTTTATGTAGAGCAGCAACCTCTCTTGTTATTGTTCCCAGAAGCATCACTAACATTGATAGTGGTTCCTTGACCAGGCAGGGTAGTCGAGACTGCTTCCTGAGCTGCCAGTGCTTTTTTGCTTACAATATGGTAGATCTCGGTAAGAATAGTTTGAAATGCCTTCTCAACATTGGTTGCTTCCAATGCTGATGTCTCGAGAAATGAGAGACCTTCCCTCTCAGCCAAGGTCTGACCATCATCCTCTGAAACAGATCTAAGATGGTTCAAGTCAGACTTGTTTCCTGTCATCATGATAACAATGTTCGAATCTGCATGGTCCCTCAATTCACGGAGCCACCTTTGGACATTTTCAAAAGTTGGCCGCTTAGTTATGTCATAGACAAGGAGAGCACCCACTGCCCCTCTATAGTAAGCACTGGTGATAGCACGGTATCGCTCCTGACCTGCTGTATCCCAGATCTGTGCCTTCACAGTCTTTCCTTCAACCTGTAATTCCAGACAAGGAGTTTTACCTCAGATCAAATTGCAAGCCATAATTCACAAACCCACTTGTGTCATCTATGCATTGTATTTATGGTTCTTTTCTAGTAATCAACACATACTGAATGGTACACTATAAAGACAATTGTATGTTTCAAACTCATGAATATTCTCTAGAACCAGTATTACGCCATTCATATTACAAGAGAAACTTAACATTCAACCGTATTAGCTGAACATGTTGTTAATTCTAGAAAAATGTGTCCTCATCGGTCTGTATACAAAGCATTCAATCAACAGGCCATATGCACAACACAAAACTAACTGACGGATAGTATCCTGACCCACCAAACAAACTCAAGACTAGATTTAAACAAACCCCAACCTCATTGGGCTGTTATTTAGTTTCCAATTGTGATCAGTTTGTACTCTCTTATTATGTTCCAAATAGGAAGGATGAAGAAAACTGAGACACATGTTCTTGCATGTACCTCCATGAAACTATGCAAGTTTGGTTTCATTATCAAACTTAAATATCATCAACAGGCAACTGCTTGAAAAATCAATCCTCTCTATAGAACTCTACAAGCCAGCCTTAGTGTAAAATAAACCCCCACTTCTATCAAACAGGAAGACTGGAAGTTTTCCCCACCGGTTCATCAAGCTTATTTGGCCATTGAGTACCCCACCCAGAACAACCAATTCTGATCTTCTAAAAACCAAAGTACTAAAAGAAACAAACCCAAGCTCCATCCACCAAGCTATTAATAACAAATTTGATGATCTTCAATCAAACAAAGTAAATCCATAAACAAAATCCAAATAATCTTCACAAGCTCTAAAGCATCCAAACAAAACTTCAACCAAATGAATTCAAACTCCTAAAACCCCAAACCTTAAACCACCTCGGAAACATCACAAACAAATATCACATTCAACGCCAATAAAATTAAGCAAGTAAAACATTTATCAACATTCACACAGATTTACACACAAACAGACTAAGCAAGACTTAGAAACAAGATCAAATGAGAAGGCGACTTGCCTGGAGAGTTCTCGTAGCGAACTCGACGCCGATAGTTGACTTAGATTCCAAGCAGAACTCATTTCTGGTAAACCTAGAGAGAATGTTAGATTTGCCCACACCAGAGTCACCGATCAACACGATCTTGAACAGATAGTCGTACTCGTGGTCTACTCTACTCGCCATACAGCCTCTCCTCTCCGATCTCTCTGACCTGCAACCAATTCAAATCCAAACACACCATATCAAAACCGTACATACACAATTATACATATGTATATATACATATATATATCTAGATCTGAATTCTGAGACTCATCGCATGACTTACCCTAAGGCGAATCGATCGAGGAGAGAATGCGATCCAAGTGTTCGATCAAAGTCACTGCACGAATTGGAGCGGAGAGAGCACAGCAGAGGGTTGTGGTGTGGTGTTGTCTGGGCTTTTCAAAGACCAAAGAAATGAGAGAAAAAACGGAAACAACGATGAGGTGGATGGAGAGAGAGAGAGAGGGCCAAAGGAGGCTTTGAAAGTTGAAACGGCAAATAAATAGATTCCTTTCTGGGGTGGAAGACGGTGTCGTTTTGTAGGACAACTGGGACTTTGTCATTCGTCAATGTGAGAGAGAGTGAGACAGTGAGAATCATGCCTCTGACAGGGGCAGCCTGGCCTGGCGGTTGGTGCCAGAGGGATGTTTTTAATTTTCAATTAGTGTTTTCCCACGCCGTTAATTAATTTTTTTTTAATTAATTAATTAATTCAGATTTGTTTCCTGTTTGGACAGTCGCCAGCGCAAAATGAACGGCCGATTAATTGTTGATTGTGCCTAAATTCTATTTTAGAGCTCACCTACATCAAACGTTGATAATTTTTGGTACACATATTAATAAATTGTCTTAACGGGACAAACTAAGGTATCTAAGTAATTTGATTCGCATTTTACAGAAAGAAAAAGAAAAAAAATACAGAAACGAAAATCTCTAAACCATTCCAATTTAACATAGTTTCTCTATCAAATTTTTTCCATCTTCAACGATAAGATTTCGCAATTGAAAGTAACGTAAGGAAATATAGAATATTTACTTAATTGTTTATGAAGAGAAATGACCGAACCAAACCGCTTACCAAGTTTGGTTTGATTATAATAGCAAACAAATGATATTAGCAATCTATATTCATTGGCAAAGTACAATTGTTTTTACAAATGCTGATGACATTCATGAAGCGTGAGCCATTAACCTTTTCAGCAATGATCTTGATGAATTTAGCTTTGCATTTTTCATGTGGTGAATTTAAATTACTCTAACCTTATTTTATACGTGGGGTGAAACTTTTGTGTGACGGGTAGTTATAGATGGTTTAGACTTTATTGGGCACAATATATATAGCTTAGACTTTTAGTGTGTTTAAAGTAAGGAAAAGCATCATTAACCATTTGAATATTTTGTTAATATAATTGGGTTTCATCATTGGATGTGTGAGTAATAAAAAACTATCATGTGAAGTCAAAATGTAATAATTAACAGTAGTGTCCAATGATCAATTTCTGAATATTGCCACCAAATCGTCACGTTGACTTTAGAGGTGAAAAATTGGCACAGAGATTCCATAACCCTTTCTCTCTTTCTTTTGGTCAGAATTAGAGTTCATTAGAAACTCATAAAAGGGTTCAAAATACAGTATAAAAGTGAGACTCAACAAACTGAGCTCAACATCAAAACAAAAAGACCAGAGGTCCAAATAAAAGACAATGTCCACAACAAGCCTAAAGCCCACATATGCAGTGGTGGATCCATGATTCAACAGCCAAGTAGGCGAAACTTACCTTAAAAACTCAACGGTACAAATGAATTTTATTCATAAAATTGAAAATCAATAGGGGACCATCAATTGAAATCAATAGGGTTTGCTTTGCTCTTTTTGTTTTTTTGAAGTATAATATAAGTGGGCATGGCCCATGGGGTTGGAGTGGAGAATGTCGGCTGGGCTGGAGCATTTGAGTTGATATTGCTTTCATTGTTTTTGTTAAATGAGAAAGTTTGAGTGGGCTGGGCTATTGTTTTTGTTAAGGGGGGGAAACATTTGAGTGGGTTGGGGTTGAGTAGGCAGAAGAGATATAATTGAGTAGGCATAAGAGATATAAACGAGCCCATAATTGTATTAAGTATTGGGTAATATTTGGTTTGGCAAAAAATGGAGTAGGCGGCTG
This sequence comes from Prunus kanzakura, assembly GCA_020521455.1. NCBI lineage: Eukaryota > Viridiplantae > Streptophyta > Magnoliopsida > Rosales > Rosaceae > Prunus > Prunus kanzakura. The sequence continues at coordinate 5,016,698 of BPUM01000784.1, forward strand.
CCTACCCCTTAGGGTAGGACCGCCCCTGCACATATGCATAAAGCTCAAACAAAAGGTAAAGACAGTAGACAAATCCTAAACGAAACTAAGTCGAGTCGCCGACGCTACCAACACCATGCCACTGCAACTTAATAAAAAGTAATATTTTAAGATGAATTGCATTTAGTAAGGGATTTGTAGTTCAAATGGTTAAAAATATTTTATCCCTGCATTTAAGGTTCTAGATTCGATTCTCCCTCCTCTAATATCACTTGTCTAAAAAAAAGAATTACATTTTGCACTATTGCTCTAATCTCAATAGAGAAATTCTTATATTGGCAGTTCAAATCACGTGGAAGTGTGACCACCCTCACAAAGACTGAATTCCCCCTATAGTTTGGCCACACAGAAGAATTGCTCACCACCAAAACCTGTGCGTTATGCTTATGAACACTCACTATGGCCTCGTGGCTTGCAAGTAGTATGGTTGAGAAAAAAAACTGGTCGAACCGATTAAGCCAAACTAAGTTGAGCGATTTGCTTGATTTTTACACTAAAATTATAATTTTAGACCAAACCAACCCAAACCAAACCACAATGTATTTGAGTTAGTTAGTTTTGATTTATTTGAAAACCACTTAAATTTATTAGTTTTTTTTTTTAAAATTGACATTTTATTATTGTGTTCATCACACACATTAATATTAAACATTTAGTACCAAAAACTAATATCCCTAAACTATTTCAGTTTGACGTCATCTCTATCTTCATCTTTTTGATACGAAATTCTTACAACTATTATACAATTTGCGGTATAAAGTTTCCTATGATATAGGTTCCAGAATAAATAATATTTATTTAATTCCTTAGCAAGAGAGACCGCCCAAACCAAAACCTATCACTAATAGATTTATTCGGTTTGTTCAACTACTAATTTAAAGTGTAAACCAATTTTCTTTGGTTCAGTGTGTGATTTTAGACTTAAACCAAACAAACTGCACTATGCGCTTCCCTACAAGCATCTTAAAATTTTAATAGAAATTTTGAATACATACGATAGTCTCTAAATTATAAGAGATAGGTGTAATGGAGGTTCGAACTGAAGACCATGAGTTTATAAGTCAAGACCCATTGAAAAAAAAAATGATAATAAAAAAACTAGAAAATCTTTAGGAAATAATATGTTTGCATAAGTTTTTTTTTTTGAATTTTTTTTGTATAAGCGTGAAACTGTGGGGAATGAGTTTTTTTTTTGGTCAAGTGGGGGGAATGAGTTTAGGGAATAGGAGAAGGTGTATTCGCACTACAAAACGCATGCTTGTGAAATATTAGCTTTTACGCTTGGTTCTGAAGGCTCCCACGGAACCTGCAGCTGCCAGAATCTAACTCCATAAGATTATCAGACAAATTCGTCTTCTTCAACCTCAACGCAGAGCAAAATCAATTAAACAGGCTTTCTCACTGAGTTTATAATTCTATCTCGTCCCTCCTCTATCGCTCAATTCGAAACTCAATCAATCTCGACTTCCACTGCAAGATGAGGAAGGAAGAGACTGTGAAACTAATCAGCGCCGAGGGCTTCGAGTTCGTGATCCACAAAGACGCGGCCATGGTCTCTCAGACCATCCGAAACATGCTCACGTCTCCAGGTAAGGCCTTTTCTCTGTCTAATTGGTTTTAACCGAGGAGCAATTTGGGGCTTAGGGTTTGAAATCACATGGCTTGGGTTTTTTGGTAGGGAGTTTTGCTGAAACGGAACACGGCGAGGTGACGTTCCCTGAGATCAGCACCACCATTCTTGAGAAGATCTGCAAGTATTTTTACTGGAACCTTCAATATGCAAGGTATAGATTCTCTCCCTCTGCTTATAATTATTTTTGCAGCATCCATGCTAATGCTTAGAAGATTGATGGGTTTCTGAATTGAAATTTATATTGAACAATGAATAAGTTAGTGGAGATTGTGCTCTCCAAACTGCCTTTCTAGACCGCCCATTCAAACAAAAATTCGCCTAATCAATGGTTAACATTAAGAATTATGCTGGGATCAGTGGCCCCTCGAAATAGTGTGTCTTGCATAATAGGTTGCTAGAGTTTGCGTGTTAGGCTGCTAGAGACTCTAGGATCCTTCAGTCTGACATGTTATATTGTTAGCGAAGTTTTTGAGTGCTTTATAGGTCTATTTAATGATTTTGATTGTTTACTGATGGACTTGGAGACAGTATAATTAGAATGTTCTGCGTATCGTCTCTTGCACCAATTTTAATTGCTGGATTCTTACCAAGATAATGGTGGAAAGTTGAATTGACCAAGGTTGTTTGTTGGAACTAATCCAAATTTGAGAGCGTGGTCAGAAGGCTGGTTTTCATTGACTCTCCTTTTCCCTATTATTGACTTGTCATGTTGCTCTTTTGACAGTGGGAAGCAGACCGAGTTTCATATTGAACCTGAATTGGTTCTGGAGTTGATGATGGCAGCCAATTATCTCCATACATGAGCATGCCATCTCTCTTGGGTGACCAAGTCCTATTTAACATGTAAGAAAACTTTTTGGAATCACTTCCTGAGATATACATGCATTAGTTTTCAGTTTAACTTGGTTTAAGTCAAGTTTCTGTCCTTGTATTTGGATACCTCTAGTGATTGCCCAGGAGGATGTACGAGGATGTGATCGTTACCTGAGAGGGCGTGAAAAGCATAGGAAATCTACTTGGTGTCAAGCACTGGAATTCTCTCCTAGACTGCAATGTAGTATATATATATAAGATTATTGTAGTCAAATTCATGCAGTTATAACTTATAAGATATTGTAAGATTACTTTCGAGACATTAATGATTAGTCTCAGAATCATCACCATAAGTAGAATAGTTTTTGCAAGTTGTTTTCTATGTGAACTCTATTCTCAGAGCTGATGTAAGTTAGTTGTGCTTGTTGGCAAGGCAAGGGGATAAGTACAGTGACCTCTCGTTAGTGATATTCTTGGAGATATAACATCCCACATACTTTATTTAGAGTGAATTTGGTGTTTTGGTGATGCCTTGAAAAATCAGTGTCTTTTTCTTATGTCAAATGATTACAATAGCCACGGTGTTGAAATATAATTTATCCATACGTTTGATTTACAAAATTAGCTCTGTTGATTGAGCTCACCCCTCTCTTAATCTTTTGTACTAAAAAAAAAATATTTTAACATGTATTCTTGCGTTTCTCTTTTATATATAAATTCAGCTTTCAATTTAATAACCTCAATTAAGTGAGTTTTTCATTAATAAAAAGTGTGCTCCTTTTTTTTTCTTTCTTTAATACAATTTTCAATAACTATTTTACAAGATGACTTCACACAAATATATGTTTCTGTTGTGTAATTGAGATAGTACTATGCCAAATCAAACTAATGTTCATATTTCTCATATTTTATAATACGATTTCAATAAATATTTTGACAATAAAATTTTCTAAATTAGCGGTTCGTCACGAGGATGTTAATTGTTACCAAAAACGTCAATATCTTGTAGCTAAGCCAAGCCAAGTGTTAGAAGCAAGTGTTAGAGCAGATGATAATGGTTGACCCTTGTATTCCAGATTAGCCAAATCCAGGATTTCGCAGCAACTTTAAAAGAAGATTACCATTTTGGTGATAGCTGGGTTTGACCTGCTATATCCATACATGAAATTCCCATGCTTTCTAATTGCAAAGCAAAGCCAAGTATTGTTAGAGCACCCTCTGCATGATAATGGTTTTGACATAATAATTAATTGCTGGTTGATTGCCACTACTGAATCCCTCTCTGCATGTCTTTCATTTGCAACAAACTTTAAATTATCTGGTGTCTGAATTTAATGCAAATCCCAATCTGATTACAACTGCCTTTTAGGAGTGAGAAAATCTGGATGCATTAAATTAGTCCCAGTATATAAAGTGCACTTCAGCCATGAAGTTTTTGAGCATTGAAAAATTTGAACAATGGCTAAGTATGGAGCTTTTCTGGTTTATAATGCTTTCTCCATTTTCATACTCACCATGAGCTTTTTATGCAAGGCCACTGATAAGCAAAACAAGTCTTCTTTTTTACTTGATGATTACTAATTACAATGCAGGTCCATATTGTATACTTGGGGTCTCTTCTTGATGGGGAGTACTCTCCTATGGCTCACCACCTTAACATTCTACAGAGTGTTGTTCAGGGAAGGTAAGCATATCTGGATCCTTAAGCTTATTTTACATTTTGGGCCTTTTACTCACAAGCTCTCTCTCTCTCTCTCTCTCTCTCTCTCCTGAAAATTTATTGGTAAGAAGTTACAGAAGGAGTTTCAATGGATTTGCTGCCAAACTCACTGACCAGGAAAGAGAGAAACTTGCAAGTGACCTCACTGAGATACTTTCATGAAGTTAATTAAAATATTTAATACTAATTATTCACTAAATAAATAATAATTAAAATATAATTACTAATTTAACAAATTAAATCAGTCAAATATAATATTTAATTACTAAAAATAAATTTTTTAAAAATTAATTAACGTAAACATCCTAAGTTTATATATATATTTTTTTAAAAGACCTCTCTTGACGAAATTTCATCGGCAGAGGTTCTTTTGTCGGGAGAAACCTAATCTGACAAATATTTGCCGGCATAGACCTATGCCGACGAAATTTCGTCAGAAGAAGTGTTTATGTTTTTTTAAAATATAAAATTAGTTTCTTTACTTTTGTTTTTTTGCCAACTTCTTTAATTTAATTAATATCTTATCCTTTTTAATTTAAATTCTTCCGTGCAAAAACAAAAAAACAAAATATTTTCGTTTGGGTGTCTTAATTAAACTTCCCCATAGCCCAAGAGCGGCTATAGTCTTTTGTACATATACATGTATATATATATATATATATATATATATGTACGTATGTATTTTTGAATAATACATTCGTATTCTATACACGTATATTGTTTTTTAAGTCGTATTGTACATGTGCATATGTATTTCTAATACTTAATACACATATTTTTTTCAAAAATTTTAGTAATTCACACACACAATGTTCACGTATTATACAAATAATTCTCACATATTATTGAATACGAATAATATATGTTATAAAAATTATACTAAAATATTATATAATGGCTTATTAATATTTACTTTGGATATGTTGAAACTAACAAATTAATATCTATAAAGTACAAACTTATGAAACTTGGAGGGTTCTCTTTTCTTTTTTTAATTTATATATTAAATAGTATAGATAGACCTTTTAGAATAGTATAGCCGTGCGTCTATACCAGGATTTTTTTCCCCCCAAAAATAGTATAGTGACACGTGGCGTCTAATCGCTGGAGGGTCCTTTGAAAAAAGATTAAAAAAAAATAGTACAGCCGCGCGGCTATACTCTGTGTTTTTAATTATTTTTTTTAAAATAGTAGAATTGTCTTGACATGTGGCGCCTAATGACTGGGGCCCTCTTTTTTTATATATAAAATAGTGCAGCCGCACGGCTATACTCAGTTTTTTATTTTTTTTTTGAAAAGGTATAGCCGCACGGCTATACTATTTTACAAAGCCTTTAAGTAGCATAATTTGTATTTCTCTTCTTTAATTACTAATTTAACTAATAACTAAAACATAATTACTAATTTAACTAATTAAATCAGTCAAATATATTATTTAAGTACTAAAAATATAATTTTAAAAAATTAATTAACCTAATCATCCTAAGTTTATTTTTATTTTTGGTTAATAAGACCTCTCCCGACGAAATTTTGTCGGCACAAGTCTATTAGACCTCTCGCGACGAAATTTCGTCGGCAAAGGTTCTTTTGTCGGGAGAAACCTAATCCGACAAGTATTTGCCGGCATAGACCTATGCCGACGAAATTTCGTCGGGAGAAGTGTTTGTGTTATTTTTTTAAAATATAAAATTAGTTTCTTTACTTTTGTTTTTTCGCCAACTTCTTTAATTTAATTAATATCTTATCCTTTTTAATTTAAATTCTTCCGTGCAAAAACAAAAAAACAAAATATTTTCGTTTGGGTGTCTTAATTAAACTTCCCCATAGCCCAAGAGCGGCTATAGTCTTTTGTACATATACATGTATATATATATATATATATGTACGTATGTATTTTTGAATAATACATTCGTATTCTATACACGTATATTGTTTTTTAAGTCGTATTGTACATGTGCATATGTATTTCTAATACTTAATACACATATTTTTTTCAAAAATTTTAGTAATTCACACACACAATGTTCACGTATTATACAAATAATTCTCACATATTATTGAATACGAATAATATATGTTATAAAAATTATACTAAAATATTATATAATGGCTTATTAATATTTACTTTGGATATGTTGAAACTAACAAATTAATATCTATAAAGTACAAACTTATGAAACTTGGAGGGTTCTCTTTTCTTTTTTTAATTTATATATTAAATAGTATAGATAGACCTTTTAGAATAGTATAGCCGTGCGTCTATACCAGGATTTTTTTCCCCCCAAAAATAGTATAGTGACACGTGGCGTCTAATCGCTGGAGGGTCCTTTGAAAAAAAATATAAAAAAAATAGTACAGCCGCGCGGCTATACTCTGTGTTTTTAATTATTTTTTTTAAAATAGTAGAATTGTCTTGACATGTGGCGCCTAATGACTGGGGCCCTCTTTTTTTTATATATAAAATAGTGCAGCCGCACGGCTATACGCAGTTTTTTATTTTTTTTTTGAAAAGGTATAGCCGCACGGCTATACTATTTTACAAAGCCTTTAAGTAGCATAATTTGTATTTCTCTTCTTTAATTACTAATTTAACTAATAACTAAAACATAATTACTAATTTAACTAATTAAATCAGTCAAATATATTATTCAAGTACTAAAAATATAATTTTAAAAAATTAATTAACCTAATCATCCTAAGTTTATTTTTATTTTTTGTTAATAAGACCTCTCCCGACGAAATTTTGTCGGCACAAGTCTATTAGACCTCTCGCGACGAAATTTCGTCGGCAAAGGTTCTTTTGTCGGGAGAAACCTAATCCGACAAGTATTTGCCGGCATAGACCTATGCCGACGAAATTTCGTCGGGAGAAGTGTTTGTGTTATTTTTTTAAAATATAAAATTAGTTTCTTTACTTTTGTTTTTTCGCCAACTTCTTTAATTTAATTAATATCTTATCCTTTTTAATTTAAATTCTTCCGTGCAAAAACAAAAAAACAAAATATTTTCGTTTGGGTGTCTTAATTAAACTTCCCCATAGCCCAAGAGCGGCTATAGTCTTTTGTACATATACATGTATATATATATATATATGTACGTATGTATTTTTGAATAATACATTCGTATTCTATACACGTATATTGTTTTTTAAGTCGTATTGTACATGTGCATATGTATTTCTAATACTTAATACACATATTTTTTTCAAAAATTTTAGTAATTCACACACACAATGTTCACGTATTATACAAATAATTCTCACATATTATTGAATACGAATAATATATGTTATAAAAATTATACTAAAATATTATATAATGGCTTATTAATATTTACTTTGGATATGTTGAAACTAACAAATTAATATCTATAAAGTACAAACTTATGAAACTTGGAGGGTTCTCTTTTCTTTTTTTAATTTATATATTAAATAGTATAGATAGACCTTTTAGAATAGTATAGCCGTGCGTCTATACCAGGATTTTTTTCCCCCCAAAAATAGTATAGTGACACGTGGCGTCTAATCGCTGGAGGGTCCTTTGAAAAAAAATATTAAAAAAATAGTACAGCCGCGCGGCTATACTCTGTGTTTTTAATTATTTTTTTTAAAATAGTAGAATTGTCTTGACATGTGGCGCCTAATGACTGGGGCCCTCTTTTTTTATATATAAAATAGTGCAGCCGCACGGCTATACTCAGTTTTTTATTTTTTTTTTGAAAAGGTATAGCCGCACGGCTATACTATTTTACAAAGCCTTTAAGTAGCATAATTTGTATTTCTCTTCTTTAATTACTAATTTAACTAATAACTAAAACATAATTACTAATTTAACTAATTAAATCAGTCAAATATATTATTTAAGTACTAAAAATATAATTTTAAAAAATTAATTAACCTAATCATCCTAAGTTTATTTTTATTTTTTGTTAATAAGACCTCTCCCGACGAAATTTTGTCGGCACAAGTCTATTAGACCTCTCGCGATGAAATTTCGTCGGCAAAGGTTCTTTTGTCGGGAGAAACCTAATCCGACAAGTATTTGCCGGCATAGACCTATGCCGACGAAATTTCGTCGGGAGAAGTGTTTGTGTTATTTTTTTAAAATATAAAATTAGTTTCTTTACTTTTGTTTTTTCGCCAACTTCTTTAATTTAATTAATATCTTATCCTTTTTAATTTAAATTCTTCCGTGCAAAAACAAAAAAACAAAATATTTTCGTTTGGGTGTCTTAATTAAACTTCCCCATAGCCCAAGAGCGGCTATAGTCTTTTGTACATATACATGTATATATATATATATATGTACGTATGTATTTTTGAATAATACATTCGTATTCTATACACGTATATTGTTTTTTAAGTCGTATTGTACATGTGCATATGTATTTCTAATACTTAATACACATATTTTTTTCAAAAATTTTAGTAATTCACACACACAATGTTCACGTATTATACAAATAATTCTCACATATTATTGAATACGAATAATATATGTTATAAAAATTATACTAAAATATTATATAATGGCTTATTAATATTTACTTTGGATATGTTGAAACTAACAAATTAATATCTATAAAGTACAAACTTATGAAACTTGGAGGGTTCTCTTTTCTTTTTTTAATTTATATATTAAATAGTATAGATAGACCTTTTAGAATAGTATAGCCGTGCGTCTATACCAGGATTTTTTTCCCCCCAAAAATAGTATAGTGACACGTGGCGTCTAATCGCTGGAGGGTCCTTTGAAAAAAAATATAAAAAAAATAGTACAGCCGCGCGGCTATACTCTGTGTTTTTAATTATTTTTTTTAAAATAGTAGAATTGTCTTGACATGTGGCGCCTAATGACTGGGGCCCTCTTTTTTTTATATATAAAATAGTGCAGCCGCACGGCTATACGCAGTTTTTTATTTTTTTTTTGAAAAGGTATAGCCGCACGGCTATACTATTTTACAAAGCCTTTAAGTAGCATAATTTGTATTTCTCTTCTTTAATTACTAATTTAACTAATAACTAAAACATAATTACTAATTTAACTAATTAAATCAGTCAAATATATTATTTAAGTACTAAAAATATAATTTTAAAAAATTAATTAACCTAATCATCCTAAGTTTATTTTTATTTTTTGTTAATAAGACCTCTCCCGACGAAATTTTGTCGGCACAAGTCTATTAGACCTCTCGCGACGAAATTTCGTCGGCAAAGGTTCTTTTGTCGGGAGAAACCTAATCCGACAAGTATTTGCCGGCATAGACCTATGCCGACGAAATTTCGTCGGGAGAAGTGTTTGTGTTATTTTTTTAAAATATAAAATTAGTTTCTTTACTTTTGTTTTTTTCGCCAACTTCTTTAATTTAATTAATATCTTATCCTTTTTAATTTAAATTCTTCCGTGCAAAAACAAAAAAACAAAATATTTTCGTTTGGGTGTCTTAATTAAACTTCCCCATAGCCCAAGAGCGGCTATAGTCTTTTGTACATATACATGTATATATATATATATATATATATATATATATATATATATATATATATATGTACGTATGTATTTTTGAATAATACATTCGTATTCTATACACGTATATTGTTTTTTAAGTCGTATTGTACATGTGCATATGTATTTCTAATACTTAATACACATATTTTTTTCAAAAATTTTAGTAATTCACACACACAATGTTCACGTATTATACAAATAATTCTCACATATTATTGAATACGAATAATATATGTTATAAAAATTATACTAAAATATTATATAATGGCTTATTAATATTTACTTTGGATATGTTGAAACTAACAAATTAATATCTATAAAGTACAAACTTATGAAACTTGGAGGGTTCTCTTTTCTTTTTTTAATTTATATATTAAATAGTATAGATAGACCTTTTAGAATAGTATAGCCGTGCGTCTATACCAGGATTTTTTTCCCCCCAAAAATAGTATAGTGACACGTGGCGTCTAATCGCTGGAGGGTCCTTTGAAAAAAAATATAAAAAAAATAGTACAGCCGCGCGGCTATACTCTGTGTTTTTAATTATTTTTTTTAAAATAGTAGAATTGTCTTGACATGTGGCGCCTAATGACTGGGGCCCTCTTTTTTTATATATAAAATAGTGCAGCCGCACGGCTATACTCAGTTTTTTATTTTTTTTTTGAAAAGGTATAGCCGCACGGCTATACTATTTTACAAAGCCTTTAAGTAGCATAATTTGTATTTCTCTTCTTTAATTACTAATTTAACTAATAACTAAAACATAATTACTAATTTAACTAATTAAATCAGTCAAATATATTATTTAAGTACTAAAAATATAATTTTTAAAAATTAATTAACCTAATCATCCTAAGTTTATTTTTATTTTTTGTTAATAAGACCTCTCCCGACGAAATTTTGTCGGCACAAGTCTATTAGACCTCTCGCGATGAAATTTCGTCGGCAAAGGTTCTTTTGTCGGGAGAAACCTAATCCGACAAGTATTTGCCGGCATAGACCTATGCCGACGAAATTTCGTCGGGAGAAGTGTTTGTGTTATTTTTTTAAAATATAAAATTAGTTTCTTTACTTTTGTTTTTTCGCCAACTTCTTTAATTTAATTAATATCTTATCCTTTTTAATTTAAATTCTTCCGTGCAAAAACAAAAAAACAAAATATTTTCGTTTGGGTGTCTTAATTAAACTTCCCCATAGCCCAAGAGCGGCTATAGTCTTTTGTACATATACATGTATATATATATATATATGTACGTATGTATTTTTGAATAATACATTCGTATTCTATACACGTATATTGTTTTTTAAGTCGTATTGTACATGTGCATATGTATTTCTAATACTTAATACACATATTTTTTTCAAAAATTTTAGTAATTCACACACACAATGTTCACGTATTATACAAATAATTCTCACATATTATTGAATACGAATAATATATGTTATAAAAATTATACTAAAATATTATATAATGGCTTATTAATATTTACTTTGGATATGTTGAAACTAACAAATTAATATCTATAAAGTACAAACTTATGAAACTTGGAGGGTTCTCTTTTCTTTTTTTAATTTATATATTAAATAGTATAGATAGACCTTTTAGAATAGTATAGCCGTGCGTCTATACCAGGATTTTTTTCCCCCCAAAAATAGTATAGTGACACGTGGCGTCTAATCGCTGGAGGGTCCTTTGAAAAAAAATATAAAAAAAATAGTACAGCCGCGCGGCTATACTCTGTGTTTTTAATTATTTTTTTTAAAATAGTAGAATTGTCTTGACATGTGGCGCCTAATGACTGGGGCCCTCTTTTTTTATATATAAAATAGTGCAGCCGCACGGCTATACTCAGTTTTTTATTTTTTTTTTGAAAAGGTATAGCCGCACGGCTATACTATTTTACAAAGCCTTTAAGTAGCATAATTTGTATTTCTCTTCTTTAATTACTAATTTAACTAATAACTAAAACATAATTACTAATTTAACTAATTAAATCAGTCAAATATATTATTTAAGTACTAAAAATATAATTTTTAAAAATTAATTAACCTAATCATCCTAAGTTTATTTTTATTTTTTGTTAATAAGACCTCTCCCGACGAAATTTTGTCGGCACAAGTCTATTAGACCTCTCGCGATGAAATTTCGTCGGCAAAGGTTCTTTTGTCGGGAGAAACCTAATCCGACAAGTATTTGCCGGCATAGACCTATGCCGACGAAATTTCGTCGGGAGAAGTGTTTGTGTTATTTTTTTAAAATATAAAATTAGTTTCTTTACTTTTGTTTTTTCGCCAACTTCTTTAATTTAATTAATATCTTATCCTTTTTAATTTAAATTCTTCCGTGCAAAAACAAAAAAACAAAATATTTTCGTTTGGGTGTCTTAATTAAACTTCCCCATAGCCCAAGAGCGGCTATAGTCTTTTGTACATATACATGTATATATATATATATATATGTACGTATGTATTTTTGAATAATACATTCGTATTCTATACACGTATATTGTTTTTCAAGTCGTATTGTACATGTGCATATGTATTTCTAATACTTAATACACATATTTTTTTCAAAAATTTTAGTAATTCACACACACAATGTTCACGTATTATACAAATAATTCTCACATATTATTGAATACGAATAATATATGTTATAAAAATTATACTAAAATATTATATAATGGCTTATTAATATTTACTTTGGATATGTTGAAACTAACAAATTAATATCTATAAAGTACAAACTTATGAAACTTGGAGGGTTCTCTTTTCTTTTTTTAATTTATATATTAAATAGTATAGATAGACCTTTTAGAATAGTATAGCCGTGCGTCTATACCAGGATTTTTTTCCCCCCAAAAATAGTATAGTGACACGTGGCGTCTAATCGCTGGAGGGTCCTTTGAAAAAAAATATAAAAAAAATAGTACAGCCGCGCGGCTATACTCTGTGTTTTTAATTATTTTTTTTAAAATAGTAGAATTGTCTTGACATGTGGCGCCTAATGACTGGGGCCCTCTTTTTTTATATATAAAATAGTGCAGCCGCACGGCTATACTCAGTTTTTTATTTTTTTTTTGAAAAGGTATAGCCGCACGGCTATACTATTTTACAAAGCCTTTAAGTAGCATAATTTGTATTTCTCTTCTTTAATTACTAATTTAACTAATAACTAAAACATAATTACTAATTTAACTAATTAAATCAGTCAAATATATTATTTAAGTACTAAAAATATAATTTTTAAAAATTAATTAACCTAATCATCCTAAGTTTATTTTTATTTTTTGTTAATAAGACCTCTCCCGACGAAATTTTGTCGGCACAAGTCTATTAGACCTCTCGCGATGAAATTTCGTCGGCAAAGGTTCTTTTGTCGGGAGAAACCTAATCCGACAAGTATTTGCCGGCATAGACCTATGCCGACGAAATTTCGTCGGGAGAAGTGTTTGTGTTATTTTTTTAAAATATAAAATTAGTTTCTTTACTTTTGTTTTTTCGCCAACTTCTTTAATTTAATTAATATCTTATCCTTTTTAATTTAAATTCTTCCGTGCAAAAACAAAAAAACAAAATATTTTCGTTTGGGTGTCTTAATTAAACTTCCCCATAGCCCAAGAGCGGCTATAGTCTTTTGTACATATACATGTATATATATATATATATGTACGTATGTATTTTTGAATAATACATTCGTATTCTATACACGTATATTGTTTTTCAAGTCGTATTGTACATGTGCATATGTATTTCTAATACTTAATACACATATTTTTTTCAAAAATTTTAGTAATTCACACACACAATGTTCACGTATTATACAAATAATTCTCACATATTATTGAATACGAATAATATATGTTATAAAAATTATACTAAAATATTATATAATGGCTTATTAATATTTACTTTGGATATGTTGAAACTAACAAATTAATATCTATAAAGTACAAACTTATGAAACTTGGAGGGTTCTCTTTTCTTTTTTTAATTTATATATTAAATAGTATAGATAGACCTTTTAGAATAGTATAGCCGTGCGTCTATACCAGGATTTTTTTCCCCCCAAAAATAGTATAGTGACACGTGGCGTCTAATCGCTGGAGGGTCCTTTGAAAAAAAATATAAAAAAAATAGTACAGCCGCGCGGCTATACTCTGTGTTTTTAATTATTTTTTTTAAAATAGTAGAATTGTCTTGACATGTGGCGCCTAATGACTGGGGCCCTCTTTTTTTATATATAAAATAGTGCAGCCGCACGGCTATACTCAGTTTTTTATTTTTTTTTTGAAAAGGTATAGCCGCACGGCTATACTATTTTACAAAGCCTTTAAGTAGCATAATTTGTATTTCTCTTCTTTAATTACTAATTTAACTAATAACTAAAACATAATTACTAATTTAACTAATTAAATCAGTCAAATATATTATTTAAGTACTAAAAATATAATTTTTAAAAATTAATTAACCTAATCATCCTAAGTTTATTTTTATTTTTTGTTAATAAGACCTCTCCCGACGAAATTTTGTCGGCACAAGTCTATTAGACCTCTCGCGATGAAATTTCGTCGGCAAAGGTTCTTTTGTCGGGAGAAACCTAATCCGACAAGTATTTGCCGGCATAGACCTATGCCGACGAAATTTCGTCGGGAGAAGTGTTTGTGTTATTTTTTTAAAATATAAAATTAGTTTCTTTACTTTTGTTTTTTCGCCAACTTCTTTAATTTAATTAATATCTTATCCTTTTTAATTTAAATTCTTCCGTGCAAAAACAAAAAAACAAAATATTTTCGTTTGGGTGTCTTAATTAAACTTCCCCATAGCCCAAGAGCGGCTATAGTCTTTTGTACATATACATGTATATATATATATATATGTACGTATGTATTTTTGAATAATACATTCGTATTCTATACACGTATATTGTTTTTCAAGTCGTATTGTACATGTGCATATGTATTTCTAATACTTAATACACATATTTTTTTCAAAAATTTTAGTAATTCACACACACAATGTTCACGTATTATACAAATAATTCTCACATATTATTGAATACGAATAATATATGTTATAAAAATTATACTAAAATATTATATAATGGCTTATTAATATTTACTTTGGATATGTTGAAACTAACAAATTAATATCTATAAAGTACAAACTTATGAAACTTGGAGGGTTCTCTTTTCTTTTTTTAATTTATATATTAAATAGTATAGATAGACCTTTTAGAATAGTATAGCCGTGCGTCTATACCAGGATTTTTTTCCCCCCAAAAATAGTATAGTGACACGTGGCGTCTAATCGCTGGAGGGTCCTTTGAAAAAAAATATAAAAAAAATAGTACAGCCGCGCGGCTATACTCTGTGTTTTTAATTATTTTTTTTAAAATAGTAGAATTGTCTTGACATGTGGCGCCTAATGACTGGGGCCCTCTTTTTTTATATATAAAATAGTGCAGCCGCACGGCTATACTCAGTTTTTTATTTTTTTTTTGAAAAGGTATAGCCGCACGGCTATACTATTTTACAAAGCCTTTAAGTAGCATAATTTGTATTTCTCTTCTTTAATTACTAATTTAACTAATAACTAAAACATAATTACTAATTTAACTAATTAAATCAGTCAAATATATTATTTAAGTACTAAAAATATAATTTTTAAAAATTAATTAACCTAATCATCCTAAGTTTATTTTTATTATAATTACACTGCCCCATAGCCCAAGAGCCCCAAGGCCCAAGGCCCAAGTCTTTGATTAATTTAATTATTATTAATGGAAGCCAAATCCCAAACCAAGCCCGTTAGCCCAACTCTTCAATGTTAACCGCATTTACTAAATCATCATTGTGCTTTGTTTATAAACACCTTAAGAGGAGTGTGAATTTTCGATGTGGGATTTAGAATTTTTTTAATGCTTCTTCATAGTGTTACCAACCCCATCCCTGAATTTCTTTTCTACCTGATTTGCTGAAAAATGCCTTTCTTTTTCCACCATTGCCTTTTCAATAGCTTTTATTCTTTTTTGTAAATCCTGCAAGTCCGAAACACCATATGATACCGTGGCCACTTTATCTCCATCCAAATGAGAGTTTCAGCATGCAGAAAGTCATCCTGGATACAAATGATATCCAAAATCGCATGCACCATTGAACTATTGAAATTTGGTGTGATTGACACTGGAATTTGGCCTGAATCTGAGAGCTTTAAAGACGATGGTTTCAGTCCTCCTCCTAAGAGTTGGAAAGGTGTTTGTGACGGTGGCAAAAATTTCACCTGCAACAAGTACGTTCCCTCCATTTTTTTTATCTCACTTATTTAGTCATATTACAGGATCATGCAAATCATCTTTAGTTGGAGATCTGATATTCTAAAGTGTTGTGAAAACGCCCACAAAAATAACCATGATGAAACTAACCAGAAATAGAGGGAATCTTTGATAGTGATACTCTCATTGTGCTTCAGGCAACTGATATAAATATCACCTAGACTACCATATTTTTTCTTGAGAGAATGATAAAAAGATGGCTCCATGTGCTCTGATTCATTATTTGGATTCAATCCAATCCAGGAGAACTACCAAAGTGTTTAAGCACTCTTCATCCGAGAGTGTACTGAACTACTCTATTTCGAAACTGTTATCTCGATATATATTTTTGGCCCTCATCCTGCTTTTCGGATCACGACGTTGTCCAATATAGAAAACCAAATCAATGTAACTAATTCCAAAATATAGAAACCAACTTAGTACTTTTTGTAAAGTTTTGAGAATTTGATGATTGTATTGAATCTCAGAGAAGGTATTTAAAGGCTTTACAACAATGTAAGAATGGAAAGAATAAATCTACGCCTACACTATAGCTTGTGACAGCAATCATAATATATGCAGCAAGCTTATTGGAGCTCAACGTTACACAGCAGAGTCTGCAAGGGATGAATTGGGTCATGGAACTCACACTGCCTCCACGGTAGCAGGGAATGCTGTTAAGGATGTAAACTTTTAAGGACTAGCAAATGGTACTGCAAGAGGAGATGTTCCTGCTGCGAGAATCATAGTGTATAAAGTCTGGGGCCCGTCCTTGGGTCACAATGTCTTGGCTGCTTTTGATGATGCTATTGCTGATGGTGTTAACATCATTTCAATTTCAATGGGAAATGACGACCCTGTGGCAATGGGTGCTTTTCATGCAATGAAGAAAGGGATACTGACTTCACAGTCTGCAGGCAATATGGGTCTTAAAGTTGCTTCTGTGGTAAGTGTACTGTGTAGCACCATGGATATTGACAGTTGCAGCAAGTAGCATAGATCGCCGCTTCACTGACAAGGTTGTGCTTGCAAATGGAAAGACACTAGTGGTGCGTCTCATCAACTTCTTTTATCCTCGAAATAAATCTATCATTGTACTTGCATATTATGTTCTATGCTTTTTAATGGTCTTAACACAAACAGGGGGAAATGTGTTAACACTTTCACATTACATGGAACAAGTTTCCCTCTGATATATGGAAAAGATGCTGGAACAAAAAATTGCACTGGAGAAGATGCTGGGTGATTCTTGTGTCCATTTATTTTTCACGTCAAAGAGGATATACGAATTGTTAAGCTTCCAGAGTACTACTGATTTGTTGTTGCATTGCAGAGATTGTGAAGAAGGCTGCCTCGACGGCGACTCTGTTAAGGGAAAGATAGTGCTATGTGATTCATTAGCTGGAGATAGAGGGGCATACAAAGCTGGTGCACTTGGTTCAGTTTTGATGAATGAAGTAGGATACAATGTTTCTCTTGTTCCCTTATTAGCTTGAACAGCTTTAATGAGGGAGGAGTATAATGTGGACAGGTCCTACACGAACTCCACTAGGTATAGATTCTTTTGGACACTCAAAAGGCAATTGTGTCATCATATTTTCTCTCTTGAAATGATTGAGTGCTTCTGTTGTTTTATAGAGATCCTCAAGCAAACATATTTAAAAGCGAAGTCATAAAAGATCCTGCTGCACCTACTGTCGCTTACTTCTCTTCACGTGGACCGAATATAATTTTACCTGATATAATTAAGGTAAATGTTTCTTTTCACCTTCTGTTATATATCACATATATATCCCGGATACAGTTATAAAATTTGTGCTCTGATGTGTTTAGCCGGATATAAGTGCCCCGGGGGTAGAAATTTTGGCTGCGTATTCACCTGTTGTCTCTGTCACACGACTTCCACAAGACAAGAGGCATGTAAAATACAATATATTATCTGGAACCTCCATGGCTTGCCTCCACGCTGCCGGTGCAGCTGCGTATGTTAAAGTATTCCACCCTAATTGGTTTCCGGCGGCAATCAAATCATCTCTTATGACTACCGGTACTGTCCTTATAATAGCTGTTACTTGATTAGCCACATCTTGATTTTAAAATTATGATATTCACCTTTTTTGGTTTGTGCATGTAGCTTGGCCCATGAATGGTACCAGCAACAACGTTTCAACTGGTGCATTTGCTTATGGATCTGGTCATGTCAATCCTGTAAATGCTATAAACCCAGGGCTTGTTTATGAAGCTTCTGCAGAAGATTACATAAAGTTGCTATGCACAATCTATGATGAAGGCAAAGTAAGACTCATATCAGGAGATAACAGCACATGTCCTACTGGTTCTGCTCAAGGATATGTAAAGGATCACAATTACCCTTCAATGGGAGCTAAAGTTAAACCAATGAAACCTTTTTCAGTTAATTTTCATAGAAGAGTTAAAAATGTTGGCCTTGCAAACTCCCCTTACAAGGCCACAATCTTCTTGAACTCGAATGCTGATATCAAAGTAGTGCCCGAAGTCCTTTCTTTCCAGTCCTTGGATGAGGAGAAGGATTTTGAGGTGACCGTTGCCGGAAGCAATTTGCCAGATGGAGCACAAGTGTCTGGATCACTGGTTTGGTCCGATGGGACTCACCGTGTTAGAAGTCCAATTGTTGTTTATACATATATTCAACAAGAGCACCAGAACATGGTTACATGAGTAATGAGATTTACATTTTTAAAGTGCTTTAGATGAAATAAACAAAAGTAGAGAAATTCAATTCGCCTAAAGTCCTGTGCATCTTTTGTGCTTTTTTTCTTTTTCTTTTTTCTGATGCAAAACAATAGTCTTCTCTTTTGCTTGATGACCATTAGTAAGATTACAAGGCTATACAATCTGCCATTATAAAATTTAAAAAAAGAAATCTTTTGAGGAACTCTTTGAGAAATAGTGTTTTACATTTTTAAGTGTGTTTGAATGAATAAAAAGTTGAGCAAATTTGGCTCTAGTTTTTTTAACTGTTATCAACCACTGTTATTTAAAGATTAAATCCAACGGTGGCTGTGCATTTAGGATTTTCCTTCTTTTTTTTTTTCTTTCTGTCATCAGGCTTTTTCCTTTTCTGATATTCTGTCTTTCTATACACACTCTGATTTGAAAACATTATTAAGAATTTAATATAGAATTTTTGTACACTTACACATATTTCCTTGTTTTTCTATTGGGGAATCACTGTGGTTTCTTGTCCTAGGTTGGCCAAGGACCCAAACTTCGACTGATAAAAGTGTAATCTTCACAACCCAGAAAAAGTTGTCCGAAATTTCCAGAGAAGCATTAAATTGTGTATGAGTTGTATTTGAAAGAAATGAAAAATTTAAGTACCATTTCTTTCATGGAATGTAATATGTCATGTGCTGGTATGCATGAATATGAATGACCCTTTTGGTGATTACCAGGTATGATCTACTCATCCATACATGTAGCAGGTTATGCTTTCTTGTTGCAGAAAAACACATTTAAAATTTGAACAATTTTATATAATCCTACATGGAAAGACATATTACAACAAACATAATGGGTATGACATAATGATGGCTGCCTGACTAAGCGATTCGATCCAAATGAATTGTTGTTTTACTGCTGTTATTGTATATAATCCTGAGCAGTGAAATCAAGGCTTTTTCAACAACTTTAGAAATACTAGTAGCCGGAATCAATTCTAATGCCAATCTGTTTACATATGTAGAAGAAGGTGCATAACATTCTATGAATTTAGAATTCTTGTCAAGGAATAACTTTTATAAGTTAGCTGTATTCCAAAAGTGAATTTAAAAGAAAGAAAAGAAATTCTGGATGCTTAGTGGAGGTGATGGGATACTGCATCCTTAGTCCCACTATAAAGTACTCTTCACCTGGTCCTGAAGTGTTAAGAGAATTGAACAATGGCTAAGCATGGAGCACTTCTGTTTTATCATGCCTTCACCATTCTCATCCTAACTATCAGTTTATTGTCCAAAGCCACTTCTGAAGATAGAGAGGTAGGAGTCATCTTTGTTGTAAAACAATAGTCTTCTCGGTCTTTCGCTTGAACTGCGATTGATAATAAATAAAAAGGAAATGCCATTTTATGAAGAACTTTTTCAACAGTATTGATTATTATATTTATATGTGACTGAATATTTGATCATGATGATGCAGGTCTCTATTGTGTACTTGGGATCACTTCCTCATGGAGTGTACTCTCCATTGTCTCACCACCACAGTATTCTACAGAGAGTTATCCAGGGAAGGTAGTCTATGCAGAACTTTAATGTTACCTTTTGTTTTTGTCTTTTAAGTCATAGGGCTAGTTCTTACACCTCTCTCTCTCTCTCTCTCTCTCTCTCTCTCTCAGTTCTCTTGAAAGTTTATTAGTGAGAAGTTACAAACGGAGTTTCAATGGCTTTGCTGCCAAGCTCACTGACCAGGAAAGAGAAAAACTTGCAAGTAATGCCTCCATGATACTTTTTCTTTCTTTCATTAAAATGATTAAGAATATATCATGTATATAGACAGTGCATTGCAGACATGAAGGAAGTGGTCTCTGTCTTTCCAAGCAGAACATATCAACTCCAAACAACAAGATCTTGGGGCTTTATGGGTTTCCATGAGAAAATCAATCAAACTGCCACTGTTGAGAGTGATGTTGTTGTTGGTGTGATTGACAGCGGGATTTGGCCTGAATCAGAGAGTTTTAAAGACGAAGGTTTTGGTCCTCCTCCCAAGAGGTGGAAAGGAGCTTGTAAAGGAGGCAACAACTTCACTTGCAACAAGTAGGTTCCCTCAATATTCTTCAATATTGTGTCAGTATGTCTTCAATATTTATTATATGTAAACTGTTGCAGAAAAAAGAAAACTCGCATAAATCACAAGGAAAAACTAACCAAGAAATAAGAGAAGATAGAAAGGGAGAAAGAGAAAACACAAATTTAAGTTGTTCAAATAGCTTGTTTATGTCAATGGAAAAGGCAGCTTTACAATAAACTACCAAATTTCTATAGCTAATACCAATATATATGGACCAAATTGATACTTTTGTATTGTCATCCTTTTCGTAATAGGAAACTAAATCAGGGACTTATTCTATTAGAAACACCTATGTATATTCATTTTCGTTATTTTTGTTATGGTTTTGCTTGTAATTCTATGTTCTTTTTGCAGTAAGCTCATCGGAGCTCGATATTACGTAGCAGAGTCTGCAAGGGATGGAACAGGTCATGGAAGCCACACTGCCTCGACAGCAGCTGGGAATGCTGTAAAGGATGTAAGCTTTTATGGACTAGCACAAGGTACAGCAAGAGGAGGAGTTCCATCTGCGAGAATTTCAGCATATAAAGTTTGCGCTCCAATGTGCATGGCACACAATATTTTGGCTGCTTTTGACGATGCTATTGCCGATGGAGTGGACATTATTACAATTTCCATTGGATTTGGTTTTATACAAGATTTGGATCGGGATGCTATTTCCATTGGTGCCTTTCATGCAATGGAGAAAGGGATACTAACCTCAAACTCTGCAGGCAACAATGGCCCTTTAGGTGCTACTGTGTCAAGTCTAGCTCCATGGATATTGACAGTTGCAGCAAGTAGCACAGATCGTCGGATCATTGACAAGGTTGTTCTCGGAAATGGGACAACACTAGTTGTAAGTCACATCCCCTTCCTCCATCCTCAAAATAATTTGCATTTTTTTTTATATTGAGATTTTCTGCTGAAGACTTTTTAATGATCTTTACACAAACAGGGGAGTTCTGTGAACACTTTTATATTAAATGGAACAAGTTTTCCTTTGGTACATGGAAAAGATGTTTCACGTCATTGCACAGAGAGAAGGGCTGGGTAATTCTTCTACCATTGTTATTTTAACTGTGAACATTCTAAACAAATTAATAACATGCAAGATACTACCTTATTACATTGCAGAAGTTGTGAAGAAGGTTGCCTGGACAGTGATTTAGTAAAGGGAAAGATTGTGCTGTGTGATGATTACGATAGGGGAAATAAAGCTGCATATAAAGCTGGTGCACTCGGTTCAGTTTTATATAATTTTCGCAATACTGATGATTTCTCTACGATTCCCCCATTTGCTGCGACGACTTTAAATGAGAAGACATATAGTGTGGTCATGTCCTACATGAACTCCACAAGGTATAGATTCTTTTGGATGGTTATTAGGGGATTGTTTCAACATGTTTTCTCTCTCTAAATGATTGAATGCCTCTCGTATTTTATAGAGATCCTCAAGGAACCATATTAAAAAGTGAAGCCATAAACAATCCTGCTGCACCTCTTGTTGCTCTCTTCTCTTCACGTGGACCGAATCTAATTTTACCCGACATTATCAAGGTATATGATTTCCTTGTGACCTATATTTAGCTTCGATATTCATGGATACATTATACATTTACACTCTGTTAATGTTTTTCAGCCAGATATAAGTGCCCCGGGAGTACAAGTTTTGGCTGCATTTTCGCCTGATGCTTCTATCTCAACGACTCCTGGAGACAACAGGCATGTACAATACAATATAATGTCTGGAACCTCCATGGCTTGCCCCCACGCTGCTGGTGTAGCTGCATATGTTAAAAGCTTTCACCCTGATTGGTCTCCTGCCGCCATCAAATCATCTATTATGACCACCGGTATTGTCTTCTCAAATAGCTTTTGCTTGATTAGTCTCCTTTTAAATTTGCAAATTATGATAATACTATCAAATATTTTCTATGCTTGTAGCTTGGCCTATGAATGATTCCCAGAGCTACGTTCCCACTTATGAGTTTGCTTATGGATCGGGACATATCAATCCTGTAGAAGCTATAGACCCTGGGCTAGTGTATGAAGCTTCTAAAGAAGATTACATAAGGTTGCTATGCATGAAATATGATGAAGCCAGAGTTAGACTTCTGTCAGGTGATAACAGCACATGCCCTATAGGCTCTGATAAAGGATCGCCAAAGGATCTTAATTACCCTTCAATGGGAGCTAAAGTTGAACCAATGAAACCTTTCGCGGTTGAATTTCATAGAAGAGTTAAAAATGTTGGCCTTGCAAACGCCACTTACACGGCCAAAATCTTCTCAGAATCCAAAGTTGAGATCAATGTGGTGCCTGAAGTTCTTTCCTTCAAGTCCTTAAATGAGGAGAAGACTTTCAATATGACCGTTGCTGGAAGCGGTTTGCCATATGGATCACAAGTTTCTGCGGCGCTGGTTTGGTTTGATGGTACTCACAATGTTAGAAGTCCAATTGTTGTATACACTGCAGCTGAACATGAGTAATGAGATTCACATTTTCAAATGGATGATCAATCACCCCAAGAAATATACACAAGTTATGACTCTATTTGAGGCCCTTAAACAAATATAATATCTTATTCACAGTGTGAGAATATTTGATTTCACATGATTAAATTTAATGTTTGTTTTCTTAATTAAGTGTAGGGTTTGCTCTTTGATCCTAGAGCCAATGTACAGGATAAAAGTTGCAAATTGGTCCTAATATTTTCGAACTTCACAGTTTCATTCCAAACAAATTTAGAAGGCACATATAGAGTTGAAACAATTTCTTAATGTATTTGAACAATTTTACCATCCTACATGGAAAAACATATTAGGACATATAATGATGAGTTTGAAATAACAATGGCTGCGTGACTACACGATTGTTGAAGAATATAAGTCCCACGTCGGAAACTTTACTAAATAAAATACAAAATATAATGAATGGTTCTACTACTAATAACATCGAGGCCTTTTGTGATAAAACCCCACACCTACTAAGCTTTGTAAGTGGTTAAGTTGGGGACAATATCGGTGATGTTAGTAGTGGGCCACTAGCCCGTCTCTCTGAATTTAAGAGCGGTTTCATTTGATCCAAATGCATCTTTACTGCTGTTACTGTATATGATCCAGAGCCAAATCAAAGCTTTTGTAACAACTTTATAATACTAGTTAGGGGTGTACATTGGTTTGAAACCAATACAATTTCACTAATCCGCATCCGATCCAATATAAATTGGATTATGATTTTTCCAATCCGATCCGATCACATTAGAGGTTTAAATCCAATCCGATCCGATCCAATTGATATTGAATTGGA
This sequence comes from Prunus kanzakura, assembly GCA_020521455.1. Classification (NCBI taxonomy): domain Eukaryota; kingdom Viridiplantae; phylum Streptophyta; class Magnoliopsida; order Rosales; family Rosaceae; genus Prunus; species Prunus kanzakura. The sequence goes on from BPUM01000784.1 coordinate 5,040,841, forward strand.
TTGGATGATTGGTTTTCATAATGGAAAAAGATAATAATGAAATATGAATCATTTATCGTCAAGTTTAATATAATTGTAATAGACGTAAATGTAAAATATAAATGAAATGCTAGAGAAAATTATTTTGAGTTTATAATATATTAAATATAACTCCATCAAATTACTTAAAATGTTTATAACTTTCTTAATGAAAATTACCTAATGAGCAAAATAAGCATGAAACTAACTAGATTGGATTGTATTGGATTTGACTGAATCCTCACAAGCAAATCCGTCATCCGATCCAATCATGTCGGTTTTGGAAATTAGGGATCCAATCCAATCCACCAAGTCATCGAAACCGATTAAAATTGGATTGGATTGGATCAGTCGATTTGGGTGGATTGTATTGGATCTTGCACACCCCTAATACTAGTGGCCATAATTAATGCTAATGCCAATCTATATACATATATAGAAGGTGCATATCATTCTATGAATTTAGAATTTTTGTTAAGGAATAATTTGTGTATATTGTAATTCCAAAAATGTATTTGAAAGAAAGGAAAGAAAAACTGGATGCTTAGTGGAGATGATGATCCTTAGTCCCGGTATAAAGTACCCTTCATCTGGTCCTAAGTGTTTGAGAATTGAACAATGGCTAAGGATGGAGCACTTCTGTTTTATCATGTCTTCTGCATTCTCATCCTAACTATGAGTTTATTGTGCAAAGCCACTTTGTTGTATAACAATAGTCTTCTCGATCTTTCGCTTGATGAATAGTAAGATTGTGAGGCTATTCAATCTGTGATTGATGCCATTTTATGAAGAACTCTTTTAACAGTGTTAATAATTTTTAAACTTGACTGTGAATATACGATCATGATGCTGCAGGTCTCTATTGTGTACTTGGGATCACTTCCTCAAGGAGTGTACTCTTTATTGTCTCACCACAACAGTATTCTACAGAGAGTTGTCCAGGGAAGGTAGTCTATCGAAATCTTTAACGTTACATTGTATTTTTTGTCTTTGAAGTCTATTGAAGATTTATTAGTAAGAAGTTACAAAAGGAGTTTCAATGGATTTGCTGCCAAGCTCACTGACCAGGAAAGAGAAAAACTTTCAAGTAATGCTTCCATGACTCTTTTTTCTTCTTTCCCATTACACAGTAGTAATATGGTTTGGCTTGAGATTATATCATGCTTATAAACTGTCCATTTCAGACATGAAGGAAGTGGTCTCTGTCTTTCCAAGCAGAACATATCAACTCCAAACAACAAGATCTTGGGACTTTATGGGTTTCCATGAGAAAATCAATCGGAATGCCACTGTTGAGAGTGACATTATTGTTGGTGTAATTGATAGTGGAATTTGGCCTGAATCAGAGAGCTTTACAGATGTAGGTTTTGGTCCTGCCCCTAAGAGGTGGAAAGGTGCTTGTAAAGGTGGCAAAAATTTCACTTGCAACAAGTAGGTGCCCCTCCATATTCATCAATCTTGTGGTAGCATTAGTATCCTTTTCATTACAGGAAACTAATTTAGAGACCTATTCTTTCATAAATACCTGTGTCTGTCCATTTTCAGAATTTTTCTAATGGTTTTGCGAGTAATACTTACTAAGGTTGTAACCACAATGAAAATAACAATAATTTTCTTTCTGCAGCAAACTCATTGGAGCTCGATATTACACAGCAGAATCTGCAAGGGATGGTACAGGTCATGGAACCCACACTGCCTCAACGGCAGCTGGGAATGGTGTAAAGGATGCAAGCTTTTATGGACTAGCACAAGGTACTGCTAGAGGAGGAGTACCGTCTGCGAGAATTGCAGCATATAAAGTTTGTGCTCCAACGTGCATGGCACACGATATTTTGGCCGCTTTTGACGATGCTATTAATGATGGAGTTGACATTATTACCATTTCAATTGGACTTGGTTTTATGGCAGATGTCTATGGGGATGCTATTTCCATTGGTGCTTTTCATGCAATGGAAAATGGGATACTAACCACAAACTCTGCAGGCAACAATGGTCCTTTAGATGGAACTGTGTCAAGTCCAGCTCCCTGGATATTGACAGTTGCAGCAAGTAGCATAGATCGTCGGATCATTGACAAAGTTTTTTTTGGAATTGGTACAACAGTAGTTGTAAGTCTCATCAACTTCACTGATAAACTTGTGTATTTCATTGCAATTTTCTGTTATATACTTTCTAATATCTTCATAGAAAACAGGGGAATTCTGTGAACTCTTTTACATTAAATGGAACAAGTTTCCCTCTGGTACATGGAAAAGATGTTTCAAGTAATTGCACAGAGGAAGACGCAGGGTAATTTTCGTACTGATTGTATTTTAACTGCGAACACTAGACATGAACTAGTAAGGTTCTAGGGTCTGACTTGTTGCATTGTAGAAATTGTAAAGAAGGTTGCCTGGACAGTCAATTAGTAAAGGCAAAGATTGTGCTGTGTGATCGATACACTAGTGCAATTCCTGAGGCGTACAAAGCTGGTGCACTAGGTTCAGTTTTACTTAATTTCTACAACGATGATGATCTTTCTTTGATTCTCCCATTAGCTGCGACGGCTTTACACCCCAAAGAGTATAGTGTGATGATGTCCTACATGAACTCCACTAGGTATAGTTTCTTTTCGATATCATAAGGGCATTGTCTCAACATGTTTGCTTTCTCTAAATGATTAAATGCGTTTCTAATTGTATAGGGATCCTCAAGGAACCATACTAAAAAGTGAACACATAAAAGATCCTGCTGCACCTCATGTCGCTTTCTTCTCTTCACGTGGACCAAATCTAATTTTACCGGAAATTATCAAGGTATGGGTGTTCCTTGTCACCTACATTTATCTTCTACGTGCATGGATCTGATAATAATAACATTTGCACTCTAATGTGTTTTAGCCAGATATAAGTGCCCCAGGAGTACAAATTCTGGCTGCATATTCGCCTGATGCTTCCATCTCAGAGTTTGAAGACAAGAGGCATGTAAAATACAAGATCATGTCCGGAACCTCCATGGCTTGCCCCCATGCTGCTGGCGTAGCTGCATATGTTAAAAGCTTCCACCCTGACTGGTCTCCGGCCGCCATCAAATCATCCCTTATGACTACTGGTATTGTCTGCATAATAGCAATTGCTTGATAGGTCACATTAGTTTTGAATTTAAAAAAATATGATACTACAGCCAAATCTTTTTCTATGTTTTGTAGCTTGGCCCATGAATGATACCAGCACCAAGAGCAACATTTCTACTGGTGAATTTGCTTATGGATCGGGACACATCAATCCAGTAAAAGCTATAAATCCGGGGCTAGTTTATGAAACTTCAAAAGAAGACTACATAAGGTTGCTATGCATGAAATATGATGAAGACAAAGTTAGACTTGTATCAGGTGATAACAGCACATGCCCTACTGATAAAGGGTCACCACTGGATCATAACTACCCTTCAATGGCAGCTAAAGTTACCCCAATGAATCCTTTCACGGTTAAATTTCATAGAAGAATTAAAAATGTTGGCCTTGCAAACTCCAGTTACAAGGCCACAATCTTTCAAGACTCCAAAGTTGAGATCAAAGTGGTGCCTGAAATTCTTTCCTTCAAGTCCTTGAATGAGGAGAAGGCTTTTGATGTGACTGTGGCTGGAAGCGGTGTGCCTTTTGGAACACAAGTTTCTACAAAGCTGGTTTGGTTTGATGGTACTCACAGTGTTAGAAGCCCAATTGTTGTATACACTGCAGCTATGCAAATGGAGGATTAATATCCTTTTTAAATAAATAAATAAAATATTTACTGAATGTGTTATGGACATAATAAAAAAAATTATTTTGGCACTTCAAATATCACTTCTTACATTCGTTTATCCTCTCCCATATGAAGAGTGCACTTTTAAGGGCACCTTTGAAGTGCCGAAAAGACGTTATTTAAAAACTATACGACTGGTTGACTTGTGTTGATGTAGATGGTTTATAGCTCAAAACAAACTCCTCATTTTACTCATTGTTTTACTTTTTTCACATGTATTTCAATGTGGAAGTGAGTGGTGTCGTGAGAAGCGTGATTGTTTAGAAATCTATTGGTGTGATCGTCACACTACCACGTGGTGTTATCAATTCACTCATATTATAACGTGTATATTTATCTTTTGAGACAATAGTCTAAGTCCACCACATATCAATGTCAACCACTCATATGATATCAATTGATTCAGAAATCAAGGGTTAAAAACTACAACTTTTAAAAAATCAAAAAATTGAAAATATCATTAAAGATTAAAAAAGTAAAAAGGAAATATCTCTCTCACACTTGGGGGAACCTGCAAAGAATTCTGATACCATATTAGACAACCACTCCGCCCACACACTTTGTCCAAAAGATTAAGCTAATGAACAGCGAGGACTTTAGAATATTAGCAGCGAGACTTCACCCTCATCCCAATTTGTTTACACTTATAGAAGGTACATGGCATTCTATGAATTTAGAATTGCTGTTTAGGAATGAATTGTGTAAGTTAGTTGCAATACCAAATACTTCTAAAAGGAAGGAGACAAATCCTGGATGCTTAGTGGAGATGGCCAATATAAAGTCCTCTTCACCTTGCCCACAAAGTGTTTGAGAAATTGACAATGGCTAAGCATAGAGCTCTTCTGTTTTATCATGCTTTCATAATTCTCATCCTCACTCTGAGTTTATTTTGCAAAGCAACTTCTGAGGATAGAAAGGTAAGAGTCATCTTTGTTGTAAAACAATAGTCTTCTCTTTTGCTTGATGGCTAGGAAGATTAAAAATAAATTAGAAATTTCATCTTATTGGGAACTCTCTCACCGGTGCCAATTATTTCTAGTTTTATTTTTATTTTTCTTCTTGAGTGTGAATACAATCATGTTGATGCAGGTGTATATTGTGTACTTGGGATCAATTCCTGATTGGGTTTTCTCACCATCTTCTCACCACCTTAGTATTCTACGGAGAGTTGTCCAGGAAAGGTATGAAGTCTAAGTGATTTTTAAGGTTACCTCTTTATTTTTCCATTTAATTATAAGATAGTTTTTTATTCTTGTTTCTCTTACTCTCTATAGTGGTTCTGCTGAAAATTTGTTGGTAAGAAGTTACAAAAGGAGTTTCAATGGATTTGCTGCCAAGCTCACTGACCAGGAAAGAGAAAAACTTTCTAGTGAGTGCTCGGCGACGCTTTCTTACGCCCTTGGAAAAGAGTAATATGGTTTGGTTTGAGAATTTATCGAGTTTATAAACTGTGCATTGCAGATATGAAGGAAGTGGTCTCTGTCTTTCCAAGCAGACCATTGCAACTTCAAACAACAAGATCTTGGGACTTTATGGGTTTCAATGAGAAAGTCAAGCGAAATGCTGGTGTTGAGAGTGATATTATTGTTGGTGTGATTGACAGTGGAATTTGGCCGGAGTCAGATAGCTTTAAAGATGAAGGTTTTGGTCCTCCTCCAAAGAAGTGGAAAGGTGCTTGTGAAGGCGGCAAAAATTTCACTTGCAACAAGTATGTTTCCTCAGTATTCATCATTCTAGTGATAGAAGTTGCTAGTAATAAGTAATCTCTAGTTGGAGATCCATTATGTCAATTGTTATGAAAGAAACCTGCACAAATCACATAGCAAAACTAGCCAAGAAATTAGAACAGAGAAAAAGGGAAATATCACACATATTTACACAGTTCAGAAAACTTCTTTACAACAGTGGGACTGTGGGAGAGACCTGAAAATCTCACCCTTTTCCACTTTTGCACTCTTGAGTTCTGGCACTCTTTAAGAAAACCACAATTTGCAGTCACTCTCACCCATAGTGAACCTCTCTTTACTCTTGGTGTTCGTCCTCTTTGACCACACTCTCTATGGTGTTGGCACCCTTCGACATAGGCACGTTCTTGGTGTTTCAATGCTCTTGTGAAAAAATTACACAACCGCACTATTCATGTGAAAGCATGGCAACTTAATACTTTGGGTTCAGACGACTAAATCACTGAAATCTATGACAGTATGTATAAACTACTAAGGTTTTATTAACAAAGAAAAAAAATGTTCTTTTTACAGCAAGGTCATTGGAGCACGATATTACTTAACAGAGTCAGCAAGGGATGAATGGGGTCATGGAACCCACACTGCCTCAACAGCAGCAGGGAATGCTGTAAAGGATGTAAGCTTTTATGGACTAGCACAAGGAACTGCAAGAGGAGGTGTTCCCGCTGCAAGAATTGCAGTGTATAAAGTGTGCTCCCATGAAAAATTGTGCAGTGCACACAATACCTTGGGTGCTTTTGACGATGCTATTGCTGATGGAGTTGACATTATTACAATTTCTGTTTCATTTACTGCTATAAGAGATTTCGACGAGGACCCTATTGCGATTGGTGCTTTTCATGCAATGGAGAAAGGGATACTAACATCAAACTCTGCCGGCAACAATGGTCCTTCAGGTGCTACTCTGTCAAGTGTAGCTGCATGGATGCTTACAGTTGCAGCAAGTAGCATGGACCGTCGGATTATTGACAAGGTTGTTCTTGGAGATGGAAGGACACTAGTTGTACGTACAATTGATTTCCTCCATCCTCAAAATAAAAGATTTAACGATAAACTTGTATATTTCATTTGTTATATACTTTTCAATGGTGTTCACACAAACAGGGGAACTCTGTCAACACTTTCGCATTAAATGGAACAAGTTTTCCTCTGATACATGGAAAAGATGTTTCAAGGAACTGCACAGAAAAAAGTGCCGGGTAATTCTTGTACCCCTGTCCTTTTTTAACTGTGAAATTTATGAAGTAATAAGATGCTAGAGTACTGACTTGTTGCATTGCAGAAGTTGTGAACAAGGTTGTCTGGACAGTGATTTGGTGAAGGGGAAGATTGTGCTATGTGATCGATACACTAGTGGAGTTTCTGAGGCCTACAAAGTTGGTGCACTGGGTTCAATTTTAACCAATTACATCAATATTGATGATGCTTCTTTTGTTCTCCCATTACCTGCGTCAACTTTAAACAACACAGAGTATAATGAGGTCATGTCCTACATGAACTCCACCAGGTATAGATTCTTTCGGATACTGATAAGAATTGTCTCATGATGATTATTTTCATTAAAGGATTGAATGCCTCTCTTGTAGAGATCCTCAAGCGAACATATTAAAAAGTGAAGTCATAAAAGATCTGGTTGCACCTATTGTTGCCTCCTTGTCTGCTCGTGGACCGAATCTCATTTTACCCAATATTATCAAGGTTCATGTTCTGATCACTTACAGTTACCTTACATGTTCGTAGAGATGTATAACATTTAAGGTCCTATGTGTTTCAGCCAGATATAAGTGCCCCGGGGGTAGAAATTTTGGCTGCATATTCGCCTAATGCTTCCATCTCAATTCCGCATGACACGAGGCGTGTTAAATACAACATAATGACTGGAACCTCCATGGCTTGCCCCCACGCCACTGCTGTAGCTGCATATGTTAAAACGTTCCACCCTGATTGGTCTCCTGCAGCCATCAAATCATCTATTATGACTACTGGTATGGTCTTCATAACAGATATTCCTTCAATAGCATTATTTTGAACTTTAAAAGTATGATACTACTACCAAACCTTTTCTGTGCTTGTAGCTTGGCCCATGAATGAGACCAACAGCAACATTTCCAGTGGTGAATTTGCTTATGGATCCGGACATATTAATCCTGTAAAAGCAATAGACCCCGGGCTTGTGTATGAAGCGTCTAAAGAAGACTACGTAAAGTTGCTATGCATGAAATATGAAGAAAGCATGGTTAGACTTATATCAGGAGACAACAGCAGTTGCCCTACAGGTTCTGAAAAAGGATCTCCAGTGGATCTTAATTACCCTTCAATGGGAGCTAAAGTTGCAGCAGTGGAACCTTTTACGGTAAAATTTCACAGAACAGTTAAAAATGTTGGCCTTGCAAACTCCACTTACAAGGCCATTATGTCTCCTAATGCCAAAGTTGACATCAAGGTGGTGCCAGAAGTTATTTCCTTCGCGTCCTTGAACGAGGAGAAGACTTTTGACGTAACGGTTGCTGGAAGTGGTTTGCCATATGAATCGCGAGTTTCTGCTTCACTGGCTTGGTCTGATGGTACTCATAGTGTTAGAAGTCCAATTGTTGTGTACACAGTACCTAGAATAATGAGTAAAGAGACCTAACATTTCCAAATGTGTTAGTATGACTTTTAAAGAGGCTTCATTCAGCTTACCGGGAAGAAAATACGATGCTTAAAGATTCCTTGTCATTGCCCGGTTTAAGCTTTTTTTTCTTCTTCTTGTTTTAGCTTTCAACAATAGCCAAGCATGGAAATCTTCAGTTATATGTGCCTTCCCTATTGTCTTTCTCACTATGAGCTTATTATTGTGCAAAGACACTAATGAAGAAAGAAAGTAGAAAATTGAAAATGCCTTGCACCAAAACAAAATGCCATTTAAATGTTGGCCTTGCAAAGTCCACTTACATGACCAACATTTTCCCAAATTCCAGATTAATCCTTAATTTCCTTCAGTCTTTGAATGAGGAGAAAAGGTTGGATTAGTTAATGCTAATTGCTATTTTAGGTTTACTAGTTACTACTTTAATTGCAGACGTGGGTTAGACCAGGCCATGACAGTAAGCTCCCCCTCTTGCACTCAATTGACATTAGTTTTACAATAAATTGCACATAAGCCAAAAAAAAAAAAAACATCTGTTAAGGTCTGCGCAAGCACAATGTGTGGTACTTACCTTGAAAACCCAGCAAGTTTTTTTTAAATTTTTTTTTTTCAGTTGTGAAATCCAATTATACCCTGCACTCATGAGAGCTTCTCTCATCTTCGACTGTTAAGTTAGAGCCCTACGCCTAAACCCCCCTCTGTAGACAGTAGAACTAGGAGTAGTTTATCATCATACTTCCAATGGCGACTCGTGCATTTTCAACATCAAAGTTCGCAATTTTCTCCTCAATACTCCTTCGTGGCCTAAAAAGAACAACCACCCAAGAGACCCCATTGCTTCGAAAATTCAGAATTCCAGAATCAGAAATCGAGTCGTGGAAACCCATTTGTGGGTTTAGGCTATACCACGATGGGAGGCCGAGAGGACCGCTTTGGAGGGGCAAGAAGCTGATTGGCAAAGAAGCGCTTTATGCGATATCGGGCTTGAAGCGGTTCAAGGATGACGAAGAAAAGCTTGGCAAGTTTATAAAGAACCATGTTTTGAGACTCTTGAAGATGGATTTGATTGCTGTTCTCACTGAGCTTGAGCGTCAAGAAGAGGTCAATTTGGCAATTAAGGTACTCTTTTCTGTGCTTAAATCTAGTGTCTTTTTGCATTTGCTCTTCTGGGTTGTTCTGAAATTTTCTTTCTTGGGTATATAACTTGTGCTATGTAAATCCACTTAAGTATTGCTAGTATAGAATTGTCGTGGAAAGGATCTCAGTGGGTGCTCGTTATGTGTTTGATTAAACGCCCAAAAGTAATGTGCGCTCTTGGACACCTTGAATATGCTTAGCTAATGTTTAACAGTTTAAGAAGCATTATCACTTTCTTTTCCTGATGTAAGCCACTTCGTCAACTTAGCTTTAGTATTAGTTTTGCTGGGTTGTGTTTCTGTGAGTAATGCAAGCTCGTGGTGTATGGTAAAGTTGGATTGGAGAGGGTCCTTTTTGAGGCCAATTCCATCTTTGTCATATGGTTAAATCGGCCTTAACTTTTCACGTGTAGTTATAGATGTTAAGATAGCTTTTTGGATTTGGAATAGCTAGTAATTGTTAAATGTTGTTGAAATCTCATTCTCAAGATTACCATATGAACAATGACTCAGGAAGACCACATTGCCATATGAAAGTGAGAAACAAGAGTAGTTTGTGTTCACATTTTGGGTTTATTATTTCCTTCAAGCGCTCAGGTTCAACCCAAACTCTTCCCATGCACAGATGGTGTTTTTATTTTAGTTGTTTCTCAGAATACAAATTATAGCATGCTGTGGTTTGCAGAATTGTTTCTCAGAATGCGTGAGAAAAAAATGGATTTAGTTCATTATTTTGAATGCAATTCCTTCTAGATTTCCACCATCGTGATTTTTGTTTCAATTGACTGTTCAACTTTTCTTTAAATTGACTATTGAGTTTTATTTTTCTTTCTCCAATTTTTGATTGGGCTTACAAGCCACTCAATTAATTTTCAGGTGTTTAATGTGATTCGAAAGCAAGATTGGTACAATCCTGATGTCTATCTGTATAAAGACTTAATCATTTCATTAGCAAGATCTAAGAAAATGGATGATGTTATGCTGCTGTGGGACAGCATGAAAAAGGAGGATCTATTCCCTGATTCTCAAACATATACAGAAGTTATTAGGGGTTTTTTGAGCTCTGGTTCTCCTGCCGATGCAATGAACATATATGAAGACATGAAGAACTCTCCAGATCCACCAGAGGAGCTACCATTCCGTATTTTGTTGAAGGGGCTTCTACCACACCCCCTTTTGAGAAACAGAGTCAAGCAAGACTTTGAGGAGCTCTTTCCTGAACAGCACGTGTATGATCCTCCAGAAGAGATATTTGGTGTGCGCTGCTGAGGCTTGCAATCTGTGCTTCATGCCTTTTTTTGTAGAACTTAGCATGCACCACACGCATGTTATATTGATTCTGTTATTGTCATCATCCAAATTGAAGTTTATTTGGTTCCAGGGCTTCAATTCATTTCTCACTTCATTGGAGGAGGTTGGAACGTAAAATTGCTATTCTTCTTTAGAGCATCGAAGTTTGGAGTTCTTGAAACGTAACTTGTCATGTGCTGCAAAATGCTCTTCTAGCCATGTGAACTGTTAGACCTGCCTGTGTTGCCATCGATGAGCATGTACATTAACTGATATGAGTGAAGGTGAATTTTGTACCCTGTATATCTTGGCACAGCCAATTTCTAGGGAAGCTTAAGGTGCCCTCAGGATTTTTAGGTGGCGAAACACACTGTTGCTTTACCGTGCAAACACCAAATTTAGCGAGGTGGACAATGGAATCGTGAAAGTTTAAATGCCCAAATGACTAAATGTGCACTACAACATAGAAATCTGATGCTCAAATAGTATGGCATGAACCGGTGGTTTGGTTTTGCCTCCAGATTTGACAGCAAGAAACCATTTGGCCCCCCAAAAAACAGCACAAATATTTCTCGGGCCAAAGAAAAACCTGTATTATGGTTTTCGTTGCCCACGCAAAACGGTTCGGGTTTAAACTGCAAGATATTGAATTTTCCTGTAAAAGTAGTTTGCTAAAAGATATACAATGTCCTTGCTCTCTTGCACTCAAATTCACATTCCCCTTTCTGCAGTTTAGAGTAGTTTAGACAATCACCTGTATATCTTGCACTCAAATTCACATTTCTCTTTCCGCAGTTTAGACTGGTTGAGAGTACACCTGTATATAATTAAAAAAATTTAAATGACTAATCAGATTTTTTTTGTATGAATCCTAGGTGAACTCCACCTACTTACCGAAAGGTTAACTCCACCGACTTACCAAAAGGTGCACGCATGTCTTTTGATTCTTTTATTGAAAGTAGATGCTGGAATGAGAATAATTCCTACTTCTTGCCCTTTCTATTCATAGTAACTAAACATGTCAAAAACCACTACTCTTATTTTGCACTTAGTTTCAGTTACTTTTTAAATTATTATTGTAGTGTTTTTTTATTCCATTTTTTATAACTATTATTGTGTAGTTAGTGGGGGTTAATTTGTTTATGTTTAAAGAATTTATTTATTTATTTATGACTTTGGTGTTGGCTTTATAGTAGTTGTAGTAATAAGAAGTTGTTGAATAGTTTGCGCTTAATCCTGCATTGTACATTCCAAACAGTAAGGACCAAAAGCAAGGGTAAAATTTGCTGAAGAAATCCAAAGGACCTAGAACCAATAATTGTACCACCTATGTCGTAAGCATCCCACTTCAAACCAAATCCACAATCAAACAAAACTAAATTTCATCTACAATCATGTTCACATAATTCTGCCCTTTCTATTCATCACATCTCATGCTTTTCGAATATTTTCCTTATGTCATACAGATCTCAATTTTACGAGAAAAAGACTTCCCCGTCATCGGTTGTATACAACTATGTATGACGCATATAATTTTCTCAGTCTTCATGAGCTATGGTCCTACATAAGGACTGGTGGGTTTACTAGTGAATAGTACATTGATATTAAAAGGGAGAGAATGTTGGACCAAGCACTACTTGAAGCACATCCGACAGAGGAAACCTCATCTTTTTATCCTCTTGGTGGGATCAGAAGCTTTAACATTCATTTCTCTTTCCCTCTCACCGTAGTCTTCAACTTATATATATTCCAGAAAAATCTATCACACAATAGGCCATTGGCTAGGGAGATGAAGTAAAAGCCTATGTATAGGCATGAGAGCTAGAGAGAGATGAGATGAAGATACTCCACTATTATCAACACGGACGGTGTCTTTAACTCAAGTGGCAAAAGAGAGTAAAGTTACGGATTAGAATTAGGATACGTTAAAAGGTTGGATCCCCTTCGATTTAACCATAAAATATCAACCTATTCAATCATCCATCTACGAAAAACGTGGCACTCCCCGATTAGTCCATGTGGGAAGGACATGCGGAGCCCACGTGGCACTTATCGGTTATGTGTGTGGGGAAAAGATGATTGTATTGTATCAAAGACTAAAGCGAACAGGAATATGTAAGGAAACCGCAAGTGAAGTTCCAAATCTTTGATGGGAAACGGGAAATAAATGTTGTTTGCATGAAAATAGAAAGAGGGTGTTTTATATTGGTGATGGTGTCACATGGGCAGGCACCACTTGCAATGCCGTCTTTTGTAGAACTACCAATATAAATTTGGCTTCAGATAGTGTGTGATCTTCATCACGTGCTCTGCTTTTCTAGTTTTCTTCCTCCTGCAAAATCTTATCTGCTTTGCTTTGTTTCATCAACTGGGTTTTTCTTGGAAACTGCTTTTTTGGAGAGTGCTTTTGTTTGGAGTGGCTTTTTGAGTTGACTTAGAGAAAGAAAGGAAGTAAAATGGAGAGTGCTAAGAAGCAGGGCAGCGCAGCTTCCTCATTGACTGCTGATCTCTTTGGTGTCAAGGAGCCACCACCCAAGTCTTCTACTGGGATTTTTGCATCTATTTTTCCACCTCCATCTCAGGTATATATGATTCTACTGAATTCATATTTATGCTGTCTGCTTGTTCTGCATAGCATAAGTGTCTCCTGCCAAGAAGCTGCTTTTAAAAGCAGAGAAATTGGGTGAAGATGAATTTGGCTTTTACTTAGGTTTCTTTTTGCGGTTACATATACCGCTTATAATTTTTATGATAAACTTTTGTGAACTTTATAATAGAGAATTGAGAATTCTTTAAAAAGGAAAAGTAAATTCTTGCTCAGAAGTACCAAACGGGGGGGCGGGGGAAGAAAGTTATTATGGTTTGGTCAAGTTCCTTGAAGTTGCAGTGAAGTGTTTCATGTTGTGGCCAAGCTTTACCTGCTTGTTCTTGAACCGGAGGCTGGGGACGGATTCTTTAACGGAATTCTATCGAGAAAATAGCCCAAAAAGAAAGAACAATTTGTTCCTCATAGTTCTTGCATAGCAGTTTTCTTCACGGATTCTCTTTGTCTAGGAAAATATAATACAACATAGAGAATAGACAAGTCTTCTGAGACTGAGATTAGTGGAAGTGGGTAGAAAGATGAGTGTCCTTGAGAATGCTTTGTGCAGTGAAGTGTCCTGATCACTTAGAAACATAGACTCTTACTTTGTTGGATTTGTCTTCCTGTATCTGACTTATTTATCCTGATTTTAGGTGGTAGGAAGGAACTCTTCAAGCTCTGAGCTGACAGAATACTGGCAAAAACAGTCCTTGGGAAATCATGCATGGAACACCAAGCAAGGTAGTCCAGGTTTGTATCAAGCTGAATTGCTAATTTAGCTTCATTATTTTTCTCTTCTTATTCTGTGTTTATATTCAACCATGTCTCAAGGTTTCTTGACAAAGAACCTCTTTTAATTTTGATCATTTACACTGAATTCATATAATTTCTTACAATTTACTTCTTTTCTTTTTGAAGTGGAAAATGACCATTTGATTTGATGTATTGCTCCTAACTGAGAAGAAAGCTTGTTTAACTAGCAACCACGCTAATTTGAGTGGGGTTTAAGTTCTTAGAACTTTTCCATGTAATCAACTGCTACAACTAGCTTCCATGGTCATCAGATTCCCTGCATTCACTACCATTATCATATGCTTCTTTTGTAATTCTCAAGAACCTCTTAAATGTTGGATACTGAAAGCTTATTGCCTCGACCTTTGCGTTTTCTTAAATAATATAGCTATAAGTAGCGAAGGTGCACGCTATAGCTTACCCAACAAGGACCGCAGTTCAGTTCTTCCGGAAGAAAGAGCAGAACCATGTTATCTAAGTTCATCTCTTTACTATGGTGGGCAAGAGGTGTATTCCCAGTCCCCAAGTACCCATGCCTCTGGATCCTACCCTATAGTGAGTCTTGATAAGTTGATCATCAACATAATACATAGACTGCTGTGATATTGATAGTATCAGCATGATTAACTGATAAAAATGATGTGAGAAACTGATTCTGTTCATTACTTTGTGATTGAATTAGTTCAAGAAAGATGGGGGAGAAGATGATCCTAACGGAAGCAATTCGAACAGTGCTGCCCGAGGAAATTGGTGGCAAGGTATTGCTATTACAGATGACATTAATAGTAGTAAGTTGGTAGCATATAGAGTGATGTTGTAGAGTAGATCAGTCCCTGAACCTCTGACTTGTGTTTTTGCAGGTTCACTCTATTATTAGGACCTTTCCTTGCCTAGCCGTATGAATTCTTCATCTATTATTCAAGGTATATTCACTTTTAGATCCATTTCTCCAAATGGATTGCTCTTGTTGTTTTGACATCTTATTTCAGTCAGAATGTCTTTTAGCATTGTCTCTGAAAGTAGCTGATGTAAGCAGCCTTATGTATTTTCATTTTGCAGGTATTCATGAGGCTTAGGTTTTTAAAGTATGGAAGAAGTGTAATATAAATAAGTGACTGATGCGGGCATTAGTTGCAAAAGATGCTGAGCAGGAAGTGCAAAGCTTTTATGTCGGTATGATCAACTGTTTCTTTGGAGTTTTACCAAGAAGTTCTGAGTTTCCGAAATGTTGAGTTCTTACTACTCTCCACTGGACTATGTTTCTATATTGAGTTTAAAAGTTGTTTCTTTCTGTTAAATTAAAGCCTGTGATGTCTCACAGGCTAATGGTATGAGCTTCTTGCTCTGAACATACATGCTTGAAGTGACTCTGGTTTCTTATGCAACGTGTTTTCTCATTATGATAGGTTTAGGGATTATGGTGTTTTGCTAAGAAATGCTACCCTTAATTGCATCTCCATTAGATTAGAAGTTTTCATAGTTGCTGGTCAAGCAAAACTCAAACTTTTTTTTTTCCTTCAAGAGAGTAAGAGGATACATGGAATTTTAGCAGAGAACAAAAAAAATGTCATAAAAAACCTCCACACTAGCTATCCTTGGCTAATCAGCCAATTTAATGCATATGGAAATTGTCAAAGATACTTACAGCTTCAATACAGATTGGATCTTCAGCCGTGTCTGGCCTTTTCTCCATATGGCGGTTTTTTGTTAGAAAAGCTTGCTTCTAAAGCCGAAAATCTGGTGACAAGCCTCTAGTTCATCTTCAAGAAAAGTTTTCTACACTACCTGGTCCTCTGAACTTTCAAAATGTTGTAGTCTGATGCCATAATCATCCTTGGGGACTAGAGATATATGAATGATCTGCTAATTAAGTAAGTGTTATGGAATCTGATATTGACAATAGTTGTCCCCTCTGTTCTCATCATTGGATATGCAAAGGAAAAGCCTTTCATAAGCAGCAGCCATTTTGGTAGCAGTGAACAATTGCAAACCTCTCTGCCTTGCTGCCTGGCCTTTCTGCTTTAAGTCTCCTCTGCCATCTTTCCAAACTCTATAGAGGGTCGTCTTTAGTGAAGCTATTGTTGGTGAAAATGTATATCCCACTTCTGTGCCAACAACCACAGAACCCGTAATGCTGGCAAGCCTTGTTGCCATTACTGGCTTCCCAGACAGCATTGCTTCTAACAAAGTATGATCCAATCCCTGAGCACGTAGAGTCGGGTTCACAAAAATATCAACTGCGTTATAGAACTCAGCAAGCTGAGCTTGTTCCAGTGGCCCCAAAACAAGTACATTAGTTCCAAGATCTCTGTACCTAGCACCCCAAGGACCATTACCAGCAACCAGAACCACAATACTTTGCTGGAATGCTTCATTTTCCTTTAGCATTTGTTTCAAAGCCTCAAACATCAAGGGGTGCCCTTTATCCTTTACCAACCTTCCAGCCATTCCCAAAACCAGTGTCCTGGATTCAGGTACTCCAATTTTTTTCTTAAAGTCATTTCCCTTGGCAATGTCTGGCTTAAAAATATCCTCATCGACACCATTAAGAATAATGTGAACGCGATCATCCGGGAGCATGTAAATCCTCTTGAGTACATCTCCAACATGGTCACTGGTAGCAACATGGTGAGCATAACTGGGGAAAAACCTCACCTCTGCAATAACCTTCATAGTTCTTTCAGTCAATGCAGATCCCTGTGGTTCTTTGGGGCTGCGCAGAAGTTCTTGTATGATGTCAGAATGGATAGTTTCATATGCAATCCCATGCCAAGTAACAGCCAGGTTTGTCTGGTTACGCGATCGAGTGTGCAAGAGGCCAACGCTTTCAGTGTGGATCACATCAAAAGGCCTTCCTGTTGAGTTTTGAGTTTGAAACAGCTTCCAAACCAGAGCTTGGTCCAGATACCCAGCAGCAGTTGGTTTTGAGAGGTGAAAATACAAATTGCTTATCGGGTACCTTGGGAAGGAGGAATTTGAAGAAGGAGAAGTGGTAAAGATGTGAAGCTCATGACCCCTTTTGGCAAGTGCAAGGTGGAGGGTCAAGGCATGCCTTTCAAGCCCTCCTGCTTGAGATCTATGAGGCCATTTCTTGACAAACAGAGCAATTTTAAGAAGCTTCAGAGGCGGTTTTGAGGAAAAAGCAAGCTGATTCCATGCAGAAGGGAATGCAAAGAGGTCATTGATTTGGTTTTGCTTCAGCTCCATTTTTTGGTATAGAGAGTAGCCTGGACCATAGTAATGGCACCAGTAAATGAACGAGATAAATGACCACACACACAACACCAAGACGATGCAGCAAAGACGGCGAAAGTTCAACACAGTAACCGAATCCTTCGCCATTGAAGAAGTATACTAAAGTAAAATTTGCAACTACACAGAGTGTACAACAACAACAAAAGGAAAGAACAAATCTTTGAGAACACTTTTCCTCTGTTTCTGATTCAAATGGCATCTGCACATGGCCACCTACAAGACTAGATGTACAAGAGAAGCAGATCCTATACAAATTGGCAATCTCGATAGATTGTTTATGAAGAAATACGAACCTTTTCACAGAAGCAACATCCATTGACTTCATAAATTCATTTTGGCCTACCCAACAACCCAAATTTCAAGCCTTAATAAATTCATATATGAACAATTTGTCTCTACAGATAAAAATGTAAATTCAACTTCCCTTTTCATGGATTTATACTTTTCTATCGAGTAAAAGCGTGTAGCACAAGAAACACATAGATGACGAGGGCCAGAGGAACCAAAGTCACCAGAGGACCAATTGCAGCCAAAGTGTAGAAACTCCCACAACCCAACCTCCCCAATTTGATCTGAACCAAGTCCACCAGAGCCATCATCAAAAACCCACATCCCAAAACCGACCCGAAAGCTGAAACCAACGTCCCGACCCGCAAAGCGACCCGGTTCAAATGACCCATGTTGGTGCCACGGACGTGGTACCCGTAGCCACCGTCGCTGCCAGCGGCTCGGCTGATCTTGATGGCTTGCTTGAGAGCAAGGGCGACGAGGCTGGAGAAGAGGAAGGAGCTGAAGGAGTACACGTGGAAAGAAATGAGACCCTCGGCGGAGTCGGCCCCGGCGGCGCAAGCCTTGTCGGAGCCGATGAGCATGGCGGCGGGGTCGGTGGTGGGGTACCAATTGAGGCCGACGAAGATCGCGAAGGAGAAGAGTGAGTTGACGTTAACGATGCCGTCTAAGGCCATTATGTGTATGCGCGTCGTGGGCGTTGGGCGGCGTGAGACGTCGGACATTTCCGTCTTCGCCGTTTTTGTGGCGGTTGCGGCGGTGGAAATGAAAACGGAGAAAACATTTTTTGTTTTCTTCGTTTTTTATGAAATAATGGGACGTTGGGATGTTTTGTTTTGTAGCGATATAATGGAAAACGTGGCTTTGAAGCTTGAAATTGAAACTGAGAGTAGCGTGTGTTTTCTCTTTTCTGGGGTAACGTGTTTTTTCAGGCAAGGGAACGAAGGAAGGGGATGAAGCAAAGCCAAAGACATGTGAGAGTTTAAAAGTTGGGGAAAAAATAAGTTTGAAAAAAAGCAAAAAGTTGCGCCGTTGCCGGGGATCGAACCCGGGTCACCCGCGTGACAGGCGGGAATACTTACCACTATACTACAACGACTTGTTGATTATTTATCAACTTCTGTTTTATTTAACAGCACGATTGTAAGAGAGATCAAGACTTTTTATCTACCTTGTAGATGGCTCTCATTTCTATTATAAATATGGCGCTAAAATAAAATACACTTTTTTTTCGGTTGCTTTTTTCTGGGTTTTGATACATTGCATTTCGGTACATCTAATGTAGTATCTTATCCTTTTTGCTGGGGCTAGTCCAGTCACAAGCAATGACATCATTTTCCTAATGTTATACGGCTAACTTTTTATAAGATTTAGGTGTCACGCTTGGAAGATTAAATTGATAAGTTTGAATTAAATGAGATAGAGACCCATCATCATTATCTTGATTCAAAAAAGTTGTTAACTAACATGACTTTTTTTTAAATGTTAAGGATGTCCATATGGTACTTTACATTCTTTTCTTTTTTGAGTATATTTCAATGATTGGAACCGCCTATATTGAGATCATCCTTCAAGAATGAAGAATTATCCATACAATTAAAAAATCCTTTAAAAATTGGTCATTTAAAATGTGCAAAAAAATCGTAATTTGTTAGGTAAAAAAGAAACAAAATTGTGGATAATCGTTGAACAATTTCCAATTGAGCGAAAGATTTTGCATGAATAATCCTTGAAAAAGGAACTTTATCATTGATTCATAACCGAGAAATAGAATGTCCTTATCATCAACAGATAGACATAGATTAACTTATTGAATACATCCTTGAAACTTTGCACATAAAATTAACATGTAGCGGTACCTTAATTACCATACTCAACCGCCTTCATATCATCACATTGATCACAAGTCTCAATTTGACTGGTCTAAGCTGAAAGAAACACAACACAAGCTATGTTTATTGTAGAATATTCTTAATTAATTAAGCACTGTGATCCTTGACAATGGTGACGGCGCTGGTTGCATTTGCCATAACGTAGCTGGACACACTTCCCAGCAGCACCCTAAATTCAACAAAATACAAATAATTAATACTAACCATATCAAGTGTTAGAATTTGATGTATTGGTTGTAAATATACCTTTGGATGGTACCAAGGCCCCTGCTTCCAAGGACCAAGCAGTCAAGCTTTAGATCTTCGACTGCCGCGCAAAGTTTCTCCCTCGCATCACCCCAGTAAAGCTTTGCCACCACCGTCACCTAAAATCAATTCACACAAATTTAGCATACAAAACGTAATAAAATGTTCTCTCGTCAAACAGTCTGATAAGTTATCGCGTCAAATATTATCATCAATCAAAATCGTTGATGGATTGACAGTCTGATAACATACATGGTTCTGCCTGTGTGCAGTGTCGAGCAAGTCCAAGACCTCCGGATCGACCTCGACTTCATAGTGCTCAATCACCGCTTTTTGACGGAACTCCGCCAATGGAATCAGAGCTGCATACAGACAAATTTCAAGCTCAAAAAATCCAAACACATCATCCAGAAAATATAATAAAGCTTAGTAAATTAATAAGATGATATATAAGTAAAGTACGTGATCCGGTGGTGGACCAAAGAACGTTGCGGCTCTCATCGCCCTGAGAGGGCTTGACGTGGATGGCGTACAAGGTGTCACCCTTTTCATGAGCCAGATTATTGATAGCCCATTTCAGAGCAATCTTGCTTCCCTTTGAGAAATCGACGGCCACCCCTATCTTTCTATCTCTTGTCATCTCGATGAATTATAAAAGTAGAAAATAAAAAAACAAGTGCTCTGAGCCCTGAGGAATATGGTAGAAGAAGCTAGGAGATAGATCTGAGCGTTGAACTTTCGGTGGGGATTTGAATTCTATTTAAAGTCACAGGATTTTTTATGACATAATGATCTGCTATTCTCTGGTTTAGGACTGGTAGGTGGTGCGGAAATACTCTTACATAATGATATATTAATGATTGATCTCTTCCCTAATGAAAGATTAAGAGAGGGACTAGTCCGAAGGTTGAATATTGAGTGAGACATCTCAACAAACAGTCCACTGGCTGAACAAATTATACAATTGATGGAGACAACAGGAGAAGAAGTATCCTTCTTGCTCTTTTCTACACTAGCTTCATATATTCTTCCCAAGTTTTCTCTTTCAACACTGCACTCTATAAGTTGCAAAGTACTAGAAAAACTCTTTCAAATGTGACCGTAACATTGTGGCGTAATGTCAAAGATAAATTATTTAAAATATTTATGGTTATGATTATTAACGTATGTGAAAAATTCTATAAGAGGTTAAAATATCGATTAGTCTTTGTGCGGATACTTGGATGCTCGGTATTAAACTTTTAGAATTTGAAATTTTAAAAGTTTCAATCCAATGTACACTCTAACTCTAAATTCTCCAAAAAGTATATTTGTGTTTATTTTTGTAAAAGACTACTAGGGTTTTTGTATACATCTTAACTTTAGCATTCACAATATACTAAGCCTAGAAGTACGGATCATCATTTGGCCCTAAGCCCATTGGTCGAAGTGGGTAGCTCGAGGCATGATGGGTCAAACTTTTTATTTTGTTTACACATGTTATAGATTAAGTTAACTTTTTCAATGTTGTCTGAAAATTTGTAACAAAAATTTATAAAAGACATTGAACCACAACCAACATCCAAGTGTACTCCCTAACCTTATTGTGTACTTAATTGAAATAATATAATATGTAGCATAAATTAATAAACTTGTTTTTTGGTTTTACACATGTTATAAATTAAGTTACTATTTTTAATGTTGTTTAAAAATTTATAATAAAAAATATAATTTTTTTTTAAAGGGCCGACTCATCTAGGTTCATGGGCGGCCCGGCCCACCAAACCTTGTTAGGCTCGACTCAATGGGAGGGCTTGAATTTTGGCTTTTGAAACCTTACTCCGGCCCAAATTTTAAAAACATATGAAACCCGACATGAATACAAAAGGTTCAGGCCAGCCCGGCCCCAACCCCGGTCCAATGACGAACCCTACCTAGAAAGCACCATGGTTTCAGAGTGACACCAAAAAGTAAAGGGAGAACTTTAGGCCTTGGTCACGAGGGAGCCCGACTGAGGAACTTATTGGGCTATACGTGCAACCTTTGATAGAATGAAAGCTGGACCGATTACATTATATTTCTGCTGCAAATATATGGAGCAGTAAATTGTTTTTAGTAGCCCAAGTGGGCATAACCTGCAGAAATAGTTGACAAAATCACCTAATTTAAAACCAGATTCAGAATCGTATATGCACCAGAAGAAGTGGGCTACTTTCAAAGATCCAGCTACTCCACGTTGATATATAATTGACAATATTTATTTCCTTATTTATTCTATCTGCATTGTTGAGAGGTTGTTGTCGGTCCTGTGCATGGCAAGCAACAAAAAATAAACACAATGAAAAGAATGTCGCGGTGGCCAAAGAGTCAACACTGAACCGCATCAACCCTCAACCATATTGGTGGTCATGACACATTGACACGACCTAACCCTAACCATTTGTGACTATATTATCTTTTGAACACATACCATTAAACAACTGATAATACTTGATGCATAAGCAAATTCGTAAAAATTTACCAAACTTATTTACCAAAAATAGTTCAGCATACATTTTCTTATAATCATAAGCACAAATAATCAAGTCGGGGCGAGACTTGTAATGCGATTTCATAATCTAGTCGTTCATTTTTCAAATTATCTTTCAACAGTCATCTTTGAAAGAAGAAAAAAAAAACCATCAAAATCAAATCATAAGACACAATACAAGAAAAGAAAATTCCCATGATTTAAGGAAATAAAATTCTCATGATTGATTGAAAGAAAATTTCCATGATTGGAATGAAAGAAAATTTCAATGATTTAAGGAAATAAAATTCTCATGAACAATTTGACAAGGCGCAATACATGAAAAGCTTATCTAGGTTTAACGGTGGTTTGGTGGGATGTAGATATAGGGGCACCGCAAATCTATCTAACGATTGGAAGGACGGAGGATAGCACAGCTGGACAAAACCGTCCAACTACCGATGCCCAACCCTTCTGAAACACAACATACCAAACAATAACTACAGCTACTACTAGTATATCAAATGTCACACTGGACCCACTTAATTACCTACTGGGTCCCACCCAAGTTCTCTTTAAAACACACACTTTTGACCCTTATTCTAGCTTTCTTGAGCTGCTTCTAATCATATAAATCACATATTCTCTTATCAAATCAAACCCAGCTCAGCGCTCTCTCTCTTCTCTGCTAATTGTTATTAAGAAAGTTAATTACTATGGTGGATTTTGAGTGCTCCTCCTCCAAACCCAACTACAAGGACTGGGATTTTAAAGCTGCTGCCAAAGGGTTCATTGGGTCATCAGATTTTAGCTCTTCTTCTTCGTCTTCTGTGCTTGAGGATGAACTCGTTTCCTCTGAGTCAGCTGAGACCACTGATGAGGACGACGATTACATTGCTGAGTTGACTCGCCAGATGACTCACTACATGCTTCAAGATGACCATGACAGAGCCAATATTAGCTCTCAGAAAAACCAAGAGGTACCTATAAAAGCAGTTAGTCCTGCACTCCAGATCCTGTGTTTGAATCTCTCTTTCAATATCGTTCGTATCAAAAATATGTATAAGACTAATTAATTAACTGAAGCTTACTGATTTTTGTTTTCCCAGTTATTGAGTCCTGTTGGTTGGCCACAGTACTCAACACTGTGGTCACCGCTGGGTTCGAGCTATGGTAGCCCAGAAGGGCCATCTCTGGAACCAACGCCACCAGCAACACCAGTCAAAAACCAAGCTTGGAACAGCTGCACATACGCTGACGTTTTGAAAAAGTTGGACAAATTAGATATAACCAACCAAGGGTTAAATTCTCCTCAGGGAGCAAGCACGTGTACCAAAGTAGCTGAGAACTCAGGTGTTGGATCTTGCTCAAAGCAAGGTCTAACTTTTGATCAAAGCCAAGATTTTCAGGTAAAAGTTAAATCTAACTTTTGGGTCATATTTGTTACTGTTTATAAGTTTACAGAGTTAGTCTTGTAACGGATGCTAATTTACAGTACATGATACATTCTCGATATGAATATAAGTTTTTAAGTAATTGACCGGTAACAAATAGACGATACATAATATACCGTAAATGATGCATTGTCGATATTTTATAGTATACCTTACTCAAACATTTCCTACTTTGGTCAGAAAGTTGAGGCCTATCATAGGCTAAAGCAAGAGAAAATTTCAAGCAAACAAGGGTCAAGTAGTAGAGGAAGGCAAGCCAATATTGGTAATCAACAATTTGAGCCTACTAACTATAAGCACCAGAACAAAGGAGGAGCTTGTGGAAGGTCAAGGTCTCCTACACAATTTGGACTCCCTGCAGCTTCAAACCCGTGGATGAGCCAGCAGGCAAGTCCGGGTATGAGGGCCGTTTTCCTTGATGGGTCTGGTTCGAAAACCAGGTCGTCCTGTGGGACAGGTGTCTTTTTGCCTTGTGTTATTGGTAACACTTCACAATCACCCAAGAAAAGAGGTACACATAATTAATCAAAATTTTAATTTGTTAATTTGTCAATTTGGGTTGGTAATTAGCAGAATAATTAGTGGTATTTTGTTTGGGTGTTAAAACTTAATTGTGGTTTCTTAGTCGTTGGAGTGGTTGGGTTTTTGAAGTGGAATATCACCTATCCCATGTTACAGATTAAGATATTTAATGGGATTTGATTATGTGTTGCATCTTTTGGTTTGACCCGGGATCTAATCAAGAATTGGGCTTCTTTACTTCTCAAGATTCCTTTTCGTCCCCAATCTCAAATTCGGTAGTGGCCAAAATTGTTGCTCGCTAGTGACTGGTGTGAAATCGAATCTTTCTTTCCTCTATGGTCCACTTGCTTAGGGTTTGGCCAAAATTGATTCTGTTTTTTTTATTTATCCTTTCAAAATTGACTTCAAAATAATTGAGCAACTTCTTTTTATGTAATTGAGATAATGTCATACAATTTCACATGTTATATTGTTAAATTATCGATAATAGTTTTGTTTAAATATGACGGCAAAATATATCATATTTTGTAAAGATCATGATATATGGTAACATTTCGGCTCTTTTATCGTCCACAGGATGTTCCCCTGTTCTTATACCCGCAAAGGTAGTGCAAGCCTTGAAAGTTCACTTCGACCGAGTTGGCGAGCTACCCCGACCCAACGCTACCGGCTTCTCTATACAAAATGGTACATTTTTTAACATAAAAATTTATTATAACTTGCAGAACAGATTATTCGATTGTCACTCTCGATACGATAAAATCTTGTTAAATGTGCGGTTCAGATTTGTGCATGAATTTCGGGCCTCTAACTTCTCTTCCTTCCTTCTCTTTCTTCCTTGTTTCGTTGAAGATGGATTTAACAAAGGTGGTAGGGTAAGCATGCAATCAACTAAAAAACGTCACTCACGGGGTGTGCCAGAGATGAACCATAATGAGATGGGTCTGCCGCAAGAATGGACATATTGACGCGGCTTTGGCACGTGCTATGCCTTAATATTCACCACCCATCATCGATGTTGCTAATCAAGCTCTCCTTCTCAACTACAGTCTACAGTGGGGTGTGTGTTTTGGCATTTTGTTCTTAGAAAAGAAGAAAAGAAGAAAAGAAGAAAAGGCTCCAAGAAAAAGAATAAAGAGAAAAATGACAGGCTGAAGTCGGTCAATTAGATTAGGGAATCTAAAGATAGATAGTTTAGGACAAAACATACAGATTCAAGAATATTATCTTCTTTTTCTTTCTTTCCCTTTTTTTTTTTCTTCATCTTTTTTCAAATAAACAATAAGTTTTAATTGCCTGGTATGAACGCAACAGGCTGGTCTTTGTTTGGTTAATGCACAGTATTACGTACCAATTCTGCTTTCATCATGTAATTAATATTTTTATTTTCATGGGGATTCTTTAGTTCACTAAAGAATTGGTTTCTTCATAAAGAGTTGAAGCAAATTTTGGTTCCGATCGAACTTAGGACCTCAAATACAAGGATAAATGTTCTTAACTACTTGAGTTACAAACCTTCTGTCAATGTCAATTTATTAAGTAATAGTAAAAACCCAAACGCAATAGATTATAATTAAACTTATATGGCTATTATCAAGTAAGTCGGTACGCATGCGAGTATTAGATTACCAAACTTATATAACTACTATCACGTAAGTCGGTATGCGTCCACGTGTTATGTTATCAAACTGTGAATCTAAATCACCAATTTAAGTAAAACTTAACTAATGATTGATGGAGATGAGATGAGCACTATGAAGAAATGACGCGTGGATATTGATAGTGGGCCTTTTAATTAACCTACTCAGCCTTTTTAGCCCACGCAATACGAAAGGCTGCTAGAGTTTGACATAGACCATACACGTTTCGGTTTGACACGTTTGCTGAGGGCAATTGATTGGTACTTTTGCTTCTTTCGTACACGTTGAGTCGCAAAAGTTTTAATACATAATAATAATGTTAAGAGAAGATTACCCTAAGCTATCAAATTGATCATTATATATTGATAAAATATGAGCTTGAGATAACAGCTTTTACATTTTATTATGGAAGAAGATTCTGGAATAGATTAATGTGATAATAAATTACAAGGGGAAATAAAATATTTCATACCTAATATATTCATTGACCTACAATAAAACAACTGTAATTTTAAATAGTAACTAGTTAATATGATTAAAGGACTCATTATTGTAGTGGTTTGGAGTAATTATTCTCTTAGGCAAGGTCCTGAGTTCGAGTTTTAACATATGTATAGTGTGTATGAGTTTAGTAATTATTGCTCATCTCAATAGGAAAAGTCCTATAAAAAAATAGATAAAAAAAACTAGTTAACATGGTGTTTCTAAAGCTACACGACAAATAAAATAAGAGCAAAGTGACGATGTCAACTGACTTGTTGAACTAAATATCATTCTAGCAAGAGATCATAATGTGAAAATCAAATATTTTTCTAAGATTGTTAAGTTTCATAGTTCATATAGATATATATTATGATTTATATAAAATTGAGCCAACTTTTATGGTTTAGCTAGTAGCTTTTCATGAGAGGGAAAACATTCCTCGTGAATAAATGAAAGCAAATGTATCCATCTTGACGTCTAAAGACTTTTTTTTTCAATTTTTTTAAAAAAAATATAAGTAATAGTCTAAATTATAAAGATAAAGAGAGGTTTCTCCCACACACACTATCAAGATATCATGCAGGTTCAAACATAAGACCATTGATATGCAAGTTATAGATCTTTTCCATTGAGCTAGACCGTTGACAAAGACTTTTTATTTTAATTTTAATACAAATGATAGTCTAAATTGCTCTAATTTATCTAGTCTACGAAGAGAGGAATTCAAATTTGAGTGTAAGAAGACAAGCTCACTACCATGGCAAACTCCACTAATCCACATCTGCATGCAAAGACAATAAAAGTGCAAATAATAATACAACATGACAGATTTGTAATACATTAAACACTACCTATATAAAAATAAATCAAATACCACACAATTTTTAATTACTAAATTTCACAACTACCTTACCATAATTAGTCTGTGAGTCGAGTCGATCGAATAAGAACTCTGATGCTAAGCATGTTATTTGTCTTAAATTGGCAAAGCAAAATGGCACAAAATTACGAATATTAATTCTTAATTAATGATTATTTAAAGGAGGCCTACAACTTAATAATAGACCGAACGAGAGCTAAATTCTTCACGTACAATCACTTTGATGTAAAATAACAAGAAACTCCTAGGTTCTCTGTTTCTATATCATATATGTTTGGCTCTCCCAAGGGGCTACCTACTTAGTTACCGATGACAATTAGTTTATAATTAGATTCATTCCTTTTACCAGAAGATGCATATATTTTATCTCAATGATCGTTTGTTGACGCTGATGTCAATGCAATGCATTATAAATGGTTTTTACTTTTTACCAAACCACCAGAAAAAGACAAATTGGCCGAAAAAATTGAAAAGGACACAGAAGTTATAGTGGCATATTAATCTTAAGGGTCATTATATAATAGGCCCTTGCAACTCTAATAGTCTATACAAAAATTCATCTACATATTTACTTCCAATCAAAACCCAATTTTGAAAACAGATGTCATGAAGGATAAAATTGTCCATTTCTTATCACTTTTTTACAAAATCTTGCCATTTTTGTTATCCCGCGATTTTTCCTAAACAATCCCTAATATCTAGCCTTTTCATTATTATGGTGTTGCTGGACTCAACAAATCAAAACATTCTCATAATACATATAATATATGTTCGTTCATAAATAATATGTATATATAGCTATACATATAAACCATAATTACATATAATGTAGGTATATTGGATGTCGTATAATGTAGGTAATTTACCTATACATATTTTCTTAGTAGGTATATTATTTAAATGGTATTGGATGACATATAATACCTAAATCCTAATCGTAAGTACATTAAAATTAATGTAGGTAGATTGGATGTCGTATAATGTAGGTATATTGGAACAGATAATTATGTACACTTTTTATAAATTAAAAACAGGTACACTATTCATACTAGGTAAATTATATTTTTCATAAAACAAACAATAAAAAGATTATTAGTTATTTTTCATAGAACAAGTAATAGGTACATTATGTTTTTAACATAATTAGTATGTACAGTATTATTCATAAACAATTATAAAGTAGATTATTAGTCATGTATAATTCATAAAAAGAAAATAACATAAACATTTTTATTAAACAAACCATTACCTAAATCTGTATTTATTGTTAAATTTTAAAAAAAATGTTTCCAAATTAATTTCTACATCCATTACAACCATTTGGAGATCTTTCCAAATTCAACGTCTATCATTATATACAATCCAATTAAAAACTGTTTCCATATTGATTCCTACATTAATATACAAAATGCAATAATGGCTTAGTTGGGGGTATTTTTGGAATCTGAAAAGTACAATAAATCATATTTTATGCTTAATTAGGTAACTTGCTGAGTTGGATCCTAGTCATGGGTTTTTACTTATACAAATTGGTTATTATTTATAGGAACAAAAAGTGAAGGGTTGTAGGTATGGCAAATTGAATTTGAAGGATGTAAGCCAAATTTACTATAATCTTAATGCTGGTGTGTTGTGTGTGGAGATTTGAGTGTCTCTTTTACGCTTACAAAAGCTATGCATAGCTCACGAGTAGCTAAATGTAAATTCCAGAAGGCTTTGAATAAATAAATAAATAAATAATTGAAAAATAAAAGAAATTGCAACTGAATTCATATTGAGTAACTTTTTGGACCGACACACCCTACAATTGTCCCTTTTGTCTACAACATTCATTACGTGAGGAGTATTGTAGACCCAAAAAAAAAAAAAAAAAAATACCGTGACACAACAGATTTTCTCCAAGTAGCCATCCCTACCCCTATGTGAACTGCAAATGATCATTTGCATACACGCAATACGATTTATTTTCATATCAACTTTTAAAAGAAAACGTCCATTATTAGAAGTGTACGTTAAATATCCAAAATGCAAATCTGAATTTTGTAGAAATAACCATCACCATTCATCTTATTTGATTGGTTTTTTTGTTTAATATAAAATCTTTCAATAAGACAAAACAATAGCCAAATATCCCCCCTAATGCTGATCCCATTGCTACGTATTCTTGTAAAGAGACCTTCCGATGGAGTCATCGATCTGCATTTGATTCAAATTGCTCAAATCACCATCAGAGAATTAAAACGCATTGCAACTTGCATTTGATAAAAAATTGTGTTTATTTCCATTACGACTTTTTAAAAGTTCAATTCTAATTTTGTCGTTATTCGAATTTTTTAAGATTTTTTTTAATATAAGCGATAGTTTAAACTATAAAAAATAGGAGTTTCTTACTCTCACACAATACTCCGCTAAACCCATTGGCATTCGAATTCCTTTTTTTATATCTACCTCAAATATCTTATTTTCCATCTCTTTCTATCATTTCTCTCCTCATTCGTTTAATTGGTTTTCATCATAAGAAACAAAAAATCCCATGCACAAATGATCCCTTTGACGTACGTGCTCATCCGACTGCCAGTGCCAATCATTTTAAAACAACACTCTATGCAAAGGGGAGCTTTCCTAGTCCTAGATTAGGAACTTGGGGCACTTGTTATACCGAATTAATATATATTGAGACTTTGGAAGCAATTGTGGTTGACACGTTATGTTACTGCATTCTGCAGGGAGAGGGATAAGTTAATTTCTTAATTCTGATCCCCAAACCCTCACGTAATGTGAGGTGGATCATAAAATACGTTGAGGTTTCGGAAATTACACTATCCCCTTATATTTTAAATTACTTTCACAAAGCTCCTTTAGTTAATTTTCCACCTAAAAATTTTTGATGTCATCAAAAAAATTTCTCCAAATAACAGTATTAATCTCATAAATTAGATTGCATATACACATTTGAGGCCTTACCCTTGAAGTTAATTTTCATTTGAATAAATTTTTTTATAAATAAAATCATCAATTTTTTGGACTAAAAATAATTTTAAATCTCATGAAGTGTGTTAGTTTAATTTTTGAAACATGAAGGTGTTTTGTGAAAACATCACAACCTTAGAGGTATCAATGTAAATAACTCATCAGTAAAAATAATCCACCCACCAAAAATAAAACTTTCAATATAAATTCCTTGAGAATTTTCTAGTAACTTTTTTTTTCTCCTTAGAATGTGTTATATCGAGTTGAATTACTTAAAGTGAAAAAAACTATTGAAAATTGATGTATCCCTCAACTTATCAATTGCTTTAACGATATTTACTTATTTCTTCTTTTTTCTTTTAAAAAAAAAATTCCAGCTTTGCTTCTATGAGAGTGCGGATATGTTCTCCAAAAAAAACCATTATTTTTAGATCCACGAATCTTGACGAGGCAAGGCCTGCTGTTGTTGCAACAAACCGTAAGTGCCTGACCCATAACCCAAACCTGTAAAAACAATTTAAAAATATTTTTTAGAAAATCAAACCGTAGCCAAGCCCATTTAGAAAAATACTGTAGCACAGCTCAATTTGAAAATGTATTGTAGCCCAATCAATTCACTAAATATCATTTCTAACGTGTGAAACTATTATCGGACTTTTTTTTGGGTTGCCAAAAAAATAAAAAAAAAAGGGATGTGAATAGAATCAAGGGTTACAAAAATGGTTTAAGCAAAAAGGGAAAAAAAGGGTTACTCAATAGAATCAATCATCTCGAAAGCGATACGGGGAGGGTGGTTTTCTTACAAGTTGTCAAGGTACCATAGGGGGAGGGTGGTTTTTTTAAAAGTTGTCAAGGTACCATAGGGTTTCGAACCTTAAACCACTGGTATGCAAATATAGGTTAATACTCGCCATTGACTCAAATACATTCAATTTAATGTGATTCTTGTTTTTTTTAGCAAATTTAAGCTTATTGTCAAATTCATATCCTTTCTTTCAAATCCCTCCATCCAAACACGGCTTAAAACTCCTGAATTTAATAAATTAAATTATAGTCTCTAATCCATCCTTAATTAGTTTAGTGATTTTAGATTACTATTTTCGAATATCATTATATACATTTCTTACAAACCAAGATATCCCCATTATCATCGTCGTTTTATCTTCAACAACTCCAAAGCTAATTAGAATCAATCTTAATTTTGAAGATTGTTTTCTTTGCAATTAAGAATTATAGCACATCTATATCCGTTAAAACGGCTCAAGGATTCAAAAGGTTGGCCCTTTAGCCCATGGTCATTAATGAATATTGACTTGAATTGATTGTAATGAGAGCAAAAGCTCACCCTCCTCTTCACAGCCACACATATCAAAATCTTGGATTGAAAAAGAAAGAGATAATTCTGCAAAAATTTCTGAAACCAACACTAATTTGATAAATATTTATCGTCTATATTCAAGACCACCAAACAAAATCTGAAAAGAAATTCATAAAATTAAGTCCAAAATCAAGAAAAAGAAGAAGCCCCATTTAATATTTCCATTAATGAAAATAATCAACAACTCATAGGAGGAAGATCAGAGCCCTTTTCATCCTCAGGATCTGGTTTCTTGAAAACCCTACTCCCAAACAGCAAGAACCCAACAGTGTGCCCAGCCACAGCCACAAGAAACACACCAACATTAAACGACATGACGGCCAACATGACCATATAAGCCAGCCCAACCCTAATGGCATGCAGGAAAGTCTGGGCCAGTCCACAAACGACGTCGCTTGAGCCAGCCTTGATTAAACGACAATGAGACAGCCACTCGACGATGACAGCTAGGGCAAAGACAAAGAGCAGACACACATAATACATGCCGGTGCTTGAGCCTGGCCACTTGGAGAAGAGCACCTGGGCGTTCGTGCCCCAGAAGAAGGTCATGTGCATCATCATCTCATGGTGCATCATCCCATTTGAGCCGTTCATCGTGGATGATGGTGGTGATGGTGGTGATGCCATGCCTCCCATATGCCCATGATCCATACCTTCTCTCTCTCTCTCTCTCTCTCTCTCTCTCTCTCTCTGAAAATTTTGCTTGTGTTTGGGGTTTGAAAACTTGAAATGAGTGAGGGCTCTCAATGCATTTAGTTGGGGGTATTTATAAGGATATTAATTAGGGTGTCTTAATGAATCTGTTCGTACACATTGGGCTCGTAATGTGTAGTACAAAGATAAAACTCAACTGGGAAATTTGTGAATTTACAAATATGTATATGCATTAGGTGCAACAAACCCTTGCCGAGAGATAGCTTGATGTACTATAGAGGGGTATATCTGTCATATTACATCATTTTTAAATGAGAATCAAATATATATATATATATATATATTATCTTGGCAGTATTCTTGTGTAAATAAAAAATGGTCCCAAGTTCACCTGAAAAGTCATCCGTGATTGCTATCGTTTTGAACTTTGAACTGTAGTTTTTCATTTTCCTTTTGGTTTTTGTTTTTGTTTTCATCCGGGAATCGTCAATTCACCGGGTCAATGAAGATGGTACATTGCAGTTTCATGAAGAAACGTGTGTTGCATGGCACTGCCGCGTATGCATTGCCAAAATAAGAGAAATACCGTCTAAGGTCTAAGTCTTTTTGTTTTTGGTCTAGTCTAAGGTCAAGTCGTCTTGACGCATCCGGCGGTGTTTGATATATAATACGGTACAAAATAGAAGCCTAGAGAAGAAGAGCAGAAGTAAAACATGTAGATCATATATGGATGGATGGATGGGGATGGGTTAAAATTACAGGACCAATTCCGTTTTGACAATTTCTGATTTTGGCTAGTCCAAATCAATTCCGACATCCGAAACTTCCGAAATAAGAAATGTGTGAATGTGATTCAATAACACATATTGCTTCCGTATTTAGATTATTGCATCTTATCAAATCTTCGTGATTTGTAGTCAGTCTAACTTTTTCTGGTTTTATTTCTTAGAAAGAGAAGAAAATTGCTCTTGTGGTTTTGGGCTCGCGCTCTGCCAGATCATTGTTCGACACATATCCTACTCAATTATGAGTAATTTGTATATTGAATTTGTCAAATTTTGTTCACTGAAAGACGTGATAGTGCCACAAACTGACAAAGGTTCTCTAATACCATCTTTTGCTCTATATGTGGGACCCAATTTATTGCTTATCTAGTTTTTTTTTTTTTTTTTTCTTTTGCTTCACCATAAGTTCATAACACAGTAAGTAGCTAAGCTATTGTTTGCTTCAAATCTTCAGCCGGCGAGTATGTTCTGAAACTGCACAATCAATCGCAAATCCTTATGGTATGCTGCCAAGCTATGTTGCACTCGTACGGGTACGAGTACATCGATACGATATGATATAATTTGTTGATATGGTAAAATTCCAAAAGTTAGGATATGAATACGGCGATTAAAATAATATATATTTAAAAAATAATATTGCATCCATCATGTTATAATCATTCATCATAAGTTCAAAACAAAAAACTAAACACAAAATACAAGTCTCTATAATATAAAAAAAACACAAAATATAAGTCTGCATAGGATTGTTCAAATCATAAAATAAAAAAAAATAAAAAACACAAAAACAAATTAAAAATTGAGATGCCACTTCCCAAATCTCTAACTTAGGATTTTATAATTTTGAAAATCACCAAATATATTTTCAAATATTTTCAAAATTACCCCTTAAAGTATAGGAAACGTATCCTTGAAGTATCGGAAGGTCAAATTTTCAGAAATTCAGTGATGCTCATATATTTGTATCATATACGTATCGGAGGCATATCGTACCCGTATCGGCATATTAGAGTATCGGATACTAGTATACCCCTCCAATTAAGAATATCAGTGCAACATAGGTGTGCCTTATTCAAATTGGGTATCCCTTCAACTTTACAAAGAAAAAGCACTATCTACAAGAAAAACACCATTTTAGTTGGTTTGGACATAGGTAGTTTGAGTATTGGTCCAGTCCAGTCCACTCCAACAACGCGTAATAAAAAGTAAGTCAACCATCCACTCAAAAGAGAAGAAATCCCTATGAAAATTCCTAGTTTCCCCCTTAAACATTAATTGTGCCTTTGAACTTCACCATCATCCTCATTATATAGACTATTGATCTAGGTGAGATTTACTTGTGATTTTCGTATAACGTATAATCCTTCCCTTGGTTTGGCCAGTAATTTCCTAATATTCAATCAATTTTCTGTACAATTGGTCAGTTTGGCATAATTAAACACCAGTTTGACATCTCACACAATGTTCATAAGCATTAAGGTAAAAGCAGAGAAAGTAAAAAAGAATAATATGCTCACAAGTGTGTACACAAGTATCATCTGCCAAACAAAAATATGTACGTACGTGAATATTCTTCAATCAAAATTACAATTTTCAGATGATAAGGTACCTCCAATATGCTGCTTAGCAACAATTGATTGGAGTAAGATCATCAGTTTGATCCATATTAGGCACTATCTTCTTCGATCTCATGAAAACCCTACTACCAAAAATCAAGAAGCCAACTGAATATCCAGAAATTGCAGCAAGTAAAACACCAACGTTGAACGACATGACTGCTAGCATTACCAAATAAGCCAATCCAACCCTAATAGCATACATCAAGGTTTGCTTAAGCCCGTCAGAAACATAATTATCTGCGGTAGATCCATCGATCAATTTCGTGTGCGAAAGCCACTCTACCACCAGAGAGAGCAGAAAGACGGATACTAAGGCCAACATGTAAGACTCAAGGCTCTGGCCTGGCCAACCTGAGAAGATAATTTCTGTGGTGTTGCCCAAGAAATATGTAAAATGGGTTTTCATGGTTGCTTTGCTCCCAAATAAAAATGAGAGATTATAAAAAGAAAGAAGTAAATAAGGGAAAGTGGGTTTTAGTACTGGAAGTTCATATATCTGTACTACAAAAAATGGTACTTAATTTAATTTGTGGTGCCAAACTCCATCAGCTAGCTTTGGTTAGTGGTGCTTCCACCATAGACTTACCAAGTAGATTCTTAGTCGGCTGGCTATAATTAACTGGGCCATGGCATATACTAGTCACAACTTTTGCACTATAGTCTTGTGTTGGGGGTGGAAATTTGCATACTTTAAGAGCAGATGCAGTTTCTTTAAGTAGCATTCTGTGTACTACACATATTAGATTGGGTAATTGTAGTACAAAACTGCACAGATAAAATATGTTGGCTGATTTTTTTCTTCTGCTTAAACCCAAAAAATTAAGCACCCTGTGTGAATTAAAAAAAAAGTTTAAATTAACTTATTGTCTATTCTAGATTGCCGGCATTTCTCAATACGAAACAATGAAAGAACACCAGCGTGCCGTCTTTCAAAGAAGTACTAATGATGTTCACGTATGAGTGAAGGGGTTACTAACCACTTATTGGTCTAGTAGGTTTTTTTTTCAGTATAAGTGATAATGTAAACTATAAAGGAGCGAGATTTCTCACACACACACATCCTGTTGGCAATAGCTTTTCTTTTTCTAACAATGAAAAATGTTGCAAATTTGAATTCCTCATCCCGTAGACAAAAACCAAAAACAAAAATTGTGCAAGTGTTGAGTAACACAGTGTAAAAAATGTTTGTATCAAATTTGTTGTACTCAAAATCCACGTGCCCAGTCTGCCCCTATTCTTTTGACATGTATCTTGTCACTTAACAGAAATTTAACATTGTTAACTTTATTTAAACATAATATAATTTTAAAAATCACTTCAGTTCCTCACATGTCAGAAGAATATAATAAGGAGACAAGATGAGTACGTGACCTTTTTATTTTTTTATTTTTTATTTTTATATAATTACAAGTGATATAATCTAAACTACAAGGAGGAGAGGGGGGTTTCTCACGCACACAATATTAAAGTGTCAAGGGGGTTCGAACCTATTTAAGACCACTGGTCTGCATGTCAATGTCTTTTTCCATTGAGGAAGACCCTGTTGGCACATGAATTTTAAGTGTAGCACAATTGAACTCCTCAATAAAGTCCCATGGGAATTAGATTTCCTTACAAGAATTAAGAAGGCTGTTGACTATGAAACCGGCTATAATCTAGGGCAATCAATTGATCCCAAAATGAAAAGCATTTTGGAAGGTAATAGTTTGAGTTTAAATGATTTCAAGTGGAAGTGGAAAAATAGTTTTGGATTTTATAAATTTCCTAAGGCAAGATGAGTTTTCGTGCTAGATTTAAGCACCCATCCATATTAGACTCAACTGGTATGAGCTGATTAAGTATGCTCCTATTGTGAGACTAAATGGAAGTGTGCCATATATATGCTTGATGCTGATATTGAGCTTTTAAATGGAAATTTTGCCTAGCTATGACCTAAGTTCACATGATGATGATTGTTAAATTTAATACACATTTGAAGAGTTCAGAAAAATCTACAAAAAATTAGAAAACTCAAGAAAAGTCTACCAAAGTTAAGCTTTAATAATTGTTGTAAGCTCCTAGAAACTTCTTAATAAAAATCTTGTAATAAAGTAATAATATTATAATGTAGTGGCTATGAGTAGAAGCCATGTCCACCGACATGGACAATGGCTGCAGGACAATGGCGGCCGCTTTTGTGCATAAATAGAATAGAATATGTCTCTTGTACAAAAGCTAAGAGAGAGAAAAGGCCAAACAGCCAGCAAAAAGTGGAAAAGGTCAATAAGCCTAGTAAACAATTTCTAGTTGTTGAAGGCCAATAAGCCTAGTTTTGTATAAAGCCTTGTACCTATCTATTGTGGAATAAATAAAATCACTTTGTTGTTTATCTCTTCACTCAGAAAATCCAACAAGTGGTATCAGAGCAAAGTTCGATCACCTTGGGCGTAAGGGTTCGATATAGTCCTCCATCATGTCTACCGCTAGCCAAACTTCTATTCCATTTCCAATCTTCAATGGAGAAAATTATGATTTCTGGAGCATCAAGATGAAGACTTATTTTATGTCTCAAGATTTATGGGACATAGTTGATAATGGCTTCAATAATCCAGAAAATCCAATTGCGGAACAATTAAGGCAGCTAAAGAAAGATCAGTAGAAGGATGCAAAGGCTCTTTTTGCCCTGCAATAAGCTTTGGATGACACTATTTTTCCAAGGATTATGGGAGCAACAACATTAAAAGAAGCATGGGATACTTTGAAGGAGAAGTTTCAAGGAAATGCCAAGGTACGTGCAGTTAAATTACAAACGTTGAGAAGAGATTTTGAAAACATTAAAATGAAAGATTCTGAGACCACACAAGAATACTATGCTAGAGTGAAAGAAATAGTCAATCAATTGACAGCCTATGGAGAACAAGTTTATGATTCAAGAATTGTAGAAAAAATACTTATCAGTCTCACTGATAAGTATGATCCACTAGTAACTGACATTGAACAGACAAAAGATATAACTAGTCTGTCAGTGACAGAATTAATGGGCTCTCTAGAAGCATATGAAAAAAGACTGCGTAGGCGAAATGAAAGTCCAGTTGAAAGTGCCTTCCAGTCGAAATTATATTTAAGGTTTCAGAAGTCTAAAGATGATGAAAAAAAATTTAAAGAAAATTCTAGAGAAGTAGAAAATGAACCCAACAATAATTTGGGAAAATAAAAGAGAAATTGTAGAGAGGAAAGACTATCCTCCGTGTCGGGTTTGCAAAAAGACAAGCCACCAAGAGAAAGATTGTTGGTACCGAGGCATACCAAAATGCTGGAACTGCAAAAGATTTGGGCATATAGAAAAAGATTGTCGATTCAAGAAAAACTATCAAGCTAACTACACAGAAGAAAATGATAAGTACGAGCATGTGTTCTATGCATGTCCAGCACCATCAGAAAAAGTTGACACAGATTGGCATATCAATAGTAGTGGCAATGACCGGAAGACAGAGACTGCAGCTCAATTATCAGCAGGAGCAAAGAATATGGCATCAACAAGTTCAGAATATCTAGCAATATAGCTCCAAGTGTGTATTAAGGAGGAGTGTTAAATTTAATACACACTTGAAGAGTTTAGAAAAATCTAGATAAAATTAGAAAACTCAAGAAAAGTCTACCAAAGTTAAGCTTTAATAATTGTTGTAAGTTCCTCGAAAATTCTTAATAAAAATCTTGTAATAAAATAATAATATTATAATGTAGTGGCTATGAGAAGAAGCCATGTCCACCGACATGGACAATGGCTGCAGGACAATGGCGGCAGCTTTTTGTGTATAAATAGATTGATGTCTCTTGTACAAAAGCTAAGAGAGAGAAAAGGCCAAACAGCCAGCAAAAAGTGAAAAAGGCCAATAAGCCTAGTAAACAATTTCTAGTTGTTGAAGGCCAATAAGCCTAGTTTTGTATAAAGCATTGTACCCATCTATTGTGGAATAAATAAAATCACTTTGTTGTTCATCTCTTCACCAAGAAAATCCAAACAATGATGGCCCTGTCCGGCAGGCAGGCGCCAAGAAGGTTGGTGAGGTTTCAATTACAGTGGCAGAATTCTTTGCTCTTCAGGATAGTTTAGCCTATGCTGTCTTCAAAGGCTGGAGCTACATCATGGTCGAGGGTGACTCAAAACTGGTGACTGACTCAGTGAACAATCTCTGCTCAGTTCCTTGGTGCATTACAGTTGATTCAGGACGTGTTACACCTTGCTTCTTTTTGTGAAGAGATTAGATTTACTCATATTTTTAGGGAAGCTAATTCTGTAGCTGATACTTTAGCTTCTTTGGGGCATTCCCTCGCCTTCTTTACTTTGGGAATGTTGTCTCCCACTCTTTGTTGTTAACTCTTTCTATCTGGACCTCTTTGGGCTGCGTGCCCA
Organism: Prunus kanzakura; assembly: GCA_020521455.1. Classification (NCBI taxonomy): domain Eukaryota; kingdom Viridiplantae; phylum Streptophyta; class Magnoliopsida; order Rosales; family Rosaceae; genus Prunus; species Prunus kanzakura. The sequence continues at coordinate 5,079,767 of BPUM01000784.1, forward strand.
AGAGGGTCTAAACTATGTTAAGGTTGTTTGTTTTCGTATTAAAAAAAAAAAGCCTAAACTGGCTAAGGGATTAGCAGCAAAATTATTCTACCTGTAAGCGTAGCACTTTTCATACCAACTGAACTTAGATCATCTTGCACAAGCTGTGGTTTCTCTGAGTTTCGGCTAGACTTTACTTGAATGCTATAAGAAAATAATTGCATAGAGAGCATTTGGGTTTGCTATAGGATGGAATGAAAAATGTGTTACGTACCATTCCAATTCCATTACGATAAGAATTTTTCTAGAGCTAGTTTTCTTAGAATATGGTAATTTTGAGTTGCAAAACAATCCATTTAAAAAATGTTATGGCGTGTTTCATTATTTTTTTAATATAAACAATTTTAGTACTTTCACTACATCTATACATGTGACAAATATGATGTGAGCTAGAACCAACGTGCTGCACAAATATCAATTGACTATTAGATTTTTTTGACATGTGACAAATATGATGTGAGCTGGAACCAACGTGCTGCACAAATATCAATTGACTATTAGATTTTTTTGACAGATGAGAAGGGTGACTAGTAGCTTACAAACGAAACGATGGATGCAAAAGATTTTTCCTAATTCCCAAAAATATTATGTACGTCTGTCCTCAAGTGCAATAAAAAGTGTAGGGACTGCAGACTTTATTGTTACAGGGTTGATCCTATCCCATATTTGTCTTTATCTGTGTGATGGTAAGATTTTACCTAATTCTCAAAAATATTATGTACATCTGTCCTCATCTGCAATAAAAAGTGTAGGTACTGCAGACTTTATTGTTACAGGGTTGACCCCATCCCATATTTGTCTTTATTTGTGTGAAAGTAAAAAGTCTCACATTGGAAAGTTGAGAAATTTAGCAAGGGCTTATAAGGAGTTAGGCTACTCCCAATTTTGCCAATTGATTTTGGGGTGGAATCACAACTTCCTTTACGTTAGGGAGTAGCCCAACTCCTCATAAGTGCTTGCTAGGTTTCTCAACTTTTCAATGTGAGACTTTTTACTTTTGCATTCTCACAATTTGCTTATTATGATCTGTGCATCACCCGAGGACCGTTCTATATTAAATAGTCTCATAAGGTTGCATAGCTGCAAGCTATTTGAATTTGTGAAAGACGAGAGAGAAAGAGGGAGGGAGATGGAAAAGAAAACACAGAGCTGTAAAAGGTTGGTTTTAGTCCCATGCCCATACCAAGGCCACATAAATCCAATGCTTCAGCTTGGTACCTTCCTTCACTCAAGGGGTTTTTCGATCACAATTGTTCACACTCATTTCAACTCTCCCAACCCTTCAAACCACCCTGAATTCACCTTCCTTCCGATACCAGATGGCCTCACTGAACACGAAATTTTGTCTGGGAACTTAGTAGCTATTCTGTTGGCTCTTAATGCCAATTGCAAAGCAAGCTTCCAGCAATGCTTGATTCAACTGATGGAACAAGAACCACAGAACAGCATTAGCATAATCTATGATGACATCATGTACTTCTCTGAAGCTGTGGCTAATTATCTGAACATTCCAAGCATCGTCTTACGCACTGTCAGCATTACCAATTTCGTTGCCCGCAGCACCGTCCTACAACTTCTTTCAAAAGGTTCCTTTCCCTTCCCAGGTATGTACCCTTCTATAAAACTCCAATGGTTAAGATTAATAGTACAGCTGATCTACATCTCCGCAAATGATCGGGAAGTGGCTAATGCCTGAGTCATCTTACTTAATGTATGATGTTTATTTTTCTTACTTATACCTAATTAAGACCACTACGATCACAGAATCTATGTCACGGAACCCGGTTCCCGACCTTGATCCCCTCAGGTTCAAGGATCTTCCCATCTCCAACTTTGACACATATGAGAACTATTCAAAACTAGTAGTTAATTTACACAATGTCAGGACATCCGCAGCCGTCATTTGGAACACTGTGGACTGCCTTGAACAATCATCACTGGCACAGATCCAGCAACAATGTCAAGTTCCAATCTTCACCATAGGTCCTCTTCACAAGATTGCAACAGCAGCTTCAACTAGTTTACTAGAAGAGGACATCGGATGCATTGCATGGCTTGACAAGCAATCCCATAACTCGGTTATCTATGTAAGCTTGGGAAGTGTAGCATCCATTAGTGAGAAAGAACTAGCTGAGATGGCTTGGGGGTTAGCTAACAGCAAGCAACCTTTCCTGTGGGTGATCAGGCCCGGATCAATTTGTGGTTCTGATTGGATTGAGCTATTGCCTCAAGGTTTCATAGAAGCTATTAGAGAAAGAGGTTGCATTGTGAAATGGGCACCCCAGAGGCAAGTTCTGGCGCATGATGCGGTGGGTGGATTTTGGAGCCATTGCGGTTGGAATTCAACGCTGGAAAGTTTATCAGAAGGGGTTCCAATGATATGTAGGCCGTGTTTTAGCGACCAGAAGGTGCATGCAAGGTATGTGAGCCAAGTATGTAAAATAGGGATACAAGTGGAGAATGAATTAGAGAGGGGAGAGATAGAGAGAGCTGTTAGAAAACTTATGGTAGATGATGATGGGAAGGGAATGAGGGAGAGGGCCAAGGAGTTGAAGGAGAAAATAGAAGTTAGTATGAAGGGTGGCTCTTCCTACCATTGCTTGAATGAGCTTGTGGAGCTTATAAGGTCATTTTGATTGGAACAACAAAGTGGTTTTGTCATCAACTAGGTCCTCTCTCATCAAATTGGTAGATGAAGGCTTCCTGGTTCCTGCATCTGATGTAAAGAAATTTTCATTCTAGTCCAAAGCGCATTAATAAGGATATTATGTATGATTCAAGGCTCTGGCCTGGCCAACCTGAGAATGTAATTTCTGTGGTTTTGCCCCCAAAAAATGTAGAATAATGGGTTTTCATGGTTGCTTTAATGCAGATTGGTCCCTATCTTTCTCACTTAAAAAAATGAAAGATTTGAAAGACAGCTGCGTGAGCAATTGGTAGGTGTTGAAATTAATGCACATTTATGCTAAAGAAATGTGTGGAAAAATCTAGAAGGCTTTGAGATGAGCCTAAACTATTGGAGAATTATCTAGAAAAAGCCACACACTTGTTGCTGGAGTAGAGTCGGCAACTACATGCAAGATTATTCTACAAAGCCACACACTTACGGAGTAAAGAGATCAAGTTGGTGGAAGAATCTAGAGTTGTGGAGAAAAGAATAAGGAGGAGGAACAAAAGCAATTGAAGTTTGAAGAACATTCTAGTGACAAATATGTGGCTAAGAAATGAAGAAGCCCAAGTAGGTGGCTGTGTATGTCGGCAATCAAAGCCTATAAATAGGCATAGTTGTACTCATATAAGGTGGAGTGAACCAATCAACTCCCAATCCATGTGGGAGTAAAGAAGCAAACTCCCAAACTATAAAGGGAGCCAAGAGCTACCCAAATTAAACTATGGTGAGGAGCCAATAAGCTCACCAATCAAAGTGTAAGGGCCAAATAGCCCAAACTAATCTAGATCAAGTTTGGTGGCCAATAAGCCAATATGCTAAGGAGGCCAATTAGCCTACACTAAGCCATGTACTATTCTCCTGCAAATATAATAAAATCATTTCATTCCCCCTACAATTCCAACAAGTGGTATCAGAGCAACACATATTACACCTACTAAAAACCAACAGTAAGTACAGAAGTTTTTCTCAACACTACCAGACCTCGATGTATTGTGTGTCCTACTTGCATTAATGGCTGAAAATCACCAGCGCGACTGTACGAAGTGCTCCTCCGGAAAAAGAAAGAGTGAAAACGGATACATGTCTTTCAAAAAAGCATTCCCTTAATTAATTACGAGAAAATTGTTGCGTCTACCATAATATGTGAAAAAGATATTTGTTAACTCTGAGACGATGGAGGTCATTAAGCCATGCAAAACAAACACACACCTAAACGAGCCTTACAATATTTGGTGGGAGATGTTGAATGTGTTCACTTTTTGGCCTAATTTCATTTATAGAGAATTACGATTAAGCGATGCAAAAGATGTAAATAGACGATCCGGGCTCATCAATCATGAAAATAAAATTGTTAACACAACATATTACATCAAGTCAGTTCTCTAAAACCAACCACGACCGGCCAATATACTTTTCAATCATTAGAGATGAAAGTCCAATACGTGCATCCAAAGTTTGCTTAATTCATGCATCCCTAACAATTTATGGTTATGTCCCTAACAATTTATGGAAAAAGACATTACTAATTGGCTTGCCTAAATATTATTTACTGATGGTCTCTGCAGGGAGGACCACTCTATATATATTCCATACTCAAGCTCCTATGAATTTCAAAAAGATTGTCAAGCAATATAAAGTTTCCATAGCCGCAAGCTATTGAGTGTCTTTGTGTGTGTGTGTGTGCCCGTTTATCTGTGAGAAGGAAGAGGAAGAGGAAGAGGGAGGGAGGGAGATGGAAAAGAAAGCACAGAGTGGTCACAGGTTGGTCTTAGTTCCATGTCCATACCAAGGCCACATAAATCCTATGCTTCAGCTGGGCACCTTCCTTCACTCAAAGGGCTTTTCCATTTCAATTGTTCACACCCATTTCAACTCTCCAAACCCTTCAAACCACCCCGAATTCACCTTCTTTCCAATACCAGATGGCTTAACTGCTGATGAGATTTCATCTGGGAATGTAGTAGCTATTATGTTCACTATTAACGCCAATTGCAAAGCGAGTTTCAAACAATGCTTGACTGATAGAGTGACGGAACAGGAACCGCAGAACAAAATCACCTGCATCATCTATGATGAATTTATGTACTTCTCTGAATCTGTGGCTAATGATCTAAACATTCCAAGAATCCTCTTACGCACACAAAGCGCTATCAATTTTATTGCTTGCAACGCTTTAATACGACTTCAATCGAAAGGTTGCACTCCCTTCCCAGGTATGTGCCCTGTTTCCTCCTTTCTATTTTTCTTTCTGTAAACGAAGAAAGAGGCTAATGCCTGGGTCATTTTTCATAGACAATGATGTTTATTTTTCTTACTTACAACTAAGACTATATCTCCGGATCACAGATTCTATGTCACTGAACATGGTGCCCGAGCTTCATCCCCTCAGGTTCAAGGATCTGCCCATCTCCATTTTTGACACACTTGAAAACATTTTGAAACTAATGGCAAATGGACACGATGTTAGGACATCCTCAGCCATCATTTGGAACACCCCGGACTGCCTCGAGCAATCATCACTAGCACAGATCCAGCAACAATGCCAAGTTCCAATCTTCTCCATAGGTCCCCTTCACAAGATTGCAACAGCAGCCTCCAGTAGTAGTTTACTGGAAGAAGACACCAGCTGCATTGCGTGGCTTGACAAACAATCCCATAACTCAGTTATCTATGTAAGCTTGGGGAGCTTAGCATTCATAAGTGAGAAAGAGCTATTCGAAATGGCTTGGGGATTAATTAACAGCGGGCAACCATTTTTGTGGGTGATCAGGCCTGGATCAGTTTGTGATTCTGATGGGATTGAGCTACTGCCTCAAGGTTTCTTAGAAGCTATTGGAGAAAGAGGTTGCATTGTGACATGGGCACCCCAGATGGAAGTCTTGGCTCATGGTGCAGTGGGCGGGTTTTGGAGCCATTGTGGTTGGAACTCAACCCTGGAAAGTATATCTGAAGGGGTTCCAATGTTATGCAGGCCATGCTCTAGCGATCAGAAGGTGAATGCAAGGTATGTGAGCCAAGTATGGAAAATAGGGTTACAATTGGAGAATGAATTAGAGAGAAGACAGATAGAGAGAGCTGTTAAAAAATTTATGGTAGATGATGATGGGAAGGGAATGAGGGTGAGGGCCAGGGATTTGAAAGAGAAAATAGAAGTTAGTATGAAGGGTGGCTCTTCCTACCATTGCTTGAATGAGCTGGTGGAGCTTATAAGGTCATTTTAATTACAAGAAGTGTGTTTTTTTATTTTTTCCACTAAGTCCCTTGTCATCAGATTGATAGTTGAGGCTTCTTGCATCTGATATGAACAAACATCTGTTTGCAGTACAATCAATCCAGATTTTACATTTCAAAATGGTTGAAGCAACAATACGAAGCTGTTCCAACTAACTCAGACAATTCCTCTGAACTTCTCTATTTTCGTTGATCACCACTACCAACAAAAAAGGGTGAAGAGGTTCTGTTATAGTACAAAACCAGGGCACCAAGATTGGCACTTTTATTTAGTTTAGGGTATGTTTAAGAAATTAGATATTTTTCATCTTTCTGAATATGGTATTGACCCTTTTCTTGGGAAATAAGGTTCTATGTTCTCTGGTTCTCATACCTAACTTTGACCCAAACCTGAAGACCTCTGATACTTGGAACATATCTGAATGCAGATTCTATGATGCTATTACAAGAACTTCAACCAGTCAAATTTGAAGCCTACCCATCACCAATTTCAGAGATTTGGATGACTTACTGCAGCAACTGATTACGAAAGCCCACCATTTAAGCCCAAACAAGTGCCTTTCATTCTCCTAGCCTCAAGCTGACATCTTGGACTTCTTGCTTGTCACACAAGTCATGCTCTGTTTCATAAGTCCCAAATAGTTGCTTTTACGCTAGAACAGCCTACATCATATCAACGAGCTTGAACGATGAGAAACTTGCCCTATCGTCAGTTGTATATAATTATGTGTCTATCTCTCTTATCACATGGTTACCACCTAAAAATCTCTAATTTTGAACCACATGTCATTTAATTTCTGAGCGTTGTTGATTTCAATATGCTATAAATAAGAGATGGACATCGTGTGAGAGTCAACATATCTTTCTTTCTACTCCTAAAAATGGCATGTACCTTTTGAAATAAGATTTTCTGCTTAAATTCTGGTGCTGGTATTGTTCTTATGACCAGAACGTCCTTATCCATGATATTTAGGATTAATTTAGGATTTCTTTGGACACTTAAGATTATTTATATTGAAAAGATAATTAGAAGGATGACCAATTATGAGAGAAAATATATAGTCGATATTTATGTTTGCTCTTGTATTTATCATATCTTGCCCGTCTCACAACAAAATGCTCGTAGACATAAGTAATGGACATCCTGTAAGAGCCAAAATCTTTCTTTCCAATTTAAAAAACCACATTTGACACGGCACAGGTGAAATAAATAAGATCATGCGTTTATCTATTACATGTTGACGTTGACACTGTGGTTATGACCATAATGATTTCATTATAGAGATTTATAATTAAGCATACGGTTTAGGATGTATAATTACATCAATAGTACTAATCAAACGAAAATTCAAAGGAAAAAACCCTAGCCCCTTTCTCCATCTATGAGTCCCAAAGGAAAAACTTCATACAAGGGGGGAAGGAAGAAGTGTCAGTGCCTCTCCTCCCCCTTATTTCTTCTCGTTTTTTCCTTTTGGGTTAGTGAATAAGTCCATTGGGGCGTGTTGTATAAGAAGCCCCTTTGTGGTGATTTCTTCTGAGCCATGATCATATGAAGTTCCCTAATCACCCCTTTTAGGCTATGTTTTCAATCAAATCCTTCTCTCAAAACCTGCTCTCTAACATTTCTCATGTTCTCTTTTGGTTCTACATTGTCTTAGATGGAGGGTTCTTGTTTTCGTTTATTTGTTTGCTATTATGCGAAGGTAGATAACTAGAAATCATATTTTCCTCATATTTGTTACGGATGCAGTGGTGGGTGTGGCCGCCACAACGCTTCTTCAGGTGGTGGTGGTTTAGGGTTCATTTAAGCACATGTGTTGCTTTAGGGTTTCGGTCATGTTGGGTTTGTAGGCTTTGTTTGGGCTTATGGTTAATTATGCTGATGTGAGTTAGTAATTTTAGTGCGGCTTTTGTCCACTATAGTTTTGTTTTTCACATGTTAGTTTGTTGACCTCTTGGGATTGATACTTCAAATGTCAGCTCAGTTTGTTAGAATAGCATGGAGATCACGTGGTCTTGTTAGTATTGTTAGTAAGATCTGTTAGTTTGTTAAGCTGAGTTTTCTTTAAGCTTTAAGCTTTCTGTAATGTATATAAGCTGAGTTTTACGTTGTAATCGATTTATTAAGCAAAATTAATACGAAACTTTATGAGATTTCTCTGCTTTCTTCTTCAATCTTCTCTTCTGTTATCAATTACATCAAGTCAGTTCTTCCTCTAAAACCACCCAATATACTTTTCAATCGCTAGAGATGAGAGTCCAAAGTTTTCTTAATTTGGGAGATACGTGCAGCCAAAGTTTGCTTAATTCATGAAATGCGTGCTGAGAGAACCACATGCTTATTTCCCTAACAATTTATGGAAGAAGACATTACTAGTTGGCACCTAAATATTATTTATTGAATATGGTCTCTGCAGGATTGGGTTTGAGGTCATCAAAATAGGATCCTGATTTAGGATCGGGTTCAGGGTCGGGGTCGAAGTCTGCATTTGTAGGAGCTGAGCCACCTGGGCATTCAACTCGGCTATGGTTGGTTGAGAAGGAGAGAAGGAGTCAGTGGTGCTACCTCCATGAGGGTTGAAAAAATCATCAACCCACATAGCGACAACGGGGGTTGGAAACTAGATTCAGCAATTCCAAGATCGCCGCTCTGATACCATGCTAAAATATGAGAACTATGAGAGAATATTTGTTTGTGGGAATTTTCTGTGTATTCTTCTCCTTCTAGGAGGTCATATTTATAATACAATGAAACCTGAATGAGCAAGCAAATAATAGATTCATATTTCTATTTACAGTAGGAAATAAGGAATTAAAGTAAATCAAATATAATTATAATGGGAATCCTTGGTATGTAAGAAAAGAAAGTCAATGGTGCACAAGTCACGCCAACATAGCATCCATCTGCTAGAAAGAACTAGCCGAAATGGCTTGGGGCTTAGCTAACAGCAAGAAACCTTTCTTGTGGGTGATTAGGCCTGGATCAATTTGTGGTTCAGATTGGATTGAGCTACTGCCTCAAGAATTCATAGAAGTTGTTGGAGAAAGAAGTAGATTGTTAAATGGGCACCCCAGATGGAAATTTGGCACATGACGCAGTGGGCGGGTTTTGAACCATTGCGGTTGGAACTCAACCCTCCTGGAAAAGTTTATCAGAAGGGGTTCCGATGATATGCAGGCCGTGCTTTGGCGATCATAAGGTGCAGGCAAGGTATGTGAGCCAAGTATGGAAAGTAGGGTTGCAATTGGAGAATGAATTAGAGAGGGGAGAGATAGAGAGAGCTGTTAGAAAACTTATGGTAGATGATGATGGGAAGGGAATGAGGGTGAGGGCCAGGGAGTTGAAGGAGAAAATAGAAGTTAGTATGAAGGGTGGCTCTATCTACCATTCCTTGAATGTGCTTGTGAAGCTTATAAGGTCATTTTAATTACAGCTGTGGTTTTTTCTCAACTAAAAGTCTTTTCTAGAACGAACTCACACAATCATTACAGTATTTGGTGGGAGATGTTGAATGCTCATATGGCGAGTAGGCCTTCTATTCTAACAAATAAGTAATGGACATCATGTAAGAGTCAAAATCTTTCTTTCAAATTTCAAAAACCATGTGGCATTTCCCTTATGAAATAAATAAGATCATCTGTTTATCGGTTCATGTTGATGCTGATACTATGACCACCGCTATTTCATTTATAAAGATTTACGAATCACGATTAAGCATAGGGTTTAGGGTGTAGAATTATATCAAAATAATAATTAAATGAAAATTCAAGACGACACGTCGTACCAAGTAAATAGAGGATGCTGGCTCATCAGTTTTTCGCTTGAACTTAATAAGAAATCATGACAATAAAATTATTAACATAACAACCAGTTTGACAAAGATGTTTAGGAATTATTACATCAAGTCAGTTCTTCCTCTAATACCAGACACAACAACCAGTCAATATACTTTTCAATATTAATATTCATGAACTGCAGCAGCCAGCTGTGCTGAGAACTACAAGCTTATGTTCCAAACAAATGGAAAAAGACAAACTTATTATTAATTGGCTTATCTAAATATTATCTGCTTAGCATGGGTCTCTATATATTACATACTCAAGCCCCAATGAATTTCAAGCAGACAGTCAAGCAATATAAAGCTTCCATAGCCGCAAGCTATTGAGTGTCTTTGTGCGTGTGTGTACGCGCTTATCGGTGAGACAGAAGAGGAAGACGGAGGGAGGGAGATGGAAAAGAAAGCACAGAGTGGTCAACTGTTGGTCTTAGTTCCATGCCCATACCAAGGCCACATAAACCCTATGCTTAAGCTGGGTACCTTCCTTCACTCAAAGGGCTTTTCCATTTCAATTGTTCACACCCATTTCAACTCTCCAAACCCTTCAAACCACCCCGAATTCACCTTCTTTCCAATACCAGATGGCTTAACTGCTGATGAGATTTCATCTGGGAATGTAGTAGCTATTGTGTTTGCTATTAACGCCAATTGCAAAGCGAGTTTCAAACAATGCTTAACTGATAGAGTGACGGAACAAGAACCGCAGAATAAAATCACCTGCATCATCTATGATGAATTTATGTACTTCTCTGAATCTGTGGCTAAGGATCTAAACATTCCAAGAATTCTCTTACGCACGCAAAGTGCTACCAATTATATTGCTCGCAACGCTATGATACGACTTCATTTGAAAGGTTGTACTCCCTTCCCAGGTATGTGCCCTGTTTCCTCCTTTCTATGTTTCTTTCTGCAAACGAGGAAAGTGGCTATTGCCCGAGTCATTTTTCTTAAGAGTATGATGTTTATTTTTCTTACCTATAACTAAGACTATAACTCCGGATCACAGAATCTATGTTAGTGAACTCAGTGGCTGAGCTTCATCCCCTCCGGTTCAAGGATCTGCCTATCACCATTTTCGACACAGTTGAAAACTATTCGAAACTATTGGCTATTGCCAACAACGTTAGGACATCCTCAGCCATCATTTGGAACACCCCGGACTGCCTTGAACAATCATCACTAGCAAAGGTCCAGCAACAATGTCAAGTTCCAATCTTCTCCATAGGTCCTCTTCACAAGATTGCAACAGTAGCCTCCAGTAGTTTACTCGAGGAAGACACAGGCTGTGTTGCGTGGCTTGACAAACAATCCCATAACTCAGTTATCTATGTAAGCTTGGGGAGTCTAGCATCCATCAGTGAGAAAGAACTAGCCAAAATGGCTTGGGGATTAATTAACAGCAGGCAACCTTTTTTGTGGGTGATTAGGCCCGGATCAATTTGCGGTTCTCATTGGATCGAGCTACTGCCTCAAGGTTTCCTAGAAGCTGTTGGAGAAAGAAGTTGCATCGTGAAATGGGCACCCCAGATGGAAGTCTTGGTGCATGGCGCAGTGGGCGGGTTCTGGAGCCATTGTGGTTGGAACTCAACCCTGGAAAGTATATCTGAAGGGGTTCCGATGTTATGCAGGCCGTGCTTTAGTGATCAGAAGGTGAATGCAAGGTATGTAAGCGAAGTATGGAAAATAGGGATACAATTGGAGAATGAATTAGAGAAGGGAGAGATAGAGAGAGCTGTTAGGAAACTTCTGGTAGATGATGATGGGAAGGGAATGAGGGTGAGGGCCAAGGAGTTGAAGGAGAAAATAGAAGTTAGTTTGAAGGGTGGCTCTACCTACCATTTCTTGAATGAGCTTGTGGAGCTTTTAAGGTCATTTTAATTGGAACAAGAAGTGTTTTTTCTCTCTCAATTAAGTGATTTCTGGAACGAACTCACACAATCATTCCCTCCCCCTTAACCATCCTTACAATATTTGGCGGGAGATGTTAAATGCTAGGCCTCAATAAGTAATGGACATCATGTAAGAGTCAAAATATTGTTTCCAATTTCAAAACAACAGGGGACATGTCTCTAGTGAAATAAATAAGATCATCTGTTTATCTGTTCATGTTGATGTTGTTACCGCCCTTTTGACCATCACCATTTGATTTATAAAGATTGACTATTAAGCATAGGGTTTAGGGTGTAGAATTATATCAAAAGTATAACTAAACGAAAGTTCAAGACGACACGGCGTACCAATACAGAAGAAGTAAATAGAGGATGCTGGCTCATCTTGAACTTAATAAGAAATAATAAAACAAAATTATTAACATAAAGAAATATAGTATCATGTTACTACGAGTCATCAATTGTTTACTGAAAGAGGATGAGTAGGACTCATTCCTTGAAGATGCAGCCATGTTTGATAAAGATTTTACATCAGTTTCCTCCCATAAAACGACCCACACAACTAGCCAATATACTTTTCAATCTTAGAGATGAGTATCCAAAGTTAACTTATTTTATGAAACGCAACACCCAGCTGTCCTGAGAACCACATGCTTCTGTCCCAAACAATTTATGGAAAAAAGCCAACTTATTATTAATTGACATACTCAAGCTCCAACGAATTTCAAGTTCCATAGCCAGAAGCTGTCTGTGTGCGCATGCGCGTATAAGTGAGAGAGAGAGAGAGAGAGAGAGAGAGAGAGATGGAAAGAAAGCACAAAGTGGTCAAAGGTTGGTCTTAGTCCCATGTCCATGTACCAAGGCCACATAAATCCTATGCTTCAGCTGGGCACCTTCGTACACTCAATGGCCGTTTCCTTCTCAATTCTTCACACCATTTCAACTCTGCAACCCTTCAAACCACCCTGAATTCGCCTTCTTTCCAATACCAAATGGCTTAACTGCACATGAGATTTCATGCCCTTCTCTGAAGTTGTGGCTAGTTATTCGAACATTCCAAGCATCGTCTTACACACTGTCAGCGTTACCAATTTTGTTGCCCGCTGAACAGTCCTACAACTTCATTCAAAAGGTTACATTCCCATACCTGTTATGTACCTTCTGTTGACATGAGCCTTCCTAATTAATCAATGAGATTTATTTTCTTGATTAATTAGGGAATAATTACTTTCTTATTTTATATAGTTGACATATCATTGTATAATTAGGAGATATTCTCCTAATTGATTATTGTATCTATTTATTCCCTATCTATTTTCCTTGTAAAGTACTCATGTAAACTCCTATATATACCTCCTAGGTTGTCTCTAAACCTTTAAATCTTACCCTCAAATTCAAATTCCTCAAATCCAAATTCCTTAATTCCAAATCTTATACACTCATATCAAATCTCTTATCAAAACCCATACCTTTATCTTATCCTAAAATCCTTCCGTTGCAATGGGTGACCTCCCGCTCTCACACACCGACGGCTCTTCCATGGCAATTTCTATCCAAATCTCTGTTAAAAAAGTACCATGTTAGGCATATGCTTCACTGCTGAATTAAAAATTGAATTTTTTTCTCTGGTTCTTCAAAGAGCTCGAATGTGGGAGAAATAAATCGGGGGGAGGGGGAGAGGGGATTCTGGTTTCTGCAGGTTGGGGGAGGGGTCTGTGAGTGGTGTTGGGGAAATCGGGGAGAAGAAGAAATCTGTGGGGGTGGGGGTAGAAGAAATCGAAGGTGAGGGGCGCTTAGTTTTGGGTTCTGCGGGGATTGGAAAAAATTTTGGGGTGGGGGGGGGGGGGGGGGGGGAGGGGGTCTATGAGGGATGAGGGAGAAAGAAATCGGGCAGGGAAGGGCATTCTGGTTTCTGCAGGTGCGGGGTGGGAGGAGGGGGCGGGGGTGTATGTATGTGGTGGTTGGGAAATGGTGGGACGTTTTCTTTCTCTATTTGATTTTTTTTATTTACATTTTCCTTATTTTTCTTAATACTATACCTTGTAAAATGTCAAAGTTACCCTTATATTTGATGGGCATTTGGATGGAAATTTCCAAAAACTAACAGTGGGGGGTAAATTGGCTATAAAATTTAGTACGAGGGCTAAATTGGCTATAAAATTTAGTATGAGGGCTAAATTGGCAGGGAAAAAAATTCAAGGTGGAGATTTCGACAAGCGTGATAGTTCAAGGGGGTATTCGGCAGTTTACCCAAAATTATTTCAAAAGTATAATTAAATGAAAATTCAAGACGACAAGTCGTACCAAGTAAATAGAGGATGCTGGCTCATCAATTTCTCGCTTGAACTTAATAAGAAATCATGACAATAAAATTATTGACATAAAGAAAAAATAGTATCATGTAACAAACAAGTAGTCATTGTTTTATGAAAGAGGATGAGTTGGACTTATTCCAAGAAGATGCAGCAAGTTTGACAAAGACGAGTAGGAATTATTACATCAAGTCAGTTCTTCCTCTAATACCAGACACATCAACCAGCTAATATACTTTACAATATTAATTCATGAACTGCAGCAGCCAGCTGTGCTGAAAACTACAAGCTTATTATTAATTGGCTTATCTAAATATTATCTGCTTAGTATGGTCTCTGCAGGACTGACGGGCGGCTACTCTATGTATATTACATACTCAAGCCCCAATGAATTTCAAGGAGACAATCAAGCAATATAAAGCTTACATGGCCGCAAGCTATTGATTGTCTTTGTGCGTGTGTGCGTGCACTTATTGGTGAGACAGAAGACAGAGAGGGAGGTAAGGAGATGGAAAAGAAAGCACAGAGTGGTCAACTGTTGGTCTTAGTTCCATGCCCATACCAAGGCACAATAAACCCTATGCTTAAGCTGGGTACCTTCCTTCACTCAAAGGGCTTTTCCATTTCAATTGTTCACACCCATTTCAACTCTCCAAACCCTTCAAACCACCCCGAATTCACCTTCTTTCCAATACCAGATGGCTTAACTGCTGATGATATTTCATCTGGGAATATTGTAGCTATTATGTTTGCTATTAACGCCAATTGCAAAGTGAGTTTCAAACAATGCTTGACTGATAGAGTGACGGAACAAGAACCGCAGAACAAAATCACCTGCATCATCTATGATGAATTTATGTACTTCTCTGAATCTGTGGCTAATGATCTAAACATTCCAAGAATACTCTTACGCACGCAAAGTGCTGCCAATTTTATTGCTCGCAACGCTATGATACGACTTCATTCGAAAGGTTGCACTCCCTTCCCAGGTATGTGCCCTGTTTCCTCTTGTCTACGTTTCTTTCTGCAAACAAGGAAAGAGGCTAAAGCCTGAGTCATTTTTCTTAGAGTACCGTGTTTATTTTTCTTACTTATAAGTTATAACTAACACTATAACTCGGGATCACAGACTCTATGTTACTGAACTCGGTGCCCGAGCTTCATCCCCTGAGGTTCAAGGATCTCCCCATCTATATTTTTGACACAGTTGAAAACTATTCGAAACTATTGACTAATGTCAACAATGTTAGGACATCCTCAGCCATCATTTGGAACACCCTGGACTGCCTTGATCAATCATCACTAGCACAGATCCAGCAACAATGTCAAGTTCCAATCTTCTCCATAGGTCCTCTTCACAAAGTTTCAACAGCAGCCACCAGTAGTTTACTAGAAGAAGACACCAGCTGTGTTGCGTGGCTGGACAAACAATCCCATAACTCAGTTATCTATGTAAGCTTGGGGAGTCTAGCATCCATCAGTGAGAAAGAACTAGCCGAAATGGCTTGGGGATTAACTAACAGCAGGCAACCTTTTTTGTGGGTGATTAGGCCCGGATCAATTTGCGGTTCTGATTGGATCGAGCTCCTGCCTCAAGGTTTCCTAGAAGCTGTTGGAGAAAGAAGTTGCATCGTGAAATGGGCACGCCAGATGGAAGTCTTGGCGCATGGCGCAGTGGGCGGGTTCTGGAGCCATTGTGGTTGGAACTCAACCCTGGAAAGTATATCTGAAGGGGTTCCGATGTTATGCAGGCCGTGCTTTACCGATCAGAAGGTGAATGCAAGGTATGTAAGCGAAGTATGGAAAATAGGGATACAATTGGAGAATGAATTAGAGAGGAGAGAGATAGAGAGAACTGTTAAAAAACTTATGGTGGATGAGGATGGGAAGGGAATGAGAGTGAGGGCCAAGGAGTTGAAGGAGAAAATAGAAGTTAGTATGAAGGGTGGCTCTACCTACCATTCGTTGAATGAGCTTGTGGAGTTTATAAGGTCATTTTAATTGGAACAAGAAGTGTTTTTTTCTCTTTTCTCAACTAAGTGCTTTCTGGAACGAATTCACACAATCATTCCCTCCCCTTAAGTCATCCTTAGAGTATTTGGTGGGAGATGTTGAATGCTAGGCCGCTTTGTATTCTGATAAATAAGTAATGTACATTGTGTCAGAGTCAAAATATTTTTTCCACTTTCAAAAACATGTCCCTTGTGAAATAAATAAGATCATCTGTAACCTGTTTATCTGTTCATGTGGGTGTTGTTACTGTGCTTATGACCATCGCCATTTGATTTATAAAGATTGACTGTTTATCTGTTCATATAGTATCATGTTACTACGAGTCATCAATTGTTTACGGAAAGAGGACTTATTCCTTGAAGATGCAACCATGTTTGATAAAGATCAGTTTCCTCTCCTAAAACGACCCACAACTACCCAATATACTTTTCAATCTTAGGGATGAGTATCCAAAGTTTACTTATTTCATGAAACACAACACCCAGCTGTGTTCTGGGAACCACATGCTTCTGTCCCAAACAATTTATGGAAAAAAGGCAGACTTATTATTAATTGACTTACCTATCTGCTTAATGTGGTCTCTGCAGTACTGGAGGACCACTCTATATTCTATTATAGCAACAATGGCAGTACAAAATGCAAACTTCAGTGCTTAAGATTAATCTATCTCTCTGCAAATGAGGGCAAGAGACTAATGCCTGAGTCCTCTTACTGCTTATTTATGGCTCACATTGATTGAGCTACTGCCTCATAAAAGCTATTTGAGAAAGAGGTTGCATTGTGTAATGGGTACCCCAGATGTAAGTTTTGGCTCATGGCGCAGTGGATGGGTTTTGGAGCCATTGTGATTGGAACTCAACCCTGGAAAGTATGTCTGAAGTATGGAGGCCATGCTTTGGCGATCAGAAGGTGCATGCAAGGTATGTCAGTCAAGTATGGAAAATAGGGATACAATTGGAGAACGAATTAGAGAGGGGTTAGAAAACTTATGGTAGATGAGGATGGGAGGAAGGGAATGAGGGTGAGGGCCAGGGAGTTGAAGGAGAAAATAGATGTCAGTATGAAGGGTGGCTCTACCTAACATTCCTTGAATCAGCTTGTGGAGCTTATAAGGTCATTTTAATTGGAACAGCAAGTGTTTCTTTTTTCCCTCAACTAAGTCCGTTGTCATTAAATTGATAGTTGAGGCTTCTTGCATCTGACGTAAACAAACTTCTCTGTAGTACATTACTCACTCTTGGATGAAATTTACTATGCCAATGCATTTGTTTGTACAATCCAGACTTTACATTTCAAAGTGGTTGAAGCAACAATATCAAGGTGATTTTACAAACTCACACAATCATTCCACTACAAATCATCATTGATGGAAAATTGTTTCTCTGCTCTTCCTTTGTTGATCGTCGCTACAACCGAAATAGGGCGAAGAGGTTCTGTTATAGTACAAAATAAAGAAGAATAACAAAGACAGGAGGAACAACGTCAAGTGTCCATTGCTCTGTTTCTTTAGATTGAACTGGGTGTATCTAATCTAACCATTAAATTTTTTATCTTTGTGAAAAGCCCTACTACTCAAAGAAGGTCCACGAGCCCTTGCTGAAGATTCCACTCTTTCCACCTAAGTTGACACTCAATTTTCTGACAAATAAGTAATGGACATCATGTAAGAGTCAAAATCTTTCTTTCAAATTTCAAAAACCACATGTGGCATTTCCCCTATGAAATAAATAAGATCATCTATTTATCGGTTCATGTTGATGCTGATACTATGACCAGGGTTTATAAAGATTTACGATTAAGCATAGGGTTTAGGGTGTAGAATTATATCAAAAGTATAATTAAATGAAAATTCAAGATGACACGACGTACCAAGTAAATAGAGGATGCTGGCTCATCAATTTCTTGCTTGAACTTAATAAGAAATCATGACAATTAAATTATTAACATAAGGAAAAAATAGTATTGTGGAAGCAAAATATCTCAGATCCTAGGTCAAATAATTAAGCCAATCAATTTGGGAATTATTTGACCTAATTGGGAGTTATTTGATTTAATTGGAAATTATTTGATTCTTGCCTTAATTAGGGATTTGATTATCCCTAATTACATCAATCTCTCGAAATTGGGGAAGAATAATTCCTTTCCATCTGTGGAATTATTCTTCTGAAACCCTAGCCTCCGAAACTCCTATAAATACATGGCTACACCAAGGGTTGAGGTATGTCTAAACTTCTGTCTAAAACTCTGCAGAAATTCTCTCTCACAAATCCTAGCCGCCATACTCTTTCTCTCACACAAGGCTTCGGCCACCTGGTTCTCACCGTAGAGAAGTCTCCATTCTTTTGTTGGCTATTGTTTTCCTACAAACACTCGACCTAACTTAGGCATCGAAGGCCCTTTGGCCAACACCCCCGGGTGTGGTCCTTTACTCCGTATTGTTTCTCAAGGAGAAAGAGAAGAGAAGAGGAAGACAGAATTTTCATACGAATATTCTTTTAGGACGAAAATCGCTCCTGCAAGTATCATGTAACAAACAACTAGTCATTGTTTTCTGAAAGAGGATGAGTAGGACTTATTCCATGAAGACGCAGCCAAGTTTGACAATGATGAGTAGGAATTATTACATCAAGTTGGTTCTTCCTTGCACGTCAACCAGCCAATATTATAATTCATGAAATGCACCAGCCAGCTGTGCTGAGAACTACAAGCTTATGTTCCAAACAAATGGAAAAAGACAAACTTATTATTAATTGGCTTATCTAAATATTATCTGCTTAGTATGGTCTCTGCAGGACTGAAGGGCAGCTACTCTATATATATTACATACTCAAGCCCCAATGAATTTTAAGGAGACAGTATAGCAATATAAAGCTTCCATAGCCGCAAGCTATTGAGTGTCTTTGTGCATGTGTGTGTGCGCACTTATCCGGGAGACAGAAGAGGAAGAGGGAGGGAGGGAGATGGAAAAGAAAGCACAGAATGGTCAACTGTTGGTCTTAGTTCCATGCCCATATCAAGGCCACATAAACCCTATGCTTAAGCTGGGTACCTTCCTTCACTCAAAGGGCTTTACCATTTCAATTGTTCACACCCATTTCAACTCTCCAAACCCTTCAAACCACCCCGAATTCACCTTCTTTCCAATACCAGATGGCTTAACTGCTGATGAGATTTCATCTGGGAGTGCAGTAGCTATTTTGTTAGCTATTAACGCCAATTGCAAAGCGAGTTTCGAACAATGCTTGACTGATAGAGTGACGGAACAAGAACCGCAGAACAAAATCACCTGCATTATCTATGATGAATTTATGTACTTCTCTGAATCTGTGGCTAATGATCTAAACATTCCAAGAGTAGTCTTACGCACGCAATGTGCTACCAATTTTATTGCTCGCAACGCTATTATACGACTTCATTCGAAAGGTTGCACTCCCTTCCCAGGTTTGTGCCCTGTTTCCTCTTGTCTACGTTTCTTTCTGCAAACAATGAAATAGGCTAATGCCTGGGTCATTTTTCTTAGAGTATGGTGTTATTTTTCTTACTTATAAATTATAACTAACACTATAACTCGGGATCACAGACTCTATGTTACTGAACTCGGTGCCCAAGCTTCATCCCCTCAGGTTCAAGGATCTCCCCATCTATATTTTCGACACACTTGAAAACTATTTGAAACTATTGACTAATGCCAACAATGTTAGGACATCCTCAGCCATCATTTGGAACACCCTGGACTGCCTTGATCAATCATCACTAGCACAGATCCAGCAACAATGTCAAGTTCCAATCTTCTCCATAGGTCCTCTTCACAAATTTGCAACAGCCGCCACCAGTAGTTTACTAGAAGAAGACACCGGCTGTGTTGCTTGGCTTGACAAACAATCCCATAACTCAGTTATCTATATAAGCTTGGGGAGTCTAGCATCCATCAGTGAGAAAGAACTAGCCGAAATGGCTTGGGGATTAACTATCAGCAGGCAACCTTTTTTGTGGGTGATCAGGCCCGGATCAATTTGCGGTTCTGATTGGATTGAGCTACTGCCTCAAGGTTTCCTAGAAGCTGTTGGAGAAAGAGGTTGCATTGTGAAATGGGCACCCCAGATGGAAGTTTTGTCTCATGACGCAGTGGGTGGGTTCTGGAGCCATTGTGGTTGGAACTCAACCCTAGAAAGTATATCTGAAGGGGTTCCGATGTTATGCAGGCCGTGCTTTAGCGATCAGACGGTGAATGCAAGGTATGTGAGCCAAGTATGGAAAATAGGAATACAATTGGAGAATGAATTAGAGAGGGGAGAGATAGAGAGAGCCGTTAGAAAACTTATGGTAGATGAGGATGGGAAGGGAATGAGGGTGAGGGCCAGGGAGTTGAAGGAGAAAATAGATGTTAGTATGAAGGGTGGCTCTACCTACCGTTCCTTGAATGAGCTTTTGGAGCTTATAAGGTCATTTTAATTGGAAAAACAAGTGTTGTTTTTCCCTCAACTAAGTCCTTTGTCATTAAATAGATAGTTGAGGCTTCTTGCATCTGATGTAAACAAACTTCTCTTTGTAGTACATTACTCACTCTTGAATGAAATTTACTATTCCAACGCATTGGTTTGTACAATCCAGACTTTACATTTCAAAGTGGTTGAAGCAACAATATCAAGATGATTCTACGAACTCACACAATCATTCCACTACAAATCATTGATGGACAATTGTTTCTCTGCTCTTCTTTCGTTGATCGTCGCTACCAACGAAAGAGGGTGAAGAGGTTCTGTTATAGTACAAAATAAAGAAGAATAGCAAAGACAGGAGGAACAACGTCAAGTGTCCATTGCTCTGTTTCTCTAGATTGCACTGGGTGTATCTAACCATTAAGTTTTTTTTTATCTTTGTGAGAAGCCCTACTACTTAAGCAGGAAAACGGGTTGTTACTAGGTGGTTCTCTCGAAACTAAGACCAACTAAAGCCAATTTCCTAGGACAACTCCTAAAAGATGGTTGCAAGGTGTGTAACAATTTAGATAGGCAAAATTGTAGCAATGGTCCCTGGACTAAGACCAAATTTTACTTTTCGTCCCTCATATTGCTAAATTGTTACAGTGGTACTTCAATTATGCCTTCACTTTAGAAATCGTCTTTTTCGTCATCTCAGTCAACTTTTCCATTAAAAATGAGGGCATATTTGTCTTTTCTTGTGATCCACTCTTCTTCCCCGTTCTTTTCTCAATTCTCAAAGAACATACATTGAGAACATAATAGTTCACACAAGAGTTCATTTTTCTTTTATTTTTATTTTTTATGACAGCATACAATAAGAATTTTTCTCTGGCAAAATTCTTCAGGTGGGTTTGTGGCGTTGATGGGTTTGTGGTTTGGACTGTTGGGATTGTGGCTTGGACTTGGGTCTGCAACTCTTGGCATCCCACCTTCCCCATCCTCTCTCTCTCTCTCTCTCTTTGTGAAAACAAACCAAGACCTATCCCCACTTGGACTCGAATTTTCTTTTTCTTCTTCTTGTGCTTGTGGATCCCTTTCATTTCTCTTTTAAATAGCCGCCACCCCAGACTTGTAGCTAATCAATGTCTCTCAATTGAAAGATGGGGGAAAGAAGAAATTGGGGGGCTGATCGGTGTCTCTCAATTGAAGGATGGGGGGAATGAAGAAATTTTGGGGGGGGTGTCGGGAGAGAGGGATGGAGAGAGAGAGAGAGAGAGATGATATTTATTTTTTTAATTTTTTTGTGAAAAGACATTTTTGCCCATGGCAAGTAGGACTTGTTCATGCCACGTTATTATTTTTAACGGAAAAGTTGACTGAGATGACGGAAATGACAATTTCTGAAAATGGAGGCATAATTAAAGTGTCATTGTAACAATTTAGCAATATGAAGGACGAAAAGTAAAGTATGGTCTTAGTCCAAGGACCATTGCTACAATTTAGCCATTTAGATATTTTTCATCTCTCTGAAAGCTGCATTGACGTTGTTTTAGCCTTTTCTTGAGAACTACAGTTCGATGTTCTCTGGTTCTCGTGCATAAAAATGTTACAGGGATTTGGATGACTTACTGCAACTGCTAATGAAATCCCACGATTTAAGCCCAAACAAGTGCCTTTCAGCTCCTGCCCTTGCTTGTCACACAAGTCATGTTCTGTTTCATAAGTTGCAAACAGTTGCTTTGAGTTTTCATTCTCACTCCACATTCTTTTCAACCAGAGTAATTAAAATGTATTTAAGCTTTCTCAATATATTATTACTAGCATGACAAATAAACACACACCTACACGAGCGGTACAATCTGGTTGGAGATGTTGAATGAGGTTGGCGAGTAGGCCTATTTCCCTTCTGGTATGATGGCCTACATGAAATTGCTTCTTCAGAACTAGAACAGCCTGGCCGTTGCTCAACCAGCCACTTAATTTTTGAAATCTGTCCATTTATGCTATAAAGAGTGAACGTCTTTCTTTCCAACTTCAAAAACCACATGTTGCTTGTGATATATGACCATCTGATTATGACCTAAACCCTTTCGTTGAAGTTTAGGATTTATAATTTAGTATTTATCAAACAAACAATCCGTGCTTATCATTCTCTCTTGAACTTTTTATAAATTAAAAAAAAAATCAAAACAGATTTACCATAAAGCAAAAAAAAGTTATTAGAAGGTGAGCATTCAACCCAAAACCAATTGATGACAGATAGAGAGTTCTAAGATCATTTAAACCACTAAGTCAAGATTTCTTTCTGAAAGAGGATGAGAGAATCAGTCCTTAGCGCCTTAATCCATGAAGATGTAGATGATAAAGAACTGGTAGCTGAGTATCTCTGTCAGGATAATGCATGACTGAGGCACTATACTATAAAGTCTGTCTCTGTAACCCGGCCAGTATATTTTCAGTACTTTAAAGACAAGATTCCAAAATTTGTTTAAAAACTACAACAACCAACTGCTAGAATCACATGCCTATCTCCACACAAAAAAATTATATAAAAGAACAAATTTATTTCTAATTTAGCATGGCATGTGCGGA
Source organism: Prunus kanzakura (assembly GCA_020521455.1). Lineage (NCBI taxonomy): Eukaryota > Viridiplantae > Streptophyta > Magnoliopsida > Rosales > Rosaceae > Prunus > Prunus kanzakura. The sequence goes on from BPUM01000784.1 coordinate 5,102,777, forward strand.
ATAAAGAAGTGCCGTATTATTCACCAGAAACTGAATTGCTATATTATTATAAAATTCTATAAGCACCAACACAAAGCAAGACAGTTTCCAATAGCTGTAACCTATTGGGGAGAGAGAGAGAGAGAGAGAGAGAGAGAGAGAGAGAGAGAGAGAGAGGGAGATGGAAAAGAGAACACAGAGTAGTCAAAGGTTGGTTTTATTCCCATGTCCATACCAAGGCCACATTAACCCAATGCTTCAGTTGGGTACCTTCCTTCACTCAAAGGGCTTTTCCATTACAATTGTTCACACCCATTTCAACTCTCCTAACCCTTCAAACCATCCTGAATTCACCTTTTTTCCAATACCAGATGGCTTAACTGCTGATGAGATATCATCTGGGAATATAATGGCCATTCTGTTGGCTCTTAATGCCAATTGCAAAGCGAGTTTTGAACAAACCTTGACTGAAGTGATGGAAAAAGAACCGCACAATAAAATCACCTGCATCATCCATGACGACATCATGTACTTCTCTGAAGCTGTGGCTCGTCATCTAGACATTCCAAGCATCATGTTACGCACTACCAGTGTTACAAATTTTCTTGCTCGCAGTGCTGTCCTACAACTTCATTCAGAAGATCACCTTCCATTCCCAGGTATGTGCGATATATTTCCTGATCAGAACACAGCATGCATGTGTATCCATCTTAAAGGCTATTATAATAGCGCTGGTAGTTGAAATCCCAAAATTCCTATGCTTTACTTGAATAGTAGAGCTAATGTTTCCGTCTGCCATGTTGTATGATTTTCATTCTTCTTACTTATAACTAAGAGCACAACTCTGGATTGCAGACTCTCTGTCACTGAATCCAGTACCCCAGTTTCATCCCCTCAGGTTCAAGGATCTGCCCACCTCCAACTTGGACACATTTGAAAACTATTCGAAACTAGCCGTTAATGCAGGCAATGTTAGGACGGCCTCAGCCATCATTTGGAACACCATGGATTGCCTTGAACAATCATCACTAGCACAGATCCAGCAACAATGTCAAGTTCCAATCTTCTCTATAGGTCCTCTTCACAAGATTGCACCAGCAGGCTCTAGTAGTTTACTAGAAGAGGACACCAGCTGCATTGCGTGGCTCGAAAAGCAATCTCATAAGTCAGTTATCTATGTAAGCTTGGGGAGTCTAGCATCCATCAGTGAGAAGGAACTAGGTGAAATGGCTTGGGGATTAGCTAACAGCAATCAACCTTTCTTGTGGGTGATCAGACCTGGCTCAATTTGTGGTTTAGATTGGAATGAGACATTGCCTCAAGGTTTCATAGAAGCTGTTGGAGAAAGAGGTTGCATTGTCAAATGGGCACCCCAAAGAGAAGTTTTGGCTCATGGAGCAGTGGGTGGGTTTTGGAGCCATTGCGGTTGGAACTCAACCCTAGAAAGTTTATCTGAAGGTGTTCCAATGATATGCACGCCGAGTTTTGGCGATCAGAAGGTGCACGCAAGGTATATCAGCCAAGTATGGAGAGTAGGTGTACAATTGGAGAATGAGTTAGAAAGAGGAGAGATAGAGAGAGCTATGAGAACACTGATGGTAGATGATGATGGGGAGGGGATGAGGGTAAGGGCCAAAGACTTGAAGGAGAAAATAGAAGTTTGTATGAAGAAGGGTGGCTCTTCTTACAGTTTCTTGAATAAGCTTGTGGAGCTTATCATGTCATTGTAATTGCAACAACAGTGGATTTTTTACCACTATGTCCCTTCTTCAGACATTGATAGATGAGGCTTCCTGCATATGGATGTCAAAAAAAAAACTTCTGTTGTCCATCCTCAGCTTTGAATAAAGTAAAAATTGTTTTTATGCTCTTATTTCATTGATCTTCTCTACCAAACTAAGGAGGTGTAGGTGGTTCTGTTAGAGTTAAGAGCACTAAAAGGGACCAACTAGATTTTCGCTTTAATTTAGTTAGGTATATGGAACCCCAAAGAAATTTGTACCCAAACAAAACATATGGCCCAGGGGAGACCAACAATGTCAATTGTCTCAGCTTAAGTACCCCACAACAGGAGGTCTTGTGTAAATATAATAAATTAAATAAGCAAAAAGAATAAAATAAAGACAGGGATAACGATGTCAATTATTCATCCCTCTGTAGTGGGTCAAGGATTGCCAGACAAGAGTTAACATCTGTCTCTCTTACATTGAACTGGCTGTGTTCTAGCTTTAATTTTGTATCTATGTTAATTGACTAACATTTTCAGGCATAGCAAGTAACAAAATCAAAACCCTATTACTTCATAATGAAGCAAAAAATGGGCTTCTTTGGGTTGCTGCCTTATGACTAAAGACCAACTAAAGCCAATTGTCTAGCTTTCGTTATCCAATCGGCTCTCAGCCATGAAATTTCCTTCCCCAAAGGTTATTATTAAATTAATCTCCAAAGTCTTCTATCTTATTTTAAAATATGGACTAGTTTCCAGGAAGTGTAGTTAAAGTACCCTAATTTTCAAACTTAATAAGGAATTTTCTCTATTCACAGAATGAGTTCAATGCTGACTTTTGATGTAGCTAGTCTATAAGCTACAAGGAATGGATTTACAACTTCTTTGACAAGCCCAAAATACTTATTTCTGCTACACAAACCTGTTCTCAGAAAGAGAGATGGAAAAACAACATAGATGCCGCAGATTGGTTCTGGTTCCATGCCCCATTCCAAGGGCACATAACTCCGATGCTTCAACTCAGCACTATCCTTCACTCCAGAGGCTTCTACATCGCAATCACTCACACCCAGTTCAACTTTCCCAACCCACTGAACTACCCTGATTTAAAATTCTTAGAGATGTATGAAGGCTTACATGAGCAAAATGTCTCGTCCACAATTTTATAGATGTGATATCGGGTTTTAATGCCAACTGCAAAGCCCCGCTCTGGGAGTCATTGGCTCGGATGATGGAGAAAGAGGATCAACATAGTAAGATTGCATACATCATCTATGATGAATACATGTATTTCTCGGAAGGGGTGGCTAATCATCTAGGGCTTCCTAGCATTATATTGTATACTAGCAGTGCAGCAAACATGATGACTTACCAAGCAATTCCTGGGCTCCTAAAAGAAGGTTACATTCCAATTCCAGGTGTGTAACAATCAGACATCTTTCATCTTTCTAAGTGCTGCTGTATGAGATGTTAATACATCAAATAGATCAATTAATTAATCACTGTTTTAATCTTTTATGAGAAATAAGGCTCTATGATTCTCTGGTTCTCATAACATAACTTTAACCTATGCCTGAACTAACCTTAAGCTCTCTGGTACTCGACCTATCTGGGTGCAGATGCTATGATGCTGGAACTGGTACCAGGCCTTGAACCGCTCAGATTTAAAGACCTACTAATTACCAATTTCAGAGATTTGGATGACTTACTGCAACTAATAGTGAAAGCCCACGATTCAAGGCCATCTTCGGCCATCATTTGGAACACCATGGACTGCCTCGAACAATCATCATTGGCACATCTCTGGCAAGAATATCAACTTCCATTGTTTCCTATCGGTCCTCTGCACAGAACTATTCCAACCCCCTCCATCAGCTTATTGAAAGAGGACCAGAATTGCATTTCATGGCTGGACAAACAATCACACAACTGTCATCTATGCAAGCGTGGGAAGCATAGCCTTCTTGGACAGTAAAGAACTAGCTGAAATGGCGTGGGGTCTGGCCAACAGTGAGCACCCTTTCTTGTGGGTGGTTTGAACCGACACCATATCATTGCCAGAAAGTTTCCAAGAAACTGTTGGAGAAAGGGGTTGCATAACGAAATGGGCACCCAAAAAGCAGGTCTTGGCACACAGCGCAGTTGGAGGGTTTTTGAGCTATTGCGGTTGGAACTCAAGCATTGAAAGCATCTCTGAAGGAGTTCCAATGATATGCCAACCATATTTTGGGGACCAAAGAGTGAACTCAAGGTACTTGAGGCAAGTATGGGGTGTAGGGTTGGAATGGGAGAATGATATGAACAGAGGACCAATAGAGGGAGCTATAAGAATGCTTATGGTGGGCAAAGAAGGGGAAGTGATAAGGCAAAGAGCAAAAGATTTGAAGGTGAAAATTGAACTTTCTACGAGGCAAGCCGGTTCTTCCTACAATTCCTTGAATGAATTGGTAGACCAAATCTTGTCATTCTAATTGCATAAATGCTAAAGATGATATCAACAACTCAATGTAAATACATAATAATCAGTTATTGCAAATTTCATCATCCATTATATATTGTACCATACAAAGTAGATGAACACAGCATCCAATTTCATACTCCATTAGCAGAATCAGTTATTGCAAAGATCATCATTTCTAATATTTTGTACAACACAGAGTAGATGAACGCAACATCTAACATCATACAACATAGCACATTAAGTTCAGCTAAAAGCATTACAAACTCACACCTATTTTTTATACATTTCAATCACATAAAGACACAAACTTTATTCACATTCTGACACAAAACGCAGCTACCCATCTTAAATTAGCCAAAAGAGTACCTCACCACCACCTTAATCTTCGCCAGAAATTTCAATGGCTCTGATATTGGGTCTGCTGGGCTCCTCCTTAGGAACAGTGACAGTGAGAACCCCATTGCTCATGAAGGCCTTAAGCTGCTCAATCTTGGCGTTCTCTGGAAGCTTAAACTTTGTCATGAAGCTACCGCTGTCTGTACTAATCTGAAGCACTCGCTCGTCTTGAAGCTCCACAAGCACGTCCTCGTTCATGAACGCAGGAAGAGCCGCCTTTAGGATGTGGGCATTTCGGGTCTCTCTCCAATCTAGTCTTGAGTTTACTGAAGAACCCAGATTGAATTCCCGGAAAACGTTGGAGAGTGAGGAAGGGAATGGGAAAGGGAAATCTGCGAATGGGTCCCACAGGTCAAGAGCCAAGGAAGGGTCGAAGTCACTGTCTCGTTGCTCGTTGATTGGGACGATTGACATCTTTGCTCAACTGGGTTTGGTTTGGGATTGAGTTTCTGAGAATCAAGAGATCAAAACAAAAATGGAGAAGAAAGCGAGCAACTTTTTCTAAGGAATATGTGAAGTGAACTAAGACTGGTGGCTGTTTTAAATGGTGACAAGCGGATTGAGGTAGAAGAAACGCCTCGGAGATTCTAGAAATTGGGTGGGCCACGCCTAATGTGTCGGACTAAATTAATGGTCTTTTGTTTTGGTCGAAAAATAATGGTCCAAAAGTTGAGAACTTGTGTATCGAGTGTGTATAGCAACACTCTTTACTATGCTTTTTATTTCTTTATAGGCAACCAACAATACAACTCTGCAATATGGCACCCTTTGAAGCCCCAGCTGCTCGTCCCGAAAGCTTATTTACTGAGGTTTGAAAAACTCATTCCTATTAATGGCTTCTTTTACATGATGCATGAAATTGTTCATTCCGAGTCATTTCACTTTGTTTTTGTGCCTTGTCACCAATATAGGCGTTGTCAATCTTGAATTGTAGCCGAAACATCATTGATTTCATACCCTGCATATTGTCTGCACAAAGAGCAGAACTCTCACAATTACAAATGTGCTGTCACACATATGAGAATTCTAAGAACCATATAAATAAAATGAATTAGTTAGTGATAATATTCAGCAATGAACAATTTAAAACAGTGATACTATGATCTCTATTATTTTCTAGCCTCATTCAGCGATTATGTTTGCTTAACAAGTAAGCTCAATCTCCCTAATCTCTTAATTTTGATAGGAAAAAGTAATCGGTATCAATTTCAAAGTTCCAAATCTATGACTGATGCATGTTAGGCTATCTCCAACCATATTTGGGCTAAACTCAAATTTTCACCCTCCAAAATACAACTATTCATGTATTTTCATGACTCAAATTTTTGTTTCCTCCAACCTTGCAGACTCATAATTTGAGTCCGCAACTTTATTAAATTGTTTAAGAATGATTAACCTCTAAATTTTTTTCTAGTTAATTTTTCTTGACATTATTTTTTTTTTCAACATTCGTGATTTAATTTTCTAAACGTTTTAACCTAAAAAAATAAAAATTCCAAAACATAATAGAATTTCACTTAAAAATAAAAACAAGTACAACACCATACGTATGCCCGGAATAATTCAAACCCTTCATTGAAGCTATTGCCATAATTGTCTTCCATTTTTACTTTTACTTTTACTTCATTGGAGTCATAAAAAAAGATAAACAATAATTATAAATAAAGTTAAATAAAAATAAGCTGTTGGAATATTATTATTGTTTTTTTTTTATAAAGAAAAAACAGCACAGCATGTATTTGAAAATATGGCCGTTGGTCAGCTTCAAAATGCCACGTGGGCCAGCTTGTTGCACAAGCTGCTGGCAGACAGCAAAATGCACATGGGGCCCATCAATTTTTGGTCTTCACTTGGGCTTCCAGTCAGAAATTTTTAAAAAAAAAAAGAAGCAAAATTTGGGCCCACAAAAATTATAAATACAGGCAATACTTAGGGTGGAATTCACTCAAGATTTGAGATTTCTCAAATTTCCACCCCCAAAATACATGGGTTGGAGAATTTTTTTGGACTCAAAACCTATAATTTGGGTTTCCACCCATTGGGTTGGAGATGGCCTTATGATCATATCAACGATACCCTTATTTCTGTACCCCAAAAAAACCCTTGTCAATCATTAATTTTTTTCCAGGCAGCACCATTATGACCTCTTCCAAGTTCTAACTTTCTAGCCACACTTTTATCATGTTAACAATCATGCTTGGGATAGAAAGCAAGATTTTGAGTTCAGCATATTCTTGAAAAGCCACAACTAAAAGATCTCTTGGGTGCTAAGCCAAGAGTTTAATCAACTACAAAGATAATAACATATACGCAAGTGTTTGGGAAAATATGTGAATAGACAGAAGTGAAAAAATAATAAAAATAATAAAAAAGACTCTAATGCATGTGCTCCCACAGATTTTCATGTAAAGCAATTGTGTTCCTTTCTCGCAGCTTTGCTTGAAATTTTGAATCTATAGAAGCTTGTATAAATGAGGCCAAGTGCTAAATTGGATTGAGTTGACATGGGTAAATGAAGAAGAAAAGAAGAAAAGAAGCACAGACCATATAAAGCAGCGCATTTATATACTGGGAAATATTTTACTAGCAAAACGTCTGAGTATGTACCTGGTCTTCAAGATGTAAAAAACAGAGTGGCACCACTTGGCATGCTGAGATATAATATCTAGTATGAGCTAGTACATGACCTAGAAGACCACAGCTACACAACAGATTAAGACTGCTATAGCATCAGCTGGGTCTCCCATTTTCAGGTTCGTGTTATGCTAATAAAAGTCTGTAGAGAATGGACAACAAGACGCCATAAATCAGAGTATGATCAAAATGAAATTCATCTTGCATACTCCTACTAAATTCTGATACCAGAGGATATAGATAAAATGCTTCTGGTTTTTTTTTCTTCATATAGCAAGTAGTCACCTCTTGCTAAATTTGAGAGAGTGGCAAACCATGCGATTATGTTACTTCTTGACACAAACCTGTAACTTGTTCTGCAGTCACCATGCTCGTTATTTCTTGAACAAGAAGTCATGGTTGAACCTGCTCAATTTCTAGGGATGCAATGAATACTAACAATATTTCAAAACAAGAAAGGAAAAAAAAAACAGTTGAAAACTCAAAAAAATAAAAAATAAAACATCGGTATTCATTGATAAAAGATCCACTCATTACAATTATAACTGACATGGACGATTTTTCATATTTTGAAATCGTTGCATAATAACCTCATCGTCAATACTATCAAGAATGTCCGTCTCAATATATGGAATCAATCTATCCTTCATCCTCTCATCTTCCATTTGGTTGCGTAATCGATTCTTCACAATATTCATAGCAGAAAACACCCTATCTACCCTGGGAGTTGCAACTGGTAAGATAAGTGCCAATGTCAACAGCAAGTAAACTAATGGGAAAACAGAGTCTTTTTTTGTCTCAACCATTTTCTGTGCAAGATCAGTGATCCCGTTCAATCCTGAAAACTCAATGTTAGAACGCATGTCCATAATGTACTTCTCAAGCTGATCTTCAAGTATCATTAAGTCAAGTGTAGAAAAGTCATTTGGATAATACCGAGCAAGACAAATCAACTTTTGTTTGTTAAAAGCAGAGAATGAATCACTCGGATTCAAACATGCCACACAAAGAAGCAACCTTGTATTCATTTCAGTGAAACGAACATTTAGCTCTTGAATTTGCACATCTATAACAGTACAAAACAACTCAACACGATAATAATGCATGTTTGTGATCACCTGATCTCTTTTTCTCCCTCGAGTTAGAAACCTATCATCCATGTTATGCACTTCAATTTCATGCTTTTGACAAAATGAAGAAACCTCATTGAGTAATGAATCCCAACCACTCTCCTTCATCACTTGCAATTGTTCTTTACATACTCTCACTAGGTTCATGGCATTCACAATATCCTGATCATTTTTTTGTAACGCTTGTGATAAACCATCTGTGATTCGCAAAATGTTTATCATCATATGTAGACTAAAAATAAAACCAAATGACTGGAGGGGACCCAATAGAACCCGTGCTTTAGATTTCTGTTCAGAATCTAATCCAAACTCTGCTAAGACCTCAAGTACATCTATCACAGATGAGAACATGGTAAACAAGCTTATCAAAGTCTTAAATTTGGAGCTGCCCTCATTTAGACCTTGTTCACTTAAAAGCTCACTGGTATTGAGTGCTTCAAAAACTAAAACACCGTGTTTCTCCCGAAGCGTGTCACGACATTCAACAAATTCTCCAACAACATTCACCACCTTAGCAACCCAAGTAAAAAGACCCACAATTTCTAAATGATTCTTTGACATAGCTATAAGAGTTGAACGAAGATCATATGCAAAGCAATGGACGTAAAATGCACACTCATTCGCCTTCATTATAAGCGTCTTAAGATTATTCAACTCACCTTGCATATTACTTGTCCCACCATAACCTTGCCCCCGTAACTTAGCCATGCTTAATCCATGAGTAGAAAAGAAATCATCAATAGCCCCCTTACGCGAGACAGCGGTGTTGTCGGTAGCTTGCACAATACCTAAATAACGCTCAATTACAAGACCTTTATCTACAAAACGTAATACAATAGCCATCTGATCCTGTGAAGGCATGTCATGAAACTCATCAATAAGAATGGAAAATAATGAATCACCAATATCTCTAACGATTGCGTTGATGATTTCCGTCGAAATAGCAATTTCAATGTCCTTCTGAGTATCAGGTGATGTCAACTTCAGGGTTAAGGGAGCATTGTTCAATGTGACAGCTTTTATATCCTCATCATAATTACATCGTAATCTCAAAAGGTCAGCAAACATTCCTTGGTTGTTTGAATCTTCATATTCATCATCTCCATTGAACAGAAGCCCTTGTCGCAAAAGAAATCTCATGCAACTAACTGATGCACCCAAAAGAGTTTTATATTCAGTTTGAGCTTCGATTTGCTTTGAAAAAGCTTTACAGTTGCTCCAAGCTTGGTTGTGGGCACTCATCGGTCCTCCAACATGACCTTGTAACCTTTCACTCTTCTTCTTCCAATTTGAAAACCCTTTGCCAACAAAAGAGTCACTGCCTGCTTGTTCTCCAGTATTTGGTTTAAAAAGATAGCAACAGAAACAATAAGCAGCATCTTTCGCTACACTATATTCCAACCAAGTAGGAAATTCATCAAACCAAGCAGGAATGAACCTTCTTGGCCCTCCACTAAGATTCCTCTGGGGGAAGGTATGGTTTCGGGGCTGAAAAGGACCTTTTTGTAGATAAGCCCTTCGAACTTGATCTCGAACATTAGGATGGTAATCCCAAATTCGAGTGCGTAGACCAGGATCAAGAGGGAGATCTTCCAAGTTGATTTCCAAGCAAGCTTGTTTTGAACTATTAACAACTTCGTTTGGAGGCGATGATGACTCCATGACCGTTGATTTCCTCTTAAAATATCTTTCCATGACCGTTCTGTTTCAAAACTTGGTTCTTTTAGCAGATATATTCAAACCAATATTTCTTCAAAATTCCAACAATTTATCAAAAACTATTTCTATTTGCATAAATGCAATCATCAAGAAAACAGTACAAAAATAACCATCCAAACTAACAGAAATCTCTACAAAAATTCAGGAAAACACTACAAAAATTTCTTGATATACAACTACTGAGTACAAAAAATTGCTACTTTAATAAAATTTTAGCTAGATAAGTTTTCTTACCTCTGGTGAGATTGAGAGAGCCACGATAAATAACAGAAGAAGTATTTATGCTTCGAAAATCACTAGGCGTTAGATAAGTGTGAGAATGAGAGAGGAAGAGACTTGAAAGAGATTCGCGCCTCCAGACGTCTGAGAGCGAGAAAGGGAGGGAAATAGCGGAAGGAAAAACAAAAGGAAGGAAAGGAACAGGGTAAGTGGTGGCACTTATTCATTAGGGCTCTAAGGGCATTTGGGTAATTGGCCACACTCATTCCACAAAAATAGTTCTTAAGGCCATGGGTCTAGCCCAGTGAAAGAGCCTTGACATTAAAGACTAATGGTTTCAGGTTTGAATTCGCATGACACTTAGATAGTGTGTGAGAAAATCATTTCTCCAATATCGTTTATGTAAAAAATAAATAAATATATATATATAGTTCATCAAGAACACAAAAAGTAACACACGTGTCAAATTACAAATCGGATTAAAACTTCTTTTTTTTTCTTTCACAAATATGAAAAATCACATCAAAGATACTCTTGAAATCGGCTCAGTTTAAGCTGAGTGATTGGTGTTTGTAATTTGCAAGTCTTGCGTCTATGCCTGGATTTCTAGACCAATATTTGTTGACTATAAAAATTTGCTTTCTTGTGTTTGAATGTGTGCTCATATATCCTCAAAGATCCATGCACACTGATATCTTGGTTATCATTGTACTCGTAGGTAACTACAAACTTGTTGCAACTCATAACATGGTTGGGGACCAATATTGACTTTTATCTTAGTAACATATTGACCTTGATCTTTTATTGGGCTTTGGATTAGGGATGGACAATGGCTACGCGAGTACAAACTACCATCGTAATGGGTACTCATTTGGGTCAATTGGTAACCCATTATCCATACCTACCTTAGGTATGCAATTCACCTTATTCAAATTTTATTACCTAAGTGTAATTCTGATTCATATCCTAAGTGTAACTATTGAACAACATTTATGGATACATGGAAGTTCCTAAATTTAATGGCACGTGACTCATTTTATAGAGGCACACCTTTAAAATTATAAAATTTTCCATATTGCAATTTTACCCTGAGATTTCTTATGTTGGACTATATCAAAATTCCAGTTACTTTTGTCTCTTAATTAAAGACCTCTGCTAACATGGTTGTTCTATGCTATTTCTAATTGAGATTCTCCTTCCACAGCTTTTGCTTTATCCAAATCTTCATGTCCTGCAAGAGATTGGCACAACATATTTGAAGAAATCTAAGATTTGATCTCTAGCTTTTTCATACTTTTTCACTGCACATTTGACATGAATAAAATTTCACCATTAATCATACCATACTTGTGAAACTTCTCACAATATGTGTATTTGCACGCCTATTGTAACATGATAGTTAACAACAATGAAAAGACTCTGATTTATATCATTTTACGAAAGTGTAAAGATGGATAGCATGAATATCTTTGCGAGAGAATGAATATTATTTAACTCCCCCTATTCATCTTTTTTTATGTTCATATCCATGAATAATGTAAATTTACATGAGACATTGGGAGAAACTAACAATTTCAGGTCAGTTTTCTTTGTTCTATTCTTTTTAATTTGAGATCATTATTCAATATCTTACATTAACTTAAACTATAACTTGGGGTTCAACCACAAACTATAAACTGGGTTGTGTTTGAAATTACGGTATAACCTAGTTAATTAAAACTTTTTTTTTGGGTTAGATAATTAATTAAAACTTTAATGTCAAGTTAATGGCACAATATCTTTGTTGAAACAGGAAAAGATGAGACCCTCACCCTTGTGTCATTCATTGACGCATAATTCAATGAAATTTTCACCAAAAATTGCAAACTTAGTTAGACCTAATACAGGGTTTAAAAAAAAGTGAAAATGAGACTTGGTGTTAAAAAACTAAGTCGGAAATTTCAGTGACATTTTTGTTGATTCCATTCGGGATTTTGAGTTCGGGTCCTTTGCGTGGTGTGTGGATGACCATTTCCAGGACATCGACGATCTTCAATCCGGATCTTCTAGTTACACTTTGAGACTACTTCTTTTCTATGCCAAATGACAGCTCGATGTCGTTCCAGTGACAAGGACAATTCTTGTTTGTGTTTTGCTGGTTTGATGACAAGTGGAAAGAAAAATCGGAATGTGTTTTTTCTATTGTTAATTTAATTTTATTTATTTATTTTTTTCATTTTTATCAGTTTTGGTTGTAATTGTTTATTGGATTTTCAGTTGTTTTACTATGAACCTTGTATAATTTAAATCCCACTAAAAAAAATCAGCCGATTTAACACCCCGAATTAAAAATCAGCCAATTAAAAAAATCAGCCACTAAAATCGATCAAATTATTAGACTACAAAAATTCACGAAGTAATTTCCTTTTTTTTGGATTCCACCCATTACCTTCTTCAATAATTGAAGTTCAATTTCATGTCTCCAAAACACTTCATTCAAGTTGCGGATAACCAGTCATGGGAGCCCCTAATCGTTCGAGTCTTCATGGTGATATGTAGGGGTGCGTGTGTCTTCCTAGGGGTGGGAATCAATTCAGCGGAACAAAACCATAATTATTGGTTTAGTTTGATTTTGATCAAGAAAAAGTTGAATGGTTTAAAAACCGAACTAGATCATATATGAATTGGTTTGATTTGGTTTTGAACTTTTGTAAACCAGTCTAAACCAAATTAGACCGTTTATGTGTATATTTATTTATTTATTTATATTATATTTTACATGTGTAATACTCTAATTAGATAATAACTATATATGGATATTTGAATTGAGCTATATTAATTATTGAAATTTAAAGTTTTATGGCATGTTGAGTTTTAGGATGGTTTCGTACTCTAAAAAATGATTTACGTATAAAGCAAGTTGTGAATTTGTTGGTTATAATTGGGTTAATAATGTTGGAAAAATGCAAAAAGAAAGAGAATTGGGCTTAGGCTCAAACTGGACGAACCAAACCGTCTTAAATTGGTTTGGTTTGGTTCGATTCTATTTCTTTTATGATTTTTGTCAAAATCAAACCGAATCAAACCATTATATTGTAATTGGTTCGACCGTAATTTTGAGAAGAAACCAATTCAATCCAAACCATGCCCACCTCTGTATCTTCCTTTGGAACGTTGTCAAATGGGGAAGATGCTTTCAAGTTATTTAATAACGGTAGGCTTTACTTAGTGAGGAGCAAATTACTCTTCAAGGCCTTATATATCTTTATGTCAGTCTCTTTTTTATGATATTTTAATCACAAGTGATGACAATAGCAGGCTCGACTCGTACGTGTTGTGCACAGAGGGCAATTGCACAAGGGCCCCAAAAAAATGAGGTCTCCTATGATACCTTCTAGCTCAAGGAGACATTCTAGCGAAAAAAAACCTTTTGTGTGTAATTGATGCTTTTTTGGCTTTATTCTAAATTGTTTTGGGCCTTTTTCTTTACTTTCATTTTATAGTGAGCGTATTTTACAAAAACTAACACAATTAACGCCTACGCTTGAAACTTTTAATTTAAGTTGTCGTTCAAAATAAGGTAAACATTGAATAAATGGTTAAATACCTTTTTGGTCACTGAGTTTTACACAAAAATTCAATTTGGTCATTGAGAAAAAAATTTAGTCTAATTGGTCATTGTGTTTCCAAAAGTATACAATTTATAGGCATTTCTTTATCTTCCGTTAACTTCCATTGAGTGCAGATTTTATTTTTATATTTTCAGGAAGCATGTTCAAATCTTCTTCCTCTAACTCAACGAGTTAGGTTATTGTGCTATAAGCGTTTTAAAAATTTTGACCGGGGGGGGGGGGGGGGGGGTGGTGGGGTGGGGTAGTTGGAGGGGAGAGAATTTTGGGTTGAAATCAAAATAATGAGGTATAACGTCACAAATTGGGTGTTATATTGAAGCCTGAATCGATTGAGTGAGAATCGTATTCTGACTTCGGATGACAAGGAGACGTAATCTAGGTGATAGAGCACCAAAATATATTGGTAAGTTGTTGATTTCATTTTAATTTGGTTTGACCTTTTGATTTTCCTTATACCTCACAATTTCTATTTCAACCCAAGATTTCCCTCAATTTGCTAAACTCTAATAGCAAAATATACCACAACTTGTTGAGTTAGAGGAGGAAGAATGAAGGTGATTCCTAAAAAAAATAAAAATAAATACTGCATTTAATGAAAGAAAATGGAATTTATATAAATTGTAAACTTTGGGAAACACAGTGACCAATTTAGCTAAATTTGTTTCTCAGTGACCAAATTGAATTTTCATGTAAAACTCAGTGACCAAAAAAGTATTTAACCCTTGAATAAAATGCCTCCATTTTTTATTTCTACCCACAACCTCGAAAATCAATGGACCAGGCCTGGACAATAGCAAATTTTGCCACCATTTTCAACTCCAGAATATTGGTCGTCCACGATACTTGTTTAGCCTTTAGATTTCGTGTTGAGTGGTTGTCGTTCAGTGACCCTTTAATGAAGTGAAAACTCAAAACTTAACAAGGTTGATGATATATAAGCAAGGTCTAAAATATCAAGGGTTTCGGAAATATCGATAATATCACTTTCTTTCATTTCCCGTATTTGATTTGTGTATGAATGTAATTAAAACAAAGTTTGTTTAATTTTTCAATTATACCCATATTAGATATATATAAAAATGCATTTAATGCTTTATTGTAATTCTACATTATTAATGGGAAAAAGGGTCATTAAAATGGTGCATTAGTTTCCCATGTGAAGGGAAAATAAAACCCAAGGGGGGTGGAGGGTTTCATTTTCTCCTTATCTTCCCATGTGTCAGGCAACCATTTCTTATGCCTGAATTTGCAATTTCCCATGAACTAAATGCCCCTTTTATACATTGCATGGTAAGATACATGAGCAATTTAGTACCACAATATTTACAAATTGTGCCATATTTGTTTCCATCTAGTGGGTCTCCATGTTCCCAAGTACGATCTATTGCCTCCATTAGTACATCTCAAATATTCCTATATTCATTTGTCATGGAAATCATGTACAATTTTTATTTTATTTTATTTTTGCCAAATGATGGGAAATTTTCATTAAATAGGAATAGAAAGGTTTACAATGCCAAAAAAAAAAAAGTAGTTGTGACAGTTAGGGAACCTAAATAAAGTTATCCTAAGGA
Organism: Prunus kanzakura; assembly: GCA_020521455.1. NCBI lineage: Eukaryota > Viridiplantae > Streptophyta > Magnoliopsida > Rosales > Rosaceae > Prunus > Prunus kanzakura. Next base: position 5,118,226 of record BPUM01000784.1, read on the forward strand.
ATATGGATTGGATAAGTCACTAAATCTAAGGTATGTTGAAGGAAGAAATGAAGGTAGAGGTGAATAACTTTCCATTTTGGGAGGATTAGGAGGGATTATTTATAAGGTGTTGCTATCCTCCAATTTTGTGGGGATTAGATGGAATAAGTTTTCTTCATGAGTAATCCATCTTCTACCTTCAACTTGGTTTTTAAAAAAAAAAAAATCATTTCTTCCTTAAACATGCTTTAAATGTATGGAGTATCCAATTCATCCAATACTAGTCACCAAACGAGCCATATGTTTAATACTCAACATTAAAAAGTATGAGAAATAAAGTTAAAGAGAAAAATAGAATAAATAATCATTTAGTTTTTTTTTATGACTACGAGTATTGTAAAATTATACCTAAAAAAAAGCTTTTCAATCGTTTTTTGTTGTTGGAAATTGCAGTGTAATTTTACACGCACGTAAAATTCAGATGATACAATTATGGCAATTAGGAGTGCCTTAGCCTTTGTCGTGGCCTTATCAATCATAGTTCAATTCAATATAGGGTCATGAGCATATGACAATCTTGGATCTACATTGAAATGATGATGTTACATAAGACTTATGCTTTGTATTTTATTACTTCCTTTCCCATCGCATCCTTACCTGTTCCTTTATCCTTTTTCTCATACTTCTCTCCGTGATTCCCTTTTGAGCTTAAAGTGATCACTTTAATCCTAGGTGCTGCTTCAAAACGTACATATCCTCTTTTATCTTTTGGCACATTATTTTTTATGATTAAAAAGAGGGATCATCACTTTGATTTGATACTTTCTCCGGCCTGCCTGTGCAACTGTAACAATAATTAAGCCATAAGAAAAGTCTTACTACCGATGCTGAAGGCAAAACCTCAGAATCCCTGAAAATATAACCAGATACTTTTTTTTTTAGGCTTATTTATGTACATGCCCCTTGTGCTTTCAAACTTGTCTCAGATTACCACATGTACTTTGAAACATCTCAAAATACACCCCACACTTTTAAAAACGGTCTCACGTTACCCCTTCCGTCAGTATTATAGATGTTCCGTTACGTGCTTTGAGCCCCACTTCGTTTTAATTGCATAACATTGGAGAAAAATGGTTTTTCAGTTTCAGAAAGGGGGTATTTGGGTGAGAAGGGAAAATTTGGAGAAGAAGGCTAGAGAGTTTGAGTATCTTGGTCGAATCAAACACCCCAATCTTGTTCCATTGACTGGGTATTGTTTACCCGGGGACCAAAGGATTGCTATCTATGATTACATGGAGAATGGGAACCTTCAGAATTTGCTTTATGAATTGCCACTTGGGGTTCAGACAACAGAGGATTGGAGCACAGATACATGGGAAGAAGATGATAACAATGGCATTCAAAATGTTGGTTATGAAGGGTTGTTAACAACTTGGAGAGTCCGTCACAAAATTGCACTTGGCACTGCGAGAGCATTAGCATTTCTACACCATGGTTGCTCACCTCCAATTATTCATAGAGACATTAAAGCTAGTAGTGTTTATCTGGATTATAACTTGGAGCCAAGATTATCTGATTTTGGATTGGCTAAGATTTTTGGCAATGGTTTATCTGAGGTGGGGTTCAATAGGCGCGCCCATTTTCTCATACCAACGACTCCAAAAAAACAGCTTCGATACCATACTCGCAACCGGACCCATGTCGGGTCGCCTGTCCGCATCCAACGCCACCTCCATCAGTAACGAGTCCTTCAACCTACGATCTACCCACCGCTGCCGCCGCTACTCACCCTCATATACCCTCCACCGACGCCATTTCCATCAATCATGTACTTCAATGGCTAGCTTATGGCTCCTCCCCATGAAATCAGCTCCAACAGCACAACCCCAGAGCGAGCCTATGTGCCTCTGCAACATCCGAGTTGCCATGCTTGATTTCTTAAGCTTTGGCGGTTTGAAGTTGGTTATGTAAACGGTATTACGTAGACAATACCAACAGACTACAGAGAGCCCTCCAAATCTGAACCTCCATCTCTAAGCACCACCATCTTCGCACTTTCTAGCCTTAAAATCTAATGCCAAACAGTGATTTCTTATCTAGATTCTCCCAAAATACGAACCCCACCTCAAATTTTGATAAGCTCTAGCATTCTTCTCCAAATTTCCCCTTCTCACCCAAATACCCCCTTTCTGAAACTGAAAAACCCTTCTTCTCCAATGTTAAGCAATTAAAATGAAGTGGGGCCCAAAGCTCGTAAAGGAACATCTATAATACTGACGGAATAGGTAACGTGAGACAGTTTTTAAAAGTGTGGGGGTATTTTGAGACTTTTCAAAACACATGTGGTAATCTGAGACAAGTTTGAAAGCACAAGGGGCATCTACATAAATAAGCCTTTTTTTTTATTTGCCAAAGTTAAAGAAGGTGACAGGCCAATGGGGGTTTGCCTTAGTGATGAAGGCAATGGGATCGAAACTTGTTAGTGGGCCATCTTTATTTTCCCACCCTATTCCACCCCTGTTCGGTTCATTTTTACACATGATTTTTCATGTTATTCACCTATTATTTTGAGTTAGTTCTTGACATTTTATAGCTTTTTACTTCCTTTTTGTGTTTTCTTAGATTTTACCTTGGTTGGAATGAAAATGAGCTAAAAGTGCATTATTTGTTATAAATTCTGTTTTGGTTCATTTTCGTAGGTCAACTTCTTGGCCTGGGATCAGCATGCTCTGGTGCTCGGATGAGGTGAAGATCTTCATGAGACTTGTTCCAATGGATGTTAACTACAACATATCCATATTTGAGCTCCATTGGACAAGTCTTGCCTATCCAACCAATCCAGCATGTCACCACAGCTCCAGAAATCCGAACTAGTCCAGCTTTTACCTTCAATGTGTCACTTGATTCTTCTTGTTACCATAACACTTGGTAACAAGACTTTACCTTAGTGAATGAGATATTTTCTGAGGCAAAGAGCATATTTTCAAGGACAAAGCTTCATCATGGCAAGGGGACAATGGGTGAAGGCTTTAGAGAAAAGAATGAGTTTTATATGCAAAGTAAAAGCTGGAAAGGAGGAGAGAGGGAGGAAAAGGGAAGTGAATTCTGACTTGGATGAGCCATTGAACGTGGGGGAGAAGAAGCATTCTACATTCTACACATTGGAGCAGATTTTGGAGAGCTTGGAGCAAGGAGAAAGCCAAGGTGCAGCCAAGCAAAGTGGGGAAGAAAGCTTCCACCATTGATGACCTTGAAGCTTTCACCATTTTCTCAAAATCTGTAAACTCTTTCTAATTTTATTTTGAATTTGTATTTGGAATAAGTATGAGCAACTAAACTCCATAGCTAGGGCTTAGGTTGAAGCCCTAAACATGATTACCTTATTGTTTTGATGCTTGAGTGTATGAATTTCTGGATATTGTTGATGAATTTCAATTCACTAAATTAATCTATCCTTGATGTGTGTTTTTCCTTGGTTGGCCATCTTTGAAAGCATGCCTCTTGAGATTGTTGGGATTTTGTGTATCTTCATGTTATTCTAAGCAATAGATGGATGGAGTAAGAACCATCCATGTGAATTGGTTTCTTGAATACCTAATGTAAACACCATGCTATTAGGATTCTTGTGATGTTCATATTCTCTTTGAACTTAATGGGTTTTTCTTGTAATTGAATCAAAGTACTAAGCATACCTAGATTCGATTATAGGGAAGGCACAAGTATTGTAGCACTCGTACTGCACTTTACGTATATTAGAGAGAATCAATGCGTCTTGAGCCACTCGTACTGGTCTTGATTGCGAACATCTTCATCAACACGTTTAGAGTTCATCACTTGAGTATTCATGAACTTGGGTAGAATTGTTTAGGGTGGATTCCGAAACCCTAGTGTTTGTTACTTGATACTTTCACATTTTGATAATTCATCTCTGCCATTCTCATTTAAATTCAAAGTCCATTTACATTCATGCAATAGAATTAGGTCACTTGAACCAATTCAAACCCCCCCCCCCCCCAATGTGTGTGTGAGTTGTGTGTTCGACACGTTATGTGTCTTTGTTACTGAATTTTGTTTGTTTCCGTAATTGTTTTGGACTTTTGGTCCGCGCTGTGTTCTTGAATTTTCTGTGCTGAATCCAACCGTATAAAGAACGTGAATTTTAGACAAACGGTTGGAAAGTTATAGGCAAAACACTGGACAGAGGTCGAAACTGAAAAACAGAGAATTTCGACTCTGAAAAAAAACGACCGGTCTCTTTTACCTGACGACCGGTCGCTCATCACGTCAAAACTTGAAATTCGTCTCTGGAAAAAAACGACCGGTCTCTTTCTCATAACGACCGGTCGCCAGCCTATAACGACCGGTCGCTCTTCACACATTTCTCAATTTTCGATTCTGGAAAATAACGACCGGTCGCTTGTTACTGTTCACAGCACTTTTCCGGGTGATAAATAGGTGATAAAAGGGGTGATAGAAAGTGCTGTTTCTGTTTTTCTTTGGTTTCTTGTTTTCTTTCTTTTCTTTTACCTTCCTGTATTCATTTTTAGTTCCCAATTTGTACTGAGTTTGTGTGTTGTGTAAAATTAGTGTTCTTTACGTACTCAAATTAGAACTTATAGGAAGCCGACAAGTTCTTCGTGGGATCGATCCCGTACTTACATAATCTATACCTCAATAGATTCGTGCACTTGCGGGTATTTTTAATTGGTTGTTTGCACATTAATTTGTGTCCTTTTAGGAATGCAACAACCCCAAAAAGAAAAGAAAAAAAAAACGGGGTGGGGGTGCCAAAATATAATACTAGCCAATGGACATGTCGGTATGCGTGTGTCAATAATTTTTAAAGTTATAAAAAATTTTGTCGGACATGGACTCTTATTCATTTTTCAAAATTATGTGTATTTTTAATATAGAGTGAAGTGTCGTTTTACTCCCCGAACTGTGATCCTAATCAAATTTATCCCCAGAACTAAAAAGTTAGCCAATTTAATATTTAAATTAATTAAAATATTTAGAAATTTAATCTATTTTTTCGTTAATAATAAGGATAAATTTGTACTTTTGAGTAAAATAATAGTAAAATACATAAAATAAAAAGAAAACAAAAAAATCCAAAAAAATAAATAAAATAACATTATTTATAATTGTAAAAATTAAAAGTATATTGGTCTGTTATAGCTTCTTGTAATTCTGGTGGACACTCCCCATAATAAGGACAAAATTGGTTTAAAAAATTGAGTGGATAAATAAATTATATTGACATCCAAGTGTGCAGAAATAACAGACTTTCAACATGCCTGCTGGTTAAGAAAAATAAAACACAATGCTCAAAGTGTGTCCAACTCCCATTAGTATTTCTTGTCACTGTGGAGGAGTCGTTTATAACATTGATATAGACTCCAATGTACTTTCTTAATGTAATACACCTGGTGCTTTACATGTTTTTACTAAAGCTTATCATGTAAATATCAACCAAACTGGAAAAGAGGTTATAACCTCCCAATTAATCTATACAAAATTTGTAATGTGTTATTGAGCTCCTTCCCCTTCCCCTCTCCACACAAAAAATTGTTTTATTTCGTACCTGGTTACTTTTAGCACGTGGAGGAGAAAAATTCTAGTGCAATTACCTTTTTTTTCTAGCTAAGGATCCATTGGTGTAGTAGTTTGGAGCAAAGCTCTTCCAAAAATAACCCTAAATTCGAGTCATAACATCGATGTGTGTGTGAGTTTAGTAAAGCACTAGAAAAGTAGTTTGTCCTTGTGTCACCCGGTGAGATTTACTTGAAGCACTAGAAAAGTAGTTTGTCCAAGCATACAAAGCAATTGTTTAGTAAGCAATCACGTTTGTTATCAGTACTTTTTTCACTTGTGATGTTTCTTTATCTTTCTTCATCACTTGATTCAGTTTCTTCACTGGTAAGTAACTTTTTGGCGCTTCCAGTTATAAATATTTAATTTGTATTTTCTATTTTTCGGTCTGGAATTGATTTGGTGAAAGCTCAAGTTGAGAAAAGAATAGTTAAAAAGCTGAATATTATAGTTCATTCTAGTATTTGAGCTTGTTTTACTAAGCATCTACAAAAGTAGTTTGTCCAAGCATACAAGCAAAGGAATTGTTTAGTAAGCAATCATGTTTGTCATCATCACTTTCACTTGCGATGTTTCTTTATCTTTCTTCATCACCTGATTCAGCTTCTTCACTGGTAAGTAAGTAACTTCTTGGTGTTTCCAGTTTTAAATATTTAATTTGTATATTTTTTTAATGCAATTGGTTTGGTGAAGGGGCGGAGCTAGGATTGTATGTGTGGGGGCCGAATCATAACACAAGTTTTAAAAAGAAAATTTTAATAAATAATAGACTATAAACAAAGCCATTGATTTTGAGTATTGAAGGATTTATCGGCTAATATGGCTTCACTTTCTTCTTCTTTTTTTGTTATATTAATTGTGGGACTACAAACATGTAATATATAATTGTGAATGAAATTATTATTATGAAGTGATTATAGGGGTTGCATTCAATCATTGCATTGGGCCACTACAATGGTTTTTTTTAGGGACACTACAATGGTTATACGGTGGTCTGTTATTCTTCAAAATATGAGCTGCAGCTATATTATATAGTGTACGGGAAAAATTGGGGGGTGGGGGGTTGGGGGGCGGGGCCATGGCAGGCCTAAGAGCATTTCCAGCAGTGCAGCCAAGGGGAGGGTTGGGTGGGGTCGGGGGGGGGGGGGGGGGGGGTGGGGGAAGCCCAAAATCGTGTTTCCAGCAACAAACTTTGGCCCGGGCAAGCAGTGGGGCCTACCGAACTGGGCTGGCCCTCAGGCAAGGCTAGCCCCAGGTCCAAAACGAGGGCAAGGCTGACGTCAGCACGCGCCAACTGTAATGTGCCATGTGTCAAAACCTGGGCACTTCGATGGTATTTTCCCTCCAATCCAACGGCAGACAATATTTTGGCAATAAAAATATGAAAAAAAATCCGAAAAAAATTCTAAAAAATACCAAAAAATACTGGAATTTTTTTCTATAAATATTACCTTATTTTCATTGTCAACATTTAAGTAAATGTCTTTGTCCTTTTACTTTTGTTTATTTTTATATTACTCCATTTACTTAAGTTTACAATGTAAATAAGGAAGTACCCCCCATTCTGGATCCGCCAGTGCACGTAGGAACCCAAAAATCTTACCCGAAAATATTATCAAAAAATAATTATTTAAGTAAAAAAAGTTGTGAAAAAAACAAAAAAATGAATATAGTTGTCATGGCAAGGGTTTGACCGCTGGAAACACACATAGCTAAAAAAGGCAAGGGCAGCCACTATTCACATGAATAGTGTCAGCCCTAGTCCCCCCTTGCCATGGCAAGGGTTTGACTGCTGGAAATGCTCTAAGGTGAATTTTATAATTCATTTTGGTCTTTCAGCTTGTTCTCTCTCTGTCTCTCTCTCTCTCTCTCTGTCTCTCTCCCCATATGGTCTTTTCACTCTGTTTGGTCGGAGGGAAAATGAAATGAACGAAATTGGAAGAAAAAAAAAAACTAGAGTTAGGTACTGTGTGTTTTTTTAATGACTTAGATACTGCTTTCTCTTTTGTTTTCTTCCATTTTTATTGGGACCTAAGCGGGTCCGTTTATAATTTGTTTCACACTTCCAAGAAATTTAGTTGATTCTACAATATTAGAATTATTGGGACTTTTTTTTTTTTTTTTTTATATAAATATCATGGTTTACGATTCTCACTGGGTATGCTTCTGAATTTTTTATTTTTGTCTTTCTGAAATTTTGCAGTTCGACAAGTCTGCATAGTAAATTGGTATTTGTTGGGGCCTAAGTGATAACTGTCTGGGGATTATACATTGTTAGTGGGTATTCTGTACAATGTCTTGCTGGTAATGTTCTTTCTATATGTGAAAGAATCTAAGAAGCTGTGGAAAGTTTATAAATCATGAGTAACGGTGTTCAATCATGCAGTGGAGGGTTGCAGCTTAGCAATGATGTGAAGGAGAATGATAATGGGGATGTTGACCTTGTTGAGGATTTTGATTCTTATTGGCAAGATATCAATTACCTGTTGACCGTGTCGAGGGTGGTAAGTGACACAGTCATCAAGGGTATGGTACAAGAGGCAGCAGAGAAAATTGCTGATAAAGAACTAGAGGTGACAAAATTGAAAGAAATGTTACATGTTTACCATGTGGGTGTTGAAAATGAATTCTTGGAGTCTTTAGCAATGCGCCAGGAGTCAAACAGACTTGTTAAACAAGGTACCAAAGACAAGATACATCCTAGCTCTCTTGAAGCTATTTTAGAGCATGATAGAATAGAACAATTTTTGAGCAGCTTAAGAGGAGCAACTAAAGAGCAGTTTAAGAAGCTCGAGGCAGAAATTGATAGCATCAGAGGCAGCTCAGTAAAGATAATTTCTGAGTTGTTGGGTTTGAGTGACATACTGCAAGATAAAGTTTCTGACAAATGGATTGGTGTAGATAGGACGCTTAATTGTCTAAAGAGTGCAATAGAAAGTGGCTTTCAACAGGTGGAACAAATGGTTCGCTTGTCAAAGGCTGATGTACGTGAGTGGCATGGAAGGATGAAAGAGAGGATATCAGGTTTACATCAGGAATTGGATGCCATTTCTAAATCACTATCTGTTTCTCACTTTGGGCAGCTATCTTATCATGGATCCTTGGAAGGTGATGAAGAAAGTAATAATTTTAAGGAGGGAGACAGTACCCACCGGAAGGTTTTGAACGATCTTAAATCATCATCTCCATCTCCAGCAACATCATCACCAACATCAACATCATCATTATCATCATCATCATCATCTAGTTGGGTAGAAAATGGCACGCATGATAAGTCAGAAATAAATATGTCAAGAGATGAATTGATAAATTATTATAATACTGAGATGACTAAGTTGAAGAGAAATCATGAGTCTGAAGTGCAAGATATGACTGAACAACTGTTCAGCCTCAGGCAGGAATTGTTGAAAGAACGGGGATCTTCTTTGCCATCAAAGAGGAATAAGGAGTTAGCGACATTTTGTATTGATGAAGAAAGTCTTAGCAGTTTGAAAGATAGACTGGAATCACTCCTTTCAGAAAACCACCAGCTCAAAGATTTGCTCACAGATAAGGAGAGGGAATTTAAGTGCCTTTCACAACAAGTTTCTGAAGCTGCAGAGAAAATGTCAGAGCACAATGGTGAATCTTTTAGCCAATGTGAAATTGTACATTTGAATATGGAGTCCTTCATCATGCAAGAACTAGTTGTAGTTATATTCAGAGAAGCCTTGAAGGATGCTGAGCAGAAACTCAATAACCTGAACACGATATATACCAATGAAAATGGACTTCGGGTTTCGCTTGAGAGGGAAAATCTAGAAAAAGGAAAACAACTAGAAGTTGAGGTTGCAAACAAAGAAAAGTTGAACCAAAAAATACTCTTTCTGGCAGAAGCAAAGAAGCGATTGGAACAAGATGCAGCAGCTGCCTTGGAAAGGGAAAAGGAGCAATATGAATTAGCTGCTCAAGAGCTTGAAAATTTAAGGGGTGAATCAAATGCTGCACATCATAATTTGGTTGAAAGACATAAGGCAGATATTTGCAAGTTACATCAGATGCTTCTTGATGTCAACCAAGAGAAGCAGAATGCTGTGTCTTTGTTTGAAGCAAAAGAAAGGGAGTTCAAGCAGCAATTGGAATCAATAGCTGTCTATAGCTGTGGATTATTGAGAGCGATTACTGATTTTGAATGTAGGGTAACACAAGATATTTCAGGAAAATCTTCAAGGTACTTGCTCAGTTATTGTTACCTATAAGTGCTTTACCTGTAAATGCCTTTCGTGCTCTAATTCTGTGCTTTACCTTTAAATGCCTTTTGTAATTCTGTGATTTTGTTTCCAGGTTGAAGAGTTTGAGTTCTCAATCGCATTCACTTAAACAAAAAGCTAATGTACTTGTAAAAAGAAATATTCTATACAAGCAGGGATTTGAAAGGAAATGTTCTGACCTTGAAAAAGCTGAAGCCGAGGTATGTAAATCAGATAGGTATTATGCATACTTCAACTTGATGTTTCGGCCTCAGATTGTCTTTCATGCTATGAAACTCATGGAATTGAATAGTTGCTTGCGTATATTTCTGGGAGAAAAGATGGTTTGAGATGTATTGTTGGATGATAGAATGGTATTGTAAATATGATTGGAAGTAATCTTCCATTACTGATCCTGATTTCCTTTCCGTTTCACAGTATTAAGCTTTAGTTTTGTTTTGTTTTCTACTTGAAAAAGTCTTGGAGTTAAATGTGTTTGAAGGTTCAATTAGATATATTTTTAGTATATAGTTATATCAAATTTTATTACAAAGATAGCCTTCAAAGTTTTTATTCCCCAAGTCATAAGAACATATTATGTAAGTTTTTTGCAGATACTGTAATAAGCGTGTAATTTTGTGGTATATTTAATGGATCATTTCTCACTGGATTTCAGGTTGATCTTTTGGGGAAGGAGGTGGACACTCTATCGAGCCTTGTTGAAAAAATATTCATGGCCCTTGATATTTTGAGTAAGATGTTTTCTTCTTTGATTGGTGATTTATCAAGCTATCTCTAAATTACTTTTATATTTTCGGGGTACCGTGTGCAAGGATGAAAGTGTTGATTCGGTGGAAATATCGGTTGTTCGTATTTTAGAAAATCCGTGAAAACATAAAGTAAAATTTTACGGAAACAATGAAAATTTACTTGAAACATGAAAAATGTGGGGAAAAAAAGCTTTTCAAAATGGGATATATAGGTAGGATGTTGGGATTCGTTATTAGTTATTTGGGGATTTAGTACAAAGTTATATATTTTTGGGATTTAGTTGGAAGGCATTCTTATTTATTAATAGGTACTTGGTTTGCACTATTGTGCGGAAACACACAAGACTTTGTTATCAATGGACTATGCAAAAAAACAAACCACACCAACGATGAAGGAAATTGAGCGCACACACACTCAAAAGTAAACAAACCAACCAGGAACACAAGAAATTAATAAAGATTCGGTAACGTACCTACGTCCTCTCCGATGATCCCGTTGAGAAATTTCATTAGAAGAATAAGAACAACTTTGATTTACAAGAAAACCTATTAGCTCTCTTTTCTCTCAAACCCTAGCTCTTATTTATCTCACACCCTTTTGGCTCAAACCCAATTGATGCCCCCTTGTGTTCTAGATTATTCCTCTGTTTTAGATGCACCCCCTTATGCATCCCACACAAACCCTATTAGATTAGGCTAGAAATCCCACACACAAAAAGGTTGGAACACGTCAACCACGTCCAAAACAAGTCAGGACATAAAACCTACGGTAAGCCAAAATCACAACACGCACAACCTAGTGTCGTGAATGCTTGATGTACAGACAAAATCATCCATGTATTGAATCAACTTTTCCTTGTGCTTCGCAGATACCTGAGATCTTGAAGCTCATAAGAGGAAAATTACGTGGAGAAACTAAAGCAGTTTGATCTACCTTTTGACTCGATAAGGTTTCAATTGTAAGGGTTTCATTCATGCCGCATAACTACTATAACTATATATGGATTTTTATCTATTAATTTGACATTGTTTTTAAATATGTTTTGATGGTAGATGGGCTAATCCTCGAGGTGACAAGAATCGAATGCAGGGTAACCAAGGTTTAAGAAAGATGCTTCATTTACAGTTGTGTTGTGTTTAGTTTTCATTGTGTTGTATGTGAATAAATTTATAGTTGTAATCAAGGATTAAAATATCGACCGTGCAGATAATATCGGGCCTCCAATTTACAAATATTTCGGGGGATATATCGTTATCGTTTTAGGTATCGGGAAAAAATCAACAAAAATGACAGATATAGGCATTGAAACACATAATTTTCGTCTAAAACTTTCGTAGATGTTATGTACATTATCAATGAATGTATTGAACAAATAAAACTGAAAATTTACTAATAATAAGATATATATATTATGAAATATAAGTGGTATGTAATGCGCGTTAATGAAAAGTTTGAAAATAAAATTTTATTTTATTTTATTTTTTTTGGAGAGAGAAAATAAAATATTTATTAGAATGAATAAACCATGCATAAATCCATAGTTTGTTTAAACATTATATTACAATTTAGATAAGTGTCTAACTACATAAATGAAGAGCTCCTATGAGGTTCAAACAATGAGGAACAACCATCTAGATTTATACAATAGTCATACCAATTGCCTGACTTCAAAAAGTGAAAAGGAAACAACCAAAAAACAAAACAAATATTAAATGATAAAAAGTTCCACAAGAAGCTCAAACACGTGCATCATTTTCTTGCTGAAAATTGGGTAATAAAGTTATATTTGACCAGAAATTTAATATTTGAATTTGTGTATTTCTTTCTCTTCATATAAGACACGTATGTCCCCTCAATTGATTGTGCATAGATTCTTTATGGTAATAATTAATGGATACTCCAAAAAATCTTTTGAATTATATATTGCCAAAAGCCTTCACACATATCTAATCACTACCCACATACCTCCAAAAAATCTTTTGGGTTTCAATTTGCTTCAAAACTTTTGAATTTTTTTGGGTTTTGTTATGGGTATCGGGAAATATCGCGGATATCGGCAAAATATCGGAGATATCGCACTTATCGGGGATATATCGTCGATATCGGGGAAGATATGACCTTACCCCCCAGTATCGATATCGACAGCTGAAAATATCGATATATCGGTGTATCGGCCGATATTTCAATCCTTGGTTGTAATAAGAACTGAGGGAGCCATTTATGTAATATGTTGAATTTCAATTTATTATGTAAATATGTAGTGTAATATTTGACTCAGAAACATTGAGTTTTTATTGATATTGTCGCTCGGAATAGTGGTGTATTTTTGTAGATTTCTAGCTTTGCTGGATTGTATTTGAGTTGTAATATAAGTATGTTATTTTTGTTGAGAATTTGGGGCGTGACAATTTGGTTGTGGGTTATTTGATAATCTCAAAGGGGGTGGCAGTTATTGAGCTTTGGGAAAGGGTGAGGTTCTTGTCTTCTGTTTGGGCTTTAGTTTCATGTGACTTCAGGGATTCACCACTCTCTTCTATTTTGCTAAACTGAGAAGCCAGCTATCCGATAACCTGGTTGTTGTAGTTCGGTTTCGGATTTTTCATGTTTTTTAGTGGTCTTCTTGTCCACTCTCTTATTGTTCTTCTCTTTTCGTCTTATTAAAATTTGTTTCTTTAAAAAAATGCTTGATGGTCTCACACAATATCTTTTGTGTTAAAGTGGTATGTTACCAGAGTGGTTGTCGGGCATTCGATTACCTTCGTCAAAATGACCGAAGAATCCAAGAAAATGCTTGAAAGAGTCGAGTCTGGAGATACAATAATGTTTACCCATTTTCATCCGCTAGCCAATAATGACCTTGGGATTGTTGTGTTTGTGAGCGTGTCACTGTTAGCAGTGCCCCAATAAACTGACTTTGATAAAAGGGATTGTGATTTTGGGTGAGGAATTGGCCCAAGATAGTTCGTTTCTATGCCTTAAATTGAGTAAGTGTTGTGCGGAAACAAATTAAAGACATGCGGAAACAAATCAAAGACATTGTTATCGATGGACTATACAACGTGTACACACACAAACCACAAGAAGAATAAATATACACACTGTAAGAGAGATAAAGCAAACCCACAAGAATATAAAGATTTATATATAAATTTTAATAGAAGAATAGGAACAACTTTGGTTTACAAAGAAAACCCATTTAGCTCTCTATTTCTCTTACACCCTCGTTAAAGTTTTTGTTAACCTTGTAAACTTCTCTACAATTTCTCTCTCTCTCTCTCTCTCTCTCTCTCTCTCTCTCTCTGAATTAACCTAGCCTCAAAAGTCCTATTTATAGCTCATAGGATTTGAGTTACAAGTTTAAGAGGAATAGGAAACAAAAGCCTAACCAAAGTAGACTAAAGCCGAAAAATCCCTCGTGCAACTGGGGACTGCCGCTCGAGCGACAAGATTCATTCCAAAACTGGGTTTTGCCACTCGAGCTGCAGCCACCTGCAGCGCCTTCCTCCGCAGCTTTGCGAGCCAACATCAACAATCTCTAACTTGGTGCGCCAAAACTTAACTCGTGAACAACTGTTCATCCCATAACCTTTTAAACCTCTTAGAAAGCGTTCTGGCAATTCCCAAGAGCTCCATCATGGCAAGAAACCTCTTGCCTCAACGCACCTCAAGCGACGAGGTGTTCCACCCAAACTAAACCTGGGTAACCCGGACCTCTTGTGCAGAAAAGAGATTCCCCATGTCGAATTCCTTGTTCCTTGTATTCAAGGACCCTTGCCTTGATACTCAAACTACATATCAACCCTTGTTCTATAAATCCGCACACATCCCCTAACTTTGTTATTAGATTCATAAACTAATTCCTTCCTGGAATCCTTCCCTTTAATCAAAGGCCCCATCCAACTTTCCCTCTTCTTGCTCCCAAAAACAACCCGAAACGTAGTTGAATCTACCTTGTCCTTCCATTCAAACCATTGGTGGGTGGGTTTAGGGGTGGAGGCCATGGAAATCAAGGATGGGGGTGACAAGGGGGAGCGGATTCGCTATCCCCAAATTGGTGTCCCCTCCATGTCCCCTCTCTAATTTGCTGACACATGTCAACTAACATAATAGGGAGTTAACTCTGTTAACTTTTTTATTTGACAATTTTAACAATTAAAAAAAATTAAAAGCTGCCCAAATAACCCAGCAGCCAACGACTTCCTTGCTAAACCCAGCGAGTGTCTGTCTTCTCCTCTTCTCCAATTGCAGCCAACCCAGCAGCCAATGAGCGTCGTCTTCCTTGCTAAACCCAGTGACACATTGCCATCTGGTTTCTGCTTTTTCGGTTTCAATTTCTTCGTATAAGAATCACTAGAGTTTCCAGGCTTACCAATACCACCCTTAGTTCCAGCCATCATAAGATGTTTGAAGTCTCTATCTTTTCGCTTTTCTGTTTGACTTTCTTGCTTGTTAGCAGCATTAAGTGAAGAATCATCAACTTCATCAACTCCAGCACCCTTTTCATCCTTTGTATTTATCTATTGCTGCTGGAACTTCATCAACTCCAGCACCCTTTTCATCAACGCATGTTACTTCTGGAATTTCAGCTGCAGTGTTCAAATCCATCAGCTTCGCTTCTCCTTCACAAGGTTTAATTAACTCAAACTCAACTGGCACCATTGCTTGGTTGGTCACAGCAGAAACTGATGATGGAGGAGGAGGAGGGTATGGAAGAAGAGGCAGAGTCATTAAACTGGTGTTTTTGACGATCAAAGCTTGTTGGTATGGGAAGCTGTGAAAGAGCATGAGCAAAACCATCCAAGGTGATGGGTCCTCTGCCTCTTGAAGGTTGTTGGCGACAGAGCAAAACCATCACCTCGTGAATATCGTTAAACTCCAAATAACTAAATCTCTATGTCATAACAGCAGTAGATTCAACTCCAATTAACCATTTAATTCACAAATTCTTCAAAGATAGCCAAACACATGAAAAACCCCAAAATTTCAGTCATGCCTAATCAAATTAATTTAGCACAACTTACAGATGACGCCAGGCTTCTTAGACTGGCCAATGAAGGAAATAGTGGAGTCGGCCTATGGAGGTAGAACGTCGACAAGGGGACTGGACTGCCGATGCAATGCAAATGAAGCTGAAGGTTTGAGAAAAATGGTGCTGCAATTTCCAAACAGAGATTAGGAGGGAGGAGAATTGGGTTTTGCAAGCGTTTGAGAGTTGATGGTGGAGAAGATGCAGAGATTATGAGGGAGGAGAGAGGGTATGGCTTGGTTTAGCAAGGAAGATGACGCTCGCTGGCTGCTGGGTTGGCTGCAATTGGAGAAGAGAAGACAGATGCTCGCTGGGTTTAGCAAGGAAGTCGTTGGCTGCTGGGTTATTTGGGCAGCTTTTAATTTTTTTTAATTGTTAAAATTGTCAAATAAAAAGGTTAACAGAGTTAACTCTCAGTTATGTTAGTTGACACGTGTCAGCAAATTAGAGAAGGGACATGGAGGGGACACCAATTTAGGGACAGCAGATCCGCTCCCGTGACAAGGTAGGGGCTGGGTTGGAATGCTTGCGGAGAAATTTATTTTTTAATTTTTTAATGTTATATTTCAAAGGTATTAGATACACATAATACTATAATAGGGTGCAAAGTTATGCTGACATGGACTTATTAAAATTTATTAGATCAATCTAATGGTTAGTATTTCTTTAAATGCATGTAAATGCATAGATACTAAATGCAAAGACTCGGGATTCTGGTTAGGGCTCTAAGGGCATTTGGGTAATTTGCCACACTCATTCCTCCTCCATGGACATCACAAAAATAGTTCATCAAGGCCACGGGGTCTAGCCCAATGGAAAGGACCTTGACCTTGCAAACCAATGGTCCAAGTTCAAAGCCCCATGGCACATTGATAGTGTGTGTGGGAGAAAAGAAAACCTCCCTCCCCCAACATCGCTTGTATCACCAAAAAAAAAAAAGTTCATTAAGAACCCAAAAGTTATACACACGTGTCAAATTATAAATTGGATTTAAAATATTTTTTTTTACAAATATGAAAAATCACATCCAAGGAACTCTTGAAATCGGCTTAGTTTGAGTATTTTTTGGTCGAAAGTTTAAGCTGAGTATGGTGTTTGTAATTTGCAATAGGGCTAGGCACGGTACGGTACGGGATGACACGGGATGGAGGTCATCCTGGTGTCAATCCCAAATAGGGGAATCGAGATGGGATGACACGAGATGGGAGTTTCTGAGAACACATTCAATCCATACCAGACCCAAACGGGACTGGTATGATTCAGTATCAATGTTGATACCATAAAAAATCTTGCAAAATTTCAGAAATCTTGCAATTTTTATAACTCAAGCCTGATACAAAGTTTACAAACAATCAAGATTCAAGAGAATTGTTCAAGACCTGCTAAATTATATGATACATTGAATACATTCACATTGGCTTTCACAAATCAAGCCTAATACAACAAAGCAAACAATCAAGAGTCTTGATTCAAGACCAACCAGCAGTTTGATGCATCAGTCTTCTTAACTATATATTCTACAACCAACCCTTATTTCCAAGATTCTGAAAGCACCTTCACCTACAATTAGCAATATCTTATTCTTCCCTCCATTATTACCTGTCACAGCAAACACATAACCAAGATAATATATGGAGAAGACAGAATAATGCTCTGAAGCAAAAAAACTTTGGTTCTGTGACCACCAGCCTAGAGCCACAAGCTACTACCAAGAGGAAAAAAAACAAGAGCAAAAACCAGAGGAGGTTTAGCAATGAGCAAATCAGGTTGTTAGAGTCCATATTTGAAGCAACTTATGCAGGTACTCTTACTTTTAACTTGTAATGTTCGGTACGGTATGGCACCAAACGGGATCACAAATCTAGAACCGGTGTGGTGCCAAACAGTAATGGGATGACACGGTATCATCTCGTTTACACTTCAACACCAAATAGGACAGCACGAGATTGGCATGGTTTCGGGACGGTTTTGGTATTCCGGTTTTGATTGCCACCCCTAATTTGCAAGTCTTGCTTCTATGCCTGGATTTCTAGACCAATATTTGTTAACTATAAAAATTTGCTTTCTTGTGTTTGAAACTTTGAGGTATACTCAAATATCCACAAAGATCCATGCATATTGATATCTTGGTTATCTGGAATAGTTTTGCGTCCATTGTACTCGTAAGTAACTACAAACTTGTCGCAACTTATAACATGGTTGGGGGCCTATGTAAGAAGAATAGTTTTGCATTGTCTTAGTAATATATTGACTTTGATCTTATATGGGGGCTTTGGGTTAGGGATGGACAACGGGTACCCCATGTACGAACTACCATATCATCACTACTATTTAATTGGTACTCATTGTCCATCCCTACCTTAAGTATGCAATTTACGGTAGTCAGATTTTACTGATGTAATTGTGATTCATATCCTAGCTAGTGCAAATATTGAACAACATTTATAAATACATGGAAGATCCAAAATTTAATGGCATGTGACTCATTTCATAGAGGCACGGCAGAACGCTAAAATTATAAAATTCCATATTGCATTTTGACTCTAAGATTCTTATTAATATTAATATTCCTGTTACTTTTGGCTCTTAATTAAAGTCCTCTGGTATCTTAACATGGCTGTTCTATGCTACTTCTAATCAATATTTTGAGATTCTCCTTCCACGGCTTTTGCTTTATCCAAATCTACATGGCCTGATAGAGATTGGCACAACTTAATTATTTGAAGAAATTTAAGATTGCTCTAGCTTGTTCATACTTTTCACTGCGCATTTGACATGAATAAAATTTCATCATTAATCATACCATATCTGTGAAACTTCTCACAATATGTGTATTTGCACACATATTGTAACATGACAGTTAACAACAATGAAGAGACTCTGAGTTATATCATTTTACGAAAGTGCAAAGATGGATAGCATTATTGTTTTATGTTTTCTTGATAGCAAGAATATTTTTGTGAGAGAATGAATATTATTTAACTCCCATATTCTCTCTCTCTCTTTTTAATGTCTAAAGCTTATGACAGGGTGGAATGGACATTTATTGAGGCTATGCTTAAGCGTTTGGGCTTTACCGATAGGTGGGTGGAGCTAATCATGGATTGTATATCCACTGTTACATACTCTGTTCAAGTTCGGGGGGTGGCGTCGGGACTGATTGTGCCATCAAAGGGGCTGTGTCAGGGAGATCCTCTCTCTCCTTATCTGTTTTTAATTTGTGCGGAGCGACTGTCTGCTTTGCTTTCTAACGCACTCAGAATCAAGCGTATTAGCGGCATTTCCGTGGCTCAGGGAGCACCTATTATTTCTCATTTATTTTTTGCAGATGATAGCCTATTTTTTTGTAATGCCCATCTTGCTGATTGTGCTTATTTGCTTCAAATTCTCAGCATGTATGAGAGAGCATCTGGTCAGAAAATAAATTTTGATAAGTCTGCAATTTGTTTTAGCCCCAACACTGATCCGGTGATGAAGCAACTGATTGCTGAAATGCTTGGAGTGCCGATTGTTACATGTCATGAACGCTACCTTGGGCTGCCCACCTTAGCTCAATGCAGCAAATCCCGGATGTTTAATCATGTGCGAGAACAAGTGTGGCGCAAGCTTAATACTTGGGATACAAAGTTGCTGTCAGCGGCGGGCAAGGAGGTCTTAATTAAGGCGGTTGGTCAGGCATTACCTACTTATACAATGGGAGTATTTCAGCTGCCAAAATCTTTGTGTCAGGAATTATCTGCTATGATTGCAAGGTACTGGTGGGGGAAGAGTGGTAGGAAAGGAATTCATTGGTTGGGTTGGAGAAAATTGTGTAAACCAAAATGGCTGGGAGGCCTTGGTTTCAGACACTTTGAAGCTTTTAATAAAGCCATGGTCGCAAAACAGGCTTGGAAAATTTTAGAGAACCCCACCTCTCTGGTGGCTAAGATGCTTAAAGCCCGATATTTTCCAGAGGATGATTTTATGCAGGCTAGTTTGGGGAGTTCGCCATCACTGATATGGAAATCTATTCTGTGGGGACATGAGGTTATTGAGGATGGCTTGCTTTGGAGGGTGGGCAATGGAGCTTCTATCCGTGTTCTCCAAGATAAGTGGATTCCAAAACCATTTACGTTTAAACCATTGATGACTAGAGGGCTGGAGCAGACGTCTATAGTCTCTGACCTTCTAACGGCTTCTGGCTCTTGGAATTTGCCACTGTTAGACCAACATTTTAGCTTGGAAGATCGGGATATCATTTCTGGCATCGCTTTGGGATCAGTTTCACAGCTGGGTGATAGCAAATATTGGTTTTTCTCAAAGAACGGGAAATATTCCGTTAAAACTGGGTATCGTGTGGCGGTAAGGCAGTGCGATGAGGATTTTGGAGTGGGAGGATCGGATCAGAGTGCTCAAGAAGGCTTCTGGAAGCGAATTTGGAAGCTAGCTGTCCCCAACAAAATTAAGATGCTGCTGTGGCGGGCATGTACTGAAATTCTGCCAACTGCAGTCAATTTATTTAAGAAAAGGGTGCTTCCGTCTCATGTGTGCTCAAGGTGTGGGAACTATCCTGAAGATGCTTTCCACGCTTTGTGGTCGTGTAAAATGAGTCAAAAGCTATGGAAGTGTACCCATTTCATCCGGCGAATTAATATGGCGGGGGGCACCTTCGCTGATGCTTTTGAGGCTGTGGCTTCAATGCTGTCGGAAGCTGACTTAGAGCGCTTTGCTTGTTGTGCGTGGAGTGCGTGGAAACTACGTAATGATTCTTTGCATGGGAAACAGATTACACGGGTGGATAATATGGTGGAAAACACGATGGAAATGCTGGAAGTGTTTAAATCTTGTGAGGAGCGGTCCAAGCTCCCCCTCGTCTCTCCGCAGGCCCATTGGTTGAAACCACGGGTCAATACTCTTCTCCTTAACTGTGATGGGGCTGTGGGACGTGAGCAAGGTGATCGGGGTCTGGGGGGAGTTTGTCGTGACCACGCCGGAAACTTTATCTGTGGTTTCGCATCGTTTGGTCCACCTGGTTTGGATGTTTTGGGCACGGAGTTGGTGGCTGTCCGGGAAGGGTTATTGATGATGGGATACATGGGTTTTACTCGGTTTACCATTGGTCTTGATTCTCAAGAAGCTGTTTCTATTCTTAAAGATGGTTTGGATTGGTGGAGTAATATTGGTAATGTGGTGGAGGATGTTCGTCGGTTAATGGTTGATCGAGAGGTGGCTGGAGTGTTCTACCAACACCGGCAGGGTAATGGGGTGGCACATAGTCTAGCTCAGCATGGGTTGAGAGTGAGATCTCGCCTTTTTTGGAAAGACCGTGCTCCTCCATGGTTAAGCATTCTTTTAGATAAGGATATAGCTATGGTGTAATTCATTGTTTGTTTTTGAGATGCGGTGGTACTCTTTTTCCTTGACCGGATTTTCCCCCATTGGGGGTTTTGGATGGCAAGGTTTTAATGAGGCCACACTAACGCT
Source organism: Prunus kanzakura (assembly GCA_020521455.1). Classification (NCBI taxonomy): domain Eukaryota; kingdom Viridiplantae; phylum Streptophyta; class Magnoliopsida; order Rosales; family Rosaceae; genus Prunus; species Prunus kanzakura. The sequence continues at coordinate 5,139,286 of BPUM01000784.1, forward strand.
CTCCGTTCATTTGTAAACGTTATCATTGGTTGGTGCTACGGTTGAATGAATCTTTCTATTTGATCAAAAAAAAAAAATGTTCATATCCATGAACAAAGTAAATTTACATGAGACATTGGGAGAAACTAACAATTTCTGGTAGGTTTTCTTTATTCTATTTCTTTTTAATTTGAGATAATTATTCAACATATTACATTAACTTCAATTATAACTTGGGTTGTGTTTGAAATTACAGTAACCTAATATTACATTAATTAACTTTAATGTCAGGCTAATGGTGCATATATTGCTCTTTTATCCACCTGCAAAGCTTTTGAGAGAACGTATCAAACTCGCCCTAGACAATTCATCTAGCATTCAGGTTCCACATAATGCTATTCTTAATTTTATAAATGCTATTAACACTGCTAGAAAATCACCTACTAGCCACTGATATAGAGAGACAAATTCAAATAAGTGCCTTTAAATTTTTTTGTGGGTACTAATAATTCCACCATGCCTATTAAAGTAATTAGGCATAGACATGAGTGTCTAATACAATTAAACTGAATTTTAGACTTTTACTTAATATTTAGACCTCTTTATCAGTCCCAAATTATGTTGAAAGAAGCTGTTAGCCCACTCACAATCGGCTCCACTTACAAATAACCCAATTCAACTTGGCTTCCCTTGACTCGGAGCTTCTTCTGGCTTAAATTAGTTGCTGACTTTTAGGGTAGTCCCAAAGGGCTTTGATGACATAAGTACTTGGCAACATAGGTCCAAAAATAAGGGCCATATTTTCCCTCTGGTTCCTATTACCTCGACTATGAAATTTGAAAGCGGGAGAATATAAAAACACACATATTTTTGAAAAGCAGAGCAGCCTATAAAGTGGAATTATTCAACCATAAATGCATTGTATTCCAAATTAGGGTGCTTCTGCTTTCAAGAGATGCAATGGGTTCCCAGCTTCCTCCCTCTATGGTGCTTCTACTTTCAAGAGATGGTCTTCTAGACCCTCTTGGTGATCCTTTTTTTATGTTAATATCTTTTGAATATTTCTGTAAGCTTTTTGTTGGCCTCATGGATTTGTTTTCTACCATGTCTTTGCTTGCCTGGGTTCTTTGGGTTTCCTTATTAGAGTTCTAGCTAGGGTCGTTTACCTGAGTGTATTGTATTTATCCACGTTGTACTCTTGTGTATCGATCTCCTATTGCTGGAGGACTCATGTAAAGTAATGAGCATTATGTATCTGAAGTTTACCAAATTTCTATCTCTCTGCATTTGGCCTTTTATGGAATTAATTTTGGAAACAAGATAATTAAGGGGAAGAAACAAGAACAATTGAGATGTAACTTCCTTGAGAAGGTACAATTTAACTAACAACGACAAGCTGATGCACCAACAAAGACTAGTAAGACTATTTAATTAAAGAATTTTACATAACCTTGAGAGGTTTAATAATTAAAAGTTGTGAAATTGGTACTTAGGTGACGAGGGGTAAATTAAATGACACTCAAACAAAAAACACAACAAACTTCATACACTTTAGACCTTGATCAATACTCTTATGACTAGTCAACTGTCAGACATGAATAATCACAATCAAGAACATACACAGAGCATATCAATATGTACCTGCAAGCCTAGAGAATTACTAGTGACAACCTAGGCACTTAGAAGGACCCGTCAATCTAGGCATCCCCTGTGCTAGCAACAACTATGGTGAAAGTGTGTGAAAGCATCATAATTAAGTAAGCATCAGACAACAGAAAAAGATGACTAGTCAACTGCAAGAACACGAACCCAGAAATACATGTGATGACTAGTCAACTGCAAGAACACGAACCCAGAAAATTCAGATTTGCAAACCAGAAATTTGTTCACCCCGAAACCCACCATTGGGAAAAACTGGGGGTCATCAACCGACCAAGCAATCCACTAAGTAGAAAAAGATTCTTACAAAGGAACACAAGCAAGCTCAAGAAAAACCCAGATCTATTTAGGAAGATGAGCTATACCTCCTTTGTGCAATTTTCTTCTCCAACTTAGCAAAGCTTCAAGCTCAGTTCTTCATGGCAATGGCAGCTCCTTCTCCAGCTCTTTCATCCCATGGCACTAGCTTGCAAGCTCTAACTCAGATGAAACTAAAATTTGGATTCAAAGGAGAATGACCAATTTCTTCAAGAAACCATACTCTTGAAGAAATCAATCTTGAATCTGACCTAGATATAAATGAGAGAGTGTTTTAATTAGCTAGATGCAGATTTTCATTTTTCAAATGCAGTTTTCAAAAAGAAACAATTTGGAAAACTCAAAGATGAAAAATATGAAGATGGCTCTTGAGGAAGAAGCAAAAGTTTACAAAGAAACTTTCCAAAACTTGCCTACAAAAGTGACAGCTCTAAATGAGGAATTGGTTTGCCTTTTCACCAAAATTCCTAGGTTAGAATCGTACAATGGCAGCTCAGAATTTTGCAGAATAAGACAAAAACATATGGGTAGGATCCAGCTGGAACAATGAGCTGGAATTCCTACTGAGGTAGAGGTTGACTAGTCATAATCTTCAGAAGTTGGAAAATGCAATGCAAAATTTACCTTTGTCAATTTGCTTGAACCTCCGTAGGATAGTTGATAGTTAAGAACACCTAGAGAAGTTATTCTTAATCTAAACTTGAGCTTGATAAAAACAATAAAAATCCTATTACAAAATTGTCAAGGGAAGCCAAAAGAAATACTCAAAATTCATACATTAACAAGTTGTTTGGATAATATGAAATATTGGGCTGCTGTGTTCAGTTTTCATTCGAGGCAATTATATAACATTGAGGAATTAAATATGGTCAATATAATAATATGAAAATCAGCCCCCAAATCGTATGCAAACTGATATGTCATGATTAGTGCCTAATATAATAGACACCATTCCAAATATCATATCCCAAGCTTGAAGCCATTGAACATGGCTTGGCTTAACTCAAATGGCTTGTATCTTAAAAGGTATTTCTTTAATGGAAAATAGAGAAGGACCAACTCAATAAATGGTACCCAAAAAACAATGGCAACCCCAAACTAGGATACTGATTTAAAAATAGTGGCTGCATAGTCTCTATTGGTTAATTGAGACAATTTATTGTCTCAAAATTTAACTTAGGGGACAAATCTGGATCAGTACATAGTGTGTGTTTTTTTAGTAGTGTAATCACTTGAGCTGTAAGTCTTTTGCAATAGATAAGCGTGAATTGAATGAATAAAAAGTAACAATATTTATTCAAGTCCATATTCTCTTATAAACTTTTTCAATTGTCTTGTAATCTCAGTTTACGTTTCATTTGAAGTATTTAATAGCCCAACTTAGTTTTCTTTGAGATTAAAAAGTAACCCACGTGTCAAATTACAAATCAGATTAAAACCTTTTTTATTTTTACAAATATGAAAAATCGCATCCAAGATACACTTGGAAATCCGCTTAGTTTAAGGTGAGTGATTGGTGTTTGTAATTTGCAAGTCTTGCTTCTATGCCTGGATTTCTAGACCCATATTTGTTGACTATAAAAATTTGCTTTCTTGTTTTTGAAACTTTGAGGTGTGCTCATATATCCACAAAGATCCATGCACACTGATATCTTGGTTATCTTGTGTTTAATTAATGACATGTGACTCATTTCATAGAGACACACCGCTAAAATTATAAAAAATTTCCATATTGCAATTTTACCCTGAGATTTCTTATGTTGGACTATATCAAAATTCCAGTTACTTTTGTCTCTTAATTAAAGACCTCTGCTAACATGGTTGTTCTATGCTACTTCTCACAAAAGTGTAAAGATGGATAGCATGAATATATTTGCGAGAGAATGAATATTATTTAACTCCCCCTATTCATCTTTTTTTATGTCCATATCCGTGAATAATGTAAATTTACATGTGACATTGGGAGAAACTAACAATTTCAGGTCAGTTTTCTTTATTATTTTCTTTTTAATTTGAGATAATTATTCAATATCTTACATTAACTTAAACTATAACTTGGGGTTCGACCACAAACTATAACCTGGGGGTTGTGTTTGAAATTTACGGTAACCTAATTAATTAAAACTTGTTTTTGGGTTAGATAATTAATTAACACTTTAATGTCAGGTTAATGGCACAATATCTTTGTCAAAACATGAAAAAGATGATACCCTCACCCTTGTGTCATTTGTCAAGTCAACTGTGGTGACGCATAATTCAATGAAATTTTCACCAAAAATTGCAAACTCATACCTAATACAGGGTTAAAAAAAAGTGAAAAAGGGACTTGGTGTTAAAAAAAAACTAATAAGTTGGAAATTTCAGCGACATTTTTGTTGATTTGGTTCGGGATTTTGAGTTCGGGTCCTCGTTGAGTTAGAGGAGGAAGAATGAAGGTGATTCCTAAAAAAATAAAAATAAATACTGCATTTAATGAAAAAAAAAAAAAAACGGATTGTAAACTTTGGGAAACACAGTAACCAATATGGCTAAATTTGTTTCTTAGTGACCAAATTGAATTTTCATGTAAAACCCAGTGACCAAAAAAGTATTTAACCCTTGAATAAAATGCCTCATTTTTTTATTTCTACCCACGACCTCCAAAATCAATGGACCGGCCCTGGACAATAGCAAATTTTGCCACCATCTTCAACTCAAGAATATTGGCTGTCCACGATAATTGTTTAGCCTTGAGATTTCATGTTGAGTGGGTTGTTGTTCAGTGACCCTTTAATGAAGTGAAAACTCAAAACTTAACAAGGTTGATGATATATAAGCAAGGTCTAAAATATCAAGGGTTTTTGAAATATCGATAATATCACTTTATTTCATTTCCCATATTTGATTTGTGTATGAATGTAAAAAAAAATTAGTTTAATTTTTCAATTATACCCATATTAGATATATATAAAAATGCATTTAATGCTCTATTGCAATTCTACATTATTAATGGGGAAAAAAGGTCATTAAAATGGTGCATTAGTTTCCATGTGAAGGGAAAATAAAACCCAGGGGGGGTGGAGGGTTTCATTTTCTCTGTATTTTCCCATGTGTCAGGCAACCATTTCTCATGCATGAATTTGCCATTTTCCATGAACTAAATGCCCCTTTTATACATTGCATGGTAAAATACATGAGTAATTTAATACCACAATATTTGCAAATTGTGCCATATTTGTTTCCATCTAGTGGGTCTCCATGTTCCCAAGTACGATCTATTGCGTCCATTAGACATCTTAAATATTCCTATATTCATTTGTCATGGGAATCAGGTACAATTTTTTTTGGCCAAATGATGGGAGATTTTCATTAAATAGGAATAGAAAGGTTTACAATGCCAAAAAAAAAATAGTTGTGACGGTTATCCAAGGGAACCTAAATAAAGTTATCCTAAGGAATATGGATTGGATAAGTCACTAAATCTAAGGTATGTTGAAGGAGGAAATGAAGGTAGAGGTGAATGACTTTCCATTTTAGGAGGATTAGGAGGGATTATTTATAAGGTGTTGCTATCCTACAATTTTGTGGGGATTAGATGGGATAAGTTTTCTTCATGAGTAATCCGTCTTCTACCTTCAACTTGGTGAAAAAAATTCATTTCTTCCTTAAACATGCTTTAAATATATGGAGTATCCAATTCAATCCAATACTAGTCATCAAACGAGCTCTATGTTTAGTACTCAACATTAAAAAGTATGAGAAATAAAGTTAAATAGAATAAATAATCATTTAGTTTTTTTTATGACTATGAGTATTGTAAAATTATACCTAAAAAAAAAGCTTTCCAATCGTTTTTTGTTGTTGGAAATTGCAGTGTAATTTTACACGCACGTAAAATTCAGATGATACAATTATGGCAATTAGGAGTGCCTTAGCCTTTGTCGTGGCCTTATCAATCATAGTTCAATTCAATATAGGGTCATGAGCATATGACAATCTTGGATCTACATTGAAATGATGATGTTACTTAAGACTTATGCTTTGTATTTTATTACTTCCTTTCCCATCGCATCCTTACCTGTTCCTTTATCCTTTTTCTCATACTTCTCTCCGTGATTCCCTTTTGAGCTTAAAGTGATCACTTTAATCCTAGGTGCTGCTTCAAAACGTACGTATCCTCTTTTATCTTTTGGCACATTATTTTTTATGATAAAAAGGAGGGATCATCACTTTGATTTGATACTTTCTCCGGCAATAATTAAGCCATAAGAAAAGTCTTTCTACCGATGCTCGAGTCAAGGCAAAACCTCAGGATCCCTGAAAATATAACCAGATACTTTTTTTTTGGCCAAAGTTAAAGAAGGTGACAGGCCAACGGGGGTTTGCCTATGGGATCGAAACTTGTTAGTGGGCCACCTTTATTTTCACACCCTATTCCACCCCCTACCTCCTTATTTACTCCGAAAAAAAGTGGGGGGGGGGGGGGGGGGGGGGGGGGAGGAGGGGGGCGGCGGGGGCAGGGGAATGGGGGGCCAAAATATAATACTAGCCTACGGACATGTTGGTATGCGTGTGTCAATAATTTTTAAATTTATAAAGAATTTTGTCCGACATGGACTCTTATTCATTTTTCAAAATTATGTGTATTTTTAATATAGAGTGAAGTGTCCTTTTACTCCCTGAAATTTATCCCCGGAACTAAAAAGTTAGCTAATTTAATATTTACATTAATTAAAATATTTCTAAATTTAATCTAATTTTTCGTTAGTAATAAGGATAAATTTGTAATTTTGAGTAAAATAATAGTAAAATACATAAAATAAAAAGAAAAGAAAAGAAATAAAATAACATTATTTATAATTGTAAAAATTAAAAGTATATTGGTCTGTTATAGCTTCTCGTAATTCTGGTGGACACTCCCCGTAATAAGGACAAAATTGGTTTAAAAAACTGAGTGGATAAATAAATTATATTGACATCCAAGTGTGCAGAAATAACAGACTTTCAACATGCCTGCTGGTTAAGAAAATAAAACACAATGCTCAAAGTGTGTCCAACTCCCATTAGTATTTCTTGTCACTGTGGAGGAGTCGTTTATAACATTGAAGTAGACTCCAATGTACTTTCTTAATGTAATACACCTGTGCTTTACATGTTTTTACTAAAGCTAGCTTATCATGTAAATATCAACCAAACTGGAAAAGAGGTTATAACCTCCCAATTAATCTATACAAAATTGGTAATATGTTATTGAGCTCCTTCCCCTCCCCCTGATCGCTGTATCTCTACAAAAAAAAATTGTTTTATTTCGTACCTAGTTACTTTTAGCACGTGGAGGAGAAAAATTCTAGTGCAATTATACCTTTTTTCTCTAGCTAAGGATCCATATTGGTGTGGTAGTTTGGAGCAAAGCTCTTCCGAAAATGACCCTAGCTTCGAGTCATAACATCAATGTGTGTGTGAGTTTAGTAAAGCATTAGAAAAGTAGTTTGTCATTGTGTCACCCGGTAAGATTTACTTGAAGCGCTAGAAAAGTAGTTTGTCCAAGCATACAAAGCAATTGTTTAGTAAGCAATCACGTTTGTTATCATTACTTTTTTCACTTGTGATGTTTCTTTATCTTTTTTCGTCACTTGATTAAGTTTCTTTACTGGTAAGTAACTTTTTGGTGCTTCCAGTTATAAATATTTAATTTGTATTTTCTATTTTTTGGTCTGGAATTGATTTGGTGAAAGCTCAAGTTGAGAAAAGAATAGTTAAAAAGCTGAATATTATAGTTCATTCTGGTATTTGAGCTTGTTTTACTATAAGCATCTACAAAAGTAGTTTGTCCAAGCATACAAGCAAAGGAATTGTTTAGGAAGCAATCATGTTTGTCATCATCACTTTCACTTGCGATGTTTCTTTATCTTTCTTCGTCACCTGATTCAGCTTCTTCACCGGTAAGTAAGTAACTTCTTGGTGTTTCCAGTTTTAAATATTTAATTTGTATATTTTTTTTAATGCAATTGGTTTGGTGAAGGGGCGGAGCTAGGATTGTAATTTTGGGGCCGAACCACAACCCAAGTTTTAAAAAGAAAATTTTAATAAATAATAGACTATAAACAAAGGCATTGGTTTTGAGTATTGAAGGATTTATCGGCTAATATGGCTTCACTTTCTTCTTCTTTTTTTGTTATATTAATTGTGGGACTACAAACATGTAATATATAATTGTGAATGAATTTATTATGAAGTGATTATAGGGGTTGCATTCAATCATTGCATTGGGCCACTCAAATGGTTTTTTTTAGGGACACTACAATGGTTATACGGTGGTCTGTTATTCTTCAAAATATGAGCTGCAGGTATATAATATAGTGTATGGGAAAAATTGGGGGGTGGGGGGGTTGGGGGGCGGGGCCATGGCAGGCCCTAAGGTGAATTTTATAATTCATTTTGGTCTTTCAGCTTGTTCTCTCTCTCTCTCTCTCTCTCTCTCTCTCTCTCTCTCCCCCCCCATATGGTCTTTTCACTTTGTTTGGTCGGAGGGAAAATGGAAGAATGGGTAACAGTGTTTACTTCTGTTTGACTTAATTATGTCCTTGTAGAAATGAACGAAATTGGAAGAAAAAAAATAACTAGAGTTAGGTACAGTTTTTTTTTAATGACTTAGATACTGCTTTCTCTTTTGTTTTCTTCCATTTTTGTTGGGACCTAAGCGGGTCCGTTTATAATTTGTTTCACACCACCAAGAAATTTAGCTGATTCTACAATATTAGAATTATTAGGACTTTTTTTTTTTAATATCATGGTTTTACGATTCCCACTGGGTATGCTTCTGAAATTTTATTTTATTTTTTTATTTCTGAAATTTTGCAGTTCGACAAGTCTGCATAGTAAATTGGTATTTGTTGGGGCCTAAGTGATAACTTTCTGGGTATTCAATACAATTCTTGCTGGTAATGTTCTTTCTATATGTGAAAGAATCTAAGAAGCTGTGGAGAGTTTATAAATCATGAGTAACGGTGTTCAATCATGCCATGGAGGGTCGCAGCTTAGCAATGATGTGAAGGAGAATGAAAATCGGGATGTTGACCTTGTTGAGGATTTTGATTCTTATTGGCAAGATATCAATTACCAGTTGACCGTGTCGAGGGTGGTGAGTGACACAGTCATAAAGGGTATGGTACAAGAGGCAGCAGAGAAAATTGCTGATAAAGAACAAGAGGCGACTAAATTGAAAGAAATGTTACATGTTTACCATGTGGATGTTGAAAATGAATTCTTGGAGTCTTCAGCAATGCGCCAGGAGTCAAACAGACTTGTTAAACAAGGTACCAAAGACAAGATACATCCTAGCTCTCTTGAAGCTATTTTAGAGCATGATAGAATAGAACAATCTTTGAGCAGCTTAAGAGGAGCAACTAAAGAGCAGTTTAAGAAGCTCGAGGCAGAAATTGATAGCATAAGAGGCAGCTCAGTTAAGATAATTTCTGAGTGGTTGGGTTTGAGAGACATACTGCAAGATAAAGTTTCTGACAGATGGATTGGTGTAGATAGGACGCTTAATTGTCTAAAGAGTGCAATAGAAAGTGGCTTTCAACAGGTGGAACAAATGGTTCGCTTGTCAAAGGCTGATGTACGTGAGTGGCATGGAAGGATGAAAGAGAGGATATCAGGTTTACAACAGGAATTGGACGCCATTTCTAAATCACTATCTGTTTCTGACTTTGGGCAGCTATCTTCTCATGGATCCTTGGAAGGTGATGAAGAAAGTAATAATTTTAAGGAGGGAGACAGTACCCACCGGAAGGTTTTGAACTATCTTAAATCATCATCTCCATCTCCAGCAACATCATCATCATCATCATCATCATCATATCCATCTCCAGCAACATCATCATCATCATCATCATCATCATCATCTAGTTGGGAAGAAAATGACTTGCATGATAAGTCAGAAATAAATATGTCAAGAGATGAATTGATAAATTATTATAATACTGAGATGACTGAGTTGAAGAGAAATCATGAGGCTGAAGTGCAAGATATGACTGAACAACTGTTCAGCCTCAGGCGGGCATTGTTGAATGAACGGGGATCTTCTTTGCCATCAAAGAAGAACAAGGAGTTAGCGACATTTTGTATCGATGAAGAAAGTCTTAGCAGTTTGAAAGATAGACTGGAATCACTCCTTTCAGAAAACCGCCATCTCAAAGATTTGCTCACAGATAAGGAGAGGGAAGTTAAGTGCCTTTCACTACAAGTATCTGAAGCTGCAGAGAAAATGTCAGAGCACAATGGTGAAATTGAACATTTGAATATGGAGTCCTTCATCATGCAAGAACTAGTTGTAATTATATTCAGAGAAGCCTTGAAGGATGCTGAGCAGAAACTCAATAATCTGAACATGATGTATACCAAAGAAAAAGGACTTCGGGTTTCGCTTGCGATGGAAAATCTGGAAAAAGGAAAACAACTAGAAGTTGAGGTTGCAAACAGAGAAAATTTGAACCAAGAAATACTCTTTCTGGTAAAAGCAAAGGAGCGATTGGAACAAGATGCAGCAGCTGCCTCGGAAAAGGAAAAGGAGCGATATGAATTAGCTGCTCAAGAGCTTGAAAATTTAAGGGGTGAATCAAATGCTGCACATTGTAATTTGGTTGAAAGACATAAGGCAGATATTTGCAAGTTACATCAGATGCTTCTTGACGTCAACCAAGAGAAGCAGAGTGCTGTGTCTTTGTTTGAAGCAAAAGAAACGGAGTTGAAGCAGCAATTGAAATCAATAACTGTCTATAGCTGTGGATTATTGAGAGCGATTACTGATTTTCAATGTAGAGTAACACAAGATATTTCAGGAAAATCTTCAAGGTACTTGCTCAGTTATTGTTACCTATAAGTGCTTTACCTGTAAATGCCTTTCGTGCTCTAATTCTGTGCTTTACCTTTAAATGCCTTTTGTGATTCTGTGATTTTGTTTCCAGGTTGAAGAGTTTGAGTTCTCAATTGCATTCACTTAAACAAAAAGCTAATGTACTTGTAAAGAGAAATATTCTATGCAAGCAGGGATTTGAAAGGAAATGTTCTGAACTTGAAAAAGCTGAAGCCGAGGTATGTAAATCAGATAGGTATTATGCATATTTCTACTTGATTTTTCGGCCTCGGATTGTCTTTCATGCTATGAAACTCATGGAATTGAATAGTTGCTTGCATATACTTATGGGAGAAGATGGTTTGAGATGTATTGTTGGATGATAGAATGGTATTGTAAATATGATTGGAAGTTATCTGCCATTATTGATCCCGATCGATTTCCGTTCCGTTTCACAGTATTAAGCTTTAGTTTTGTTTTCTTTTCTACTTGAAAAAAGTCTTGGAGTTAAATGTGTTTGAAGGTTCAATTAGATATATTTTTAGTATATAGTTATATCAAATTTGATTACAAAGATAGCCTTCAAAGTTTTTATTCCCCCAAGTCATAAGAACATACTATGTAAGTTTTTAACAGATACTGTAATAAGCGTGTAATTTTGTAGTATATTTAATGGATCATTTCTCACTGGATTTCAGGTTGATCTTTTGGGGGAGGAGGTGGACACTCTATCGAGCCTTGTTGAAAAAATATACATAGCCCTTGATCATTATTCACCAATATTGCAACATTATGCTGGAGTAAGATGTTTTCTTCTTTTGATTGGTGATTTATCAATCTATCTCTACCTTACTTTTATATTTTCGGGGTACCTGTGTGCAAGGATGAAAGTGTTGATTCGGTGGAAATATCGGTTGTTCGTATTTTAGAAAATCTGTGAAAACATAAAGTAAAATTTTACGGATACAATGAAAATTTACTTGAAACATGAAAAATGTGGGGAAAAAAAGCTTTTCAAAATGGGATATAGGTAGGATGTTGGGATTCGTTACTAGTTATTTGTGGATTTAGTACAAAGTTATATATTTTTGGGATTTAGTTGGAAGGCATTCTTATTTATTAGATTAGGCTAGAAATCCCACACAAAAAAAGGTTGGAACACGTCAACCACGTCCAAAACAAGTCAGGACATAGAACCTATGGTAAGCCAAAAACACAACACGCACAACCTAGTGTCGTGAATGCTTGACGTACAGACAAAATCATCCATGTATTGATTCAACTTTTCCTTGTGCTTCGCAGATATCTGAGATCTTGAAGCTCATAAGAGGAAAATTACGTGGAGAAACTAAAGCAGTTTGATCTACCTTTTGACTCGATAATAGGTTTCAATTGTAAGGGTTTCGCTTCATGCCGCATTACTACTATTAACTATATATGGATTTTTATATATTAATTTGATATTGTTTTTTAATATGTTTTGATGGCAGATGGGCTAATCCTCGAGGTGACAAGAATCCAATGCAGAGTAACAGTTGTGGTGTGTTTAGTTTTCATTGTGTTGTATGTGAATAAATTTATAGTTGTAATAAGCACTGAGGGAGCTATTTATGTAATATGTTGAATTTTAATTTATTATGTAAATATGTAGTGTAATATTTGACTCAGAAATGTTGTGTTTTTATTGATATTGTGGCTCGGGATAATGGTGTATTTGTGCAGATTTCGAGCTTTGCCGGATTGTTTAGAATTTGGGGCGTGACAATTTGGTTGTGGGTTATTTGATAATCTCAAAGGGTTGGCAGTTATTGAGCTTTGGGAAAGGGTGAGGTTCTTGTCTTTTGTTTGGGCTTTAGTTTCATGTGAGTTGTATTTTATCCGATAACCTGGTTGTTGCAGTTCGGTTTCGGATTTTTCTTGTTTTTTAGCGGTCTTCTTGTCCACTCTCTTATAGTTCTTCTCTTTTCATCTTATTAAAATTTATTTCTTTAAAAAAATGGTTGATGGTCTCACACAATATCTTTTGTGTTAAAGCGGTATGTTACCACTTACCAGAGTGGTTGTCAGGCAATCGATTACCTTCGTCAAAATGACCAAAGAAACCAAGAAAATGCTTGAAAGAGTTGAGTCTGGAGATATAACAATATTTACCCATTTTCATCCGCTAGCCAATAATGGCCTTGGGATTGTTGTGTTTGAGGCCGTGCCATGTTAGCAATGTCCCAATAAACTGACTTTAATTAAAGGGATTGTGATTTTGGGTGGGGAACTGGTCCCTGAATTCAGACCAAAAATACTGGTCCCTGAAGATAGTTCTTTATGAATACATGGTAAGAAGAATAGTTTTGCATTGTCTTAGTAATATATTGACTTTGATCTTTTACGGGGTTTTGCATCCCTACCTTAAGTGTGCAATTTTACTGATGTATTCATAAAGAAACTAACAATTTCAGGTAAGTTTTCTTTATTCTATTTCTTTTTAATTTGAGATAATTATTCGACATATTACATTAACTTCAATTATAACTTGTTTGAAATTACAGTAACCTAATATTACATTAACTTTAATGTCAGGCTAATGGTCCATATTCTCTTATAAACTTTTTCAATTGTCTTGCAATCTCAGTTTACGTTTCATTTGAAGTATTTATTAGCCCAACTTAGTTTTCTTTGAGAATACTAATCATTGATCTTTGTCAGGAGGCCAACTCTTGCTGGCATGGCAATGATGCCTCTGTTTCTGCCCAATGGAAGGATCGAATATTTCTTGCAACATCCTGCATTCCGCTACATTTTAGAAGTGGAAGTAGTGGTGATGATGGTGACAACTCGAGTGGTGAAAGGCGCGTTGGTGAGAACAATCTTAAACGCAATGGGTGTGTGAGGAATGTATAGGTTCATTAAACCCAAAACAAATGGAGCTTTTTTATGTCAAAGAAACAATTGTTTACCATAAATTATAGAATGAATCGAATAATCTCATAGTTCTCATTACTCACAGAGACAGAATGAGCACTACTAAAAAAACACACACTGTGTACTGATCCAAATTTGTCCCTTAAGTTAAGTTTTGAGACAATATATTGTCTCCATTAAGTAATAGAGACTATGCAGCCACTATTTTTAAATCAGTATCCTAGTTTGGGGTTGCTATTGTTTTTTGGGTACCATTTATTGAGTCAGTCATCATGACATATCAGTTTGCAATTGTGTACTCTTCAAATAAGATAGATCTGAGTTTTAGTATCTTCTCCCTTAGAAACGCAAAAATATATCAGTTCACATTGGTTCAATATCAGTCCCAATTGTATGAGTACCCATTTAATAACACCCTATCATTTATGTAATACACTTAAAGCCATCAATTTCCATTCATATATTACTTTTAATATTCACAAGAATGTGTATTTTAATTTAATAATATGCACTTTTCAAATACAATTTGGGGGCTGATTTTCATATTATTCTATTGACTATATTTAATTCCTCAATGTTATGTAATTGCCTTGAATGAAAACTGAACACAGCAGCCCAATATTTCATATTATCCAAACAACTTTTAATTATTAAACCCCTCAAGGTTATGTAAAATTCTTTAATTAAATAGTCTTACGAGTCTTTTTGGTGCATCAGCTTGTCATTGTTAGTTAAATTGTACCTTCTCAAGGTAGTTATATCCCAATTGTTCTTGTTTCTTCCCCTTAATTATCTTGTTTCCAAAATTAATTCCATAAAAGGCCAAATGCAGAGAGATAGAAATTTGGTAAACCTCAGATACATAATGCTCATTACTTTACATGAGTCCTCCAGCAATAGGAGATACACAAGAGTACAACGTGAATAAATACACTCAGGTAAACGACCCTATCTAGAACTCTAATAAGGAAACACAAAGAACCCAGGCAAGCAAAGACATAGTAGAAACAAATCCATAAGGCCAACAAAAAGCTTACAGAATTATACAAAAGATATTAACATAAAAAAGAGATCACCAAGGGGGCCTAGAAGACCATCTCTTGAAAGTAGAAGCACCATAGAGGGAGGAAGCTGGGAAGCCCATTGCATCTCTTGAGAGCCGAAGCACCCTAATTTGGAATACAATGCATGTATGGTTACATAATTTAGATTATTATAAATAAACCCAATTCTAGGCATGTATTTATAAAAAAAACCCACACACTATTTAAATATAGAAATACACCCAAAATCAATTCTAAAATAAACAATTATATATTTTTTGGGTGTGTTTATAAATGGGTTTTGAGTGTGTGTAATGATGGGTTTTGGGTGTGTTTATAAAGTGTTTTGGGTGTTGGGTTTTTTTATAATTTCAGCCCCCATTTTGGGTGTTTTAGTGAAACCCCCTAAATAATTCCACTTTATAGGCTGCTCTGCTTTTCAAATGTGTGTGTGTTTATATTCTCTTTATATATATATATACTGGATCCTCTTTTTCTTTTATATTTTTTCCCCTATTTTCGCTTATAGATAAGAGTAGTTTAGAGCTATTACCTATATAAAGAATTTAGCAATTTTCACGTTTAATACTGTATTATACACGTAGATACCTATATTTCAATCATATATTCGTGTTTTGTACACGTCTTAAAGACTCGGTAAAATTCACGTTTTTTTTTTTAAATGCAAACATACACTACTCGTATTATTTACAAAATTTTCAATAATACACACAAAATTAACGTATTATACACATAATTATCACATATTATTGAATATAAATAATATATATTAAATAAATTATATTAAAATATTTTATAGTGACCAAACTTTTAAGTTGTAATTTGCCAATTAAAACATGTACATATTTTCTTGGTATCTATAAAGTATCAACTAATGCAGAGGGTCCTTTTAAGTTTTTTATATAAAAATAGTATAGCCGCGCGGCTATACTCGGGTTTTAATTGTTTTAGAAAGAAATAATATAGCCGCACGGCTTTACCCGGGTTTTCCAATTTTTTAAAAAAGAAATAGTATCGCCACTGGGCTATACTCGGTTTTTTATAATTTTTTGATAGCCGCGCGGCTATACATGGTTGTTTCCAATTTTTTTTAAAAGAAATAGTGTAGCCGCTCGGCTATACGCGGTTGTTTTCATTTTTTTAAAAGAAATATTATAGCTGCGCGGCTATACTTGGATTTTTTTTAAAAAAAATTAAAAGAAATAGGCTATACTCGGTTTTTCCTAATTTTTCAAAAAGAAAAAGTATAGCCGCTGCTGCGCTCGACTCTGTGCCACTTGTCGTTCTTGTCTTCCTTCACTACGTTCTTCTCCCCGCTGATCTGAAGTATCCTGTCGTCTTCAACCTCCACATTCATCTCTTCTTTCTTCAGCCCCGGGAGGTCTGCCTTGACCACGTGGGCTTCCGGATCTCCTTCCAGTCGATTCTGGTGTTCAGTAAAGCTGATTTTTCCTGTGGAAAGTGATGAGGAAGAAGGAACTGGGAAATCCTTTAAGGGGTCGAAAATGCTGCTTCGTCGAAAGCTTGGGATGATCGACATTGTTTTGTAAATTGATGAAAACTCTGGGGTCTTGGGTTTGTTTGGATGACGAGAAAGTTTGAGTTTCCAATTCAAGTGTTACTGATCTAATTTCCCGCTTCGCTTCAACTTCAAAGGTTTGGATACTATATTACGGATTGCGTATTTATAAGAAGCCCAAGTTGTTTTCAGTTAAGACTGGGCCTTCAATACCATCTACAATGACTTTTGTTTTAGTAAAGTTTGAGTCTGAATGAAATGGATCCTCAAATTCTTTAATTGATTTGGTTGGTTTTAAGATCATATTTAGAAACATTATTTTGACATTTATAGGGAGAAAATATATGACGATGAAGAAATAGAGACTTATGTTAGGAGTCATAGATAGCATATGATTGTAGTAGTTTTCAATGGTTGACTAGATTAGTTTTGTACTATTGTCTAACCTCGTGCATCATTCTGGAGTAAAATACATTGATATCGGTTTTCATTTTGATTGGAGACTCAAGAGGTGACAATTCAACTCCAAATTCTTACAAGCGAAATTCAACTCCAAATTGTTAGAAGAGGCTAAGTCTATTATCCTTGCATATCGATGTACAAATACAATTTTTTAGTTCAAACTAATGTTGTGTTTTGAACCTCATTGTTGCAATAAGACGGCAAATGTGCTAACTCATTATGAGTTACAAGAAGAGGGTCAAGTTTGGCTAAATGATTATATTGATAGTGACCTTATTGTAACCAACACCTTATCTTAATGAAATTCTTATATTTAGATAATAAATAAATGTTAAAAATACCATGAGAAAAACTTGTATGCATAATCAGAGGTGTTCAATTATAAAAATGTGTTGCCCGCAGGTTCGAATCCTGCCGACCACCTTTTTTATTTCTTTCTTTGGAAAATTATAAAACGTGAAATGACGAGAAAGCCCTTGAAAAAGGATGTCGTGCTTGTCATATGTGGTGTTAAATTGTAACATGACATAAAGTTTAGATTCAAACCGCTCATTTTATTAATATCAACATTCATCACACAAAATCATATTGAATTTGGTACTCGTATGATGTTCATCTCTCAATTAATTAACCAGAGATTTCAATGGCTTTGACATCGGCCTTTTTCACCTCTGCTTTGGGAACAGTGACGCTCAGAACCCCATTCTCCATTGCAGCCTTTATCTCGTCTACCTTCGCATTTTCCGGAAGCTGAAACCTCCTCAGGAACTTGCCGCTGCTGCGCTCCACCCTGTGCCACGTGTCGTTCTTGTCCTCCTTCTCCACATTCCTCTCTCCACTGATCTGAAGCACCCTGTCGTCTTCAACCTCCACCGTCACCTCTTCTTTCTTCAGCCCTGGAAGGTCCGCCTTGAACACGTGTGCTTCCGGGGTCTCCTTCCAATCAATTCTGGTGTTCAGGAGGGAAAATTCAGGGAATGTGGAAAGTGATGAGGAGGAAGGGAATGGGAAATCCTTGAAGGGGTCCCAGAGATTGAGGGAGAAAGGATCGGAAATGCTGCTTCGTCTAAAGCTTGGGATGATCGACATTGTGAATTGGTTGAAAAACTCTTGGTCTCTTGGTTTTGTTTGGGATGATGAGAAAGTTTGAGTATCGAATTCAGAATTTGCCGCTTCGCTTCAAAGGTTGGAGAATTGCGGAGGCTTGGTTGCTTATTTGTAAGCAGCCCAAGAACTTTCTAGTGAAAACTGGGCCTTGAAAAACGGTTTTGTGGTTTTTTTTTCTCGAACTTTCTAGAACGTTGAGAAAGTGGGCCTAATATATTTTATTATGGGCTGACGTGTAGTTTTTGTATTTTCTTTTAATGTTCGAAGCTATCAAAATTACAATAGTGAAATTAAATCTCATCCATCGTCACACTATGTTTGTGAGAAACTTCATACAATATGTGGAATTGCTAACATATCGTTAATATGATAGTGACTAACAATGAAAAAATTTCGGTTTTTATCATTTAAAGGAGAAGTGTATATATGGATTGCTCTATTATTTTTCATTTTCATAATAACTTGAATGTTTTTGTAAGAAAAACTAAAATCATTTAACTCACTTATGCATGATTTTAGATTCATATTCATGGGACAGTGTAATTTTATATGAGACATTGGAAGAAACTAACAATATCATGTTTAAGTTTGAAGGAGGTTGAAAATATCTTATTCGTGTTTTTAGAAAAACAAAACATCAACAGCTCAAAGTAAAAGGGTCGAAGAAACTCTCAATCGACTCCCACTCGACACTCCATACCAAACCCAAAGCCCTAATCTATAAACCTAAAATCCTCAATCTCCTCACCTCTTTCACACCCAGAGACACATCTAGTGAGACCTAGATTAAGGTTAGCTCATAACCAACCCGCGAAGCTTCAATGGGGAGAGCTCAAAGAAGACGACCGCGAGTATCTAGACTTCCTCATGTTGCTAAAACCACCCAGAGACACATCTAGTGAGACTTAGATTAAGGTTAGCTCATAACCAACCCGCGAAGCTTCAATGGGGAGAGCTCAAAGAAGACGACAGCGAGTATCTAGACTTCCTCATGTTGCTAAAACAAGTGATTGGGCCCGATGAGAACGGGATCAAGAAGCAGATAGAGTTCAAGTTCAACGAGAACGCCAATAAGGTGAAGATCACAACCACGATTCAGACTAGGAAACACGCCAACGCTCGACTAAGTAAGCGTGCCGTGGAACGAGCTTGGCGACGCTGTGTATGAGGACGTCGGTGCTATTCTTCGTCTTCTAGAATTTTCGGATTGTTGTTTTATTTAGGCTCAGTGTTTCAGTAAAATAAGCGTTTCTGAAATGTTTTTGACAAAAATTTAATTGTGTATGATTATGATTTTGGGATTAAAAATCAATTCTTAAAAATATAGTAAAATCGTTGATCCGAATTGGGTATTTTAAGTTTTTGTAATAGACATCTAATGATTATTGAATTAAATTAGCTTAATAGAAAACAAAATTGATCTAACCTCTGCATAGAAGTCTGGTGGGGAGAAGGAATCGAAGTGTGTCAGGCTAGAATCCAAATGCCATCCAGTTCATGTATATACAGTACTTTACCTATCAATTAGCATCCGTGTCCCCAGACCATTGTCCATCCTTTTTTTTTCTTTTAATTTAATTTGTTTTAACTTGCTCTTCTTTCTTTTTATTCAAATTGTTTCACAATAATTTTTTTAACAGATTTTGTTCTTGAACACGTATTCTACTTAATTTTAACTGCTCTTATCCTTATCCAAAAATAAACCTGCTCTTTTTTTTTTTTGGCGCTCTTCTTCGTTTTCTACTTCTTCTCCAACGTCATTTTTTTTTTCCTATTTATTTATCTTAATAATATTTTTAAGTGTTCTTCTTCAGCACGTCTTGTTCTTTTGTTTTTTGTTGGGACAGCACGTCATGTTAATTTAACAGTTAACTGCTCTCTTTTTTTACCCAAGCACGTCTTCTGCTTATTTTGTCTTTTTATTATTATTTAATTTTGCTTTCTTTTTCTTTTTAAATTTTTTAAATTTAGTGTTGTTTTACTTTTTTGTCCTCCTTTTAATAAAATCTGCATGACCAACGTAACGATTTGCCTAAAAATCCCGAAACCCCAAATCCCAAATCTCTGTAAACCTATAAAAAAAATCGCCAATCTCCGATCTCCACATCTCTTTCGATTACGCAGAGACACAGCCATGACTCTAGTGACAGCCCAGAACCAGCCGGCCAAGCTTCGATGGGGAGAGTTCGAAGAAGACGACGTCGACGATCTGGACTACCTCTTGCCGCCGAAGCAGGTGATTGGGCTCGACGAGAACGGGATCAAGAAGGTGATAGAGTACAAGTTCAATGAAGACGGCAATAAGGTCAATATCACGACCACGAGTCGGACTCGGAAACTCGCCAATGCTCGACTCATTAAGCGGGCCTTTGAGCGCCGCTCCTGGCCCAAGTTCGGCGACGCCGTGCATGAGGACGTCGGTTATGACAATCTCATCCTCAGGGTTGAATGGGCCACACCCAGGACAAATTAATCTTATAAAGATATTTGCGTTAAGAATGTTTTGCAGGATTTTGGCCCTATAAAGTTTTTGTTTAGATGCTTTATTGAAATTTGGCAAAAAGTCACTCTTAGTCCCTGTAGTTAGCCACTTTTATCACTTTGGTCCTTGTCGTCTCAATTTGGTCAATTTACAAACTCTCATTTCTGTCAAATTAGAGTAACTTCCGTTACCCGTGGAGGGGCAATTCGGTCAAAATATTAAAAAAATTATTCCTTTTAAAAATAAACAATACAAAATGGAAATTTTAATTTATAAAAATTAAATTTTTTTTCTTCTTCTCCCACTCTCTCCCGTCCCCTCCCGCTCCCCTAACTTCACCATCAAACCAAAACCACCACTCAACCTAAAGCTACCCTCACCACCAAGGGCGGATGTACACTAGGGCTGGAGTGGGCTCCAGCCTAGTGCTGATTTTTTATTTTTTATTTTTTTGTTGTTGTAGTTTTAGTAGTTTAAGCCAAATATAGGTAAAGTAAATAATAGTCTAGCCCTCTATTTAAAATAAGCTCAGCTCTCTATGTAGAAATAAGCCCACTCTTGAAGCATATAGGAAATAGTAAACATGCAATCTATAACCTATATAAATTTGATTAGAAGCAAACATCATAATTTTTCTTCTAGCCACCCAAAACATCATATTTGAACCTTCAAAGCCTAGAAGAAATAGCTCTTCCCCTCTAAAAAATTGTACCAACCTATCTTCAGTAGGTTCTTCAATCTTGGTAAGTTTTTATCTATTTTTTTATATTAAATTTCCAATTTTAATTGTTGTTGTTAAGTTTGTATGATTTAGGGTTTGGGCGAAAACTTTTGGGGATTGTTATATATGTTTTATATTTGCAACTTGAATTATTAATTAGTATATATGATTTTTGTTGTCTAGTATTTCTTGTTAGGATATCATGTTACATGATGATAATAGACCGAGAAAGAGAAGAAAAACTATTCTTCAAAAAAAGGGTAACAATAACAAGGATACACCTTCTGCATCTGATGTTGATACTTCAATTCCTGAGGAACTAACTCAACTCAGATCTCAAGTAGTTGAACAATGTGTTTGATTTTATATTTATTTATATTTTGTACTTCTTTGTGTTATATTTGCCGTAATGTGGCTTTGTTTGATTTATAAAAAATTTATTTACATTTTTGTTTCAAGAGAAAAAAAGGCTTATAATATATCTCCTATAAAAAAAAAATTTAGCCTACCCCTATAAAAATTCCTGGATCCGCCATTGCTCACCACCACCACTCCAACCCCACCCAACAAGCCACTGCCCTAACAACCACCCTCTCGCCACAAAACTTCTCAAGACACCCCACCTCTCTCTCTTTCTCCTCCCAAGCCCAATCCCGACACCCACATAGTCACCTACTCCGCCAAAACCTCCCCCCTCCCTCGCCCCCTGTTCCGAACCCACCCCTTCTTTCCCAGCATAACTCATCAACCCAAACCCTTCGTCCACTCCTAAAAACATGGATTCCATTTGAAGGAATTTAATTGGGTGAGATGATGAATTTTCGAAGCAGGTAGCTAGGTCATGAGTGTATGAGCACTAAATGATTAATATGAATTTAACTGGTTATTCAAAGTTGCTTGTACGAGTACTAAATGATTAATATGAATTGCTTCCTGCAAAGCCTTAAAAATGTTGTGCTTAAATCAGTGGCGGATCCAGGATTCAAAAGTCAGGTAGGCGAAACTTACCTTAAAAACTCGACGGTATGAGTGAATTTCATTCATAAAAATAAAAAGATACACCTAGTCAGGGAGGACGTAATGAGCCTTACCCTCAAATATGCATCTCTATACATAAATAAAAGCTGAACAAAAAAAAAACTAAAAAAAAACAAATAAATGCAATGCAACACAAAACTAAACTATTTAAATCTAAAAGAGAAGGGGCTGTCCACAATTGCACAGCCTTGACTATTGCACAACCAAGACTGTCGACTCGAGAAGAAGTTGCCGAAACTGTCTGGAATTGCACAGTCAAAAGCTCTTTGGCTGCTTATAAGTTATGTTCCCCCTTTTTTTAAAGTTTGACTGGGCCATAACACATGTGGGTAGTTTTACATGGGCTGGGTAGGCAAAGGTTTACACTATCACATGTGATGGCTAGAAATAACCTTGTTTATATATATGTTTTTTTTTAAAGTCAAAAAATTTGGGGTAGGCAGCTGCCTACCCTGCCCTGGCTGTAGAACCGCCACTGGCTTGAATTCGTTTTCGATTGTACTAGAAGAGAGATGTGGCTAGAGAACTTAGGTCTAAGCTAAACATAACACTGTAGCATTTTGCTAAATAAACTCAAGGTTTGAGTTTTGTACGCATTGCTTGCAATGAATTATAAGCTGTTTGGTTTGTACAGCCACCCGAGATTGGGTTCTGCAGCTTTATTTTGTTCTTGAAAAAACATTTATTTATTCACCTGCTCTTTCTTAAGATAACACCAAACAAAGTTTCCATACAAAGGGAGAAAACAAGAAATTGAATATAGCATATTGTCAACATTTAGTTCTATTGATTGTCAAATCTTCTATTATGAACTTCTCTGTCATAATTTGCTTGATTTTTGTATTCCACATGCCATCTCATTAAAATTTAATTTAAGGGATTTAAACTTAATACATCATCTTTAAAATAAAAACCTAAGAGCATCTCCAAGGGAGATGTCAAATACCAAACATCAAATTTAAATTTAATGGCTGATGTAGCAATTTGATATTTACACAGTTTTACATTCCACCCGATATGTCAAATAAATAATTATTGTAACAGTCAAATCATTCAAGATAAAAAGGAAAAAAAATAAAATAAATAAAAGTAACAACAAGCTGTCCATAAAAAATACTAAAATATTCATTTGACATCTTGCTTTTGGTATGTCAAAAATAACAGCTGAACCTCCAACCTTCATTCCACATCAGCTTTGACAATTCGGTTGGAGTGATGTGAGATGTTATTTCTAGCCGTTAAATATCTATGTAGCACTTTGACATATCGGTTGGAGATGCTCTAATTTACTCCTAATTAAAAATGAAAAAAATACCCTAACTTCCCTCATATCCCTCACGGTCTTATATCCTTCATCATCATCATCATCCACTATCTTTTTGTTTTTGTCTCTATGAATCCATGGATGGATTAATTTAGGGGAGTTGAGTATCATTTTTGGGTTTCTGAAGGGACAAGCTTAACAAAAAATTTAAGTCGATGCAAAACTCAAATCGAATAGAACCAGTTGGACCAACAAATCGCAAGTTAATCAAATCCATTGATTTATTCGGTTTGGTTTTCAGTTTTGAAGGTAAGCGGACCGGAATAGAACAGAGGCAAACAAATCAAATGGAATGGTTCGGTTAAATTCGGTCGGTTTAACTGTTTCACCGGTTCTTTTTTTCCCCTCATACGTTCATGCGGTCCTTGACTCGTCAACTATTAGGAGCCCACAAAGAAGCCTGCCGACAGATACAAGAGAATCCTAGAAAGTTTGAGAGAAGTCCATGCAAATACGCAAGGCCCAGTTTATTCTAGAAATCTCTTCGGCCCCGTATAAATGTGCAATCAATCCTCCAGCTTTCTCAACCAGTCAAGCAAAGCAGAAATTCTCTAACCACTACAAATCGACACTCAAACTTTCTCAGCATCCAAAAAAAACCCATCAATTTTTCCAATGTCGATCATTCCCAGCTTCCGACGAGGCAGCGTTTTCGACCCTTTCTCTCTCGATGTCTGGGACCCATTCAAGGATTTCCCATTCCCTTCCTCCTCATCACTCTCGGCATTCCCTGAATTTTTCCGGGAAAATTCAGGTTTCCTGAACACGAGGATCGACTGGAAGGAGACCCCGGAAGCCCACTTGTTCAAGGCAGACCTTCCAGGGCTGAAGAAAGAAGAGGTGAAGGTGGAGGTTGAAGACGACAGGGTGCTTCAGATCAGCGGAGAGAGGAACGTAGAGAAGGAGGACAAGAACGACAAGTGGCACAGAGTGGAGCGCAGCAGCGGCAAGTTCTTGAGGAGGTTTCAGCTTCCTGAGAATGCAAAGGTGGACGAGATTAAGGCTGCAATGGAGAATGGGGTTCTGAGTGTCACTGTTCCAAAGGCAGAAGTGAAAAAGCCTGATGTCAAAGCCATTGAAATCTCTGGTTAATATCGTCTCTGTATTCTCTACTGCATGCACTTCACATTATGTATTTCTATGTTTGATTTTGAAGTGTCAGTTGTCATGAATGTTGATATGAATGAAATGAGTGTGAGTGTTTGTAATATAATGGTTTGTAAATTGTTCGTTTTTAATTTAATAAAGGGATCGTAATTTTGCTAATTTGTGTTTTGGGTTTTTGAATTGCATTTGCATGTGTTACTTTTTCTGTTTTCAGTTCTCTTAATAAAATGCTTTGTGATTTAAGATTTATTATGTTCGACGCTCTCTATTTAAAGTTACATTTACTTTTGTTTCTGAATTAGAGTCTCTTGATATCTAATCATGGGCTCTGTTTGCTTTTGCTTTACCCAAATCTTAATCCTAATCCTCTAGACTCAATAAATAAATAATGATGCATCAGATTTCTGGGCATAAAATTCACCCAGTTTTTAACAGCAATGATTCATGAATTTATATCCAAGTTTTATCGTGTTATCTAATTAATTGTAAAAAATTGTAAAAAAAAAAACCAGAGTATAGAACCGCACGGCTATACTATTCCCTTCTTGAAAAATTTGGAAAAACCGAGTATAGCCGACCGGCTATACTATTTCTTTTTGGAAAATTAGAAAAAAGAGTATAGAACCGTATTTATTAAGGGAAAAAACAAAAAGAGCCGAGTATAGCCGCGCGGCTATACTATTTCTTTTAAAACAATTGGAGAAAACGTCTTTTTTAAAAAAATAATGGAAAAACTTATATCTGTACGGCTAAAAAAATAAAAAACAGAGTATAGCCTGGGTTTGCTGACGTCAACTTCGAAAATTTTTATAAAAAAACTAAAAATTTCAGATTTTTTTTTATTAATAAATACTAGTCATATTCTTCACTTCCCACACCAAAACTCTATATAAATTCCTCTCTTCATATCTCATGTGAATAGTAGTTGCCCTAGGGTAGCCATGACAATAGGTGGAAATACAAAAAGCTTTTACAAGGACAGCCACTGTTTACGTGAATAGTAATAGTTTTTGCCTTGCTCTTACCTTTTGCCATGATAAATGAGTGGAATTGCTTTTATGAGCCCACAAAGAAGCCACTTGAGAATCCTAGAAAGTTTGAGAGAAATCCATACAAATACGCAAGGCCCAGTCTATTCTAGAAAACTCTTCGGCCCCAATATAAATACGCAATCAATCCTCTGCTTTCCCAAACAGTCAAGCAAAGCAGCAATTCTCTTGCCACTCCAATTCGATACTCAAACTTTCTCATCATCCAAACAAGTCCACAAGTTCTCACAATGTCGCTAATCCCAAGCGTTCGAAGAAGCAGCATATTCGACCCATTCTCCGTCGATCTCTGGGAACCCTTAAAGGATTTTCCATTCCCTTCCTCCTCTTCACTCTCCACATTCCCTGAATTTTCCCGGGAAAATTCAGCTATCCTGAACACCAGAATCGACTGGAAGGAGACCCCAGAAGCCCACGTGTTCAAGGCAGACCTTCCGGGGCTGAAGAAAGAAGAGGTGAAGGTGGAGCTTGAAGACAACAGGGTGCTTCAGATCAGTGGAGAGAGAAATGTAGAGAAGGAGGACAAGAACGACAAGTGGCACAGAGTGGAGCGCAGCAGCGGCAAGTTCTTGAGGAGGTTTCAGCTTCCTGAGAATGCAGAGGTGGACGAGATTAAGGCTGCAATGGAGAATGGGGTTCTGAGTGTGACTGTTCCCAAGGCAGAGGCGAAGAAGCCTGATGCCAAAGCCATTGAAATCTCTGGTTAATATCGTCTCTGTATTCTCTACTGCATTTCACTCACATTATGTATTTCTTCGTTTGATTATGGAGTGTCAATTGTTATAAATGTAATGAGTGAGTTCTGGTTTCATGTTTGAAACTTTTTGAGTGGTATTAAACTTTAAATAATATTGCATTGTGATTCTAAGATTTCTTATGTTCGACTCTATCTAAAGTTACATTTACTTTTTCGCTTTTGATATCTTATCATGGGCTTTGTTTGCTTTTGCTTTACCCAATTCTTAAGCCTAATCCTCTTGAATCAATAAATAATGAAGCAGTGTGAGGAACATCTCACAGTATTTTCGCACTCATGTCCTTAACATAATATAATGAAATCTTTTTGTTTCTAACGTTTAATGGGAAGCCTAAAGATGAATCGCTTCATCGATTTTTGCTTTCTTGACAGCTTCAATGGTTGTGTGAGGAAAATCAATATCCTCTTAACTCTTCTATTTAATAGTTATAAGTAAAAGAGTCTTGGAGTGGTGAAAATATGGCAAATATTTATAAGAATCAGTGAAAAAAAATATTTACCCAACCAGCTCATGATTTGAGACCCACCTAAACTCTTTCAATACATCTTAGGCTAACTCTTTAATTTTGAGGGAAAGCTTAGGCTAACTCTTTAATTTTGGGGTAAACTCAAGCTTTTTTTGTCTGTCATTGTCCAAACTCGGGTTTAAATATTAATGAATTGATTCATGTAGCAATATTGGTTTTGTTAATAGTGAGCATAAACAAAGTTCTGTTATTACTTACGAACATTAACAACATGAATTTGAATTTACTGTTCAAACCAAGTGAAGCTACATGTTGGCAAGAGTCGTTGTTATATTACACTCACATATTGATTCATATAACCACAAAACCAAGAAGAAGATTCAACCGAGACCCACCAAGAGGATGATGAGGAGACTGATGATGATTATGATGAGGGTAATGACAAAGATGACGACGTTGATGATGATGATGATGGTGGTGTTTTCTCACTGCATGGAAAAACCGAGTATCGCTACGCGGCTATACTATTTCTTTTGAAAAAAATTGGAAAAACCAGTATAGTCAAACGGCTATGCTATTTCTTTTGAAAAATTAGGAAAAACCAGGTATAGCCGCGTGGCTATACTATTTCTTTTAAACAAATTTGAAAAATCCGAGTATAGCCCTAAATGAGGGTAATGACGAAGATGACGACGTTGATGATGATGATGATGGTGTTTTCTCACTGCATGGAAAAACCGAGTATTGCCACGCGGCTATACTATTTCGTTTGAAAAATTAGGAAAAACCGGGTATAGCCGCGTGGCTATACTATTTCTTTTAAACAAATTTGAAAATTCCTAGTATAGCCGAGCGGCAAAACTATTTCATTTGAAAAATTAGGGAAAACCTAGTATAGCTACGCGGCTCTACTATTTCTTTTAAATGTTTTTTGAAAGAGTCGTCGTTACATGTTGGCAAGAGTCGTTGTTATATTACACTCACACATTGATTCAGATAACCACAAACTCATGAACAAGATTCAACCCAGACCCACCAGGAGGATGATGAGGAGACTGATGAGAATAATGACGAAGATGACGACGTTGATGATGATGATGACAGTGTTTTCTCACTGCATGGAAAAAACGATTATAGCCGCGCGGCTATACTATTTCTTTTAAAAAATTTGAAAAATCAGAGTGTAGCCGCGCGGCTCTACTATTTCTTTTAAATTTTTTTTGAAAGAGTCGTTGTTACATGTTGGCAAGAGTCGTTGTTAGATTTACACTCACACATTGATTCATATAACCACAAACCCATGAAGAAGTTTCAACCCAGACCCACAAAGAGGATGATGATGACAAGGATAATGACAACGTTGATGATGATAGTGTTTTCTCACTGCATGTGCAAAGTAGCACTACATATTTTTTTTGCCTTCCTTTATATCTCCTGCTTCTTTTTGCTGTGTACTGTTTCGTATTTACCCTTGTTCTAGATAATTAGTAAGAAATATTATCAACCTTGCAATTTTTATTTGAGAGATTCACTATTATACCCAATCTAGGAGCCCAAATTATTTTTAAAAACCTATATGAAATGGACTTTAGAAATACAACCAAAGCTTATTTACAACATAACAAAAAGGCTTTTAACTTCTTTTAAATTACAAAACTGCCATTGATTTCTTAAAACAAACCCAATCCCAAGACCTCATGAAAAAAAACCCAAAACACTCAATAGGGCATCAAAGTAATTTAATAATCAAAATTAAATTCAATAGGGTCAGTTGTCATTTTTTGGGTTTTTTTTCAGTTTGTTTATAGAAATTAAATGGTGTGTAGAGTTTATCTATATCATTAGTGCTAAGAATGAGTTTATCTATAATATCTGTTTTTATTTTTATTTTTCCCAATTCATGCTAATTCTTCACGAGACACTAGACAACCAAATTATTCCATTGAAGGGTAAAAAGTGAATTTCAAATTTTACGAAAATAGTGCAGGGAAGGTTGAGTGAGTTTTGAAGTCCAGTAGTTCATTACTCGTCTAACTGTGTTATGAGCCCAGCCCACAAATTCTCGAGAATCCTAGAATTTCCCAGAGAAAATCAGAGAAGCGTTTGCAAGGCCCAGTCTTTACTAGAATATTCTTGGCTTCCTTTTAAATACTGAACCAATCCTCTACTTTCCCAAACCAATCAAGCAAAGCAGCAATTCTCTAACGACTCAAATTCTCAAACTTTTCCAATGTCGATCATCCCCAACTTCCGACAAGGCAGCATTTTCGACCCTTTCTCTCTCGATCTCTGGGACTCCTTAAAGGATTTCCCATTCCCTTCCTCTTCATCACTCTCCACATTCCCTGAATTTTCCCGGGAAAATTCAGCTTTCCTGAACACTAGAATCGACTGGAAGGAGACCCCAGAAGCCCACGTGTTCAAGGCAGACCTTCCGGGGCTGAAGAAAGAAGAGGTGAAGGTGGAGGTTGAAGACGACAGGGTGCTTCAGATCAGCGGAGAGAGGAACGTAGAGAAGGTGGACAAGAACGACAAGTGGCACAGGGTGGAGCGCTGCAGCGGCAAGTTCTTGAGGAGGTTTCAGCTTCCTGAGAACGCAAAGGTGGACGAGATTAAGGCTGCAATGGAGAATGGGGTTCTGAGTGTCACTGTTCCAAAGGCAGAGGTGAAGAAGCCAGATGTCAAAGCCATTGAAATCTCTGGTTAATATCGTCTATTTATTCTCTACTGCATGCACTTCACATTATGTATTTCTACGTTTGATTTTGGAGTGTCAGTTGTCATCAATGTTGATATCAATGAAATGAGTGTGAGTGGTTGTAACATAATCGCTTGTAACTTGTTTGTTTTTAATTTAATAAATGGATCGTAATTTTGGTAATTTGTGTTTGGTTTTTGAGGCAAAGAAAACAACTAAGCGCTAAAGAAACGGGGCCTGGAAGCACCACAGGCATCAGCAGCGAGAATATCCACAAGGAAGGCTGACACCTTGTCAAAAATCTGCAGACCAGGATCAAACTCAAAACTCTTAAGCAGCCAAAGCATCCGCAGCACAGTTTTGTTCACGAAAGATGTTGCTTTAGCTGAGTACAGCCGAGCGGCTATACTATTTCTTTTAAAACAATTGAAATTACGGGTTATAGCCGTACGGCTATACTATTACCAATAAAAAAATATACAAATAGAGCCGAGTAAAGCTGATCGGCTTAACTATTTTTAAAATAAATTTAAACAACAGGGTATAGCCGTGCGGCTATAATATTTCTTTTTAAAAAATGGAAAAACTTAGTATAGCCGGTCGCCTATACTATTTTTTTTTAAAAATTGAAAAATTCGAGTATGGCCGCGCGGCTATACTATCTCTTTTAAACACATTTTAAAAACCGAGTACAGCCGCTCGGCTATACTATTTCGTTTTGAAAAATATTGGAAAAAGGGGTATGGCCGCCGGCTATACTATTTTGTTTTAAAAAATTTAGGGAGTATAGCCGCGAGGCTATACTATTTCGACCCGTTCCCCGTCAACCTCTAGGAACCTTTCAAGGATTTCCCATTCCCATCCTCCTCACCATTCTCCACATTCCCTGTACTTTCCTGGGAAAATTCAGTTTTCCTGAACACGTGGATCGACTGTAAAGAGACCACAGCAGCCCATGTGTACAAGGCAGACCTTCCGGGGCTGAAGAAAGAAGAGGTGAAGGTGGAGCTCGAGGACGGCATGGTGCTTCAGATCAGTTGAGAGAGGAATGTAGAGAATGTAGAGAAGGAGGACAAGAACGACAAGTGGCAAAGACTGGAGCGTAGCAGCGGCAAGTTCTTCAGGAGGTTTCAGCTTCCAGAGAATGCAAAGGTAGACGAGATTAAGGCTGCAATGGAGAATGGGGTTCTGAGTGTGACTGTTCCCAAGGCAGGGGCGAAGAAGCCTGATGCCAAAGCCATTGAAATCTCCGGTTAATATCGTCTCTGTATTCTCTACTGCATTTCACATTAGTATTTCTTTGTTTGATTTTGGAGTGTCAATTGTCATCAATGTAATGAGTGAGTTCTTGTATACATAATTGTCATCATGATCATAATTTTGCTAATTTGTGTTCCTGTTCTGAATTGTATGTGTTGCTTTTCTGGTTTCATGTTTTAGTAAAATGCTTTCTTGTGTTTGAAACTTTTTGAGTGGCATTAAACTTCAAATTATATTGCATTGTGATCCTAAGATTTCTTATGTTCGACGGTATCTAAAGTTACATTTACTTTTTCGCTTTTGATATCTTATCATGTGCAGGGGAGCACTACATATTTTTTGCCCTTCCTTTACATTTCCTGCTTCTTTTTGTTGTGTGTTTCGTATTTACCCTTATTCCAGATAATTAGTAACAAATATTATCAACCTCGCAATCTTTATTTTCATTTTTCCCAATTCATGCTAATTCTTCACGTGACACTAGACTACACCATGATTGAAAAAAAAAATTAATTAATCTCATTAAAGATTTGAAAACTTGCAAATCCTCAAATAACATTGTCAGACCACCTAATTATTCCATTTCTTGATTCATATTCAGTTTTTATATTTATATTATGTTATGTTCCTTCAATTTGAATCTCAACAGTTCACGTTGCACATACTCACTCATCATCTCACCACGCTCGCTCATGTTGAACCCCTGCCATAAAACACAACATCATACTTGAAGCCCTCACAACTAACATGCGCCGCCATGCTTGGCGCACAATAGAAATGAGCCAACCACATCATACTTTTACTAATTAGCTTCCGCAGCAACCCGGAGTTTAAGTTGAACCGCCACTCCTTAAATTAAAGGCTTATTTATATACATGCTCCTTGTGCTTTTAAAGTAGTCTCATATTACAACATGTGCTTTGAAACGTCTCAAAATACCCCCTGAACTTTTAAAAGCTGTCTCACATTACCCGTTCCGTAAAAAATAAAAGACGTTCCATTACGTCGTTTGGGCCCCACTTCTTTTCAATCGATTAACATTGGAGAATTAGGGTTATTTAGAATTTGGGTGAGAAGGGGAAATTGGGAGAAGAGGGCTAGAGTTTATGAAAATCTAAGGTGGGGTTTGATTTTGGGAGAATCTGGAGAAGAAATTGCGGGTTTATAAAACTCTGAAAGTGTTTTTTTTGTTGGCTATTTCCTATCAAATGTAAAGAGTCTGTAAGTTGGTTATTCCTAGTCTTAGAATTAATTGTAACTTACGGCGTTGGAGCTTGCGGCACATGAGGAGCATGATTGACTAGTGTTACACGGCAAAGCTCTTTTCTGGTAAGAATCATTTGCATTCATATAGGATTTGTATTCCTAATTAAAGATTGCGTTGGTATAAAGTCTATACAAATCTGCATAGAGTCTTAAATAAGGAAGAGTTTTAAATAAGGCCAATCTCTTTGTTTATTAGGTAAAAGAGTTAACCTAGTATATAAAGGGTTGGGCTGGACCTTTTTTTTTACTCCCTTTGTTGCACTCTAATCAAAATCGTGAGATTGTTTTATAAGATCAAGGGAGAGAGATAAAAGACTGTTAGGTTCTTAGATTTATCTAGGTGATAGTCTGAGAGCATAACATATCATTCATTCATCGTGGAACTTTGTGGAAGCTTTGCTTGTGTGAATTGGTGTTCATCCAAGAGAAAGTGAAGTGGACGTGTTCGTACAAGACAAGAGTATTTGATCAATCTTCTTTTGTGGTGTAAGACAGTATCAATTGAGTCTTGTATATGTCCTCAAGTTTTTAGTGAAATTGGCTGTGTGCCTTGAGGTTTTTCTCTCATGTGTGGAGGGTTTTTTCCTCGTGCGAGATTTCGTACAAATACTTTGTCGTCGTTTATTTTCTCAGTTTGTTGTGTTCTGATTTTTATTTTGCTATGTAGTATAAGGATTGAATCACATACCAATCCTGCATATTGCATTTTACAGCACTTCCAGCAGTTGCCCCTTGCCATGGCAAGGGGGGGGCTAGGGCAGCCACTATTCACATGAATAGTGGCTGCCCTAGCAATGTTGGTTTCCAGCAGTTGCCATGGCAAAGGGCAAACACTATTCATTTTTTTGTTTTTTTCTCAAATTTGTTTACCTAAATAATTAATTTGGACAATATTTTCGGATAAGATTTTTGGGTTCCTATGTGCATTGGCGGACCCATAAATTTTTTAGCGGATGTGCAATATTGACTAAGTATGAAAAATGATTTTTCGGAATAATCATTTTCTCAAGATGATTTTTGGCGGCTTTTGTTCCTTACACATCAAATAACAAAACTTGATTTTATGGGATTTTAGTATGAAGTATATATTGACTTAATGAGCCATCATTTTTTGCCTAAATCGTATTTTGCACTAAAACTGATTTTTCATATTTTGATTTGGTGGGAATTTGATTTTCTAGTATTTTTATTTGAATCCAAATGGGGGGTACTTCCTTATTTACATTGTAAACTTAAGTAAATGGAGTAATATAAAAATAAATAAAAGTAAAAGGACAAAGACATTTACTTAAATGTTGAAAATGAAAATAAGGTGTTGAAAGTGAAGAGTTTTGGTAGGTATTTATAGAGAGAAAAAAATTCAGAATTTTTGGGTATTTTTTAAATAATTTTTCAATTTTTTTTCATTTTTTTTATTGCATACAAATTGGATGTCGTTGGATTGGAGAAAAAAATCAAATCGGAGAGCCCAGGCGCCGACACGTGGAAGCTAGCCATTGGGGGTACTGTAGCGGGCCCGTCAAACACGCTGACGTCAGCCTTGCCCTCGGGCCAGCCCAGGTTGCTGGGTCCCACACTCTGCCCGGGCAACTTTTTGTTGTTGGAAACGGATTTTGGCCCAAAACCCCCCCAGCCCTCCCCCTAGGCCTCCTTGCTGGAAGTGCTCTTAACATTGATCCATCCAGGTTTACAATTACAAACTCTGAGGTGGAGTTCAAAATTAGGAGAACCTGGAGTAGAAGAATAGGGTTTATGAATCTATGATTGGAGTTCGGATTTGGGAAAGGGGAAGGGGGTGGCAACAATTTGGGAATAAAAGAGGAAGCGGGATTTCAGATTTGGACATGTACATAAATAAGCCTTTTACAAAAAAGTGCTGGGTAGGTTGAGTGAATTTTGAAGTCCAGTGGTCCATCACTCGTCTAACTGTGTTAGGAGCCCACAAAGAAGCCCCGCCCACGGATTCTCGAGAATCCTAGAATTTTCCAAAGAAAATCACAGAAGCGTTTTCAAGGTCCAGTCTTTACTAGATTATTCTTGGCTTCCTTTAAAATACCCAACCAATCCTCTACTTTCCCAAACCAATCAAGCAAATTCTCTAACGACTCAAATTCTCAAACTTTCTCAGCATCCAAACAAAACCCATCAATTTTTCCAATGTCGATCATTCCCAGCTTCCGACGAGGCAGCATTTTCGACCCTTTCTCTCTCGATGTCTGGGACCCATTCAAGGATTTCCCATTCCCTTCCTCCTCATCACTCTCCACATTCCCTGAATTTTCCCGGGAAAATTCAGCTTTCCTGAACACGAGGATCGACTGGAAGGAGACCCCGGAAGCCCACTTGTTCAAGGCAGACCTTCCGGGGCTGAAGAAAGAAGAGGTGAAGGTGGAGGTTGAAGACGACAGGGTGCTTCAGATCAGCGGAGAGAGGAACGTAGAGAAGGAGGACAAGAACGACAAGTGGCACAGAGTGGAGCGCAGCAGCGGCAAGTTCTTGAGGAGGTTTCAGCTTCCTGAGAATGCAAAGGTGGACGAGATTAAGGCTGCAATGGAGAATGGGGTTCTGAGTGTCACTGTTCCAAAGGCAGAGGTGAAGAAGCCTGATGTCAAAGCCATTGAAATCTCTGGTTAATTAAAATTGAGGAATCTAAGATCATCTGGGTTCTCTAGTGCATCAACAGAGTATGTAATAGAAATAAAGAGTGCCAAAATCAAAGTGATGGATATATTTCTATATGTGAGTTTGTGTCATTGTGTGGCTGTCTGTGAGTGTCAAGTGTCATCCATGTTCGTTTTTAATCAAAGTGATGCATCGTAATTTTGCTAATTTGTGTTTTGGGTTTTTGAGGCTTTGCCTAGTTCCTGTTAACCGCAATGATTCATGAACTTGTATTCAAGTTTTATTGTTGTTATCTAATTAATTCTAAAAAAATTAATTTTAGAAACCGAGTATGGAACTATATTTTTGGTAAAATTAGGAAAAAAAAAAACCTAAGTATAACCGAGCGGCAATACTATTTCCTTTCAGAAAATTGGAAAAACCGAGTATAACTCCATTTCTTTTAAAAAAAAGGGAAAAACTAGTATAGCCGGCTATACTATTTCTTTAAATGAAATTCAAAGGACAGAGTATAGCCGCTCGGCTATACCATTCCTTTTTGAAAAATTAGGGAAAACCCGAGTACAGCCGGTCGGCTATACTATTTATAAAACATTTTTAAAAAGCGGCGTATAGCCGGACGGCTATACTATTTCTTTTTTTAAAATTTAAAAACCGAGTAAAGCCGATCGGCTATACTATTTCTTTAAAAAGGCGTACAGCCGAACGGCTATAATATTTCTTTAAAAAAATTTGGGAAATACGAGTATAGCCGACCGGGTATACTATTTCTGAAAAAATTTAAAAAAGGGAGTATAGCCGCGGCGCAATACTATTTGTTTTAAAAAAATTCGAAAACCCCCAGTATAGCCGCTCGGCTATACGATTTCTTTTAAAAAAGAGTTGAAAAATCCAAGTATAACCGATCGGCTATACGATTTCGACCCATTCCCTGAACTTTCCAGGGAAAATTCAGCTTTCCTGAACACGAGGATCGACTGGAAGGAGACCCCAGCAGCCCATGTGTACAAGGCAGACCTTCCGGGGCTGAAGAAAGAAGAGGTGAAGGTGGAGCTCGAGGACGGCATGGTGCTTCAGATCAGTGGAGAGAGGAATGTAGAGAAGGAGGACAAGAACGACAAGTGGCACAGACTGGAGCACAGCAACGGCAAGTTCTACAGTAGGTTTCAGCTTCCAGAGAATGCAAAGGTAGACGAGATTAAGGCTACAATGGAGAATGGGGTTCTGAGTGTCAATGTTCCCAAGGCAGGGGCGAAGAAGCCTGATGCCAAAGCCATTGAAATCTCTGGTTAATATCGTCTCTGTATTCTCTACTGCATTTCACATTATGTATATCTTTGTTTGATTTTGGAGTGTCAATTGCCATCAATGTAATGAGTGATTTCTGATCGTAATTTTGCTAATTTGTGTTTTGCGTTTTTGAGGCTTTGCCTTGTTCCTTTCTGAGTTGTATGGGTTGCTTTTCTAGTTTCAGTTTTTCTAAAATTCTTTCTTGTGTTTGAAACTTTTTGAGTGGCATTAAACTTTAAATTATGATCCTAAGATTTCTTATGTTCCACTCTATCTAAAGTTACATTTACTTTTTGGCTTTTGATATCTTAACATGGGCTTTGTTTGCTTTTGCTTTACCCAAATCTTAATCCTAGTCCTCTGGTCTCGATAAATAATGATGCAGCAGATTTCAGGAAATTTAGGGGCTTGTTTGGTATGCTACTTGGATTCAATTTTATAAACTCAAAAACATATTTTAAGTTAAAAACTTAAAAAACCTGTTTGGTCATTTTTTAAAAACCCAAAACAAACTCAAAAACAAGTGAAGTTTTATATATAAAAAATTTCCTCTCAATACTGTCGTTCGCACCTCCGTCAAAGCCGTCAAGGTCTCATTCGTACACTAGCCGACCCAATATTGATCAATCTTTTTTCATGTTTTGGGTTTCTAAGGTTTCTATTGAAAGCTCACAGATTTTTCCTTTTCTTTTGCTAATTTCAATTTGGGAATCTAGGGTTTCTTATTTTAATTTCAATTTTTTTAAGATCTTGAAAATAGTTTGGAGTTCAATACCAAATAAATTTTTAAATCTTAAAATCACTATTTGAAAACTCATCTTTTTAAAAAGAATTATATTTTTTGAGTTTATTTTTTTGAGTAGATACCAAACAGATATTAGAGGAAACTAATAATATTATGTAAAATATCTTTGATTTATTTAAACATTTAGATCATTCATGTAAAGGGTTTTTCATTAACTCCTCAAATCATTATATTTTCATGAAGCCAAACAATGATAATATGTATACTTCATAGTTGCATACGGATCAATCATTGTAATTAATTTGTTTATATAAATGAGTGATTGATACGAATCCCTCCATGAAAAGAGAACATAGGGCTTCATTTTTCACTTCTTAAATTACAAGATCTATATCATATTTAATACAAAATATAGAAAGAAAAAAAAAAACCCTTATGAAATGTCAAACTTGAGTGAAATTGAAATAATGAGTTTAAGTTGATATAGAGTAATGTGCTGTTAAAGATATTGGTTTTCAGCTTCCTTTTGCTCCGTTACTTTGGTGTGATAATCAATCTGCCCTTTATTTAGTTTATAATCTTGGTCTTAGTGCTCGCACAAAACATGTTGAGGTTGATTATCACTTCATTAGGGAGTTGGTTCAGCATGGTATTCTTCATTTAAAGTTTGTTAATACTACTAATCAGCTCGCAGATATCTTTACAAAATCTCTTCCTATTGCCCGACATGCTTATTTTCGTTCCAAGCTTACAGTGTGCTATCCCCACTTCAGCTTGTGGGGGGCTAAAGAGAGTGGTTAGCTTATTAGATTAGTTTGTAATTAGTTACTTTTGTAATTAATTTGATTTGATGCATGAAGAAAGCTTATATAAATGAATTAAATTTATGTGCAGCTTAGGTTAATTCTTTAATTTTGAGGTAAACTCAAGCTTTTTTTGTCAATAATTGTCCAAACTCAGGTTTAAATATTAATGAATTGATTCATGTAGTGTAGCAACCAGTTAATTACGCTCTAAATTTCCTTTTTAATGTGAATTTAATCCTAATTTCATAAACAAATTGGCCATTTACTGACTTTTAAAGTCAAATTTGAGCAAAACATTGGATTACCCAAAAAATAGGTACAAAAGCCAAAAAGGCCAAGAAATACAATGCTACAAAGGTAACCAAACCAACACAGAGCCCCTATGGACCACAAACCCATGAAGAAGATTCAACCCAGACCCACAAAGAGGATGATGAGGAGACTGATGATGAGATGATGATGATGATGATGATGATATCTCACTGCATGTGCAAGGTACATATTTTTTGCCCTTCCTTTAAATTTCCTGCTTCTTTTTATTGTATGTGTCTTTTTCTTATTTACCCTTGTTCCAGATAATTAGTAAGAAATATTATCAGCCTCGCAAATTTTTTTTCTTTTTTCCAATTCATGCTATTCTTCACGTGACACCAGACAACACTATGATTGAAAAAAGAAAAAAAAAACTTGCAAATCCTCAAATGACATTGTCAGACCTAATTTTTCCATTTCTTGATTCATATTCAGATTTTATATTTATATTATGTTCTGTTCAATTTGAATTGCTTGGGTTAGTTTTTAATTTTCTTTGAAGCGTAAAGTGTATTTCAAATTTTACAAAAATGTGCTGGGTAGGTTGAGTGCATTTTGAAGTCCAGTGGTCCATCACTCGTCTAACTGTGTTACGAGCCCACAAAGAAGCCTCGCCCACGGATGCTCGAGAATCCTAGAACTTTCCAGAGAAATCACAGAAGCGTTTTCAAGGCCCAGTCTTTACTAGAATATTCCTGGTTTCCTTTTAAATACCCAACCAATCCTCTACTTTCCCAAACCAATCAAGCAAAGCAGCAATTCTCTGACGACTTAATTTCTCAAACTTTCTCAGCAATCCAAACAAAACCCATCAATTTTTCCCATGTCGATCATTCCCAGCTTCCGACGAGGCGGCATTTTCGACCCTTTCTCTCTCGATGTCTGGGACCCATTCAAGGATTTCCCATTCCCTTCCTCTTCATCACTCTCCACATTCCCTGAATTTTCCCGGGAGAATTCAGCTTTCCTGAACACGAGGATCGACTGGAAGGAGACCCCGGAAGCCCACTTGTTCAAGGCAGACCTTCCGGGGCTGAAGAAAGAAGAGGTGAAGGTGGAGGTTGAGGACGACAGGGTGCTTCAGATCAGCGGAGAGAGGAACGTAGAGAAGGAGGACAAGAACGACAAGTGGCACAGAGTGGAGCGCAGCAGCGGCAAGTTCTTGAGGAGGTTTCAGCTTCCTGAGAACGCAAAGGTGGACGAGATTAAGGCTGCAATGGAGAATGGGGTTCTGAGTGTGACTGTTCCAAAGGCAGAGGTGAAGAAGCCTGATGTCAAAGCCATTGAAATCTCTGGTTAATTAAAATTGAGGAATCTAAGATCATCTGGGTTCTCTGGTGCATCCACAGAGTATGTAGTAGAAATAAAGATTGCCAAAGTCAAAGTGATGGATATATTTCTATAAGTGAGTTTGTGTCATTGTGTGGCTGTCTGTGAGTGTCAAGTGTTTTTTTTTTTTGGACGAAAGTGTGTGTCAAGTGTTATCCATGTTGATATTAATGAAATTGTGTGGTTTCTTGTAAAATTATGTTATAACTTGCATTTTTAATTTTATATACCCTACTTGAATTCGAAGAATCGAACTCGTGTGTAAAAAGTCGTAACTCAATTGGTGAGCACTGCGTTGATCAACTGGCTTAATCAATATAATTTTATTTTATTCATTACGTAAACGTGAATCAATCACATTCTCTTTCAAAGTTGTAGAGGCATTGAACTCTTCAACAACTAGATGTTAATTATTCATTTCTTCATGGTGAATTTAGAAGAGTACATGTATCTTCCTTTGGGATGTTATCAAAAGGGGAAGACATTTTCAAGTGACTTAAATATGGTAGGCAGGCAGTAGGCTTTACCTTAGTCCCCAACAAATTAAGGCTTTTCTTAATGTTGATCCTTCACCATTGGTAGCATAATTGACCTGCTCATAATGTATTTTATCTTGTTATTACTTTTATTTATTTATTTTTTACGATGTTTACATTTTCATCATGTCGGCTCTAAGGCTTTTCTTCATCATGTGTGGCACTCTTTTTCCTCCGTCCCAGGTTTTGTCCCACTGGGTTTTCCTGGGCAAGGTTTTAATGAGGCCACATTTGTTCGCTTGAGTTTGTAACCTTTCCCAATTTTAATGAACATTTACCACTTCCTCTCAAAAAAAAAAAAAGGCTTTTCTTCATCCTTTGTAATTCCATTTCTTAATGCCGGCTCATTTATATTTTTTCTAGTTTTGTTTTTTTTAAATAAAGCGACAATCTTGTCTTGTTTTGTTTTATTTTTCATAAATCAAGCAATAATTCAAAAATAGAGAAATTAAACTTGAGAGGAAGTGGTAAATGTTATTTTTTACCTGAATTAACTTTTTTTTATTTAATAAATCAGATTTTTATTTTATTTTTTATTAACAATTCAAAAATCCAATTTTTTGCCTCAGATTGAAGAAAAACCCTGGAACCATATGCAAAATCCTAAACAAATCAAGAAGATAACTCATAACATCAATAATCAAACCCAAAATCAAACTCATATCAAGATTTTTTTTTAAAAAAACAGAAAAAAATATAAAATCAAACTCATGAGCTTGACCTTTAAAAGGCTCTTCAACTTATAATCTATCAGATTTAAGACTCTAGCCCAACGCTCCTACCTACCAAGGCCCATTAGTCTAAGCTGAATAAGTTGAGAGGACTGATTGATCTGTTGACCGCAGGCAGTAATGAGTTTGGTGCCATCGTTTTCACGTAAGCTTCAACGGTGAGAAAAGATTTCAGACAGGTACAAATGATAATATGGATAATAGCTAAAACCTAAAACCTAATGATGGATGGTAGACTACATTATTTATAACTTATATATCACGGCAACGATCATGTTCGTATCTGGCTACTTTTTGCATATTATAGTACGTAAAATCAATAATCCGTATTAAAATAATTATAATACGTGAATTAATTACACTATCTTATATTTTCTAAATATATCGTACAATTCACTAATAAATATTCTCCTTTTCTTTTTGGTTGCATGTTTCTTTTCAAGATTTGTCTCATATCCCCCACCCCCACATGGCCAAACCGATTGGACAATGAAATCCCTAAATGGGATCCAAAAGATACGCATAAGGAAGTGATGCAAGTCTGCATAATTGCCAAGCTGGCCAAATTTGTGAATTTTATGCCTTTTGAGTAATAAAATAAAAGAAAGGTTCCAACTTGAACGTCAATTTGTTTGACGTCCAAAACCAGGCTGAATCCCATGTGACTACTTCCAAAATCACAAGCCCAGTCACTCGTGTCAGTCGTATTCCTTCTTATCGAGTGTTTGTTTGGTATGAAAATAGGAAAGGAAAAATCGTAGGCTAGACTACATTGGCTTTGCATTAATTCCCAAGAAAGAGTCGACAACAAATCATTTTACAGTGTGTTATCAACGAGCACTTGGAAATTTCTTACCTTGATCATACATACTTTTTTTTTTAAATAAAATAAAATTTCT
This sequence comes from Prunus kanzakura, assembly GCA_020521455.1. Classification (NCBI taxonomy): domain Eukaryota; kingdom Viridiplantae; phylum Streptophyta; class Magnoliopsida; order Rosales; family Rosaceae; genus Prunus; species Prunus kanzakura. The sequence goes on from BPUM01000784.1 coordinate 5,180,585, forward strand.
GGTGAAAGATCATACATACTTCAATCATGAAGAATGTAATGCTTGAGTGGTAATAATCATGGTAAAGTTAAAAAAGTTGTTGAATAATATATAGTCAATTTGCCAATTATATGTAGCACGTTCATTTTTTTTTTCTAGGAATAAATCATTTTATCCCACATTCCAACTTAAAAAATAATTATGAAAAACGCTTTTCGGACAATGGTTTATCCATTGGAACCATTTCTCTATGTTTAGTACTGATCAACATTAAAAAGAAGGGGGCTTTTATTTATTTATTTATATCATGAATGTTCTCTGAACTTTTCAAAAGTCTTCATTTGAGTCCCTTAAGTTTCAAATAAATCAATTTGGTACTTAATGATTTGCTCAACACATTAGTTTGGTCCTTCTCGTCGTATTTTGTCAAAATATTTGTTAAAATTGGTCACACGATCAACTTTAAAGATGTATTTTAGTCAAAACATATTTTGCTCAACAAGGTTTAGATATTTGTATCCTGTTGAAGTAAGGAGCCATGGTAGATATGTTTGGAATATATTCCATTTTGAGAGAGTTAAAAAAGAACTATCTCGTTGAAATATACTATCTTTGATCAGATCCAAATGTAAAACCCTAACTGGAAAAAGATGTGACCTTATGGAGCAAAAATGTGATTTTTATGAATGAACTATATTATGGTCACATGATGATATGTGACAAAATTCAGCGAATGTTTTGTTATAATGCAACAACAAGGATAAAATTTGATGTGTAGACCAAAAGATGAAGAACCACATTGATTGATTTGAGAGTTTGAGGACTAAAATGAGGTCTTTTAAAAAGTTCAAGAACTGTTTATGATAAAAACCCAGAAAAATGAGAGAAAAATAGAAGAAATAATAATAATAATAATAATAATATATTTTTTATAATGACTATGAGTATTGTAACCTCAAAACAAAAACTGTTTTCAGTCATTTTCTTTGTTGGAAATTTAAGTGTCTAATTTTACATGCCTGTAAATTTCTGAATACGCAATTATGGCAAGTAGGAATGCTCTTAACATTTGTCGTGGCCTTATAATTCTTCTCAATCATGGATTCATAGGATTCATTTTTTATCGTTTTCAATATAGGTCATGAGCATTACAATCTTGGATCTACATTGCAATGATGAAGTTAAGGCTTAGAGCATTACATTCCCTTTTCCATCTGCATTATGCTTCTATTTTATTACTTCTTCTTCTTTCTCATCACATCCTCACCTTTTTCTTTACTCTTTTTCTCTTACTTTTCTCCTTGATCCCCTTTTGAGCTTAAAGTGATCACTTTAATCCCAGGCGCTGGTTCAAAAGCATATCCTCTTCAGTCTTTTGGTACATCTCATTCTAGGGATAAAAAAAAAGGGGATCATCACTTTGATACTCTCTTCATCACGTTTAACTGTAACAATAGTAAAGCCACAAGAAAAATCTTACTGAGAATATTATCAGATTCTAGTCTCGCGACATGCCTTCGTGCGTGCGTTATCTTTATTTGTAAAGTTTTTTTTACGTATTTATGCCCTTAATATGAAGTAATTGTGTTTTGGATTTTTTCTTTAAACGAGGGCAATTTGAGTTATATGAAAATTTAACTATAATGAGTTTTTGCTTTATATTAGTAGAATGGATGTTTTATGGTTCACATATGTCTGAAAACTTAGCAAGTTAATGCTTTGAAACGGTAGGAAATTAAACCAGTTTTGTATATTTTTCGAATTAATTAATAGGAAATTTAGTTCCGGTCGCAATTTTTTTTACAAAATTTGAAAATGCAAATGATCATATTTACTTTTGTAAGTATCTTTTTAAATTTTTTTTTGTTACAGATAAATCACCAAGAGAGATTATCGGCAACAGGACTCGAACATAGATATGAATAATGAAGAGAATGATCCTTATCAACTCAATCATTGTTTACTTTTTAGAAAGGCAAATGTATTATTTTAATAAAAACGAAAGTGATGCACTTTTATTTTTGTGTGTGGCTTTTTATAGATTGCACTTTAGAATTTCATCTAAAGGTAAATGAAAAATAATAGCTTGATTATTTTTAATATAAAAAGATATGTTTTGACAAAAATGAAATTTACCAATTAATCGGTAAATATACTTTGTTTTGACTACGGGAGAATAAGATCAATTTGTCGGGGTCAGAGACAAAAATGATATTATATTAGACATTGAAAACGACATTTCACAACTCCTTAACCCAATTCAGGCGGGCCCACATTTTTTAATGAAAATCTTCATATACGAAGACCAAACCGATCTGGTAGAAAGTTTAGGAACAAATAAAATACATTAAGGCCCTTCAAAATGGGGCCCAGGAACATACTTCCTGTCTTTAGGAGCCTATACGATGTGACCGCCCGATAATCTGTTCTTCCTTTTAGCCGTCCGATGACAACGATTGCCTCCCCTCTCTCCATCTCTCTCTGCTTTGACTGTTTGTACCTCACGGTACAAAACAAATTAGCTTCAGCCAGAAAGAAAACACCCCACACACACACTCATCACACTCACATCAACACCAGCTCTCTCTCTCTCTCTCTCTCAGTTTTCCAGCTTAAGATTCTGAGAGGCTTTGGAGTTTGGGGAAGAGAAAAGCGAAGCATTTGGGATTACGAGGCTGCCCTACGATTCTACTCGGCCTTTGATCTCTGCTTTCACCTTTCTGTTTTCACAGACCAATGAGCCACCGACACGTATTGCTTCTTCTTCGAGTCAGTCGCAGTCGTTAATGGCGTTTCCTGCCTCTGCATCACCAAAGATTCACTCTGGTGAGTACTATTCAGAAATTGCGAGAATATTTTCCGTTTGTTTCCCGAGAAATGTAATTTTGTTGATTTTTCTTTGATTTTTGTGCTGGTTTGCGCGTTTTTGTTCATTTATTTCTGGATTGGAATTTGACAGCTGAAATATTTACTCGCTGGTTGGCAGCTGAGAAAGTGAGAGAAAAAGAAAACGAAAGGAAAGAGCTTTCCTTTTTCTGTCGTTCTTTTCAAATTTTTCCGAACGAACTGCTTCAAATTTTTTTGAAAGTCGAGAGAGCTCTGGATTTGATTTTCGAATAGCTGGCGAGCTTTGTCTTTACCATTAGGCTTAGCGGCGAAAATGATGCCGACGACGACAGGTCGTTTTTACCCTTATCTTAGATTTTTGAGATTGGGTCTTAATGGACCACCAAATTCTTGGTTTTGAATGTGATTCTCTGCTTCCCTCTTTGTCCATATTACCATATACAGCTCTTACTTGTCGTATTGCATGAGATTTCAGTTTCGCGCCATGAAGGTCGGCTTCATCATCTATCAGTTCACATTATGAATTGATTAATACGCTACCATTTTGCCTAGTTCTTAGCGTAGTTGAGTTCTGTGGACGATAATTTTTCGAATTTTTATGCTCAGAGCTTATGAATAAAGGTTCTCTGAGCAGTGGGGGCAAATACCATTGTGCGATTTACTCCTCCTGATTGTAAGATTTGAAATTTCTTAGAGCTTATCTGCTTGCCTGATATTCTTTTACTACTTTGTGGGAATTGACTGCATTTGTTAATGAACTATGTGTGCTGACTGAATTTGATGATAATCAAGAAGCATGTTGTATTGTATTTTTGTTTGTTTGTTTTTTTTCATTGTGAAGTTTCCTGAAATAACTTTCATTCGAGATAGATTCCTGAATTCTTCTGGTGTAATCATAGTAAACACTGGAATTAGAATGTGGTTCATGTGACACTAATGTGGTCTAAGATGTTGAGAGGAGTTATGGTTCCACTTTTTTTTGGGTGGCTTGACGAGGGGGACCTCCACTCGTTAAAACTTAAAAGAATTTATTTCTTGTTCAGAGACTTTGTTGCTTTGCTTCTTGACATGTGCAAAGGGAATTTTTCTTATGTCGATTAACCAATATTGTTAATTTAGTTAATGAGAGAAAAAAAAATAGTCTACTTAGCAGATTGGTACTAGTATATTATGGTATTCATGGTAACCTTCCATTTATTTTGGAAAACTTGTGTCAGTATTTCACTTTTTTGGGCTGCAGTATTCAATTTTCTCTTTATTTTATCTTCAGACTGGCCAGCATTGTTGTGAATCAATCCATCTGCTCAGCTGAATAAGAACATATGGAGCTTCCTTGTAGCAAGGTTTTCCAGGTACGATAAACCAGGGCATTGCAGATACCACCATGGATGGCTGTTTAGAACCCATAAAGAATTCCAATGATCAACAATCTCTAGGAACTTCTGGTAACATGTTGCGCCAAATAAATGCAAGTATAAATCTGCAAGACAAGCCCCAATCAAGAAAGCCTAGTTTGTCCTATGCTGATCTACATCATGAGATTACAAGAAATGTAAAAGATATCCCATCTAATTCTGTTGGGAACCACCAAAAGCAGCGGATTAATAGAAAGACAACTGCTGAAGAAGAAATTGTTAGGCACATGTCAAATTTGCCAAGTTATCTTGAGAGAGGAAAAAACCTTCAGGAGAAAGTTTTAAATGTCGGAGTCCTAGACTGGGGGCGCCTAGAAAAATGGCAGTGTAGCCATAAACAGATGCCATACAGAAGTAGCCGTTATTCACCGTCCAGTAGTAATACAACCTCATGTTTTTCGACGGATGGATCATCAACCCATTCCAGCCGAGGTCACAGCTGTTCTCCTGCTCGGCCAAGGATGCACCGTCATTCACTGCAATCTCATTTCACAAAATCTCCAACAGAAGGCCATTCTGAAGTTGTCAGCTCTTTTGGAGAAAGGGTTGAAAAGATTCAAGACCTTAAAGCTGACCAAAGTAGCACCGTGAATGGGCCGGAAAAGTTCATTGGAACAGATACATCTTTATGCAGAAGCCGCATAGACATGAAGGTGGAACAGTGCAAGAGTAAAGATTCAGATGCAAAGAGTGAGCCAGAAAAAAGAAGTTTGTGGAATGGCCCACATTTGGAAATGGCAGCTCATTTAAAGGTAAAGAAAAAGACTCAAGTTGGTGAATTTATTCAGAAAGCAGAGAACTTACAGAAACCATATTCAGAAAATTTTGAATTAGACATTCCTGAAGGATGCAAGAAAGTTGTTCTGCTTTTGCCTAGAGATTTTCCCGAAAACAATCACTCTGGGGTTTCCCACCTTTCTGATTCAACAACACTGCTTCATCAAAGAGCAGAGAAAACTACTCGAGCAAGCTCTTCAGAGAGACCCAAGGAGGGCTGCCATGCAGAGCTCAATTCTGATTTCCCACATTCGTGCCATTTTCCTTCTGAAGTTGAAAGTAAACACTCTCGGGTAAAACACCTTGGCTCCACAGATGGTGCGACTCTCAGATTTCAATCTAATACACCTAGCTCAGCATCATTGTCAGCTAAAACAGGAACAAACCCACACAGAGACAGAAATGTAGAAGAGAAAAAGGTAGCAGTAGTGTCAACATCTTCTTCAACTGTAAGTGAGCCTTATAAAGGATTGGATCTGAAACCAAGCAAAGCAACTGCTGAAAAAGTAAGAAACACTTCACCTTTTCGCCGATTTAGCATTGGTGTGGGTAAGATGAGTAAGAATGCCAGTTCTAAGGACTGTTTAGATACACAGCAGCTGAGCTCAACAACTTTTTCAGCTAAACCTGGTTCGGAGAACACTGCGACTTCCACATTCTTAGGTGCTTCAGATGGTCAAAAGTCCAATGCCACTGGCAGAGCCAAGTCCCCTCTGAGGAGGTTACTGGATCCACTGCTGAAGTCAAAGGTGGCAAACTCCCATCACTTAGTGGAGCCATTAGAGAAAGATTCCATATTGTCTGAGGGGCGGGTGGATTCTTTGTCCGAGCAGCTAGGGAAGGTAAAATTAGGTATGACTGGTTGTAGGACAATTAATGTCAATGAGCCAGTGAAGGCCAAGAAGTGTGGATCATCTGCAGTTCATCAAGCTCTTCTACGAGTTGCAGTTAAGAATGGCCTGCCCCTGTTCACATTTGCTGTTGACAATGACATCGACATCCTTGCAGCCACGATCAAGAAGCTAAATACCTTGAAAAAGGGTGACTGCAGCTGCATATACACATTTTTCAGTATCCGGGAAGTCAAGAAAAAAAGTGGAACTTGGATAAATCAAGGCAGCAAAGGCAAAAGTCATGACTACGTCCGTAATGTTATTGCTCAAATGAAGGTCGCTGATTGTCAGTTTCCCAATTTGGTTAGACCAGATCACTTTAGCATGAGAGAGTTTGTTTTATTTTCTGGAAACCTAAGACAGGCAGATTGTGAAACCTCAGACTTCCAGCCAAGTGATGAGCTTGCTGCTGCTGTTGTCAAAATCCCCAAAAAGGTCAATCAGCAATCCACCGGAGATTGGCATCATTGGGATAACTGTAGTAACTTGCCTGCAGTTGGTTCAAAAGAGTGTTTGTCAAGGGTGAGACGCCATTCTTATTCTGGGGAAGCTGTAGAGAAGCCTTTTGTTGGTGGTCAAGGCCTAATTAGCACAACAGTCATACTTCCAAGTGGTATCCATAGTCTACCAAGTAATGGGGGACCATCATCACTGATTGAACGTTGGAATTCAGGTGGATCATGTGACTGTGGAGGTTGGGATTTGGGTTGCAAACTTAGGATATTTGACAATCAGAATCCAGTCAGTGAGAAAGTGAAATCACATAAGGTTTGTTCCATCACAGATCGGTTCGAGCTTTTCCCTCAGGTATAGTGTTTTTCTTGAGCCAGGGTGATATATAATTTTTTTTCTTTTCCATGTTATTCTGAAAGTTACCAACTAATGTTACCTTTTGCTTTCATTACATATCCACAGGGAGGTTTACAAGAAAACCAGCCTACTTTCAGTATGTCCCCATTCAGGGATGGTATCTATTCAGTTGAGTTCAGTTCTTCACTCTCAATCTTACAAGCATTCTCCATTTGTATAGCAGTATTAGATAGTTGGAACTTATGTGAGTTCTCGGAGTCAAGGAACTCGTTAGAAGAAAAAACTTCTGGAGAAAGCATATTAATGCAAATTGATGGATTAAGTGCTCCAAATCGAACGGAAGGGGAAGTTCCTGCAAGATATGTCTCATATCCCCCACTTTCTCCAGCCGGGAGGGTCTAGTTTTACCATGATTACCTCTTATAGTTACCATGTATCTTCATTTGGCTGGGTTGGATTTTAGATTCATGATCCCCGTGAAGATAACTGAAGTCTTGGATCCGCAGAGTACTTTAGATGTCAGAAGTAATATGAAGTGCATCAAATGTATTCTGAGTGGAACTGTTTCATCAATTTAAATGTGCATATAATGAGTGAATAGTATGTTTTTTTTCACGTTGAATTTTAATAAACTCAATTTCTGATGGGAATATTGGAGAATAATTATCCAATTCCTCCAGTATTGGGGTGCAAGCCCCTCCTTGAAATGGAAATATGAGGCCTTGCAGGCTGTTTATTTTCCCTCTTGGTTACTCATTTGGTGTGCATTTTCCACCTGCATTGTTTTTCCATGCCTGATTCAACAGATTTCTGTACATCAAAGGGATGTCTCTCACACTTTCACATGAGCGTACACACGTACACACGTAGAAGATACAAGTGAGCAGACATCAACTTCCATTGTAAGGCAATAATCAGGGGGTCCCTGCATAAAATCTTTGCTGTGAAGCAGCAGCTCCCAATTATGGAAGTTGCAACAAGAAGATGTCCTACAAGGCTAAAACAGTGAGTTAGAATGCCAGGAGTGCCCTCAAGGTGGGGTGTATTGATTGTTGGGTGCTCTCGGAGAAATCTTATCAAAGTGGCTTTCTTTGCTGCACCTTTAAGGAACACTGGTTTGCTTCTTTTTGAATGCAGTACAAAGCTTAGGAGGAAAGCCAAAAACAAAAAGGAGGACGTCTCACATCAAATATATATGATACATTTACATTGCGTGGGAACTATGACACTACTATATTTCATACATTTCCAATATGGGTTGTATTTGGTCATTATGCATTGCATCTTAGACTCACCAAAAGGTTATGTACCTTGCCTTTGTTAATGGAGAGCAACTCTTATGGGACAACTTAATATGTTAAACTGGGGAAAATGGATTAGGGGTTTTTTTAACTCTGTCATTCGGGATGAGATCTTTATCTTCTTTTTTCAGTTGGACATAGTTGAAATTCATCATACTTATCGAGAAGCTAATATGGTACTAGATACTCTAGTCAATAAATGACATAAATTTACACAATCTTATGATTGGTTTTCTAAATTTTAGTTTATTGTAGTTGTAAAAATTCATTTTGATTTTTGAAAATTCCTCTCATTGTGATTTTTATACAAGCTATATTAGAGGAGAGAGATTTTTTCACACACACTGCCAATGTGCCATGAGATTCAAATCTAAAACCGTCGGTCTGCAGTCAAGAGCCTTTTTCATTAAACTAAAGCCCATTCTATTGTGGTTTATGTTGGACTTATCTCTCTCTTTTTTTTGGGTCAATTACATTGTGCGATAGAGTTGAAGAAATGAATTGGACCAATAATATAGTGGGTCCATCATCCCTGATATCGGGTTAAAACTTGTTTTCGAAAGTTGTAGCCGACATCTTAATAAATAAATAAAAAGTTGTAGCCGACATAGGCTCTCCATCGACTTGCCACGTGAGCGCGTTCCTTCTTTTCACGCTTATTGGACACGTCATGCAGATTTGCTGACTCTTCTTCAATAAAAAAAAACCCAAGAAAAAAAGAAAAATGTTTTGAAAACTTTTGTCCCAAGTATTTATTTTATATTTAATTAATTATTTGGTTTTCCCATCTCACTCCCCCCACTTGGAAAACCTTCTTTCTCAACTGCCACCTGCGAGACCGAGAAGACTGAGAGAGAGACAAAAAGAGTCACAGAGAGTTTTGAATTAGGTGAAATTCTGTTGCTGTAGATTAGATATAGATAGATTCCTATTGATCCCAAACCTAATTTTCGAATTTTGAAATCAAAACTCCAATTCCATTTTCTCTGCGACTTTTTTTTTTCATTTAAATTTAAATTTATTATCACGTTGGACGATTCGAATTCCAATTTATAGCGGTTTATTTGGAGTTCTTAATGCTGATTGATGACGAGCTTTAACCTCATATCCCAAAATGCCGGTTATCTTTGCTCGTGAGGCTCCCAAGGTTACAATGAAGCCCGCCATTGCTGTTTTTGTTCAACTTTTTCTTTTTTTCTTTTGACAAATTCCAATTTTCATTGATTTTTTGGTGTTGTTTGAAATGTGAAGCTATGGAGGAAAGTATGCGCAGAGACGTCAACTGAAATTTCGCTTCTTGCCGGAACTTGGAAGTATTTTCTTGCTGGTCTCGTTATTCAGGTTAATTTCTTTTTCTCTTTCTGCTTCATTTTTTTTTTTACAACTAGGAATTATTATTGGCAATTAATTTGTATTGAATGTTCATGTAACTTGTGAACTGCTGGAAGCTTATTCCATTGGAAAAAGTTAATTAGAAATTGTTTGAACTACATGATTATATGGAACTACTTCTAGTCATAGTTGTTCTGTTTCAAGTTGGGATTTAAACTTGAATTTCAATGCAGTGGATTGAATGGTGTTGGTTTAATTCACACTATTTGTTCTGCAAATGTGTGTAAGCCGAAGAAGAATTATGGCTGATCTCAGTGATATGAAACCTTTCTGTGTTGGACAAAAAATTATGTTCTGAGCCAAACTACTTTCCCATAGGCTTTTCCTTTTCCCCTTTTGTTTTTTCAGGGGCTCTTGTTCAGATGCTTATTTAGTAGTTTTGTTTGTGTTAACAGTATCTTCATGGACTAGCCGCTCATGGTGTTCATTATTTACATCGGCCAGGACCGACGCTTCAGGATGCTGGGTTCTTTTTCCTCCCGGTGGGCATACTTTTAAGGATTTTTATCCGTAGGCTTTAATTTTTTATGTAACATTTGTCATATCATTTATTTTATGTTAATTTGTGATATCTTAGGAACTTGGTCAAGACAGAACTTATCTTAGTGAGACTCTCTTTACAGTAATCTTTTTCTCCTTTGTCTTGGTAAGCCTTTCTGTTTTCTAATATCAACATCTACTTTAAATTTATCCTGGATTTGTCTCTCATGTATTTGAAGGGCCAGTTGTTCTTGCAGTCCATTTCTTTAGTTTTTGCTCCTAATTACTTGTAGAACTTTGGTAGCATCCTAATCCAGAGTTTTATTCTGTTGCAGTGGACTTTTCACCCCTTTGTTTTCCAGTACAAAAAGATATATACAGTTCTGATATGGTGCAGAGTATTTGCTTATCTAGGCGTAAGTACAGCTGATATTTACCAATGTTGTTTTTGCTGTTTACATGTGCTAGACTACACCCTTAGCTGCTTAAACTCTTCCTTTTAGATCTTCATTATTGCTCTCTCTCTTCAGGAAGTTCATTCACCTAGGTTGCATATGTCCTTGGTTCTTTGCTGGAAACACTTGAGTTTTTGCTTAGGCATTATAAAGGCTTAGCATTGAAACTGTTTTCCCTTTTGGTTTAGTATGGGCTTTTATCAGGTAACAGTTTAATCAGTAGCCATATCATCATCACATGCTACATATATGTGTTATAAATCCTTTTTAATTTTCCCAAGTGTTTTCAATCTTCTAGTACGCAATAAATATCGACGTCGATGAAAATTTGGTGAATATGCTTACATTAACTACAGAGTCATCTGTATTTTTCTCTTTCAACCTAATGTTCTTGGATTACGTGGCCTGCTTATATGATACTAGTTCTTGAGCTTGGTTCATTTTCTGAAGCATCTGACTGGGAATAGCACTCAGGACAGTCTTCCATATATGAATAAAGAATGCATGATTTATGTGTTTTTTTTGTTGTTGAAGTTTTGACTCGTGAACTGATTCATGGATCAATGGATTAACAGTATCCTGTGTTTTTCTACTATATTTTCTGACAAATTCTTTGCGTTTATGTTGCATTTTGTTTAGGTCTCTCAAATGCTCCGGATTATAACCTTCTATTCAACTCTGCTTCCTGGTCCAAACTATCATTGCCGTGAGGTAACGTTTATAGAAGTTTGCAATTTCGGTTGTTAGTTCGCTGTAATCAATAATCATTAAGTAGTTGTTATTACATGACGTTTTACAATCAGGTACAACTGTCTCTTTCAGGGCTCAAAACTTGCCAGGCTGCCCCCTCCAGGGAGTGCACTTGAAGTGCTCTTAATCAACTGTGGGTTTAAATTATTCATCTTTTAATTATAATCTTCTTCATGCTTATATGATTTGCATGATTGTGCAGTTCCCCGAGGAGTAATGTATGGTTGTGGTGATTTGATCTTTTCATCACACATGATTTTTACCTTAGTATTTGTGCGCACATATCAGAAATATGGAACAAAGAGGTAACAATTACTATTACCTGCATCTTTTCCGTTCTTATTTCTTTTTTTGGGGTGGGGGGGCTGTTGTCCTCTGGTGCATCTGGTTCCCCAATAATGATGTCGAAGAAGGAAAGTAAAGCAATCCGTGTACTGATGTCCGAGGGGTTGGGGGCTTGAGTCTTAGTCAATTTTTGACACTGCTGCGGCTTTTCATTACAGGTGCATTAAGCAGATTGCTTGGTTAGTTGCTGTTATTCAGAGCCTCCTGATTCTAGCATCTCGCAAACATTACACTGTTGACATTGTTGTTGCCTGGTGAGAGATGGATCCTGTTATGCTTTTGAAATTACTCTACTGGAATATTTAATAATCTATTGGTCGAACATAAGTTTTATATTCCCGTGCAGGTACACTGTAAATTTGGTAGTGTTCTTTATTGACCAAAAATTGCCAGGTTAGCAAAATGCAATTTCAGTAATTTTTTCTCCCTCTTAAAAATGTGTAAAATTTGTTCTGGATTCCATTTTACTGTTAGATCATGAACATGTATAAATTTGATTCAGTTTTGTATATTTAGAACAAAACAGAACTTTCTATGGGCAGTAATTGTCAAGCTCTTTAGAATACCCAAAGGTGTGTATGTGCTGACTGCATTCTTCTCCTTCACAGAATTGCCTGATCGGTCCCTTGGTTCTACATCTCAACAACTGCTACCAATAAGCAGCAGAGATAAGGATAGCAAGAACAGAGAAGAGCTTGACAAATTCCGGAATGGAAATTCTGCCAACATTACCACTTGAGTCTGGAAAACCAGTAAATATTTCTTATTGTCCCATTTAGTTTGACCTCATTTTGTGGATGCAAACATCATGTGTAATGCATGTCTCCAGATAGTAGGACTGACAAATCAAAAGTTTCTCAATAGGAACATACTTAGCATTATATGGTACATAGATGAGCAGCACAAGCTGAAGATGGCTTTGCTGCTGTTAAAAGTCCTAAGTTGCTTCAACAGATGAAATATTGTCTCTTTAGCGAGGCTGATGAACGTAATTTGTATTATTTCTGGAAATGGAATGGTTTAGGTTTTAGTATGCTCATGAGTAACCACTTTTTCACTGTTTAGTGTCACCCATATCATATTTGTGCAGCTAACGCTTACTCATACATATACTGTCATCATAATCATCATCATTATCATCTTTGTCGTCATCAACACAGAAATGAATTATAGAGATTGTATGCACAGGAATGAGTCTAGAAAAGTGGTGATTATGGATGAAATCCAAGTCATTGTGTTGGAGCACCAGGTTGTCATGTTTAAAAAGATTGCTTCAAAATTTGGTCCACAAAACAGGTTGTGTGGGGTGAAGAATGGGAGAGGCATCACATACAATACAAGACAAGAGGGCTTAGTATTATTCTCAAAGGGCACAGTAACTAGAGGAAGCAATTTAGGGCTGGCATGACCCAATTATGCAATTTAATAATGCTTCTTGTCTCATGGCCCACAAGGACCACCAACCCTTTTGCTTTCCAAATGCCCTTTCTTTTTTTCCCATGTATATTCTCTCTTTTCATAGGTTGTTGAAGCATGATATTGGAGACAGCTCTTGTTACATCACATGCCTCTCTTGCTTGCTTTGCCTTCACTATCTGAGCAACTGTTTCTTTTTCCTTTTTAGCTGCAAGTCTCTTAACTTTTAGTGCCAACATAATATCTAAACTCTGTTCATCCCTCCCAATGTCAAATGTATCAAAAAGATAGCAATTATGTCATTTGCATGGACTTCCTCTCTGGGATGGATGTTTTGCTGAAATGGCAAAAAGGCACGTTGCTGCCTTCAGTTCTGGTTTTCTGAGCAACTGTTTTGGGAAATAAATAGTACAAGAAAGTAAAATGGCAAATCCATGGAATTCAAGATTCTTTGTTTTGGCCTGTGGGTTTTCACATTCAAATTTTCCAAATTCGTCAGTGTCCTATAGTCTAACCCTAAACCCTTTACTTGTAAGTGGATTCTTATCTCATCCTGTTCTCGTGATGTCTGTGTATATATAACTTCATACAAATGATCCAAGAAAAAAAAGAAGAAGAAAAAGAAACCAACTGTTTTGTGCCTAGTGTATTTGGGTGATGTGGAAAGGTTTTACATGCCTCCAACAACTCCAATAAGCACGTAATATAACATGTGTTATCAATTCAGTCATGTTATAACACGCGTATCTACTTAAGTTCGTGACATATCAACTCAATAACCCTTTAATATTGTAGAACATGAGTTAGTAACATCACGCATCACATTATGTGGTACAACAAGAGTATGAAATAGTTGGACCATGTATATTAAATAAACTTTGGTCATGGTGGTGATGGTGATGTGGGATTTTATAACCACATTGGATTGAAGCAAGTCATTAAACTTTGCTATATACTTCTTTTCGACATGAGACTCCAACGTGCATCGATAATTAAATTCTTAATCTCTTCTAATTGAATATTTCGAATATGTATTCCTTATAACCTTATCTTAGTTTAGGATATATTATTATGATTGACCTCACCTACCACATTTGTAAAAAAAATAAAATAAGGATCATGGTGAAGCAGATGAATGAAATTATGAATGGGTATGGTCAGGACACCTTTTGTTGAAAATATTCTATGCATGTGGTCCACGAGCTAACGTGGTCTTGCATCTAAATTTAGGATATAATATAATTAAGGTACATTTCATAAGACCCAAAAAGACCTCATCTTTTTCCCATGCTTCCCAAATCCAAGAACACCACACACTAAAAAAAAGGAAAAAAAATACCAATGAGGTCTATTACAGTGAAAAAAAGGTATTGACTTCTATAACAGAGATCTCAGGTTTGAACCCCCATTGTATCTTTGATTGTGTGTGTGAGAACCCCCTCTTCTGTCTGTGCTGAAATCTTAGCATATTAATATAAAATTAGGGTTGTAAACAGCTATTTTATATGATAATATACAACTTTTTTTAAAAAAAAAAAATTTATTTTCTTCATAAAAGAGCTGGAAAAGTTGGTCAAGAAGATCCTGATATCAGGTTGAAGGCATTCTTCATCATTTGAGGCATGTCTGGCTAAAGCACTGCATTTTGCTTTATTAATTTCATATTTTATGTGCACACAAATGTGGATGTGTTCTTTATTTGCGTAGTTGAACTGTCCAACTTCGCCTAAACTAAACAAATTGACTGCATTTTTTAAATTAAAATTTTGGGTTGACAGAGAAGATATACAATTTGTACTAAGTCAGCTTTAAATTTGATATGCTAGGCTAGGTTGTTCTCACCATTTTCAGTCCTTTTGGTTTCAAAGGTTAGGGTGAAAATGACACTACATTATTAAATTTAATCCATAACTGCAACTTTACCTAAACTTAGTCTAAGATGTAATATTTGACTAGAAAATAAGTCTAACATGTAATCCATGACATTAATATTTCCTTTCTTAGATCACATATTTATATTAAAATTTACGTAATACAGATTCACAATTTGACGATAAATTTCTCCGTGAAACGCAACTTATGTCGTAAATAAGGACTAATTTTTAATTAACTAATACTAACAAAGTTCAAAGTTTTGAAATCCACTAATGCGATCTTGTTGATATTTTTGACTAATTTTAAAGTTTACTTATTTTTTATGCGTTAGATTCTATTTTGTAATTATTAAACTAGTTGGTTTCTAAAATTGGAGAAGAATTTAGTAGCTCTAATACTTTTCATGTATAGATTGATAATATATAAAAGCGAAAATGGAAAGAGAAAATAAAAAAACGTAACCAAAGCAAGAGGGAAAGAATAGGCAACGAAAAATGAGAAACTGCGAAGAAGGGGATTAAAAACGAAAAGAAAAAAACGAAGAGCGAAATGCAGAAAACGAAGGAAAGGTGTGAAAGAAAGAAACAGAAAAACAAAGAAAACATTGGATCCAAAAAGTTACTTTTGGGTTTAGAAATTTTCTCACACTTTCTCTCCTTCCAAACACAAAATAAAAAAAATAAACAAAAGAGCAAAAGAGAAATATGCCTGTCTTGGTTTTTATTTATCCATCTTTCTTCTTCATTCTCCATCATTTTCCTACCCTATCCATCTCTCCTCCAAAAACTCCTCTCAAACCTTCTTACTAGTCCCCAGGAAAGTGATAGAAAGAGAGCCATACTTTCTAGAGAGAGGAAATCACAGAGATACGCATTTGAACTTTTCCAGCTGTTTCTCTCTCTAGGATTGGATTCATCAGCCAATGGGAGCTCGTTGCTCCAAGCTATCTCTTTGCTTCTGGCCGTCCAACATCAAATCCAATCTTAACGACTCTTCAGACATAGGTGAGCTTTTCTTGTTCTTACTCTTTTGGTTCGTTTCAACTTTTTGTTTTTCCGTCACTTTCCCGAGAAAATTTGGACTTTGTTTTTGGTGAGCTGCAGAGAATGGGAACAAAAATGAGAAGGACTCGCTGCCTGGGTTCAGTGAGTTCACCTTGGACCAACTGAAAGCTGCCACGTCAGGATTCTCGTCCGAGAACGTTGTCTCCGAGCATGGAGAGAAAGCTCCCAATGTGGTCTACAAAGGGACGCTCGACGATGGCCGTTGGATTGCTGTTAAGCGCTTCAACCGATCAGCTTGGCCCGATTCGCGCCAATTTCTGGTGAGTATGGAAGTAGACTAAATTTTGCTTCTTTCTTATTTTGTTTTTTGATTTATGATTCTGTGTGTGAAGATATGTGGTGGGTTTGGTTGTAGGAGGAAGCTAGAGCTGTGGGGCTGCTCAGGAACGAGCGTTTGGCGAATTTGATCGGGTGCTGCTGCGAGGGTGATGAGAGATTGCTTGTGGCTGAGTTCATGCCTAATGAAACTCTCTCTAAGCATCTTTTCCATTGTAAGTTCCCCTCTAATGTTGTTAAATTTGGCTTATTTTGATGTTAAGTAGGTGTATAATAATTGAGGACACAGATCATTCAAGATTTTGATATTTTAAAGTACATTTTTAGAAGTAATCAAACTGCTACTTACTTGGGCTGAAATAAATAAAGGTAGTAAATTGGTTAAATTGGTGCAGGGGAGACCCAGCCGATGAAATGGGCGATGAGGTTGCGAGTGGCTTTGTATCTTGCACAAGCTTTAGATTATTGCAGCAGTAAAGGGCAGGCATTGTACCATGATCTTAATGCTTACAGAGTCCTATTCGATCAGGTAATTTGGTCCTTTTCTTTTTTCAAAATTGGATGTAATCTTTTGTTGGCCATTCCTTACACATTGTCAATGACAGGATGGGAATCCCAGACTCTCCTGCTTTGGTCTAATGAAGAATAGCAAAGATGGGAAGAGCTATAGTACCAACCTGGCTTTCACCCCTCCAGAGTACTTGAGGACAGGTAATAATCCCATCATTGCTTCAGCCAATTGAAAACAATATTGATGTTATAACTTTTACACTAAGTTTGATAGGAGGGAGATGGGTGGGAAAGTTGAGAGGGAAAAAGACATCATGATCCCCATCCATCTTTTTGTTTTTGCCTCCTCCCTGTAAACATAGTTTTGTCATGTCTTCCCATGTAAGTTCCAAACGTATTGCTTTCTAGAGTTAAAACTTCCGTTTGTTTTGCAAAGATTCTCTTTTATGAAAATAACTGGAGGGGAAAAACAAGCGAGAATGCTATGCATACCTCAACTAATGAGTGGAGCAATTGAAGTTCCCTTTAATGCATTTTCATATTAATGAGTTGATAAGTAGCCACCATACTGATGATTCGGTCAGGGATGGCAGAGTAGTGGCCTTTTGGGCTGGCTATGTGCTTATGTCATTCATGATCTCCTTTGCATATTTCCTTATCCCAGGAAATTTCATTGGAAAAAGGGCTTAATGCTTCCATATTTTCATGCATGAGTTCTGAACACACATCATAAGGTGATAAAGTCTTTATTTGTGATGAAGACTACATGTATTAAGAGGGACCTCAATTCCTTGATAATTGAGGTCTGGTAGCATTCTCATTCTCAAAAGCGCTTCATGCTTCTATATTTCTATGCATGAGCTTGGCCTCATTCGATAAAAGTCTTTAGTCGAGCTAAAGCTTATCTCTGTTTGGCAGGAAGAGTGATACCAGAAAGTTTGGTTTACAGCTTTGGTACCCTGTTGCTTGATCTGCTCAGCGGGAAACATATCCCTCCAAGTCATGTAACTTTTCTTTTCATTAATAAATTCTAGGTGAATGGTTGCTCTGATTTTCTTTTTCTTGGTCATCCAGTGGAAAATTACGCCCTAAAAAAGTTACTTGTGTTTAAAATTGGTCTAGGTCAAACCTATCTGGTTGTGTCACATTCTCATCACTTTCTGATTATATAACTGGCTTAAAATTTTATGAATTGGATTCTGATTACAATTATAATTTCCAATTTTCTTTCTGGAAGGCACTTGACCTGATACGGGGCAAAAACTTTTTGATGCTGATCGACTCGTGCTTGGAAGGTCATTTCTCAAATGACGATGGGACTGAGCTGGTGAGGTTAGCTTCACGATGCTTGCAGTATGAACCTCGTGAGAGGCCAAATGCCAAGTCTCTTGTGACTGCCCTCATTCCTCTTCAAAAAGAAACTGAGGTGTGCTGATGCCCAACTTTATTTATTCTTTACTATATGCTTCAAAATTTGATTTCTGCTGCCTCTGTTTTGCAAAGTTCATTTGCAGTAATGCTGCAAATAGAAGTAATTATATCATCTCATGTAGTGGTTTGTAGCAGGTTCCATCATATGTTTTGCTGGGTATTCCGCATGGAAATGCGCCTCTGAATCAGACATTGCTATCACCTCTAGGTGAAGCTTGCTCGAGACTGGATCTTACTGCAATACATGAAATACTGGAGAAGCTTGGATACAAGGATGATGAGGGGGTTGCAAATGAAGTTAGTGATCCTCAATTCTAACTTTTCTATGTTCTATTTTCTGACATCTGCCAACCATTATTACTATCCTTTCCGTCATCAATTTTTGCATCAGTTATGTGTATGAGCAAACTTTTTATGTTAATTTTGTGTAATGCACTGCCCTTACTTTGAAGTTACTTTGCAGCTTTCTTTCCAAATGTGGACAAATCAAATACAAGAGACATTGAATTCTAAGAAGCATGGGGATACTGCATTTCGAGCTAAGGATTTTGTTACCGCGATAGATTCTTACACAGAAGTAAGTCACAAATTTATACTTTTTGACAGGAATCAATAAAAAAAAATAGAAATATTTGAATCTGATTAGATTTTATCCAAATGCAAAGTTTGCATGTCACAAGTTCCTTCATCAAAATCCAGATACATATTCAAATACATGGTGATATTGCAAGGGCGGTCACTCAGTTGAAAGCATTAACGATATAATTTGCTTCTTCATCTGGACTTAAGTTAGACAAAGTTATTAGTAGTAGGGTTACAAGAATTTAAATTTTCTGTCTTGCAAATAGAAATCTATGACTTTGTATAATCAGATAACCTCACACGATTAGAAATGATAATTCCTTTGGAAATATTAGCTTTACAAGCCTACTACCATGCATATGACAGATAGAGTAGGATTGCATTCACTTTTCATCTTACTCCTAGGTGGATCTTGTTGCTCTTCATTGCAGTTCATTGACGGTGGGACCATGATATCGCCAACTGTGTTTGCTAGACGTTGCTTATGTTACCTGATGAATGATATGGCACAAGAAGCTCTTGGAGATGCTATGCAAGCCCTAGTAATAAACCCTGAATGGCCCACTGCCTTCTATCTTCAAGCAGCTGCCCTAAAGAGCCTAGGGATGGACAATGATGCGCAGGAAACTCTAAAAGATGGAACGTCGTTGGAAGTAAAAAAAAGTAAAAGCTGAAACTCTGTATAGGTGTTTTTTCCTCTTCTTTCATTTATAATTGTATCTAGCTTTTTCCATCTTCCCACTTTGACATTTGAGTTCTGCTCTGCAGCAACAGAGGATTAATTGTAACAATCTTTATGTCGGTCTTGGTGTATCTTTTTAATTATTTTGATCTATAGTAGTCAAAATTTATTGTTTGTTTGCTTTGCTGTGTTTTATTTGATTTTCAATTTTTGAGTTTGTATCATGTAAAATGTCCTTTGGATTTTAAATTAAAACAGGGGCGTTGAAATGAATAATAGGTGCCTTATGATGCATCTCATTTGCTTATATATTATTTAATTATCCTTATCATTTGGCATTCCTCTACAGGAAGATGGCTCATATGAAGTCATAATGTTTTTTCAAATACCCTTTGGTATAATAAGGAAATATAAAACTGTAAATAAAATGCTTTGGACTTGGATTAAAAAAAATACAGGACAAATAAAATGCTTGGGACGTCATACAAATTGAATAGCGTTCGCAAAGTGCGCTATTTTGTGCACTTTGTAGCGTACGCGATGCTCTTCTATATTAGGGTTAATTTTTAAAACCCAGACGCGCCTCCAGTCACAACTCGCGAGCATTTCACCTCTCAAAAACGCCTCCAGCCCTAACCGCAAATTCTCCGCATAATCTGAAGCAAACATTGAGTGAGTTTTCAGAAAATCTTCAAGCTATTGGGCTGTGATGTACCACTAATTGAGTAGAAATTGGTGGATTTTCATCAAACCCAGGTTTTTCTTCTCTTCTCCTCTTTTCTTTTCTTTTATTTTT
Source organism: Prunus kanzakura (assembly GCA_020521455.1). Taxonomy (NCBI): domain Eukaryota; kingdom Viridiplantae; phylum Streptophyta; class Magnoliopsida; order Rosales; family Rosaceae; genus Prunus; species Prunus kanzakura. Next base: position 5,200,661 of record BPUM01000784.1, read on the forward strand.
ATTTTTTTTTTCGTTTTGATTTTGTGAGGGTTCATAGGCTACTGTTGATTTCTTTTTTGATAAGAGGCTCCTGAGGAGCGATTCGAACATTCATTAGCTTTTGTCTCTCTCTTTCGACCTCTGCAAATTGAGAAACAATCCTGCATATTTTCCCTTAAGCTCCAGCATGTCTTTACTTAGCTCATTGATGTATATAAAGCTATGAAACACGAATTCCTCATCCCTGTATTGCTGTTTTCCAAGTCTTTTTTTTTCTTTTGATATAATTCTTAGCAATTCCCATTGACCGATATCTCTTAATTAGAATATGATTATACATTAGTTTAGTATCTATTTAGCACAGTTTACAGTTGTTTAATTACCACATTGTGTTTTTTGGAAAATTTGTTTATACTGTTTTTTGTGGCATATTTAGTTATGTTGATTTGTGTTTGCAGATTTTGTATGTTGGTTTGTTTTTTTTATTTTTATTTTGGAAGAATTGGTATTTGGTTTGATATTGTTGCTGCGAATTCATAATGACAAGTAAAAAGGATTTTGCTTGGAAGTGGGGGATACAAGTTGAAGGAGAAAGATACTTGAGGTGCTCTTTTTGTAATCAACAATGCACCGGAGGTATTACAAGGCTCAAAAATCACTTAGCTCATACTCACCATGGTATGAAGCCTTGTCCAAAGGTTCCACCAAATGTAAAAGCCAAATGTAGTGATTATTTGAAAAAATTTAAGGCGATCAGTATGAAGCGAAATAAATCACTTCATGAGCTATCTGTCCAAAAAAGGAAAAAAGAATCACTTCGTGAGCTAGGCCAATTTGGGAGTAATGCTTCCAATGAAATGGAACAATCTGAAGATGGAATTGGTTGTGGGAGTGGGAGTGGGAGTGCTCCAACTCCAAGTGGCGAGAGTTCTCTAGCTCCCCCTAGGCTAGAGGACCCATTGATAAGTATGTGTCTTCTGAAGCTCGGCAAGCTACATTGAATTTCAAGCTAAAAAAGGATGAAAGGAATGATGTTTGCCGAAAGATTGGGCGTTGGTTCTTCAATTGTGCAATTCCATTCAATGCCGTGAATAGTCCTTTTTATTTGTCCATGATGGAAGGAATTTCCAATTTCGGTCCTGAGTTCAAACCCCCTTCCATGCATGAGTTGAAGACTTGGATCCTTAAGCAGGAAGTTGAAGATATTCAAGCAACAATGGTTGAACATAAAAACGCTTGGAATGAATATGGGTGCACCATCATGTTAGATGGTTGGACAGATGGAAAAAATCAGGTTCTTCTTAACTTTCTAGTGAATAGTCCTCGCGGGACTTGGTTCTTGAAATCAGTTGATGGCTCTGATACAATAAAATATGAAGACTTGATGTTCAAGTACTTGGATGATGTAGTAGAAGAAATAGGAGAAAAGAATGTGGTTCAAGTGATTACAACTAATGCATCAAATTACAAGAATGCGGGGAAAAAGCTTATGGAGAAGAGGAAGAAATTGTGGTGGACTCCATGTGCCGCCCATTGCATTGATTTAATGCTGGAAGATATTAGCAAGTTGACAGTTTTTGAAAATATTATTCAAAAAGGTAAGCAATTAGTGAAGTTCATTTATGGACATTCATGGGTCCTTTCTTTGATGAGGCATTACACTGACAATAAAGAGATCATCCGTCCAGCGGTGACACGCTTTGCCACTGTTTATCTCACACTTCAGAGCATTTATAAGGCTAAGAGAGGTATTATGTCTATGTTCACCTCCCAAGAATGGCATAAAGGTCCATTCGCTAAAAACAAGGATGGAGTTGTGGCTCGTAAAATTGTATTACATGATGCTAATTTTTGGTCTCGCGTTGCCTTTTGCATCAAGGTGGTTATTCCACTTGTCTCTGTTTTAAGGGAGGTTGATTCAGAAGAGAGACCTGCAATGGGCTATATTTATGAGTTGATGGATGCAGCAAAGGAGAAGATTGCCTTCAATTGTGGAAATGTGGAGAGAAAATACAAACCAATTTGGAATAAAATTGATAAAAGATGGGGTCCACAACGTCATCACCCTTTGCATGCTGCTGGATATTATTTGAACCCGCAATTGCATTATGATGAAACTTTCACAAACTCTAAAAAAGTGAGGGAAGGTTTGTATGCATGCATGGATATGATGTTGAGTGGAGATGAACGTGTTCAAGCGGATTGCCAATTGGACAATTATATTCATGCAGAAAGAGATTTTGGAAGTGAAGTAGCAGTGAAATGCCGGAAATTGCGATCACCAAGTATGGTCCTTCTATTCATTTGTGAACTCTTATTATTGGATTTGAAAATTGAATTATCTGTGAATTCTTATTGTTGGATTCTTTTAGTCAATTGGTGGTTGCGTTTTGGGAGGGAGACACCAGAGTTGACGAAGTTTGCTGTTCGAGTCCTTAGCCTTACTTGTAGTGCATCTGGGTGTGAGAGGAATTGGAGCACCTTTGAATTGGTAAATTCCTTCAATTAATTCTTTGTCTTATAATATTTTAATATTTTATGCTTTTAGTTCTAATCTAAATGTCTAATATTGATTTTATTTATATTTATATTTTAGATTCATACAAAGAAAAGAAATAGACTTGAACAACAAAGGCTAAATGCTCTAGTCTATGTGAAATATAATACGGCTCTAAAGCAACGAAGTATTCAAAGGAAGAGAAAGGTTGATCCAATATTAGTGGATGATATTCCCTCCGATGATGAATGGATAACGGAGGTTGAGGAACCATCTCTTCCATTTGATCCTTCTTGGATAGAAGAGGAAGACATATTTGATGTTGATGCCATTAGGAATGTGCCAATTCCTACCTATGAAAGTGGTCTACAACCTCGAGAGTCAATTATTCTTAAGTCTGTTCTTGATGATCCTCCTACTGCTCCTAGTGAGCCTACTTTTAATGAGCGTATCCCTTCTCCACCTATTATTCAATACAAACGAGGTTGTGTTGAAAAATCAAGTAAGTATTAAAAAAATTTTAGTGATTCACTACATTTCTTTGTTTAGAATAATAGAATCAAATTATAACTTTTTATATTTATAGGTAATGATATGCGAAAAAGCAAGGCTCCAAAAAGGGGATGCTTGTTGATGAGGGATCAAGATGATATGAGTTGGTTGGAGCGTCCCTTGGATGAAGATGCTAATAATAATGATATTGGTTCAAATCATGGTAGTTTGGTTTTGGATGATGACCTTCTTAATGATGACGAGGATGATATGAATGAGTGAAGATGATTTTTTGTGGTTTTTGGTGTATTCTGGATGATCTTTTTAAGATCAACATTATGTTTCTTTGGATTTGATAATCTTGTTGAACAATCATTTTTTAAATGCTTGGTTTTTGTGATTGAAGACAATCGGAAGTAGGTCACAAATTTAGAAATACAAAGTTTGCATGTCACAAGTTCTTTCATCAAAATCCATATACATATTCATCTGGACTTAAGTTTTTTTTTGTGTGTGTGTATGGTCATAATCTAGACTTAAGTTAGACAAAGTTATTAGTAGCGGGGTTACAAGAATTTAAACTCTCTGTCTTGCACATAGAATTCTATGACTTTGTATAATCAGATATCCTCACACGATTAGAAATGATAATTCCTTAAGAAATATTAGCTTAACAAGCCTACTACTATGCATATGACAGATAGAGAGTAGAATTGCATATGTTTTTCATCTTACTCCTCGGTGGATCTTGTTGCTCTTCATTGCAGTTCATTGATGGCGGGACGATAATATTGCCAACTGTGTTTGCTAGACGTTGCTTATGTTACTTGATGAATGATATGGCACAAGAAGCTCTTGGAGATGCTATGCAAGCCTTAGTAATAAACCCTGAATGGCCCACTGCCTTCTATCTTCAAGCAGCTGCCCTAAAGAGCCTAGGGATGGACAATGATGCACAGGAAACTCTAAAAGATGGAACGTATAGGTGTTTTCCCTCTTCTTCCATTTACAATTGTATCCAGCTTTTTCCATCTTCCCACTTTGACATTTGAGTTCTGCTCTGCAGCAACAGAGGATTAATTGTAACAATCTTTATGTTGGTCTTGGTGTATCTTTTTAATTATTTTGATCTATACAAGTCAAAATTTATTGTTTGTTTGCTCTGCTGTAATTCATTTGATTTAGATTTTTGAGTTTATCATCATGTAAGATGTCCTCTGAATCATACATATTCTTCGATTATGAATTAAAACAGGGGATTTGAAATGAATAATAGATCACTTATTCTTTATCATTTACTTATTTAATTTTCCGTATCATTTGGCATTCCCCTAGAGGAAGGTGGCTCATGGGATAAGAAGGAAATATAAAATTGCAATGAGGCAGCACCATTGGTCTTAATAAAATGCTTTGGATTTAATATAAAAAACAAGACAATGAAAAAGTCTGATGTTATTGCACGGAAGTCTCCCTTGTTGAATTTGAGCCTTCGACCTTCGTTAAAGTGATGTGGTTCTACGTCAACTTGCCCCCCCATTTTTTAAGTTTCAAGCCATTTCTCTCTCACTTGGATTGAATTCATCAGCCAATGGGAGCCGGATCCTCTCTTTGCTTACAGCCTTCCGATAGCTTCCGGCCGTCTGATGTTGTGTCCAAACTCAACGATTCACCAGACACAGGTGAGCTTTCATTGTTAGTTACCATTGTTTTTGTTTTTTTCCAAATTTTCTGTCACATTCCCGAGAAAGTTTTGACTCTGCTTTTGTAATATGCAGAGAACGGAAGCCAAAATGAAAAGGACTCGTTGCCCAGTTTCACCGAGTTCAGCTAGGACCAACTGAAAGCTGCCACTTTAGGATTCTTGTCGGGAAATGTTGTCTCTGAGGGCGGAGAGGGAGCTTCCAATGTGGTGTACAAAGGGAAGCTGGAAGATGGCCTTTTGGTGGCTTTTAAGCGCTTCAACCAATCTGATTGGCCTGATTGCGGCCAATTTCTTGTACGTATGAAGTTGGCTAGATTTTCTATTTTTGCTTTGTATAACTCCTGTATGTGAGAGTATATATGCTGCTGGGTTTGGTTGCAGGCGGAAGCTAGAGCTGTGGGGCAGCTGAGGAGCAAGCGCTTAGCAAATTTGATAGGGTGTTGCTTCGAAGGCGATGAGAGATTGCTTGTGGCTGAGTTCATGCCTAATGAAACTCTCTCTAAGCATCTTTTCCTTTGTAACTTCCTCTCAAATTTTAAATTTCTTTTGCTGTGCTAGTCTGATCTTACTGTTAAATTTGGCTTACTTCGATGTGCTGGAATGTGTCTGAAGAAGGTGGGGTTTGTCTGGTTTGTTGAGGCAACAGCTTATTCAAGATTTCACATTCTTTTAGTACATTTTTGAAGCAATCAAACTGCAACTTGGGCTGAAATAAGAGAAGTAGAAACTTTATTAAATTGGTTAAATTGGTGTAGGGGAGACCCAGCCCATGCCATGGACAATAAGGTTGCGAGTGGCTTTGTATCTGGCACAAGCTTTGGAATATTGCAGCAGCAAAGGGCAGACATTATACCATGATCTCAGTGCTTCCAGAGTCCTGTTTGATCGGGTAATTGGGGCCTTTTGCTCTCTTTAAACTGTATTTAATAAATTTGTTTGCCGTTCCTTACATTGAGTTATGCATTTGACAGGATTCAAATCCTAGGCGAGAATAATATTACCAACCTGGATTTTGTCCCTCCAGAATACTTGACAACAAGTAATTCCGTCATTACTTCAGTCGATGTAAAACAGTATTCAAATACTAGGTTCTCCTGCTTTGGTCTTGTCAAGAATAGCCAGGATGTCAAGAACTATACTACCAACCTGCTTGTCTACCCTCCAGAAAACTCTTGGACAGGTAAAACCATAAATCATCCAATGGAAAACAGATGCATGAATTTTGAACATACTTGAGTTGATGAGGTTTTTAGTTGAGCTAAAGTACCATCTTCTGTTTGCCAGGACGTTTGAGACCAGAAAGTTCTGTTTACAGCTTTGGGACCATATTGTTTGATCTGCTCTGCAGTGCACATACCCCCCCAAGCTTTGTAACTTTCATCTTCCTTAATATGTTCCATTAAGTATGACCAACAAGAATATATATTACAAAAGGCTATTTGTGTTTAAATGTGCTTTAAGTTAAAGCTATATCTTGTTGTGCCTCATTCTCAGCATCTCCTGATCATACAACTGGCTTTAAATGTTTATGAACTGGATTATGATTACAATTCCATACAGACCAGTTGTCATATTAAGGAGGCTCCAGCTAAATACTTTTCGTTCTTTTTCCTTTCTTGGAAGGCACTTGACCTCGTACACGGTAAAAACGTCTTGAGGCTGATGGATCCATACTTGGAAGGCCAGTTCTCAAATGACGATGTAACTAAGTTAGTGCAGTTGGCTTCACAGTGTTTGCAGCATGAACCTCTTGAGAGGCCAAATGCCAAGTTTCTTTTGACTGCCCTCATTCCTCTTCAGAAAGAAACTGAGGTTTGCCCAACTTTATTTGTTCTGTAAGATCATAGCTTTGAAATTTGATTTGTTTTGCCTATATTGAAAAGCTGATTTTCCTTAATGCTGCTGCTATCATCTGTGTGGTTTGTATATGCAGCAGGTTCCATCGTATGTTTTGATGGGTATTCCACGTGGAAATGTGCCTCCATTTGAGACATAGTTATTTAGTGTCAAAGAGCACAGGGCTGGATAATTATGCAGAGGAAGCTCTAAAAGCCGGCACATCCTTGGAAGTAAAAAAATATATAAGCTGAAAAGTGTATGGGGAGGGGGGTTTCCAACCCTTTCAACTAAACTTGTATCCAGTCATGAACAATCACTCTTTAGCATATTTGAACTCTGCTCCGCAGCACCAAAGGATTAACTGTATATTTGGTTGGTGTTGGTGTTTCTTTTCATGTATTTTTGCCCCTAGGGTTCAACAGAAGTCAAATTACTTGTTTGTTTTCCTCTGCTATATATGTTTTTGGGTTTCTGATCATGCAATGCAACATGTCTTTTCTGGACTAGATACCACGAGGTCTTTGAGTGAATCAACTTCTAGTGAGTATAGTTTTGTTTTGTTTTGTTTTTGGTTTTTCTGAATTCTTCCACGAGGTCTTTGAGGAAACCTACAAAGAGAATAGGATAAAAATTATCATATGCACAAAAAATAGGGAGAGTTGTATAATATTATTAGTACAAAAATAGGTAAATACTAACTTTTATGGGGGCTAAAACTTCATTATATGGTATTAATAAACGTATTTAGATAGAAAAACGCTAAAAAAGAACTGTCCGGTATTCGTTCAGTCTCTTGGTCTACTACAACTTGTCTTTCTTTTGGTCATGCATGCGTCTAGTCTAGTGCTCTATGTATTATTGTATCATTGATAGATACAACTCCCATTATTTAATATTTATGAAAGCAATATATTCATTTGTGTTTGTTTTCTTTTCCGGTCAATATCCTTTTTATTTTGTACAAGTCAATATCCTTATATTTGCTACATAGACGCGTTGTCTTTTAATTGTTTAATGGTGTGTTTACTAATCAGGAATTGAAATTCTCATCAGGAATTGAATCCCACCCATGGAGGATTCCTACGTTTACTTCACATCAAGGAATTGAAAAGTAAGTGGGACCCACACAAAATTAGGAGGAGGAATTCAATTCTTGGGTGGGAGGTGGTACTTTAATTCCTGAAGAACCAACCCATTAGGAATTCATATTTTTTACCCATTATATCCTCACACAATTTTTAAAATTTCAAATTTGTCATCTACTTTAACCCAACAACAAGGACATTTTAATAATAAGTACCACTCCTATCCTAATTCCATGTGGTTTAGTAAACAACTTCAATAGGAATCCGGAATCTAACTCTCCTCAATTCATATGGTTTAGTGAACAACTTCAATACGAATCCGGAATCTAATTCTCCTCAATTCAATTCATCCTCAATTTGATTCCTCTGAATCCAGTTACAAATTAGTAAACATATCATAAGTGCCTAGCATTTTCCTATAAAGGATAGGTAGCTACCGACGAGGGGTTGGTTGGAACATTCAGGCCAATGATTTGTTCCTATGTGATCCCCAGAGGGGGAATGCTAGCAACCTTCTCTCTAACCTTCTCCTTTGGACCTTCTCCCCTCTTTGCTTGACATGTGTCATTCTCTCTACACTTAAAACAATGCCATTAATATATTATACAAGCTAACTTTTGCTTTCCAAATTTACCCTTATTACATGTATTCAATTTATCCAAAAAAAATTCACAACTTTCTTACCATCTTATTAATCTTTTTTTAACGTAAATTATTTTTTTTAAGAAAATATGTGCTTTTTTTCTTAAAAGAGGAAATGTCACTTTTTTATTTTATTTATAAAACACAAAGGGTTTATATTTTTTTTAAAAAAAGTCTAAACTTGACGTTAAAAAAAAAGGGGACATTTCCTCTTTTTTTTTAAAAAAAAAACAGATTTTTGTTTATAAATAAATAAATAAATAAAAAAGATGGTAAGAAAGTTGAGAATTTTTTTTGGATAAATTGAATACATGTAATAAGGGTAAACTTAGAAAGCAAAAGTTAGTTTGTATAATATATTAAGAGATTTTCTATTTAAACCCCACACTTCTCTTAGTTTACCCCATATTCTAAGTTCACCCCAACTTTTAATTTAAATTTTCACAATTTCTAAGTAAACCCCATTATCTTCCCAAACTACCCTTAAATACACCCCAAATTGAAAAAATAAGAAATAAAAGAGATTTTCTATTTAAACCCCACAAGCTACCTTTGGAGGAGGAAATACGTTCTGGGCATGAGAAATAGTAAGTATTAAATTAATTTTTTGATGATATTTCAGAGTCTTATTCATTGTCTGTTTTCAAGTGCATAAACATGCAAGTGATCAAGAATATAAGAGCTATGGCGGTTTTGGGTTTGCTGGATCACTAGACGTTAATCATAGCAATGGGACAAAAGGGATGAATAATGATTTTGAAAAATATACTGGTAACTCAGGTGAGACCACATCTGATCAGTCTATTGCTCTACGACAACAAGCAAGACAATATTTTGATAGCAATACAGATCATTCTAGTTATCATGGAAGGAATGAATTTTAGTTCAAAGAACATAATATATCTTTGATGGATTCTGTAAGTAACTCTGGTTCTTCTCATCCTTTTGTTACAAAAATCTCACCTCAGAACTCTGTCAGCGTATTGCCATCTAGAATTGGTGGGGTTTTCAAACATGGAATTTAATAATATTATTAGTATTATGCTGATGAAATTTGAAAAGAGGGGGATCCAGATGGATCCATATTATTAGTAACATGTGCTTTGTATTTTTTACGTGGGTAAAGATGGATCCAGATGTTTCACTTGTATCAAATGTAATACGCAGTTTAAAAACACAGAAAAATCAAATGTATCAAATGAGATTTTTGTGCACTTGTATCTGTCATAATACGCAGGTGGTGCTCATACTCAGAGGTGGTCGCCTAAAATCAGATTTTTCTAGAGAAGGAGAAGAGCTTTATCAAAACATCATGCATATATTTTAAATCAAAAATCAAAACAACCAAGCAATCAACAGCCAAGAGTACCAAAAAAAGAAGAAGAAGCAATCAACAAGTCTTTCCATCAGCTCCCGCACAGATTTCAAAGAGGTAGGCTCGTCAATGTTCTACGTCTTTAAAAGAGAAAAGTAATTTGGCAATAGGATGTTGAAGAGTTTGTATTTTTCTATAACTTAATTTGAAGAGTTGTGGGGTGTGTGTATAGTTTGTATTTTTTAAGTTGGATGACCTTTTTTGTCTTTTTACACAATAATAGAACTTACAGCTTAATGATTTAAATATTGGGGTGAACTAAGAGAAATTCGGGGTTTAAATAGAAAATCTCTATATTAATGGCATTGTTTTAAGTGTAGAGAGAATGACACATGTCAAGCAAAGAGAGGAGAAGGTCCAAAGGAGAAGGTTAGAGAGAAGGTTGCTAGCATTTCTCTTAGCAAATAGCTACATTTGGTAATATTTCCTGCTCTCCACTCATGACTTTGTTTGGACCTTTTTGTTGTTTAAAGCTTTTGGGTAGAGGAAGAAGACAAGACTTACGCACATAAAACGCGAAGAGATATGATCGTATATCAAAATGTAATTTGCTAGCTAGGAATGCAATGGAAGCTTCCCTTGTTGACTTCGTGAGTATTTCCGCTTCTCGTCTCCGTTCCCACACGAATTTCATTTCATTTTTCATGCGTATAATTAACACGACTTTTCAAATCTTGAAATTAATGGTGACCATGAATTTCAACCCCCTCTCTCCTCTCCTTAGTCTCCTAGTAGCACCCAGGAAACTTGTAGAAACCTAAAGTCTACAAGAACAGCTAAAACTTTTGAGATACATGCGCATGTTTTAAATTTCAAGCTCTCTCTCTACGACTTGCTTCCTCATCCAATAATGGGAACCAGATTCTGTCTTTGCTTCCGCCCATCCAATAACATATCCAACCTCAATGACTCGGCAGACATAGGTGAGATTTTTTTTTCTTCTTTGGTATTGTTGTTTTGCCTTACTTTCCCAAGAAAGTTTTGCACACTTTTTTTTTTGGGTTTCCTGAAATGCAGAGCCCGGGAAGGAAAACGAGAAGTACTGGCTGCCTGAGTTCAGCTTGGACCAACTAAGAGCTGCCACGTCAGGATTCTCGTCCCATAATGTTGTCTCTGAGCATGGAGAGAAAGGTCCCAATGTGGTCTACAAAGGGAAGCTGGAAGACGGCCGTTTGATCGCCGTTAAGCGCTACACCCTCTCCGCTTGGCCCGATTCCAGTCCATTTCTTGTTCGTAAATTTGCAGTTGACTAAATTTACTTCTTATTTTCTTTAATAAAAAAAAAGAATAAACCTTATATGTGGTGGGTTTGGTTATAACTCTTATAGGAGGAAGCTAGAGCTGTGGGGAGGCTAAGCAACGAGCGTTTGGCGAATTTGATCGGGTGTTGCGTTGAGGACGATGAGAGATTCCTTGTGGCTGAGTTCATGCCAAATGCAACTCTCTCCAAGCACCTTTTCCAGTGTAAGTTCTAAAATCTTCAACTAAACTTATTTTGCTTTGTCGTATCGGTGTTAATGGTATGATGGTATGCGTTTGATAAAAATGAAATTAAACTACCCTCTGCTTTCTTAAGTTTGAGGAAACAGATCAACAGAAGATTTTAGTTCTTTTTTTTGTTGAAGAAATTATGGGATGAAATTGGTTTATTTGGTGTAGGGGAGACACAGCCGATGAAATGGGCAATGAGGTTGAGAGTGGCTTTGTATGTGGCACAAGCTTTAGACTGCTGCAGCAGCAAAGGGGAGGCACTATACCATGATCTCAATGCTTATAGAGTCATGTTTGATCAGGTAATTAATTGGACTCTTTTACCCTTTCGATTTGTTAATCTTTTGTTGGACATTACATTGAGTCAGAACTTCATTGACAGGATGGAAATCCCAGACTCTCTTGCTTTGGCTTTATCAAGAATAACACAGATGGCAAGAGCTATACCAACTTGGCTTTCGCCCCTCCAGAGTTCTTGAGGACAGGTAATTCATACCATCATTGCTTCAGCCAATGGAAAAACAGTTTTCAAATTCAATCTCATACTTGTCATGCATGAGCTTTCGACACGTTGATCTACACGATCGATAGTCTTTAGTTGAGCTAACTGTACATGTTCAGGAAGCGTGATACCAGAAAGTATGGTTTACAGCTTTGGGACCCTGTTGCTTAATCTGCTCAGTGGCAGACATATCCCTCCAAGCCATGTAAGTTTCCCTTTCCTTTGTATGTTCGATTGAGATGCATTAATTGTTGCCCTGATATTTTGCTTGACATCTTATGGTCCATATATGTAACTTGTGATTATAAATGTTCTCTACGATAAGGCTATGTGATTGTGTCTCATTCTCAGCATTTCCTGATTAATAAGCGGTAATTGGTTATCAGTTGTGGGTTCTGTTTAAACTTCTAGGTAAGTAATGTTTAATTTTTCTTTCTACAAGGCACTTGATCTCATACGCGACAAGGATTTTTTGATGCTGATGGACTCATGCTTGGAAGGTCATTTCTCAAATGATGACAGTACTGAGCTGGTGCGGTTAGCCTCCAAATGTTTGCAGTATGAACCTCATAACAGGCCAAATTTCAAACATATTGTGAGTGCACTTGTTCCTCTTCAAGAACAAACTGAGGTATGCCAAACTTTATTTGTTATGTGCTTTGAAATTTGATTTGTTTTTGGCTAATGATTAAGCTAGGCCAATGGTTCAATTCTCTTCCAGTGTAACCAAAAAACTTGATTTTCTTTTCATATGTTTTCGAAATATGATTTGCATAAATTGCATTATCTCTGCAAAGAGAGTGCCAAAAAGGAATTATTTCATCTCAGCTGGTGTTTTGGAGCAGGTTCCATCATACGTTTTGATGGGTGTTCCACATGGAAATATTCCTCCAAAGCAGACAGTGTTGTCACCTCTAGGTGAAGCTTGCTCGAGATTAGATCTTGCTAGAATACATGAAATATTGCTGATGATTGGATACAAGGAAGATGAGGGGGATCAAACTGAAGTTAGTGATCTTTCATTTCTGATTTTTCTGTATTTTATTTTGTGACATCTACCAAGGGAGAAAAAAAACTTGTTTTCTCTGTTTCCTAGCAAATTTTGTTCTTTTACTTTTATGAGCAGACCTTTTGTGTTGAGTTTGTTTAACGCACTGCCCTTATTTTGGAGTTACCTTGCAGCTTTCTTTCCAAATGTGGACAGACCAAATGCAGGAAAGATTGAACTTTAAGAAACATGGGGATGCTGCATTTCGAGCAAAAGAATTTGCTAGCGCCATAGATTTTTACACAGAAGTAAGTCAGAACTCACTAATTTAGAACTACAAAATTTGTTCGTCATCATTAATATGCCATCAAAATTAGGACTTACACAATGTAATTTGCTTCTTCATCTAGTTTATAGAATACTATTAGTGGAGGGGTTACAGAAATTGAAGTTTCTGTTCTGCAGACAAAAAGTTACAAGTTTCCAACCTTCACGTGATTTTATATGCGTATCATCTAACTCTGAGCTGGATTTCCTCGTGCTTCTCATTGCAGTTCATTGATCGCGGGAGTATTGAATCGGGAACGTTGTTTGCTAGACGTTGCTTGTGTTACTTGATGAGTGATATGGCACAAGAAGCTCTTGGAGATGCGATGCAGGCTCTTGTACGACACCCTGAATGGCCAACTGCCTTCTATCTCCAAGCGGCTGCCCTGAAGAGCCTAGGATTGGACAATGAGGCTGAGCAAACCCTAAAAGATGGTTCATCGATTTGTTAAATTCAGAGAGATAGGCCAGTGTCCCACCATTAGCAACACCGATACTGTCCCAACTTAACCATGTACAGAGCCCTGTAGGTATAGGGTTTTATCACAAAAGGCCTCGGTGCTATTAGGAGTAGAACCACTTATTATAAGTTGTATTTTATTTAGCCAATCATCCGATGTGAGACTAATATTCTTCAACACGCCCCCTCATGTGTCATCACCACATACTGGGCCACACGTGGAGCTAAGCTCACATCGGTATAGGCGGTGTCTTCGTATTGCTAGAGCCACCACCTAAATGACCCGCTCTCATTCGTATGGGTAGTGTTGGAGCCACCACCTAAACGATCCGCTCTCATCTGTATGGGTAGTGTTTCCGTATTGCTAGATCTGTTGGCGTGAATCATGTAATTGATTTAAATTAGGAATTGTAATCCCGTATAATTATAGAGGAGCTTTTCTATTCAAACCCCGCACTTTTCTTTGTTCACCCCATATTTTAAGTTCATCCCAACTTCTAATTCAAAATTTCACAATTTCTAAGAAAATCCCACTATCTTCCCAAACTACCCCTAAATACACACCCAACAAAAAACAATAAAAATTATAAACTCATCAACCTCACACCCCACACCCCACTATCTTACCCCTTACCACTCTAAGTCTTTCAACAGTTTTCATGAAATGTTAAACTGAACTGTATAGCCTAACCTGGTGGTTTCAACTAGTTTATGCCTGGAGATAACCATGTTGCTTCTGTAAGAGTCCAAGTTATCAGATGCTCCATTTTTTTTTCTTGGTTATTGTTTCTTTCATTGTATAAACAATCCTTGTTTTCCGATGTTTTATTGCACTAGTTAGAATGGATGAAGAAAGTTGACATCGTTAATAGATTGAAACAAACAAATGGAAGAGAATAAGATCATTACAGCCAACCAATCAACAAGTCTTTCCAGTAGCCATGATTGGCATTGTTTATCAGCATAAAACATCTCGATCAGCTCACACACAAGCTTTTAAAGAGGTAGGCTCCTCAACGTCCTACCTCTTTAAAAAAGAAGAGTAATCTGTAGTAGGTTTCTTGCATTGAAAAAGAAGAGTAATCTGGCAATAGGGTGTAGAGGAGTTTGTGTTTTTCTAAAACTTAATGTGAAGAGTGGCGGGGTGTGTGTATAGATGTACTAGGGTTAAGTATTAAGTTGGATGACCTTTTTTTTTTTTTTTTATAATCTTTTTACACAATAATAAAATTTAAGAGCTTAATGATTTAAGTATTGGGGTGAACAAAGAAAAGTGTGGGGTTTAAATAGAAAAACTCTTATAGAATTCCCGTATTAGTTGGGATTGTAATTACTTTCCTTTTTGTTGTATACTTGTACAAATATAAATACCCTCCTAGAGAGAAGAATAAGCTTACTCTGAATTATTCTACCCGAATACTCATATTTTAAGTTGGTATCACAGCTGCGATCCTTGTGTTGTGGCAACTCTCTCACAACCCGCCACGGCGCCACTGACGACCGCCACATCGATGCAGCCATAGTGCAATGCGGACCCCAATGCACTTTCATAACGTTGCAGCCATATTGCAACACCGATCCCTATAGCCAGTGTCGATCCTAACAACGCCGCGCTGATCTTGACAGCGTCACTCCAACCTGATGATTCTTCTTGCCACTAGTTTTTTGCGGTCCTATTTTTCTCCTCCCTCTCACCTATAGTTATCATGGGTGACGAATCTGTGATTAGCGGTGCCTCCCGAAATACTGCGAAACCATATCTTTTGACTTCACTAGTCAATCTTCCCTCTGAACCCGCTGCCATACCTTTTGGTGTCAAGCTTAATGGCATCAACTACTCCCTATAGTCTCAGCTTGTGGAGACATTTGTTGCTGGCCGTGGAAAATATGGCTATTTGACAAGGAATTCTAAACAACTTGCATGTGGAGACTCTAGTTATGACAAGTGGGTGATGGATAATGCGATTGTTAAAAGATGGTTGATTTCTGCCATGGAACCTGATGTGATGAAATTATTTATCCGTCTGCCTACTGCTAAGGGTGCCGATAGATCTCTTGTGTATGACTTGTCTCGAAAGGCTATGCAGATGAGACAAATCGGAGGATCGCTTGTTGCCCATTATGCTTATTTGAGTGCTCTCTGGCAAGAGTTGGATTATAGGAAGCCTATTACTTTTACTCAAGAAGATGTGATTCTTGCCAGACAACATGAGATTGCAAAGGAGTGTGTCTACATGTTTTTGGATAGGCTTGATGATATCTATGATAGCATTCGCAGTGAAATCCTTTGAACCGTGTCATTCCCCGATCTAGAATATGATTTTGCAACTGTTCACCGTGAGGAGCAACGTAGACACACTCTGCTTAGTTCGGGCTCTAATGCTAGCATGGCTATGACGGCTGTTACTACTCGGTCGTCTGCTTTAACCCAGAATAGGACACCCCCAAAGCCAAGTTTTGTCACTTGCCCTTATACTGATGATGGTTGCACTTACTGTCACAGTTCAAAACCTGTTGTGGAACAGTGTTTTAAGAAGAATGGCTATCCTGACTGGTGGGAAGCTTTCCAGGAGAAGAAAACACGCGATGCTCGTGAGGCTTGGGAGCGCCATGGAGATTGGGTATGTCGCCCCACCACTTCCGGCCGCTGATATGAGTGGTTCCTTACCCATGTCGTCCTCAACTCTCATCTCTCGTCAGTCTGCTACTTCTTATTCTCCTTGTATTACTTCAGTGGTTGATCCTGCTCTTACTCAGAACCTAAGTAATATGGGTTTCACCTTACTTGCTATTGATTCTCAACCTGACCCCGGAAGGATTATTGATTCGGGTGCCATAGATCACATGACATATGATCCATCTCTTTTACAAAGTCATACTACTCCCCACCGTTCGAGTGTGACTAAGCCAATGGTGTTGCCTACCCTGTTACTAGCTCCGACATTGTTGACTTGACTCCTTCTTTATCTTTGGAGCATACTTTATTAGTTCATGCACTGTCCAATAATCTACTTTATGTCCCTCAAATGATTGAGCAGTTAAATTGTCTTGTATTAATATATCCTTTTTTTTTTTGTCTTGTTTAGGATATCAGCAGCCAAGAGATTATTGGTCGTGGTACTAAGAATGAGGGCTCTACTATGTGGATGATGTTTGCACCGAGAAGGTTTTATTTGTCAAGGGTTCTGCTCGCAATAAAGAGAATCATATTTGGTTATGGCATCACCGCCTAGGGCATTCTTCTTTTGGATATTTGAATCATTTAATTCCGTCGCTATTTTCTGGTTGTCAAACTTTTGATTTTAAGTGTGATACTTGTATTTTTGCTAAAAGCCATCGTGCTACTTATCCTTTGAGTGCCAATAACACTTATGTTCCATTTATGTTGGTGCATATTGATGTTTGGGGTCCTTCCCTTGTATCTACTCATTAGAGCTATTAGTGGTTTGTCATTTTTGTGGATGATTGCACTCGGATGACCTGGTTGTATTTAATGAAACATAAAGTGATGTTTATGATAGTTTCCGTGTGTTTCATAAAATGATTCAGACTCAATTTTCTGCTACTTTGAAAGTTGTTCATTTTGATAATTGAGGGAAATATGTTAATCAGTTGTTATAGGCTTATTTTCAGGATCATGGTATTGTGCATGAGACAACGTGTCCGCAGACCCCTCAACAAAATGGTGTTGCAGAACAGAAGAACCGACAGATTCTGGAAATCACATGTGCTAGCCTCATTGGTACTCATATGAGGCCCCTCTATTGGGAAGATGTTATCACATCTGGCGTTTATCTCCTTAATCGGGTTCCTACTAGTGTGTTGTAGTTTAAAATACCTTTGGAGAAGCTTTCTGGCTATGTTACCCTTCCTTCTACTGTAACTCTAACACCATGCGTGTTTGGTTGCACTATGTTTGTTCATCTTCCTAAGACCCATCGTACTAAGTTGGATCCTTGTGCTTTGAAGTGTGTATTTCTTGGCTATTCTCCTCACCAGAAAGGCTACCGGTGCTATCATCCACTGTCCCACCAGTCCTATGTCTCATGAATGTTTCTTTCTCTGAACAAGAGATGCATTTTGCTACTCCTGTCTCTAATTCCTCTATTCAGGGGGAGATTCTTGGTGTTGAAGAGTTGAATTGGATGGTTTTATTCCCTGATTCAGTAGACCTAGCATCACACACATGGGGAGTCTCTACAGGTGGTACTCCGATTGAATCGAATCATCCAACACTGGAAGATCTTGTGCCTGCGACACTGTCTGAGGTGCCGCACCCTGAGCCAGCAAGTGGTGATGTAGTCTATTCTTTCCCCCTTCTACTCCTACTATGCCTGACCAAGAAATCTCTTCTGCTGATACGCCTGAAATAAGCATAGAAAAACATATTATTAATACTCATGTTGATATGCCTATTGTGTCAAGTGACAGTGACAAGTTTTAGCTACCACCAAGGAGTACCCGTGGGAAGCCTCCAAATAGATATTCACCTGATACATTTAAGACGGTGAAATACCCTATTGCGAACTATATGTCAACTCACAGGTTATCGCCTGCTTGTCAAGCCTTTGTGAGTCAGATGTCAGCAATAAATATTCCCACAAAGGTGCAGGAGGCTTTGTCAAATTCTAAGTGGGCTGATGAAATGACTGAAGAAATGAAAGTGCTTGAAAAAAAAATTAGACATGGGATTTAGTGTCATTGCCAGAAGGAAAAAAACCAGTAGGGTGCCGATAGGTATACATTGTGAAACACAAGCCAAATGGTACAATTGACAGGCACAAAGACAGATTGGTTGCAAGGGGATATACTCTTAAGTATGGTATTGATTATGAGGAGACTTTTGCACCTGTCACAAAAATCAATACTATACGCGTCTAATGTCTTTGGCTGCAAACTTAGATTGGCCTCTGCAGTAGTATGATGTGAATAATATTTTTTTAAAGGTGATTTATGTGAAGAAGTGTATATGAGTATGCCTCATGGTTACAGTATTGCTGGACAAACAGACGTTGTGTGCAAGTTAAAAAAGGCCTTATATGGATTGATGCCAAACGAAGTTTATATGTTGGAATTTTCTGATACAAGAGACATTGAATTCTAAGAAGCATGGGGATGCTGCATTTCGAGCTAAGGATTTTGCTACCGCGATGGATTCTTACACAGAAGTAAGTCACAAATTTAGAAATACAAAGTTTGCATGTCACAAGTTCTTTCATCTAAATCCAGATACATATTCATCTAGACTTAAGTTAGACAAAGTTATTAGTAGCGGGGTTACAAGAATTTATACTTTCTGTCTTCTTGAACATAGAACTCTATGACTTATCAGATAACCGCACACGATTAGAAATTATAATTCCTTAGGAAAGCCTACTACTATGCATATGACAGATAGAGAGTAGAATTGCGTACACTTTTCATCTTACTCCTCGGTGGATCTTGTTGCTCTTCATTGCAGTTCATTGCTGGCGGGACGATGATACCGCCAACTATGTTTGCTATGCTTATGTTGATGATGGCACAAGAAGCTCTTGGAGAAGCTATGTGTGGGAGCGCTTTTCGTCCCACAAGAATATTCGATTGAAAGATCCCCCTTTCTTCTTTGCCGCCTCTTTCTCCCTGCAAAACAAATCGGATAAGAGGACCACACCCAAGGGGTGTTGGCCAAAGGCCCTTCGATGCCCAAGTTAGTTCAAGTGTTTTGTAAGAAAGCACTAGCTAAATAGGGTACGGAGATATATATGTAAGGTGTAAACCGGGTGGCCGGAGCCGTGAGTGGTGGCTAGAGCCTTGTGAAAAAGGGAGAGAGAGTATGGCGGCTAGGGTTTGTGAGGGATAATCTTTGCAGAGTTTCAGTAGGAATTTAGACGTACCTCAACCCTTGTGTGTAGCCATCTATTTATAGGGGCCTCGGAGGCTAGGGTTTCAGAGGAATAATTCCGTAGATGGAAATGAATTATTCCTCCCCGATTTGGCGAGATTTGACTAATTAGGGATTTGATTTATTTGATTTAAATCAAATCCCTAATTGTAGTAGGAATCAAATCAATCCCAACTTAATTAGGCAACTCCCAATTAAATTGAGTAACTCCCAACTTAATCCCCAAATGGAAGGAATTATCTGATCTAGGGTTTTGATTTAATTCGGTTCCCACACTATGCAAGCCCTAGTAATAAACCCTGAATGGCCAACTGCCTTCTATCTTCAAGCAGCTGCCCTAAAGAGCCTAGGGATGGACAATGATGCGCAGGAAACTCTAAATGATGGAGCGTCGTTGGAAGTCAACAAAAAATAAAAGCTGAAACTGTATAGGTGTTTTTCCCTCTTCTTTCATTTACAATTGTATCTAGCTTTTTCCATCTTCCCACTTTGACATTTGAGTTCTGCTCTGCAGCAACAGGAGGATTAATTGTAACAGTCTTTATGTTGGTCTTGGTCTATACAAGTAAAAAATTATTGTTTGTTTGCTCTGCTGTGTTTTATTTGATTTAGATTTTTGAGTTTGTATCATGTAAAATGTCCTTTGGATCATAAATATTATTGGATTATAAATTATAACAGGGGCTTTGAAATCCCTTGGTAGAAGATGGCTCATGGGGAATAAGAAAGAAATATAAAACTGAAAATTTGATGGTAATACAATGGAAACTTCCCTGGTTGACTTTGAGAGTCTTGACCCCGCTGGATGGTAAAGAAGGCCATATGTATGATCCTTCCTTCCGCGTCTAATTGTCCCCTGACCGACTTCATTGTTTCCTGCATGTAATTTGATGTATGACTTTTCAAATCTTTTTAAAGTAATGGTGACCATGAATTTCCCCTCTTGAAGTCTCCTAGTACTACCCAGGAAAGTGGTACAAAACTAGACTCTAGAAGCACAACTCAACTTTTTAGACACAAACATTCATGCACACAATTTAGCTAGGTTTCAAGCTCTCTCTCTCTCTCTCTCTCTCTCTCTCTGTGACTTTCTCTCTGACTTGGTTTTATCAGATACTATTAATGGGAACCAGATTCTGTCTTTGCTTCCGCCCGTCCAATAATATCAATGATTTCTCGGACATAGGTGAGATTTTCAATTTTTTGTATTGTTGTTTTTGTTCGTTTGAATGTTGTTTTCCCTTACTTTCCCGAGAAAGTTTTGCATACGTTTTCTTTTCTGAAATGCAGAGGCCGGGAACGAAAACGAAAAGAACTCACTGTCTGTGTTCAGCTTGGACCAACTAAGAGCTGCCACATCAGGATTCTCGTCCCATAATGTTGTCTCTGAGCATGCAGAGAAAGCTCCCAATGTGGTCTACAAAGGGAAGCTGGAAGACGGCCGTTTGATCGCCGTTAAGCGCTTCACCTTCTCCGCTTGGCCGGATTCCCGCCCATTTCTTGTGCGTACATTGACAGTTAGCTAAATTTACTTCTTCATTTTCTTTTTAATAAACAAATCTATATGTGGTGGGTTTGGTTATCTCTCTTATAGGAGGAAGCTAGAGCTGTGGGGAGGCTAAGCAACCAGCGTTTGGCGAATTTGATCGGGTGTTGCATTGAGGATGATAAGAGATTGCTTGTGGCTGAGTTCATGCCAAATGAAACTCTCTTCAAGCACCTTTTCCAGTGTAAGTTCCCCCCAAATCTTCAACTAAACTTATTTTGCTTTGTCTTATTTCGGTGTGAGTGGTGTGATGGTACGTGTTTATGAAAATGGGATTTGACAACCCTCTGGTTTGTTAAGTTTGAGGAAACAGATTAACAGAAGATAATATTATTTTGTTTTTCTGTTGGTATTGATATTGAGGTAATTATAGGATGAAATTGGTACAAATTGGTGTAGGGGAGACTCAACCGATGAAATGGGCAATGAGATTGAGAGTGGCTTTGTTTGTGGCCCAAGCTTTAGAGTATTGCAGCAGCAAAGGGCAGGCATTGTACCATGATCTCAATGCTCATAGAGTCCTGTTTGATCAGGTAATTAATTGGACTCTTATACCCTTTCATTTCAACAAAATTTGTTAATCCTTTTTTGGACCTTACATTGAGCCAGCACTTGATTGACAGGATGGAAATCCCAGACTCTCTTGCTTTGGCCTTACGAAGAATAGTAAAGATGGCAAGAGCTTTACCAACTTGGCTTTCACCCCTCCAGAGTTCTTAAGGACAGGTAACTCATACCATCACTGCTTCAGCAAATGGAAAAACAGTTTTCTAATTCAATCTTATACTTGTCATGCATGAAATTTCGACATGTTGATCTACACGATCAATAGTATTTAGTTGAGCTAATTGTACATCTTTCTGTTTGGCATGCAGGAAGAGTGATACCAGAAAGTTTGGTTTACAGCTTTGGGACCCTGTTGCTCAATCTGCTCAGTGGCAGACATATCCCTCCAAGCCATGTAACTTTCCCTTCGTATGTTCGATTGAGATGCATTGTTGACCTGATATTTTGCTTGACATCTTATGGTCTATATATGTAACTTGTGTTTATAAAGGTGCTCTAAGTTAAGGCTATCTGATTGTGTCTCATTCTCAGCATTTCCTGATTAAGTAATTGGTTGCCAATTGTGGCTTCTGGTTAAGCTTCTAGCTAAGTAATGTTTAATTTTCTTTCTACAAGGCGCTTGACCTCATACGTGACAAGAATTTTTTGATGCTGATGGACTCATGCTTGGAAGGTCATTTCTCAAATGACGACGGTAATGAGATGGTGCGGTTAGCTTCACAATGTTTGCAGTACGAACCTCATAACAGGCCAGATTTTAAGTACATTGTGTCTGCACTTTTTCCTCTTCAAGAACAAACTGAGGTATGCCCATCTTTATTTGTTATATGCTTTGAAATTTGATTTGTTTTAGGCAAAGCGGGAAATTGGTTACAATTAAGCTATGTCGATGGTTCAATTCTCTTCCATCGTAACCAAAAATTGATTTATATTTTCGAAATTTGAGTTGCATTACTTCTGCAATAGAAAGCCATGAAGGTATTATTCATCACACATAGTGGTTCGTAGCAGGTTCCATCATACGTTTTGATGGGTTTTCCACATGGAAATATTCCTCCAAAGCAGACAGTGTTGTCACCTCTAGGTGAAGCTTGCTCAAGATTAGATCTTGCTAGAATACATGAAATATTGCTGATGATTGGATACAAGGAAGATGAGGGGGCTCAAACTGAAGTTAGTGATCCTCATTTCTGATTTTTCCTTATTGTATATTTTGTGACATCTTCTAAGGGAGAAACAAAAGAGGAAAAAAAAAAATTGTTCTCTCTGTTTCCTAGCAAATTTTATTCTTTTACATTTATGAGTAAACTTTTTGTGTTGAATTTGTTTAATGCACTGCCCTTACTTTGGAGTTACCTTGCAGCTTTCTTTCCAAATGTGGACAGACCAAATGCAGGAAAGATTGAGCTTTAAGAAACATGGGGATGCTGCATTTCGAGCAAAAGAATTTGCTAGTGCCATAGAATTTTACACAGAAGTAAGTCGGTACTCACTAATTTTTTTTTGGGTAAAAAATACTCACTAATTTAGAACTACGAAATTTGTTTGTCATCGTAGTGTCATCAAAATCACCACTTACACGATGTAATTTGCTCCTTCATCTAGTTATAGAATCATATTAGATTATATGATTAGTGTCGGGGTTACAAGAATTGAAGTTTTCTGTTGTGCAAACAAAAAGTTACAAGTTTCCACACATGATTTCATATGCTTATCATCTTACTCCGAGCCGGATTTCCTTTCTTCCTTCTCGTTGCAGTTCATTGATCGTGGGAGCATTGAATCAAAAACGTTGTTTGCTAGACGGTGCTTGTGTTACTTGATGAGTGATATGGCACAAGAAGCTCTTGGAGATGCTATGCAGGCTCTTGTACAAGACCCTGAATGGCCAACTGCCTTCTATCTCCAAGCGGCTGCCCTGAATAGCCTAGGATTGAATAATGATGCTGAGCAAACCCTAAAAGATGGCTCATCCTTGGAAGTCAAGAAAACATAAAATATGAAAGTGTAACAAAATAAACACCTTTAGGCAGGGACGGAGCCACACTGGGACCAGTGTGGTCACGGGCTAAGTAAACGTCTTTGTCCTTTTACTTTCATTTATTTTTATATTACTCCATTTACTTAAGTTTACAATGTAAATAAGAAAGTACACCCTATTTGGATTCAAATAAAAATAATAGAAAATCAAATTCCCACCAAATCAAAATATGAAAAATCGGTTTTAGTGCAAAATACGATTTAGGCTAAAAATGATGGCTCATTAAGTCAATATATACTTCATACTAAAATCCCATAAAATCAAGTTTTCTTATTTGATGTGTAAGGAATAAAAGCCGCCAAAAATTATCTTGAGAAAATGATTATTCCGAAAAACTATTTTTCATACATATTTTTACATAAAACATTTTTTCATATATGATATGAATGCATGAAAGGACCTAAGGATTTTTTTAGTTTGTGAAATTTTGATTTTTTCTTTCTATTGGGTTTAATGGGGGGGAAAGCTTTAAAGATATTTGCTAGATCGCTACTATTTGTCTATCTCTTGCAATTCTTCTTGCTCAGAATGTATTTTTCTATCCCTTTGTTGAGGACAATTATGATTGCAACCAATAAGCAATATAATTCTTGACATATGTGATATATATATATATATATATACTATTTTTCGTATGTATTGTGAGTTCAAATTTTTAATTATTTATAATTTGTAAAAGGCCCCCACACACATGAAATCCTAGTTTCGCCACTGCCTTTAGGTTTGAGTTTCAGCTCAACTAATAAACTACTGCTGATGCTTGACATCAACATCAACAAGCATATCGAAAATATAGTAGATGAGTGGTTCGATGGGATAGTTCATTTCGTAACTAGGGTCTTTGATTGAAGGAAATACAGCGACGGGATTAGGGCCATTTGGAACATAAGAAAATCTAACCAAAACGTGCGTCAGATATCTTTCAAACTACAACCTCATATGAATATACAGAGAATTAATGCATTGGGAAAGCATGATAAAGAAAAATGAATAAAAAAAAGTGTGCTTAAATTGCCTGGAATAGGGTACTTAGGATTTCTATGCTATAAGACCACTCCAAACCCGGAATGGGCAAAGGATGCAATTTTTTATTTAAATTTCTTATTTTTCAAAGAAAGAAGACAATAAGGCGGGAGAGGAAAAGAGACTTAGGGCTATATTGTTTAAAAAGTATGGCCGCGTGGTTGTACCTTTTAATTGTATTCGAATATTTAAATAGCTATACTAAAAAAACAGAGATTTCTCAAAGACCCAGATACAAGAACAGTAGGATAAGATGTTAACAACAGAACCACTTAATTTAAGGAAATGGGTTCCAAAACAGAAGAGAAAGCAACAAGAGATTGGGAACCAAAATAGGAAGCACAGGATTAACATCACCCCCAAGGCGTTTTCTTCTCATCCTCTTCCTAAAATTCTCTCTCCTCTGCTCATCAGTGTCATCACCCCACTGAGCTTCCTCAAAGCGTCAACAGGTATATTTGGTAGCAAGTGTTACCATGTTGGCCCGAGTTAGGAGATTTGACCCATAGATCAATGCCTACAACAGCGACTGTAACCATTACACACATGAATATATAATAGTTTGAAAGATATCTAATGCACGTTTTTGTTAGATTTTCTTATGTTCGTTTGTGTCCTGTGCTATGTTCAGGCAGCCATGATTAGATTTTCTTTCGTCCGTCTTAATGTAAAACGCACTTAGAAATGGCAATAGCAAGTATAATTTGATTGACTCTATCATGCATACGAGATCGTCGGAACGAATAGCAGGGACAAACATAACTTGGTACTAGTACATCATTCATTAAGGGGAGGAAGTGAACTCAAACAATGCAGCAAGTATATTAATGAACCAGAAAAACCCTTATCGCTCCTTTGAGTTCACAATGCTGCCGAAAAGGTAGAAGTACCCTAACATTTTATGGTGTAACCAAACAATTAAAAACAATGGCAGTTATTCAACAGAAAATTTGAAAAAAAATCCTCATTATGGATGCCCAATTCTATTATGAACCTAGTGCGGCATATGTTAAACTGTCCCTATTTCTTTCTTTGACCACAAAATGGAACCAGCTTATGACAATTTGTTAAAAAACGAAAAGGCATAATAATGTGAACAATTACAATCTCCACATCATCCCACCCAGCCAAGCATTGTAAGTCCCAAATCAGATGAGGCATAAGTTTTACATTGGAGGCCGACCAGCACCAAGCAGCTGTCCAACTAGATTAGTTACCTGCAAACAACAAAAAATTCAAATATATGCACATTAAAATATTTATATAATAAAACCACCATTTCTAAAATTATTTATAAAAAAAACACCATTCGCACAAATCAGCAGTAGCAAAATTGTTTATGAAGTAAAATACGCAAGATTTATTAATTTTTATTCATTCAACCAAAAGCATCACTTGATAAAGGGCACTACTTAATTTATATAAAAAATATTACTGTAAAAGAAAATTGCTATCCCGGTAGTTTTAAGATTTGACCAAAGAAATTATTTAGAGAACTTCACTGACAATAGATAAGACATTAAAATAGACGTAAGAAATCAAATGACTGAAAGAACAAAGAAACCATAGCACCAAATTCATAAGAAAACAGATTGACAACTTACATGCCAGTATTTTGAGACACAGCGATCAATGCAACTGTTTTCACCCATATTTAACTCAGCCTCCTTGTACCTGGATGATTTGACAAATTCAAATTCACTAACTTCAGTATTAACAATAAAATGACCTAAAAGTAAAATGCCACACATCTTTCATACAGGTCCATAGAACATAAAAAGAGAAAAGAAAAGAGTTCTCATACTTCTTCTCAACGCACTTGTTGAAACATGTGTGGGTAAGCCTGAATATGAAAAAAAACAACCAAAATCATTAATGAAAACTGGATAACCACAACAGCTAAAGTATTAGAGATGGAAAATTTCATATACCAAATTTACATTCACAACCTAAATAGATGTGCTTAGCTAAGTGTATAACACAAGGGTACTAAATTGCTCGCAGAATTACACAACAACACTAACAAGTCAGGTAGCTTTGGAAGTATCAATCATAAGCCTTTTTTTTTCTTTTGTGCACCACCGTACATGCTCACGAAGTATGAAAATAGAAGTGAAGCAGGCAAGCGCAAAGAATTGCTCTAACTAAAGGAGCAGAGCTTGAAGAATTCAGATAATAAGCCTTGCAAAAACCCCACATTCCTTAAAAAACCACATTGGTATACCGTGACATCTAACAACACCACGCCGAGAACTTACTTGTTAAACAACTCAACCCTGTACTCCATCTCCTTCTCTGCCATACCAAAAATCTGCAAAATTTGTGAAAAACAAACTTAAAGTCATTCCAAAACTCAAGATTATTTCAAAAGCACCACTCTTAACACTTTTAGGACAATAATTCATAAGAAAAAGATTGTTAATCCATAAAAATGAACAACGTTGTTGCTTCCTAACTCCTAGGAAATGCCTTGGTTTCACTAAGGCTAAACCCGCCATCATTGACCATTTACAGAACATGACCAAATTTGGTTACACCCAAGTTTACAGAAGATGCAAGTTCTAAATACCCATTTAGCATCTGATCCATGAAATCCCAAAACTTGCCCCAAAATCCGATCTTTGGCACAAATAAAATTTCAATCTAATAATTCAATTGCTTGACACTGTCCAATAGGTAGAAACTAAAAGACAATGAAGCAAAGGGTGCTTACCTGTTCCTTGTCCACAGCCGTCGGCGCATTGTTAGGAGCAGCAGCCATTGGACCCTGAAAACCCCAAATAACTTAACACAGATTCCTTCAAAACCAAAACCAAAATGGAAAAAATTAGCGGAGAGGATTTCAGGAGTCTTACTCAGTGAGATGGAATTCAAAGTTGGCTGATTGGTAGCTCTAGATGTGGAGGATTTTGAAGAATCCGATTTGTAGGCAAAGCAGGAAAAATGAAAATCTTACCGAGGTATATGCACGATTTAGGGTTTTAGGAGCGAATCTGGGGTGTATATGAGATAGACGGGAGCGCAAACCAGTTATGTTGCGTAAAGCCCGAAAAACAGCGGATTACTGCCCCACTCTTTTTATGTTTGGTACTGAAGTAGTGGATAATTTCACAAAGGCCCTAAGGTGGGCAGGACCAGATAATTTTTTTATAACTTTACAAATAGAAAAGCAGCCTTTTTTAATTTTTTGTTAAAGTAAGATTACCTTTTCGCTAATGTCAAGATAATTAAATTATCAAATGTCAAGTTGCTATGGAGAGAGATTAATTTTCCTAATCATACTTGAATGCTTGATTTTTACATTCGTATTCCATGTTCGCTTCTCACATTCTTCAATCTCACTTGTATGAAAAATTAAATTAAATTTTGCATATGTCTAATTTAGGGATATAATTACTTGTAAAGTCAAGTATTAGTTATGTTTTGCATATTTCTAGTTTAGAGTATAAAGAAATTTTGTTTTTAATTCCTTCAATTGGTTCCAACATTGGAATTTTCTATGAATTTCTTTCGGCCCTCCATGTAACCGAAATAAAAAAGAAAAAGAAAAAAAGGATGATGCAGAGAGTGGAGAGCATGAAAATTTGCTGTGAAAGAAATATCAAAAGTTAGAAAAACAAAAATTGGGATGCCTACACCAAGAGTCTAAGGTCAAGTAGTTACCTACCCCAAAAGTCTGCTTCAATTGCACTCCAGAGAAAAACTTTCTAATGTTCCTCGTCATTTTGTTAGGAATAACAGTTTGTAGAAAAGCCTTGAAGTTTCTAATCCATCTAACTGAAAGTGATATTTTGATCTTCTCTAACCTCACCTTTTAATGAAAATTCATATATAATCCAACAAAAGATGAATTCAAAAATGCATGAACAAAGACTTGTGCAGAAATGATAAACACAAGGTGAAACATATAATACTTCAAACATGAAATTATCAATCTCAAACAGTTGAATGTAGCCATAGCATTTGAATGAACCAAAAATTTTGAATCGATGGCATTCATGCTGGTAACGTGCGTATTACAAGGATCATTAAGAAACTAGACACTGTAATTAACCTTTTCAATGAATGAAGAAGCCATCTCAGATAACAGCCTTTCATTCGCTGGCATCATGACTTATCGGTACTAGGGCATTATGAGCATCTCCGCGAAATTTTTCCGTACAGATGAGTCTGTACCTAAACAGATATGACTTACATTCACAAAATATTTGCCAGACAATATTCCCTGAGCTCACAATGGAGATTGCAGATGGAAAACAGGATCTTACTCACTTATCCAAAAATAATATAACTTGTTATAGATAGCCAGGTAGCACCTTTTATATTACAGATGACAGAGAGCATACAAGTTTGGAACTAAGCCTCAAACAAGAATGTAGGGCCAAGTAGGACCGGGCACAGACAAGTAGCAGTACAAGCACAACAAGAATTGGAACTGCAACTTACCGCTGCCACACATTTACATATCTTTTCCCTGCTTGTGTTCATTAAAGCACTTTGAAGTGAAAAAGCCATGAGATTACAAAGGCAAAGATCATGCAGGCAAGTAGGAAATTCATAATGCGGCGGCCATGCCACATGGTTCTGGTTTCCACCAGGATCATGGGTGCTGCTGGTACTGATGGGAGTGTGGTAGTAGTGCCATTTGCCTCATTTGTCTGCTCGGTGGCAATGTTGAATGCAGTGGAGCCACAGATCTCGCAGGTTCTGCAAAATAAATAAATAAAACTATGTTTGTTAACAACAGACCAAAAGCTACCTAGTACAGGAATTGAATTGGCAATTTATCCAATCATCTTAGCTATGAAACTTCGAGCAAACACAAGACCAGATGTAGGAAAGCAAGTATTATCGGATAGAAGGCCGCTTCAATTACTTTCTTCTTATCCATTTTTTCAGTTCAATAAATATCAAAACTTAAGAAAAAACATACACAGACAGCAAAGAACATGTCACCCAGACAAACAAAGATAAGGAGAAATGTATTATGGGGCTTGTGCACAAACACAGGCCACAGTCAATTTTATAACCAACAAAACACATATATCAAGAATATAGAAGAGAATGCTTAAGTAATTGAAAACTATCTGGCTATGAATCTTTTATTTCTGTCCATGGAAAAAGTCCCGTCATCAATATGCCGTTCCATCTGCTTACCAGGATGACTAAAATCAGAATAGAACTAGCATGCCTTACCAATCCACCTATAGTACCTTCTTGTGATATCATGTGATGCAGCTTATGTAAATTATGTTTCCTCATAAAACTTGGATGTTTCATTTGCATCCATTAACTCCACACCCTAGAGAAATATTGCATCTTGTTTGTCAACAGTACATTATGTCAGTCTGTTCAGTTTGGTTTCCCAGAACTATCAACTTTGGAATTATAAAATAAATAGAAAGGATAACAGGAAAACCCACATATATTTATCTCTTATATCATATGTCATAAAGAAACTCAACTTGTGAAGGCCAAAGTTCTCAATTGGTTTACACAAACGCTAATATCATCTTTTACTGAACCCTAGGCATGACTTTTTTAAACATTTAGATCTTAATTAGCAGCATACATAACCAAACGCATGGGGGAAGATATCCACTTCTAAACATAGGAATAGAAATTCTGTGTGCTGCTGTAATTAACAAGCGCATCTTTGCTAAGAATGCTTGACCATTGGAACTCAATTCTGGCACATATAGAGAACTCTTTTAGCTTGCATTCGACCCACACTCTCCACTACTATTAATGCTACAGAAACCGTGATATAAAAACTCTAAACCAATAATGATACATATACTTGGGATTCAATGGATCGTTCAATTGGCGACTACAAGATTTGTTCTTCTTCTATATATTTAATATATGCCTTCTATTCTACATGTGATCCGTCTCATTCAGCTTGCCAATAAGAAGCAAAACAACAAAAACAAAGGTGACTATTAGATGAAAGAAAAGAAGCTACTTGGCTAGTATGCATTTCAAAAAGCTGACCTCAGAGAAGCAAGAAGCTATGTACTGCCAAGATGCTAATCTGTTGTATTATTCAACAAAACTAAGGATGCTTATAGAATGATCATAGTTTGAAGTAAAACTACCTTAAAAGTGAGAGATTGACTCTAGAGAAACTATTTGCATCCATGTGCTTGCACTTCAATGCAGAGACCGGTGAAAATAGAGGGGGGACGGGGAAAGGACAACTTAGTTGTTTTTGGTCTTAAAAAGTAAAATTTCAACACAAACAAGCCGATTTATTCCATAAGGTGCATTTGGGAGGAACATTAAACACTCAAACCAAAAAAGAGAAACATCCAGAATCCAGCAAACGGGTGTTTAGAATTTCTAAAAAAAACACCAAAAACCAAAGAAAATAAGGAAAGGAATTCAGAATTCCTCACAAGCTTACTAATTTAACATGAGAAAAAGTTTGTACTCACGTATCACCCTTGATCTTGAACCAAGTCTCAGCACATTGCTTATGAGCAGCACCCAAATCACCCTTGCAAGAGCAACCCAAGTCAATTGGGATCCCATCTGGGCCACCACCCTCCAAACCCAGATGGCAAATTCTGCAATTTCTTTCAACTTTACTCAAATGCACCACCTTCAACTCCAAAACCCCACTCTCCAAATCCACCTCCAGAGAGCAATTTGAGTCACAAGAGTCCCTCTGAACATTGCCTGAAACAGACACCCCAGAAAGCTGAGACTGAGGCCCTCCTCCTGCGGTGGACTCAAGCATGGAGTGCCAAGACTGGTCGTCCGAGTCATCGGAGGCTGACAAGTCACTGCCTCCGCTGACTGAATGGCGGTAATGGGTAGCCTCAGCAGCAGCTGACATTTGAGAAACCCAGAAACAGAAATGTCATGAAATGGTGGAGGAAAGTATTAAAGTTGCGGTCTTTGGGGTTGAAGGGTGTGTTTAGGAACAGCAAACATGGTGGGGTTGTGGAGTAGGTGGCGTTTGTTTTCTCTCTTTATCAAATATCAATGTCTCTCTCTCTTCTCTCTCCTCTCTCTGTCTCCCTCGATCACTGTCTTTGTTTGTGTGTCAGTTTCGAGCAATGTTGTTGAAATGAAAGAAAAAGAAAACGAAAGAGAAGACTAGAGAGAGCCCCGGGGCCAAGCCAAGGCGAATTATGAGGAGGCTGGTGGGGCAGACTGCACTCAACACAGATATGCCTACCAGTTGTGGGACACACATCACAGACACAGTGATAGAGAAAGCGACACAAGTAAAGATCGAGGGTGTAGGGCTTTTCTTACCCTTTGTTTTCTATACTAATTTGATTTTCATTGGGTTTCATTGCTAATGAAAATAAGGCAGGTGTTATTTGTATTTTACTTTACAACAGAAAACTTTCTGATATTTCGTTATGTCAAATGAGTTGTTTGCTTATAAGCAATTCTATATTGAGTATTGACTATACTTTTCACTTACCAAATTAACAAATTTGCTTTAGATATAGCTTGGCATGGAAATTTGCATCATAGATTCATAGCCATAGGGTGGTCACTGTTTAAGCTTTTACAGGTTCCAACCAAATCTGTTTATATCCCAGAGAGAGCTTATTGATGTGCCCAATTTAACATGGCACACTTCCATTTTCTCCTTCTACACTTCTCCCCTTGTTTTTGTCCCTTGATAAAATAATAAAAATCACTACCCAACCCATGTTAAAAGTGGGCACAAGCTATATATATATACAGATTTGGTTGGAACTAGCTAAAATGCATTGCGATCACAACATATTATGTCTTCTAGTTTCTTTTTCTTTCTATACACACAGCAGAAGCATTATCCCTAACCAAAGGATACATTTTTCTTTCTTCTATTTTTCTTTTTTGTTTTGTAAGAAAAGGTTATGTTGCAACACAGTAGCCCAGTGGAAAAGGGCATTTACTTACATATCAGAAGTCTCAAGTTCGAACCTCCATGGCACCTTAGTAGTGTGTGTGAGAAACCCTCTTTCTTATCTAGATTAGACTGTCGCTTGTACTTTTAAAAAAAAAGTATCTTTAGAGTATATTCCATCAAAATATGCTTATAGTTTCCAGTCAAACAAGCAAAGCGTATAAAACCCATATCAGCAACATCCTGAGGCCACACTCATCGTGTCCATGGATCCAAGCCCGTGAATGCTGACATTTCCAGGATTCCAAGATAGCATGACATGATCAGTACTTTGATGATTCAATTTTATACTGGCCATTGCTTGGGACGCACAAGGAAAATCTTGTCACATGCTTGGCAGATAAGCACTAGCAAAGAGTAGGTATAATCAGACACCTTACCACTGCTTCAAGCCTGAGAAAGATGATTTCCAGAGAGCATGAAATGATACTATTTTCAACGTAAAAGAAAAGGTTAATAACAACACCCTACATGTAAGAATTTCTCATCAATTGTGATTGATAACAAATTATAGTGCCACATGATAGTAGCAAAGATGCAAATATTATTCCCTTCCTCTTACATCCATCATTCAACATCAATATAGCAACTTGGAAAAAATATTAAGTTCTAAAAGATAATCAGACACCATCCCGACAGCATTCATGCCATAAGAAGAAACAGAACCAGGCACCAAATCCAACGTGAGAAATATTGATAAATAAAAAACAGACACCAATGTGCTCAATCCTTCTTTCTGATAAAACATTTCCAATTCGCATTGCCGTAAGCTTATTCTAGCTTCAATGCACAAGGAAGGATGTTACAGTGGAGCGTTAAATATACTAAACTGAAGAAAGAAAAAAAATTACCATATCTAACCAAAAGTTATAACAATGGAGGATACAACCAATTAACTCAAAAGGAACATCCTAGTATGACAGATCAGACTACATCTTCCCAAAAAATGGAGGAAACGCATCAAGCTGCTTGAACTTCAGCTGCTGGAGCACTTTCTGTAGGTTTAGTCACACTTGGAACACTTTCAGGCGACTTTGAGTTTGGAATGTACCTCCAACCACGCTTGTGGACTCCACTTATTTTCTTGGGAGCATCTGCAGCTGGCAAGCCTGCAACAAATTCTACTATATCAACTTCCATATAAATGAGAATAACTTGAAAATAGATAAACCTAATCCGAAAAATGACCGCAT
Source organism: Prunus kanzakura (assembly GCA_020521455.1). Classification (NCBI taxonomy): domain Eukaryota; kingdom Viridiplantae; phylum Streptophyta; class Magnoliopsida; order Rosales; family Rosaceae; genus Prunus; species Prunus kanzakura. Next base: position 5,234,209 of record BPUM01000784.1, read on the forward strand.
ATTATTTTAGCAATTCTTACTATCACAACTACAATTCAACACAGAACTCTAATGAATTAGCCATTCCTAAGCATAAATGACAGACAAATACCGAATTAAGTCTCTATAACAAAAAGGAACCTCTTATTCATGTCTGTAGGTGCTCATACATTACATTTGATTATGCAATCGCATATATGGAGGGGGCCAATGTCACTTACGAAGCACATATTTCTCACTTATAATTGAAATCAGGATGCATGTTCAGTCACAAATACAAATGCTGTGGCCAGGAAAGTGCATGTTCACTCTCTTATGTAACAATGCCAACTAGTTCCCTTGGCAGTTCTTTGAACTAAATGACCATTTAGGAGTCAGGACACTTTATTTTCAATTGAAGTTAAAAAGACAAGAGTTATCAGATATTGAACAACGGAATGCAGCCAAAACCAGGTATACAGATTACGTACAGATTACACATACATGATACATAGCATTGAATCGATGATATCAACCACAAACAGAACACAAATATTAATCAGATTAGTAAGCCCAATTCAGTAACCTCGATACTTCACAAGCACAAATGTTCAACTGGTAAACTATGATATACTTGAGTCACTTCTTTAGCCAGACATGGCTAAAAAGTAAGTGATAAAACCCTTGTAAAAGGTATAATCCTTTATATAGTCATAAGGGCAAGTATTAGTGATACAAATAAAAACTTCAATTGAGAAAAAAAAAATGTCACTTCAATGAAATATAAAACCCATCACTGACCTTCCTTATGAACGATGCCCCATGCTTTGCCATGCCTACCATCCTGCAAAAAAATTCAACCAAAAAAAGCATAAACCCTAAACCATTAAACCCATAACAATAAAAAGCAAACTGAATGAACATTTTCATATCTAACTACGCCCAATCAAATGCAAAAGCAGAAAGCTTAGAGGCACAAAATCCCAACTTTTTAATCAGTCCCGCATTTTCTCAGTAATAAAACAAGCAAAAACCAAAAATAAAGAAAAATTCGAAATCGAGCAATACTTAAAAGAGAGACCTTGTAAAGATTGATTTTGGTGATCTGGTAAGAGACGCCGACCCAGTGAGTCTTGGCCATTTGGTACCCTAATCCCCAGTTGGGCAAAAACTGGGCCACCTCAAACAGGTTCTTCTTCTTCTTGCGCTTGGGTTTCTTCGAAGCCGAAGAAGAAGGAGAAGCAGCAGCAGCAGCAGCAGTAGGGTTTTCGGAAGCAGTGCTGAAGCTTCTGAGGAGGCTCGATGTGAGCCTCCATAGTTTTATGGTTCGATCCGTTACTGCTCTGTTTGCGAGATTGCTCGCCATTTTCAAGTTCGCTTCTCACTCTCTTTTCTGTGTTATGATACGGCTTCAGTTGGGTTGCTCGTTGCTTTGCGAGGAGGCGAAAAATCAATTGAGAGGTTTGTCATATTCCGGAATGACCCCGTAAATTTTCTTAAATGGGTTATGACCCCAATTTTCTATCTTATTTTTCTCAAATATGTAAAAATAAATAAACAATCGCATTGGTGATTATGACTTCTGTGGGTGAGTCTGAGTTGGTATAGATTTCAATGAAAAATTGTCCACAGCCTCTCACGGAGAAATTTTAAATTAACTTTATTTTTTTTGAAAGAACGTGAAAAATTACCAGATCACTTTACATTCAAGGAAATTCCCATGTGCAATTAGTGTATACGATGTTCCCATTACAACAAGAAATTGTACAGCAAGTGAAACTGTGATAGTAAATCTTTGAACGTAACATAACTCTGCGTCACGGTGCAGCAATGCATCCTTGTTTCTATTCTCTCTCTCTTCCACATGACCAAAGGTTCTCTCATCTGAGTGGGGGTATTGGAAAAATTTCTCTTGCATATGCAATTTTTAAAGGAGTTTTTGTATAATAATATGTCATGGTAAACTGCCGAATTGCCCCCTGAACTTGTACATAACTATCAATTTACCTCCAGACTTTTTTTTTTAGCGAATTAAAGGCTCAAATTAAATTTTATTATCAATATTCCCCCTGCCGTCTAAATCATCAACATTTCATCCAATTTGCCGTTAAATATGAGGGCAAATTGGTCATTTCATATGTTAAAAATAATTAAATACTATAAAATACAATAGTATGACATATAAAATTAAAAAAAAATCATTTTAATAAAACCCTTTCTTCTCTCTCTCTGCAACCAAACCTTTTCTTCCCTCTCTCCCTACGACCAGTGGCGGATCCACCATGGGGTCAATGGGGTCAGACGACCCCATGGCAGATCTGGACTTTAGTGTTAGGGACTGGTTTATGCCCTTGGAAGCCATGGAAATGACCCCATGGAGAAGAAGAAGCTTCGGTGGCTGGGGTTCTTTTCTGTTTTTTGTTTTTTTTAAAAACTGCTTTGCAAAACGACGTTGTTTTGGGCAATGCATTTTTTTTAAATGACCTAGACAAAACGACGTTGTTTTGGTCTAGGACTTTTAAAAAAAAAAAAAAAAACGGGCTGCAGCTTCTTAATAGCACACAGACCCGAAAACAGACCCTCCAAACTCCAAATTTTCATATTTCTCCTCCCTAACCCCAATCTCCCCAAGACCTCTACCACCATCTCCTCCCTTGCCACCGCCGCCAAAAGAAGTCGAGGAATTCGTCTTAAAAATACTATCGTTTTAATTATGAGTGAAAGTACTATCGTTTCATTTTCAATATTTTTTTCATCTTAAAAAATTATTTGGTAGTTTACACTATGACCCCATGAGTGGTCATTCCTGCATCCGCCACTGCCTTCGACTCCCTTCTCTCTATGCAACCAAACCCTTTCTTCCCTCTCTCCCTACGACTCCCTTTCTCCGCGACTCTGCCCTCTCTATCGATCTCTTTGCCCTTTCTTTATCTCTCTCTCTCTCTCTCTCTCTCTCTCTCTCTCTCTATGCAACCAAATCCATCAGCCCCCACCCTCCAAACAGCCCCATTTTATTCAGATCTTGAATCCATTGATGAGTTGTGCGATTTAGGGTTGAGATTTTGGGAGAAGGGGCAATGAACTTGTGAGGTGAAGAGGTCTGGACCTTTAAGGTTGTGGGGAAAAAATCAAAGGGGAAAGGGCGCAAATGGGTTTGCGGTGGTTATGGGTTCGTGGGAGGGAGGGGGGTTGGGGTTGTGGGTGAAAAAAAATCTGGGTTCGTTTAGGGGGTGGGTTTGTGTGGGTTCTGGGTTCATTGTGGGGTGGGTCTGTGATGGGGGATGGGGGGAGCTCGAATGGGAGAGAGAGAGAGAGATGAGCTTGAGAAATTGCTTTGGCAAGAAAAAAAAAATGGTGGGATTTTGTTGCAGATCAAGGGGGGAAAGGTTGGAGAAGAAGACGTAGGGGGTGGGGTGGGTGGGTCCATAAGATTTTTTTGTCTTTCTTTTCTTTAATTTTTTCAAAAAATATATATTTTTCTTTAATTTTTTTTTAAAATATTTTTTTTAATGATTTGACGGATTATTGGATGACATGTTATTGATTTGAATGGCAGAGGGGAAATTGAGAATAAAATTTAATCCAAGTCCTTAATTTTGTAAAAAAAAAAAGTCAAAGGGTAAATTGATAATTAGGTATAAGTTCAAAGGGCATTTCGGCAGTTTTTAAAATGAATTTTTGAATAAATATCTCATTTTTAAAGCCTTTTAGGACCCGTTTAATATCCTACTTGAATCCAATTTTATAAACTCAAACAAATTTTCATATGAAGAGCCTAATATCTTGTAACTTTAATTTTGGTGTTGCTTTGATAAAGAGAAATGAAAGCTCATACACTAAACTTTAACAACCAAAGAGAAAGGATGGGTCTTCCGACTATAGAGAGAGAGAGTAGGCGACAGTGAAGTTGTAAAAACACCAAACAATACTACTAAGGAGAGAGATGAGTAAAGACCAAAGTTGCTAGAAAGCAAATATCACTACCACAAATCCATAATGTTGAAATAAGCAAAGTTACAGCAAAAGCAGCAACTGGAAGTTGATATTGAAACTTGTCCCACAAACACTCAACCAGAAATTCATTCACATACTACATAAAACACTAACTGGAATGTTGATATTCAAAGGAAACTACTGCTTGATAGAAATTACATTTCCTCCTCATACTCCCCTTGCTCATCCTCGTATTCCTCCTCATCGGCTGTTGCATCTTGATACTGCTGGTACTCAGAAACCAGATCGTTCATGTTACTCTCAGCCTCAGTGAACTCCATCTCGTCCATACCTTCACCTGTGTACCAATGCAAGAAAGCCTTCCTCCTAAACATGGCAGTGAATTGCTCACTCACCCTCCTGAACATCTCCTGGATGGATGTCGAGTTCCCGATGAAAGTTGATGCCATCTTCAGCCCAGTTGGTGGGATGTCACAAACTGTTGACTTCACATTGTTGGGTATCCACTCAACAAAGTAGGAAGAGTTCTTGTTCTGCACATTCATCATCTGATCATCAACTTCCTTGGTGCTCATCTTACCACGGAACATTGCTGATGCTGTTAGATAACGTCCATGTCGTGGATCAGCAGCACACATCATGTTCTTGGAATCCCACATTTGCTGAGTGAGCTCTGGAACAGTCAGGGCTCTGTACTGCTGAGAACCTCTTGAAGTAAGAGGAGCAAAGCCCACCATGAAAAAGTGAAGACGCGGGAAGGGGATCAGGTTTACGGCAAGTTTGCGCAAGTCAGAGTTGAGCTGTCCAGGGAACCTTAGGCAGCATGTAACTCCAGACATAGTTGCAGATATCAAATGATTCAAATCACCAACTGTAAAACAGCAAAGCAGAGGAGATGATATCAGCTTTTATGCTCCTTTTAGGAAACAAAAGGGGCAATATAACGCAAGTTCATAGAGTATTTACTATCACAAGCACACACAACAGACAACTCATGCTTTCAGAACTCCGACAAAGAAAGAAAGATTAGATCATCCATTGCTTGCCAAAACTCATTTTTCATCGGAGACTAAACGACAACTAAATACTTTTAGAAGTAACTAACATCAACAGGAATGTATTTTAACCTACAAAATATGCATCATCATCGGCACATACAACAGACAACTCATGCTTTCAGAACCCAACAATAAAAACATTCAATGTCGCCAAAACTCATTTTGCAGAAAATGAATAGCAGCTAATTACTCTTAGAAGTAGGAGCAATCAATATGACCATATCATATATTTGACATAACTCAGAATGAAAACACGTTTGTCATCTTTCCTTAAAATTACCGAAGCATGCTTGAACCTTGAATTCATGCTGCAATAAATCATCTATGCCAGTACCATCATGCATAATTTATTCTTCTAACAAAGAGCTATGTTACATGGATGATCTTGACAGAACTTGACATGTAGATCCAGAGTAAATCAAGATACATAATCATAAAATAGCATAAGAACGATCCATCCAAACAACCGCGAAGATATGAAGGAACTTACAGCTGGGAGTGGTGAGTTTAAGTGTACGGAAGCAGATATCATAGAGGGCTTCATTGTCAAGCACCATACACTCGTCTGCGTTCTCCACAAGCTGATGAACTGACAGAGTAGCATTGTAAGGCTCCACGACAGTATCAGAGACCTTGGGAGATGGGAACACAGAGAAGGTCATCATCATCCGATCTGGGTACTCCTCCCTAATCTTAGAAATCAGAAGCGTTCCCATTCCAGATCCAGTACCACCACCCAACGAATGGCACACCTGAAACCCTGCAACACCAAATCACAAATCACAATTAGGGTTTTACCAAACCAAAATTGAAAACCCCAAATCGCAAAAATCTCACTAATTACAGTTAGGGTTTGGTCATTTCTGTGTTCATACATACCTTGCAAACAGTCACAATTCTCCGCCTCTTTGCGAACCACATCTAGAACCGAATCGATCAACTCTGCACCCTCAGTGTAATGGCCTTTAGCCCAGTTGTTTCCAGCACCCGATTGACCGAAAACGAAGTTATCAGGTCGGAAGATCTGGCCATATGGCCCAGATCTGATGCTGTCCATGGTGCCAGGCTCCAGATCCATGAGCACAGCTCGAGGAACATATCGACCACCACTGGCTTCGTTGTAGTAGACGTTGACTCGCTCGAGCTGAAGCTCAGAGTCGCCATGGTAGCGCCCGGTGGAGTCTATGCCGTGCTCGGCGCAGACCACCTCCCAGAACTTGGCTCCGATCTGGTTACCGCATTGGCCTCCCTGGATGTGAAGAATCTCACGCATTTTCGGTTCTAGGGTTTTGCGGCAGGTAGAGAGAGATCGAGATCGAGAGGAGAGAGAGAGAGAGAGAGAGAGGCGCAAAGGTGAAAATGAGGAGGGTAGGAGGAGAGAGTGAGAGGGGGGGCCTCTATATAGAGAGAGTGAGCTGTAACCCTATAACGGCTCTTTGCTAATTTTATTTTTTTGTTTTTTTGGGGGTTTTTGATTGGCTGTTTAAGTTAAATATCTTCCACGAGAATCAACGGCTGGATGGGTGCCATTTCATTTGATGGTTGTAAAAACGGTTTAAATTTTTGAGAGCCCATACGAAGTTTTTGAATTTAGAATTTGCAGATACAGCTGGATACGATTGGGCCCCACTGGTTTTGTTTTGTTTACGACGCTGGATCCGGAAGAGAGAAAAGACTGAACTGCCCCCTCACCGATCTGGTGGTTAATGAAATTTAAAAAGCTTCTGCCGCCTCGAGCTTCGTGACAAAAAGCTTATTCGTGATCTGATACAGCGAGGGGGACTGGCTTTGCGTGAACCCCAGTTTTCGAACTGTTATAATTTACACATCAAAAAATAAAAATTAGTATAACACTATATCGGGTGAAAGGACCTCAATTACCTCATAAAATGAAAGGATTTTAATTACCTCAATTACCCCATTGGAGCACAGCTTGCTAATTTTTTTCTCTTTCTTCTCTCTCGGATTACTTACATTTAATTTATATTTCATGTCATGTGATTTCATTAAAATAATAATAATAAAGAAAAATACAGTCAAGTGGATGCACATGATAATATGACACCCCTCGATATAATGAGAGGAAGATTACTATATAACCAGCGGCTTTACTCTTTTACCCTCAGATAACAAATGGTAATTTCTTTCAAAGATTAATTAATTAAGGGCATTTTTAGAAAATTTCAAAATTTAATGATAATGACCTTGAATTATTGCCCACGCAAGAAAAGGATCCAAATTCAAACACATCAAACTCGGAGCGCTTTGCTGTGAAAAAAGTAAACCTATTATCTTGGTAGCTTTTTTGCAGAGCTAAAAAAAGTCACATAGTTACACTAGAGCAAAAATTGACAAGGCAACAAATATATATATATATATATATTACAGTAAAGTTAATTTTATTCTTACTTTTAGAGAGGGAAATTAACAATACATGTGCTGGAAACAAAACCTATTCTCACTCCAGGGTCTCTCTCTCTCTCTCTCTCTCATGGAGATCCCATGACCAAGCAGCGTCTTAGAAAATCAAAAACTAAAGCTTTACATCATATTCCTATACAAATATATCAACCCATGATTGTGATAAAATTGCAGATGAAACGAAGCCCTTGAAAAGCATTAAAGTTTTGGAAGGTAGGGAACAACATCCATAGCTTGACTGAACGAACCTCCTCATCTCTCTCTACACAGCTTGGGGAGACCCACAGACACCCTTCAAGAATAAGCTAGCACTAGATAAAAACAGTAAGCATCCTTCATTGTACGTTACATAAGTAATCAATCAAGCTCTCTGCCTAAGCAATCATCATACCATCTCACCTAGCTTTCACCATATTACAATTTTTCCGGTTTTTCTTTTTCTCGGATGGGGACCTTATGTGTTATTCTTGTCAGTCATAAGCTACACTTATATTTCCTAGTCCAGCATTACTTAAAACATGAGTGTGACAAAAGCAATAAAATCCAAAAGTTACTTGAGTTCATGTAAAAATTAAGCATCTAGAGCAGGTGCAGGTTCCAAATCGTGTTTTTTTTTTCGGTTAAATAAATATTGTGTATTTTATTCAGTGTAGTTATCATTTAAGTTGCTCAGTTCTGCATTATTCATTGGATTGCATGCAAATTGGCAACGCTTTGGCATATGCCTCTGATCACAAAAGCCCTGCACTATTATAACGAATTTTCTGGGCTTGAAAGCATGATCATCCCTTAAAGTTTTCCTATTTCAGAACGTACCCAAATCACCCATAAAAGTTATGGTAATCTTGTTGAATAAAACTAAGATTCCAGTGTACTCAATGAAAGTGGGAAAGAGAAGGAAAAAACCAATTTCTTCTTCTTTAAGTTTGAAGGAAAACAACATGAAGGACAAGAGAACGAGGTGACTGCAAGTGAGATGAAACATGCATTGCGAATATATGCTTTCTGAAATAAATAAAATATATTGCTAGTAAATCATAAATTTTAGAGTTCATTATGAAACATGTTCATGATCATGTCAACATCATCGCACAAATGCAGAAAAATATAAATAAGCTTACTCCATTATGAATTTAGAGCTTCTTAGCGTTGACAGTAGCATTCCAATATGTGAAAAAAGGTACCCTATTTCCCTAATTTCATGTGTAATATCCAAATCAAATTCCCTTATAACCAGGAAGGTTAAAGAAATCTGTTCACTCTTAGAAGAGGTAAAAACAGTCTTTTAGTTTGAGTCTAAAACCAACCATACGAAACAGAATTTGCCTATCTAAAATGCAAGAGAAGAAAAGTTACGAAGGCTACTTAGACAAACAAAAATACTCTTAACAGGTCTGCAAAACGAATACAATACAAGCATCAAGGAAAAGTTTGAGACTGCAATTGGGTATCTTTTGATATGCAGTAGTTGTGGTGATTCCTTTGAAGTTCCCCAAAGAAAAAGAAAGAAAGAAAGGAAAAATCTTCATGAACAAGAGAAACTCTTTAGTCATATCAGGAGATCTTTTGATGGTGTTAGACAAAAGAAACGCTCAGACTTTTTCTTTCTTCTTTTTATGAGAAACACTCTTAAGGTTTTCATGGATTAATAATTTAAAAGAGCCATCAAAGTATTCCCCTTCACAGTCCAAGATAATTTTTTTTTTTTTACAATTATGAAAAAAAACATAAGACTGCAAGTTTTTCTGATATGTAAGAAATTTAAAACAGTTCCAAAGATGCATCACCCAAGTGTCAAAAACAAAAGAATGAAATTAATCCATGAAATGCAACGGTAAAATTAAAAACAGCCATCAGCCTGTCATTATGCAATATGCTAGATAAGTCTTGAGCCCTACCACTAACAATTCCAGTACACATACAATAATTTAAGCCTATGGCTTCTTAAAGCTAGTATCTAAAGATGAAAGGCGATCAAATTTACAACCCTCCTAAGTTTCCTAAGGTTATCCTAGCCCGTCAAAGGATGTACCGATTGTATTCACAATAGTAAATATGTAGAAACAGATAGAACCCCCAACATATCAGCATGACAATGAAATCAACACTAACAAGCAAATTTTGCCTCAAAATAAAATCTGTACATTGAACACAATCTTACCACATCAAAAACAGATGACAGAGTTAACCTCTCTGCTAAACTTTCAGCCCTTACGTAGTCTGCTTCGCCGAAAAAAGACAGGTCGAATTGAAAAGATCTATTATAGAAAAGAGAAATTCCACCAAAAATAAAAATCAACTATAAAATCGACCTTAGAAGCTAAAAATAATAAAGAATCAATAGTCAATTCAGCTAAAAGAGAAATAGCAATAAAGATTAAAAAAATTGAACTCGCGAAATTTCTCATAAAAGCCTTTCCATATGTAAAAATAATGAGACAAGATCTACCTCCAGTTACTAGGTAAACAAACAGAAACTCGTTATAATAATTCAGGAGCATCTCTGCAGGAGCATTTGGTTTAGGTTCTAGTTAGTTTGGGGTTTCAGTTTTATGCTTATCTTTTATTTGTCTTGTTTGATTTTTATGTTTTATGTTGTTTGTAGCTTATAGTATTTCTCCTAGTCTCTTTTTAATAGTCAGGCAATAGTCATGTGAGTAAGTATTTTCGGAGGCTAAGATTGACTTGTTATTGAAGTAATTAAGGGCTAGGATGCTAGGCTTGTAACCCTAGTATACATACCCTATTTAGAGGCTTTTTATGCAGTCTTTTGTCCCACAAAATCAGAATGTAGTCTCACTTTGGTATCTTTGCCCTATAACTAACACATCAACATTCCAACTATGGATCCTATTGCTTTCCTTCTCTGTTTCTTATTGATTTAAACATCTCGTAGCTTTCTATCTCTTGTTTTGACCATTATTTAGTGCTTGATATCCCTTCTCTAGCGTGGTTTTGTACTGCTACAGCAACCAGACAGCAGCTTCTGCTTCTGCCCTACACCAAATAGCATTCCTCTTGTCCAACATCAATGTATCCTATGCTGACGGCATCAGCCATATCCGATAGTACTAGACCAGTAAAAGTAACAAGCAACTGCAGAATATACAGCTTAATTGTGTTTGCCAGATTGTTCAATTGCTTAAGTTGACCAATTTCCAACCAATATGGCCAGCAGAGCAAATATTTGTCTCATAGCCTAGTTTATCAGCAAAACAATATCCTTCAAATAAATGCTGATTCACAAGCCACAAAATAAAGATAATAAAATCATAGATAGTAGGTATGTAGTCCAACAAACAACAGCATGAAGCTATCTCTGCTAACTACTAAAAAAAGAAAAGAAAAAATAAAGCTTCTAAGATGTACGATCATAGTCTCAAAATACCTAATTCCTTAGGCTCTCTCACTTTTTTCTCAAGAGTCACTTGAATTTTCCCTGTATAATCTACATAGTAAAGTACACTATAGTCATTGCCTTCTATAGGCCTATACACCCCAAATATTGAGTTTTAAAATCTACTACAGTACTAGAGATTAACAATTATTTGTCAGTAAGTTTGATCAATTTAGAGAAACTCCTTATATCTTTGCAAACATCCTTTTAGCACCTCCAACTAAGCTACAATTGAGAACAATCGGGGTGAAATGTTAGTAAAAAAATTAATAACTACTCTGCTTAACATGGTCAGTTCAATTTCTACCAATTAAGTACCAAGGATGAGGTTGATTAATTAATATCATACTACATACAGAAGTGCCTCTGCTCATAATAAAAAGAAGAAACAATTCAGACAGCATCGTAGATACTTCTAAAACCTGAAATCAGGTATTGTTGCCAACTGTAATGACAATAATGTAAAATTACAAAGTTATATACAATATAAAGGAAAATACTTATATTAGAGAGCTTTAATGTTCAAGGTAATGTCCATGTTTTGAGAGCTGTGTAGCAATGAGATCCTTTCTAACAAAAAATACATATCTGAACTACAGAACATGATAAAAACGACAAAGCCATCACTAGACCACCATCGGATTCTTTATTATCACAATAGTTCTAACAGATCTGGAACACAATACAGAATTTTGTTGATTCATTCCGGATTCTATCATCTCCTGTTGTACCATACTTTAATATTCCAGGATCCACTCATTCTAAAAATTCATCACATCAAGTTTTCCTGGCTAATAATCTTGTAAAATTCCAACTTTTTCATCGCACCGAGTATAACGAACAAAACATGAACGAACTTGAAATATAAGAATTGGAAAGGTAAAAGATACATTCAAGAATGCTATAAACCAAATGCCATCTCAGCTCCAAATGCAAAAGAAGTGATAGCAGTATACCACTTTTGAATTTCTAATGATGATAATGTCAACAGAAAACAATCCTAGTGAGAATAGAAAACTTGAGAGTCAAAAACCAACAAACTTAACTGCCATTGAACTCCAGTTCCAAATACCATCTCCATTAACATGGCAGCAACCTGAAATGACAAAACTAGCATGAACCACCCCGAATGTAGAAAAAAGAGGCATGGAAGGGTGCATCACCTATATTGCTAACGCAATAATACCAAAGAAACAATCGGACCCCAAGTGAAATGAAACCAAAGAGATCCACATTGCAGCACACCATCATCAATCAATGCTTTTCTCCCCGGCCCTCAATACTGGAATTTTTGACTTGTTTGCATCCTCTAATAAGGACTGATCACCAGAGGTTCTACAAAGAGAAGAAAAACAAAATTTAAAAAAACACACACACAACCAGACTTCTAAACCATAAATGGAAAAGAAAAATAGATAAAAGAAAAAAAAAAATCAAATATGATGTCAAGCAGTAACTATGATATGCACGGAGAACTTACAGTTTCTGCTTTTTAGCATTCTGCTTAATGCTTCGTACCATATCCATAGCCATCTTCTGGTGCTCCCTTGTTTGTGAATGCAAGTCCAAGCCTTCCACTGTTTCACAATCAACTTTACAGATCCGACACCACCCCATACTAGCTGGCTTCCTTTTCCTTGAGTGATCAAAAGACTCCAGATCTCCCTGAAGATATCCATAACATCAAAAAGTCGAACTTAAAAAACAAATAAAAATAAAGTATCCCAATAGGAGCTCTACTAACATAGTGCATCACTTCACACACATAATTCAAATGACTGAAGCAAATACTTAACTGTATAAGTTCCATCATTTGGAAATCTCTGAAGTGAAAAGCTGCTTCGAAATCCAGGCTCACCAAGGCGAGGATGATTGGGCTTGTTGCCTCGAAATGACTCAAAGTTCCCAGGCCCAGCCATGTCTCCCATGCGTGAATGACGAGAACCAAAACCCAGAGGTTCTCGCAAGTTGTGAGGACCTAAATGATCTCCCCTCCGAAGATGACCAGGGTGACCATCTTGACCAATAAAATCATTCCTTCTATGATCAACCATTCGCAGATTACCAGGACCCTCAAACTCTCCCCTGCGAAAATGACCGGGCAAATTAGAAAACCTACCCTCATGGAATTGATTTCCAAGTGGATCACCAAATCGATGAAACTCCCTGCCATCAAAATCATCAGGGCCAAAGCCTCTAAACCCATGAGGTGGGGGGCCAGGGTAATCTCTAACTGGGCTTCGAGGAGCCAAACCATCCACAAGACGCCGTCCAACAAAATCTGGATGACCATGAGTAGGCTCGATTCTCCCAAAATCTCCTACATCATTCCCATGCACTGAACCACCAAGACGATAGGGAGACAGGAACCTTGATGGAGCAGTGCCAGCTGCAGGATCTGTATGCGGACCACTATCATACTTGAAGCCATGAGGTGCCCTATCAAATGGCCTTGATGAGTAATTCCCAAATTTTGCAACAGGCTCAGAATCCAGATATGAAGGCCTAGGGAATTGCTTCAGATCATCTTCAAACTCTACTCGGTCAATAACATGACGTGTCGGATCCACTGGGAAGGGATTCAACCGCTCGCCTGGAAAAGCCTTAAACCTTTCATCCCTCGGCACATGAGTTGATGAGGAGTCAAGGCCTGGAGTTCCATTCATCCTCAACATATTTGGGTGGATACCAGATGGCTGTCCAATTGGTGCTGCTCTTGACATCACGCCACCATGAAAATCAAAAGCACTAGTGGGTGGAAGTGGTAAATGACCTTCATTATAAGGCCCATGCGGAGTAACAGATTGCAGTTCGATGCTTCCTTGAGGACCATACTGACTTGCCCTGCCAGATGATGCTCCAAAGCCCAGGTTGCCACCATGTGGCTGGAAATGCTCAGATGAATGAAAAGGCTGTCCAGGAACATGTGCAGGCCCTGGGGGCCTTAAATGATGCCCAGGCCCCTGTGTATGACGAGGAGGTCCTGGAGGCACTTGTAACAAAAGAGGTGCGCCAGGTCTTTGTGGGAGTGTAGTAGGTCCATGATGAGGCAGATGCTTTCCTTGATCAGATATTGGAGCTGAAGTAGATACAGCTTGAGAACCCTCATCAGTGCCAATAAAAGGCTGCGGATTGCCACTAGCATCCTTCTGCAACATCCGACCCTGTTCTTCACAAAGTTGAGCTTCTTCAGATTGGATTTCTTTAAGCTCTCTCTGTTTCATGTCACTGATGGAAACATCTTTTGCACCCTCAGCTACAACTTCACCCAATTTACCATTACTTGAATGGTCCAGAGTACCATCCACACCCTCTTCCTTCAACATTGATTTACTTACAGACTCTCCATTTTCAAGTGCATGTATATCTGGAATCTCCTTGGAAGATGTATCTCCCTGATTAGTTTTATCTTCACCAGTAGGTTTATTCTCATTATCAATGGACTTCATATCCGTCTCAGATTTCGCAGTTTTAACCTCCGCATCAGCTACCACAGCAGATGCTGTACCCACATCATGTACAACCTTTTTAACATTTTGCTGAGCCGATAACTCAGATTCTTGCTCAGCTTGCCTCTCAGACGTAGTTGGTCCAGAGTTTGCTCCAGACTGCACTAGGTTGTTTGTTCTGACCATATTGTTCTGATTTGTTGAAGGAAGGTTTGCAGCAGGATGCATTGGCCTCATGTGAACACCTCCAGCAGTTTGTGCATAGGTCTGAGATTGTACTCCATGAATTGGCATCATGGGCCTTCCGCCAAGACTAGACTGGGTATGTTGAATGCCCTGAGACAATGTAACGTTCTGCTGAGACTGGGTAGAGGCATGAATCTGTTGAGGGAACGAATGAGATTGACCCTGGGGACGTAGCTGTGTAGGTGGTTGCTGTTGTACAAAAGGCTGGTGGTGGAAATATTGCTGAGGAGTCGGTTGTTGAACTGCCTGCATATGAGGGCGCTGGTGGACAGTATTCCCAGGTGGGTGACCATAAGAGTGAACAGGCTGCTGTTGTGCATGATTGATGTTTTGGATTTGACCAGGAGAAGGCAACAAAGCTGGCTGCTGCTGGTTTGGAGCTGTTGTATGAGATGGGGGTGGCCGCATAAGTGGGGGTTGTTGAGGGAACTGACTCTGTATTTGAACTGGAGTTTGTGACTGGGAGTGAGGCATTCCATGAGATTGCACGTGCATAGTATGTTGTTGTGGGGCTCCTGACTGCACTGGTTGGTGAAGGTGAGGTTGAGGGTACAAGTGATTGCCAGTCACTGCATGAGATGATGGATGTAGTGTCTGAGGCTGGATGGTAGCATTCATGGGCTGAGAAGGGTGAAGTTGGGGATTGGGTTGGGGATGTTGTTGAAGCTGTGCCTGTTGCTGAGGTTGTGAATGAGGTTGCGGTTGAGAAATGGGATGCTGTTGCGGGAGAAGCTGGGACTGGTTATGTTGCTGAATTTGGGCTTGCTGATTATGAGGCATTTGCACATGTTGAGGATGTGGCTGTGAATGGGATGGAGCTTGGAAATATGGTAGGGGTTGAGGGTGTGGCAGCCCATGAGCTGCCGGGTAAGTCTGCACGGCAGGGTGAAGTTGTTGCTGTTGGTTAACTTGTGCCTGATTTTGAGTTTGAGCGGCAACAGGAGCCTGCACATGTGGGGGCTGAATTTGGGGTTGGGGTTGAGCTTGAGCTTGAGATTGAGATAATTGAGGCTGTAGTGGAGGTTGAGTTTGGGGCTGCGATTGCAAGTATGTCTGAGATTGATGCTGGACTGTCCCATATGGTGGATGAGACTGCAAATGCTGCTGCTGTGATTGTGGAACTGCTGGCTGTTGATAGGGATAGTAGTTCTGATATTGTTGTTGATATGGATCATACCCAGGATACTGCTGGTAGTACTGTTGATATTGTTGCTGATGTTGGTACCACTGTTCAGCAGACGGCACAGCAGCTTGAACAACAGCTTGAGAACTTGAGTTTGCTTTCTGATTAGGATCAGGTCCAGGTGCTGTGACACTTGTAATTTGAGAAACCTGGGCCTGAGATGTTGCTATTCCTGACTGAGTGGCAGCCTGGGTCTGATCAGCAGTAGCTGATGTGCCAGAAGCTGAAGTATCCAAAGCACCCTCAGCCTGCTGCGCTTGAGGCTGCACACCCTGTCATTGACAGATAACAATAAAATCAATTCCAGATAGTAACTTCTCATCTTGTAAAAAGAAAACTAAAATACTCACTGGGCAATTTTGTGCATGCTCCTGCACTTGACGATGCACAATTTGGATTCCACACCTGTTGCATACTACAGGAGAATTACCAAAGGCACATCCAGAACAATGAGATGTACACTCAGATAAAGGTCCCTGCCATGTGCATCCACTCCTGTGATAAAGGCAATGAACTGCTATTTTTCCTATGGTTTCAGCAAGGGACTTATTTGATTCAATAAGTGGCTGCATTGATTCGTTAGAGTAAAGTTGTATCAATAAGCAGACAGTAAAGATCAGATAAATTGGTTATGACCAGGGTTGTATAAGGAAGGACCTTGGCATCTGCTTCTGTCACTAAGTAGCCATCATATGGGCAAGCTCGGGTAGAGCTCACTACGTATGTCAAACAGGGCTTGCAGTATAAATGAGTGCACTGTGACTGCAATGCTTCATTTGGGTAGACAAGCAGACGACAAACTGGACAAAAGTACTCTCCGGCAAGAGATTGGATATTCAATATGCACTCATTATCAAATCCCATGCTGTCCTGCAAGCTCAGCTTCAAGTCCTAGTGCATAAATTTTATCAACCTGAATGAGTGCAAAAATTGTGAGCCCCTTTGTGAGCATAAAGAAAGAAACTTTCTTCCATCAACATTTATGACACTTTGGCTTCATTGCAACACATCTTCTTATTTTTCCTCGAAGCAACAGGTAAAGGGCCTCACTCAGTTCAAAATCATACAAACAATCCTCAGAAGAAGAAAATGACCCAACGCATAAACGCAATTACCTATTTTCACAAACCAAACAAGAAAGCAGGGAGGCACACAATGATATGCAAGTGAATATTCAGACATGCAAATCCAGTGCGTACCCAATCACTCCATTAGGCATTTAGTAATAATCAGCAAAATGGCATCGAAAAGAAAAACCCAAACTGTCCTATGCGTACCAAAAAATCCAGACCGAAAAAGATCAATCAAAATCCGTGTTTTTGTGCGTTTACAGATTTAGATGAGTGCGGTTTCGACTTTCATAAGCCTGAAGTTATTGAATTTAAGTATCGTATACTTAAATTTTTTTATAAAAAAACATAAAACTTTCCTTCCCAAATACCCAATTCCCACATTTTCTCAGCAGCCAAACATTACACTAGGTAAACCAAAACAGACATAATTTTGATACCTTGAAATTTCTCTAATATCCTTCAATTCGATTCAAGACCCTAAACCCTAGCCCAGTTCAACCTGTAAAAACCGAAAAGATAAAATAAATCTCAGGGTTTTCATGAACGAAATGGTTGCGCGTGAAGAGTGTAGAGTAGAAAGTAGTAGTTACAGTTGGCGCCGATTGCTCGAGAAACACAAAGAGTCTCTCAACACAAGAGCAAGAGAGATAGAGAGATGCTAAATGCGAACTGAAAACAGAAGACGCAAAGCAACAACGGTGTTTAACAAGTGTATGCTTGTGTTTATGTTATATGTTTTTTTTTTCCTTTTTTTTTTTCTCCTATTTTCTACCGAAAGTGAATGATACGACGCCGTTGGTGGTGATGCCATTTTTTTATAATTTTTTTTGGGAATTTACCATCCTTGGAGTAAAACTGTAAAAATGTGCTTCCAATTGGTTTTGTTATGCAGAAGCAGGGGAGGATTTTGTTACGTTACTCCTTTAGTTTCCTAACCATTCCTCTTGGGTTTGCCTTAAAACATTTGCACAGTAGCTCTTTGAAAGGATGCATAAGAGTGACCAGGATCCTGATGACCAAGCTTTATCACGGTTTTTGTTACGAGAACCGTCTATTTGGATTTAGGGATGGCCCTGTGGCCTCATATTTTTATGCAAGTTACAGGACAGAACCATATAAGCTCATATTTTTACCGACAGTCTGTTCGCTCTTTCTGTTGTTTTGAATGAATTGAAGATGTCTTTCTCTGGGCTTGAGGAGCAAGTTGTGCATGTTGGCAAGGAGGATGTTAGTGTTTTCTAAACGCACTTGTACAGGTGATTAGGCAAAAATAAAAAATTGTTCAATTATTAATCTTCTGTTTTGTTACTCGCTGCAGGCTCTTGATCTTTTCGTGACCTCTTTTCTTTCTGACTCTGATCTCACCAGTGTCTTCCTTTGGCAGCCAAAGAAGGAACAATTGATAGCTACTTATTGTTTGATAGCCCCAAACAACAATTTGTCTACTGGTGCTCATGTTTTCAACAAATACATATCCTCCTCTGTTTTTCACAAAAAGCTGTTTCCCTTTAAAGTTGAGCAGTAGAAAGTTTTTGGTACAAATAAAACATATCGATCATTTCAAAAGCAATGGTCTTCCGACGATAGCTTTTAAAAACAGCCTCCTAAGATTAAAAACACTCTTCAGTTAGCAAAATCTGTTCATCAATATCATGGACACTTTTATCTAAATTGTTCATGCAACCGACTCCCATTGGAAGTGAATAACTACCGAGAAGCCTAACAATTTTTCCCCTAGGCATTGTCAATAGATTAAAGAGAACATCAATGAAATAATTATCTGACTCTATGAAGATAACTCTGCTACCATCCTTTCAGAACCAAGAGACCAAGCTACAATTTAAAATATACCAAGCAGAGTACCCACAAATCAGTCAAAACAACTCAACACTACAAGTAATTAATTTTAACAAAACAAAGGTACTCAGAGAAAACAGTTTGGATCACAACTTAAAAATATTAAAACAAAAAAGACTGTGTGGAGGGCAACTTACCTGACGATAGTTCAAGCTAGACTACCTCAAAACAAACCCAAATACAAAATCCTAATACCAAGAAAAGTCGCACTTGAAGAATTCAAGCATTCATATGCCATCTCATCTGAACAAGAAAAAATCCAACACCTTCTTCGCCACCCTACGAACTTGGAAGGCTAAATATTTTTACTGTTACGATTTCAACATTACCAAGGGGAAGCTGAAAACTTAGTGAAAAGATATAATGAAAAAAATCTTTCCATTAAAAGTTTAATTTGTCATATAGGTTATTTGAATCATCTTTCGTCATTCATAAAAAGAGTTTCAGACAATAAAATATTTTTAAAGTTTAATTTGGTGTACAGAAAAAAATTTAAAACATATAACAAAACCATAATTTCATAAAGAATTTGAAAAGACGAAGATATTTCCACCACATATACATATAAGTAGGAACAAATTCCAACAAAAGCAGCTGAATAAGTGTACAAAGTAGACACGATGGTACACACTTACACGGGGAAAGTGAGGGTCAGCTGCAATAAGTAAAGTACAACTGTACAGAAAAATATAAGAGCAAGAGAGTTATGTTTGTAGAGTTCGTGAACAACTAATATAATGATCAGCTAGCTAACCAATAGTTTCTCGCCAAGTGACAGCAGACCCATACTATTCTTCTGCATCGTCCGAAATACATTTGCTTGATGATCATGGTCAGCCGCCGAGAAGTGGTCCTCTTACTGGATTTCGGCGTTGTTGAAGCAGTGGCAGCCTCTTTCTCCGGTTCTTTGAGCTTGCTGGTGACTCGGACAGGTGGAGGCTCGTTCAAGGCAATCTGGTGTGGCAGATTGGGAAATTGAGCAAAGCCTTGGAGCCATGTATGCGGTAGGCGGCTCTGTCATAAGCCAAAGCCGCTTCCTCAGAGGTCTCGTAGCACCCAAGCCACACTCTGTTTCTGGATACCTTCTTAGCTGGGTCCCGAATCTCAGCCGTGAACTTCCCCAACCGCCTCTGCCTCACCCCTCTATAATGCCTCCCTCTCGCCACCCCCGACTTTCGTACCTTATTTTGATCAGCCGCATTCAACATTGATTGACTTACAGACTCTCCATTTTCAAGTGCATGTATATCTGGAATCTCCTTGGAAGATGTATCACCATGATTAGTTTTATCTTCACCAGTAGGTTTATACTCATTATCAATGGACTTCATATCCATCTCAGATTTCACAGTTTTAACCTCGGCATCACCTACCACAGCAGATGCTGTACCCACATCATGTGTAACATTTTTAGCAATTTGCTGAGCTGATGACTCAGATTCTTGCTCAGCATGCCTCTCAGACATAGTTGGTCTCGAGTACGCTCCAGATTGCACTAGGTTCTTTGTTCCAACCATATTGCTCTGATTTGTAGATGGAAGATTTACAGCAGGATGCACTGGCCTCATGTGAAGCCCTCCAGTGGTTTGTACAGAGGTCTGAGATTGTACTCCATGAATTGGCATCATAGGCCTTCCGCTTCCGCCAATATTAGACTGGCTAAGTTGAATGCCCTGAGACAGTGCAATGTTCCGCTGAGACTGCGTATAGGCATGAACATGTAGAGGGAATGAATGAGATTGACCCCGGGGATGTAACTGTGTAGGTGGTTTCTGTTGTACATAGGGCCGATGGTGGAGATATTGACGAGGAATCAATCGTTGAACTGCATGCATAAGAGGGCGCTGTTGAACAGTATTCCCAGGTTGCTGAGCATAAGAGTGAACCAGCTGCTGTTGTGCAGGATTAATGTTTCGGATTTGACCAGGAGAAGGCAACAAAGCTGGCTGCTGCTGGTTTGGAATATGAGATGGGGGCAGCCGCATGACTGGGGGTTGTTGAGGGGACTGACTCTGTATTTGAACAGGAGTTCGTGACTGAGAGTGAGGTACACCATGAGATTGCATGTCCATAGTTTGTTGTTGTGGGGCGCCTGACTGCACTGGTTGGTGAAGGTGAGGTTGAGGGTACAAGTGATTACCAGTCACTGCATGAGATGATGGATGTTGTGTCTGAGGCTGGACGGTAGTATTCATGGACTGAGAAGGGTGAAGTTGGGGATGGGGCTGGGGATGCTGTTGAAGCTGTGCTTGTGGCTGTGGCTGAGGTTGTGAATGAGGTTGGGGTTGAGAAATGGGATGGTGTTGCGGGTGAATCTGGGAGTGGGTATGTTGCTGAATTTGGGCCTGCTGATTATGAGGCATTTGCACATGCTGAGGATGTGGTTGTGAATGGGATGGAGCTTGGAAATATTGTAGAGGTTGAGGGAGTGGCTGCCTACGAGCAGCTGGATAAGTCTGCACTGCAGGGTGAAGTTGCTGCTGTTTGTTCACTTGTGCCTGATTTTGAGTTTGAGCGGCAACAGGAACCTGCGCATGTCGGGGCTGAATTTGGGGTTGGGGTTGAGCTTGAGATTGAGATAGTTGGGCCCGTAGTGAAGGTTGAGTTTGGAGCTGAGATTGCAAGTATGCCCGAGGTTGATGCTGGACTGTCCGGTATAGTAAATGAGATTGCAAATGCCGCTGCTGTGATTGTTGAACTGCTGCCTGTTGATAGGTAAAGTAGTTCTGCCGGTAGTACTGTTGATATTGTTGCTGATGTTGGTACCACTGTTCAGCAGTTGGCACAGCAGCTTGAACAACAGCTTGAGAACTAGAGTTTGCTTTCTGATCTGGATCAGATCCAGGTGGAGTGACACTTGTAATTTGAAAAACCTGGGCCTGAGACTTCGCTACTCCTGACTGAATGGCAGCCTGGGTCTGATCAGCAGTAGCTGATGTGCCAGAAGCTGAAGTGTCCAAAGCACCATCAGCCTGCTGCGCTTGAGGCTGCACACCCTGTCATTAAAAGATAACCATTAAATCATTTCTAAATTCCAGATAGTAACTTATCATCTTGTAAGAAAAAAAAAATACTCACAGGGCAATTTTGTGCATGCTCCTGCACCTCACGATGCACAATTTGGATTCCACACCTGTTGCATACTACAGAAGAATTGCAAAAGGCACATCCAGAGGTCCCTGCCATGTGCATCCACTGCTGTGCTAGAGGCAATGAACTGCTATTTTTCCTATGGTTTCAGGGCGGGTCTTATTCGGTTCAACAAGTAGCTGCATTGATTAGTTACAGTAAACTTGTATCCATAAGCAGATAATAAAGATCAAAGATATTTGTTACGACCAAGGTTGTAAAGGAAGGACCTTGGCATCGGCTTCTGTCACCAAGTAGCTGTCATGTGGGAACTGTCAGGTAGGGCTCACAACGTATGTCAAACATGGCTTCTAGTATAGATGAGTGCACTGTCACTGCAATGCTTCATCGGGTAGACAAGCATACTACAAGCCAGACAAAAGTACTCTCCGGCAAGAGATTGGATATTCAATACGCATTCATTATCAAATCCCATGCCGCTCTACAAGCTCAGCTTCAGGTCCTAGTGCATAAATTTTATCAACCTGAATGAGAACATAAATTGTGAGCCCCTTTGAGAACATAAAGAAACAAATTATCTTCCATCAACATTTATGACATATTGGCCTCAAAGCAACACCTCGTCTTTTTTTTTCCTCAAGCAACAGGTAAAGGGCCTTACTCAGTTCAAAATCATACAACAAATCCTCATGCAAATCTAATGACCCAGCGCATAGAAGCAATTACCCATTTTTGCAAACAAAACAAGAAAGCAGGAAGGCGCACAAAGATATGCAAGTGAATAGTCAGACATGCAAATACAGTGTGTACCCAATCACTGCATTAGGCATTTAGTAATAATCAGCAAAATGGTATCGAAAAGAAAAACCCAAACAAAAGCGTACCAAAACACCGGACCGAAAAAGATCAATCAAAATCAGTGTTTTTGTGCGGCTTCCACTTTCATAAGCCCGAAGTTATTAAATTTAAGTATCGTATATATAAAAAGAACATTAAACTTTCCTTCCCAAATCCCCAATTCCCACAATTTCTCAGCAGCCAAACATTACAATAGGTGAACCAAAAAAGATATGATTTTGTTACCTGGAAAATTCCCTATTATCCGTCAATTCGATTCACGACCCTAAACCCTACCCCAATTCCCACACTTTCTCAGCACAGTACGGTTTTCATGAACGAAATGGTTGTGCGTGAAGTGTGTAGAGTAAAAAGTAGTAGTTAAAGTTGGCGCGGATTGCTCCAGAAACGCAAAGAGGCTCTCCGCACAAGAGAGAGAGAGAGAGAGATGCTAAATGCTTACGAAAACAGAAGACACAGAGCAGCAACTGTGCTTAACAAGTGTATGTATGTACTTCAGTGCTTGTTGCTTTTCTTTTTCTTTTTTTCTTGTTTTGTTCTCTGATTTTCCGCCGAAAGTGAATGATACTGTAAAAATGAATGATTGTGGGAAATGTTACTCTCTTTTTTTTTTTTGTGAAATTTTTGTTGACACTACCGATCTACAGGTTCTTAAGGGTGCTCGTGCTTCTATTGGCAGTACCCAGCAGAATTGCTGAGTTCATCCAAGAAAGCATGAAAACCCCAGTTTACCCTTTCAAAGTCGGAAAAAATAAAACACAACCATGCCTTTTCTATCACTTTTTGTTCCATTACAAATTTTTAGCTTGCTTATGTGCAAACTTGTGTCAGACACCTTCTGACAGAAACTGTATTAAAGGATGAACCATAACAAAAATTGATCAATGAAAATTTTAATGAAGAAATATGTATCGAACCACGAATCGAACGGGTTGAATGAGGAAAGAAGCATTTATGTGAAGCTAATGGTTTGTTGTGCAGAAGCAGGGGAGGGTTTTGTTAGTTTACTCTTTAGTTTCCTAACCATTCCTCTTGGGTTTGCTTTAAAACATCTGCATAATATAGCTCTTTGAAAGGATGCATTGACCCATTGCATAAGAGTGATCAGGATCTTGATGAGAAAGCTTTATCGCAGTTTTTGCTACGAGAACCGTCTTTTAGGATTTGAGGATGGCCTTGTGGCCTCATATTTTTATGCAAGTTACAGGACAGAACCATATAAGCTTTTTTTTTTTTTTTACTTACAGTTTGATTAGATGGCCTATTCTCCTCTGTTCGCTCTTTCTGTTGTTATGAATGAATTGAAGATGTCTTTCTCTGGCCTTGAGGAGCAAGTTGTGCAGGTTGGCAAGGAGGAGGTTAGTGTTTTCTCTATGCAGTTGTACAGGTGATTAGGACAAATTAAAAATTTGTTCAATTATTAATTTAATATCCTGATTTTTGATGCTATGAAGCTTCTGTTTTGTTACTCGCTCCATCTTTTGGTGACCTCTTTTTTGTGTGACTCTGATCTCACCAGTGTCTTCCATAGGCAGCCAAGGAAAGAACAATTGCTAGCTACTTCTTGTTTGATAGCCCCAAACAATAATTCGTCTACTGTTGCTCATGTTTACGACAGATACATCCTCCTCTTTTTTTCACAAAAAAGTTGTTTCACTTTAAAGTTGAGCAATAATAAGTGTTTGGTAAAAATAAAACAACGAGACAACAGCTTTAAAAACAGCCTCTAGTCTTCTTGATTTGTCATCCTATAGAAACCGGTTAGAGGAGAGTCAAAAAGAAAAGCAGCCACCAAAAGACACACAGCCTGCAGTAAGAAACACAAAAACATTAACAATTAAAAGAAAGAAAGAAAAAAGGTCACAACATATAGAAAACCATTACACCTTCAACTGTTCAGCTTCAACAACCCATATCACAGTTGGGCACCCAAGTAGAAGTTCAGATTTATCAAGAGTCAAACGCAAACAATTTCAAAGACATTACAAATCTAAAAAAAACAAAGAGTTCAAACAGTAAATCAGAAATTGCAAAACAAATATGTAACTCACCTCCACCTTGCCAAGATTCATAGTTTGCATTTCAATGTCAGTGACAGGTGCACTCAATTGGTTCAGAATGGAGAGGCCAAAGATTGGCGATAATGATCTTACAACCAGGCAAGTTCACAACCTAGCAGAAGACAGAGATCAGAAACCAATTTTGCAGTCCTAAAAAGATTAGAATATACTAATATTAAAAACTAAAATTACCTCATCAGCACCTACATTGAAAGTCAGCGCCTCAGTAGCTTTTGGATCCAAGACTCCAAGCTTGGAAAGAAAAGGAGAGAATTCAGATGTAAATGGAGGCATCACTTGTAAATCATCACTAACTATAAATCTGTCTAGCCGGTACGAACACCCCACCAACTCGACCACGATTTGGTGTAAGTTTGTAACATTGATCCCCAGATCCATCAGCTCACCACAATGGCAACAACGAACACTTGCATAATAACTAAAACTTGTCGCATAGACTATAGGGGAGGCAACACGAATTATCACAGAAGAAGTACAGTGGCATCTCACAATCATCAATGTCCAATTTGAGGCTACTTAAAAAGGATTTAGCTGCAGTACAGGGACACAGCAGCATGGCACGACACTCTTCAGTTCACAAAAGCTGTACATCAATATCCTTGACACTTTGATATAAATTGTTCATGCAACCGACTCCCATTGGAAGTGAATGACTACGAGAAAGCCTTTCCCATATGCATTGTCAATGAACTAAAGAGAACATCAACAAAATAATTATCTGACTCTATGAAGAAAACTCTGTTACTGTCCTTGTGCACCAATGCCTTCAAGCTAAAAGTGTTGTCAAATTTAGCAGCCATGGACTAGTTCAGCTCTGAACCAAGAGACCAAGCTACAATTTAACATATACCAAGAAGAATACCCCACAAATCAGTCAAAACAGCTCAACACTACAAGTAATTAATTTTAATAAAACAAAATGGTACGTACCACAAGAAAACATCACAACTTGAAACTATTAAAAGGAAAAGAATCTATATATATGGAGGGCAACTTACCAGAAGATAGTTCCAGCTAGACTACCCTCAAAGAAAACCCATATATATTTTTCTTTTCTTAATTAGCACTGAAGCCCTTGTTTCTGATCTCCGTCTGTTTGTCAGGTTTTTTATTTGCTTATCTGCTCATTAGTATCAAAGACACTTCTGACTGATATTCTTCTGAAGAATAAATCCCTATTGTATTTGACCAACGTCGTTCGTGACCAAAAGATCAATGTAAATTCCCGTTTGGTTGGTGACACCAGGAACAAGGATGAAGCAAACATATCTTTGAAGCTTATCGTTAGCAAATCTAAGGGTGTGGTTTGTTATGCAGAAGCTGGAGAAGATTTTCTGAATTTACTTTTTAGTTTCCTAATTGTTCCAATCTGGTTTATTTTGAAAGAAATGCATGCGGGCTCTTCAAAAGGATGCATCGATCAATTGTACAAGAGTATCCAGAATCTTGATGAGCAGTACTTAAAGTCGGATTACTACAACAAAATGCTACTCGATCCAAAGGTTGCCCCTGGTTTTTGCTATGAGAGCCATCCTCTAGGAATTAGGGAGGCCCCATTTCATTGTCTTTTGGATATATTCGGCAATATCTTTTGTGGATCAGCACTTGTAGATGGAGCCAAAGTTAAAGCCGAATTTGTGGACCCAAAATCTCTCAATGATGCAGATGGTAGTGCTCAAGGATTCTTGAAACGACGGGCAATGTTCATGGTAGAGGACAGTCTCATTGTGAGACCAGTATCTCCAATCCTTGGTGTGTCTGTTCTGAACCAACTGAGTGTTCCTTTCAATGATATCGAGGTGCGAGTGGTGAATGTGGGCAAGCAAGAGGTGAGTTATTTCATTTTGTGACTTGTAGTTTTTCTAGTATGTTGTCAAAACAATTGTTTCTTAATCTCAAATTTTGTTTAGACAAACACACACACATATTATCCTGGTCATGTATTGTGAAATTGTTTTCTGTTATCATATTTGTGATGTTTTAATTGTCTTTGCACTGCAGGCATTTCGTCTTTTGGTTGCTTCTTTGGTTACCGACTCTGCTCTAACCAGTGTTTTCCTGAGGTAGCCAAAGCAAGAACAATGAGGATCAGGATACATGGCTTGGTTTACCTAAATTTCTACTGGCTGATATGATATCCCTGCTAAATCCAGCTTGTAAAATGGCCAAAGTTATGCTTTTAATTTGAACCCATTCTGAGGAAGCTTATATGAAACTGTAATGGCATTACATTTTCTTTATTATATTATCTTTAGGCTTTTCATTGAATCTTATATATTATTTTATATAAAGATTTTCTTTAAAAAGATTGTACGCCTAATTTTTCTTTTATTTTAATGCGATGTATCAACATTCTAGATTCTACCCATTAATTCAATCTGGTAAATTGCTCCAGATGGCGTTATTCAAATGAATATCCCAGAGTGGTGTTAAAATACTTAAAATTGAAAAAGCATTCAACCCCATAAAAGTGTATGTAAAACTAGACCTAGAGAAAGAAGGATTTATAATGTGCTTTACAAAACTAGACTGCTCAACCAGCATGGTTACACTTAGTTTCCAGTAGATCCTCATTGTTCCTGCTTTATCTTCTAATGAAGACACTGGTTAGAGCAGCAGATTCACAACCAAAAGAAGCCACCAAAAGACCAAAAGCCTGCATTAACAAACACAACCAAATTATCAAACATCATACGAGATTTAACTATCAAAATATACTTTCTTTCAACAGAAACTTGGACAACTGAGGAAATCATAACTTATAAATCATAACTCTCACCTCCTCCACGCCCACATGCACTGTTTGCACTTCAACATCAGTGATAGGCACATTCATATCATTCAGAACAGACAGGCCAAGGATCGGAGATATCGAGCTTACAACAAGACTGTCAGTTACCATAAACATGGCAGGTCCTTTTAAGAAACCTAAACTTGAGTCTTCGTCTTCATCCTCATAATATTGTGATAAGGGGTCCACAATCTCGGCTTGATCACCAAGAACATTTGAGGCCTCTTCAATTCCTAAAGGATGGTTCTGGTAACAAAATCCAGGGGAAGGCTTGGGCCTAACTACCAGTTCCTTGCGTGTATCAGACTTCCATAATCGCCCATCAAGATTCTTGACACTTTTGTACAAGCGATCAATGCATCCTTTCAAGCAAACATCACGCGCTGCTTTTAATATAAAACCAAGTGGAAGCATTAGGAAGCTGAAAAGTAAGTTAACAAAATCCTCCCCGGCTTCTGCGTAACAAACCACATTCTTAGATTTGCTAACTATAAGCTTCACAAAAATTTCATTTGCTTCCCAATACATGTCGCGCGCCTCTTCTATCATTTGAGAATTTATACTAATTTGTTGAGTGCCAATGTTCTTGTTAAACATTGATCGTGGTCTACGCTTCATAAAAATATCGGTCAGGGGCGTCTTTGATACGAATGAGCACATAAGTAAATTCAAAACCTGGAAAGGAGAGACGAAATTTGTAAAGATCAGAAAACAAAATTGCAATTTGAAGAAGAAAAAGAAGATATTGGAATATTCTTACCTCATCAGCGCCAATATCCAAACTCAACTCTTCAATAGTATTTGAATCCATGGCTCCAGCCTTCTTTAACAAAGAAGAGCTTACTGAAGTTTCTGGGGGCAGGACTTGCAAATCATCACTAATTATTAGTCTCACTGGTCCTTTAACAAACACCTCATGACCAGCTTTAGCATAAACATCGACTGCGGTGTTCATTAGATTTCCACAACGACAAGGAACGGTATTGTAATAACTAAGCCTAGTTGGAGTGCAACAAGGAACATTAGAGCACCTAAAGAACCGTGTGTTATCACAATCATCAATGTTCATTTCGAGGTTCTCTACAATCGGTCCAGCTCCATTTCGTGGACATAGCAACATGTCCCAACAATTAGTCCGAAAATGCTGCACATCAATATCCTTAACACTTGCGTACAAATTCTTCATGCAACCTATTCCCAGTGGTGCAGAATGATTGCGAGCAAGCTTGATAATTGTTCCCATGGGGAGTGTCAAGAAACTGATGAGAACATCTATGAATTCATGACCAGACTCTATGAAGATAACTCTGTTGCTCCCTTTATTCACCAAGGCCTTCAAGCTGATATTGTTCAAAGATTCATCCGCCATGGATTGCAAGAACTTGGGCTTTGGCCTGCTTCCACTATTATCACAAATTAACAAGGAGAACAATTTTCACAAAACCAATGTAAGCCCATCAGATAATATAAATCATAAAAAGCTTTTTAAAAAAATTTCCACAACTTAACAAACATAACTTCTCAACAGTACAAAACATGTACTTAGATTAATCAAGCAGTGACAGCCACTACAATTACACCTGCATTTTGCTTTCAGTTACTTGCAGGCATTAATTTCGAACTCATGTAACACTAATTCTTAATAATAATAAAAACTATTTGAACAGATCAGAAAATAAGTGTTTCTTACCTTCAATGGTCTTGTCCAAGGCACCAAAACAAAAGCCTTCAACCGTACCTGCTCAAATATCACAAGCAAAAGCTGGATTAATTACCCAGAAAAGTTACACAACAAAAACCCATTCAGGTTTCGGGAGCGTACCAAAAGAAAGTTTGCTCTTTTCCAACAAGGATTCTGAAAGCTATAATATTTATAAATAAAAATAATAATAAAAAAAGCTTCGTTTTGAGAACAAGGTCAACTGAAGGGGGCAGGACCTTGAGGAGGCAGCGATTGTGATGATGCTGTTTATGGCAAGCAAGGAGCAGAGAAGAGCAGTATTGACTCTCTTGAGCAAGGAGCAGAGCCGAGCTTTATAGCCAAAGACACGCCACGCGATAAACCCTAAAGCCAAAACATTCAAACGGGGGTTTGCATCTTGTATGAGATTGGAAGTTTACTTGGACATATATATTTTTTTTAGAAGTTTACTTGGACTTAAAGACTCAAAAGTTAAAATATGTTCCACATAAGGTTTTAAGTCCATGCAAATTTTAACATGTGTTGTGAATATAGAATTAATTTTTACTGAACGTATACTATACCGTAAAATTATGTCAAACTAGCATTTGATCTAGTATAAGTTCGATATCTAATTGTGAGTGGCTAGTCTCAGGTTGTAGTTGTATTGGCCAACATTATGTGGTTTTTTAATATGAAAATTGATTCGTCAATCATGAACCATACACATTGAGCAACCATGGTAGTTGTTACATTATACACATTGAGCAACCATGGTAGTTGTTACATTTTTGCTCACCCTCCTTAACTGAAGTATAGCCTACGTGTCGTTACATTATTGGTCGGAAATAGCAAAAAGTGTTATCTCCGTTGCATGAGAGTGTTTCTCCATGCCGTCACCCCCTATTATACACTCTTCCAAACAAATAAGAGTTTAGATCTTCTTCTCATTACATTCATCTAGTA
Organism: Prunus kanzakura; assembly: GCA_020521455.1. Classification (NCBI taxonomy): domain Eukaryota; kingdom Viridiplantae; phylum Streptophyta; class Magnoliopsida; order Rosales; family Rosaceae; genus Prunus; species Prunus kanzakura. The sequence goes on from BPUM01000784.1 coordinate 5,264,272, forward strand.
ATTCTGCATAAGTTGATAAAGGATTAGAAGAGAAGAGTAATTTTGAGGACCTTTTCTATTGAGAGAACCTATAACATATTAAACTTACACACACACTACACCATTGCTCCAGAGTCCAAACCACTGCACTATCGGGTCATCTGCAAGAAGAGTAATTTAAATAGAAAGATAATCAACACTTACTGTTAGACGTACCGGTGCACCACCTGGCGACTGACTGTGGTGCATTGGTTCCAACAACACTTGGGCACGTGGCATACGAAAGGTACAAACTTTTTTCCTTTACAAGAATCATCCCGCGCAATCTTGTGTTTTAGGGTTAACAGGGTGCTTTTGGGTTTGGGTATAAAGCTCTGTTCCTCTTCTTGTTCAAATTCTTCATATCTTTAGCTCGTTTCTTTCTACACTGTTCTCTGGTCATCTACCACTACCTTGCATTTGGTAGGGGAACAGTTTGCACCTTGTAAAAAGTCCAAAGTTACAATCTTTCCAACAGTACCCGAAATCCCACACCCCCTTCACTTGATATTCCCCTAAAAATGAAACCTTTCTCTTATTATAACTTTCAGAAGCTGAAATGCTTGTTGGGAACGAGTGAAGCTCTCGTTTGGTAAGCTCTCACAAGCTCCCAACCCAATGGGTGTTTGCCTTATTTGGGTTTGTGGTTCTCGTTGTCTTATAATGTGTTTAGAACAATGGCTTTTAGGAGTAATTTTTCTGGGTTCATATCCTGTGTATGCATGTCAGATTTATTTGAGGATGTTGAAGGATTTGGTTTTGGGGTTTTGGAAAGAGGACCATCAGAGGTAAGAACCTCTTCTTCTCATTACACTCGGTTCCATTTGTTTTTTAAGTTGTGGATTATATTTTGGATTTTATTATTATTTATGATTCTTGATGGGTTTGTGCTATGGGATGATGTTATTTTCACATTGGTTTTTCTGAACTGTTTTCCTTTTTTATTATTTGTAATAATTGATTATTTGATTTATGTTATTATCACAAATGATTTGACTTTAGATTTAGAAGATGGGTTGAATCCCAAAAGCAGCCAAGTTGATAATATCTGCTCCTGACTGCTAAAGAAGGTTATTTGTTCGATTTTCAATCTCATGAAATTCATAACTAAATGTATAGCTCAGTATCCGAGTGTGCTTTTTAATCTTTTAAAATAACATATTTGTCCTTTTTAAGAAAAAATGTTATAGATTTGTATCACATTTGTATTGTTTAAACTATTAATGTCGCAAAATTTCATATATTTTCCTGTAATTTATTTGAATTTTGACGCTTTTTTCATGTTACCAGAGAAACAACTTAACATCAGTGTGTGTGCTACTCGGGCCTTAATCAGAAGCATTTATCTTTCAACAATTATCTGTGCCCTGATTTGGACAAAAAAGAGGAAGTCAAAGCCGAAGTTATACTCTGTTACAATCCATGGCTGAGACATCTGTGAACACCATTAGCTTGAAAGCCTTGGTGGATAAGGCGAGCAACCAAATTATCTTTATAGAGTCCGATAATGATTTTATTGATGTTCTCTTCAGTTTCTTGACAATCCCGATGGGAACAATTATGAGGCTGGCCCCTAATCAGTCAGTACCATTAGAAATAGGTTGTATAAAAAATTTGTATTCTAGTGTTAAGAACATGGATGTAAAGCATTTCCGTACTGAAGCATGTAGAGACATGTTGCTATGTCCTCGCAATGTGGCAGAATCTCATTGCAGGAACCTCAAACTGAAGATTGACAATGGTGAGCCCGCACAGTATTTTTTGTGTTCACGTAACTACAGAGCAGAATGTAAGTTGAGTTATAACAAAATTGGTTCTTGTGATTGTGGAGGAAGCATGACTGAGGAGAAAAATCTTTTAGTGAGTCTAGATGGAGGCATCTTTGTGAAAGGACTGGCCAGACTTATAATTGGTGATAATTTACAAGTGATGCCACCATTAACTTTGGAAGGCCTTTCTGTATTTACAGAGCTTGGAGTCAGGAATGGGAATACTACTGAGGAGTTGACTTTCAATGTAGGATCTGATGAGGTAATAGAAGTATTGACTTGTGGATTTTTTTTTCTTACAACTGTATCAGTGATTCTAACTTGACTTCTGCTTTTAGGTTTTGAATTTGCTTATGTGCTCGTTAGTATCAAGGACACCTTTGACAGAAACTCTGCTGAAGAATAAACCAATACGAAAGTTGAGCAATGACAACCAAGGAATAAATATTGAACCTCAAATAGTTGTAGACGCAACAGAACCAGAAGGAAACCTCTCTATCAAGCTTATAGTGAGCAAATCTAAGAAGATGGTTTGTTATGCAGAAGTAGGAGAGGATTTTGTGAATTTACTCTTCAGTTTCCTAACTATTCCACTGGGTTTTGTTGTAAAACAAATGAGGGATTGCGCATTAAAAGGATGCATTAATCAGTTGTTCAAGAGTGTCCAAGATCTTGACGATTGCTACTTGAAGTCGGACTGCCACAAAGAAATGCTACTCAGTCCCAAGCTTGTTCCCGGCTTTTGCTATGAGAACCATCTCTTAGGAACTGAGGAGGCCACATATTATTATGCACTTGGTATGCTGTCTACTGATAAAACTCTTATCGCTTCTCGTATTTCAGCTGCTAAGAAAACTAGGAGGTCATATTATGGTGAAGAAAGTGCTCAGACTAGTATTAAGTCAGTGACATTCATGGATCCCAAATCCCACAATGATCAAGATAAAAGTGCTGAAGGTCAAGGATTTTTAGGAGGACCAGCGATGTTCACAGTAACTGACAATTTGATCATAAGACCTATATCTCTAATGTTTGGTCTGTCTCTTCTGAATGAACTGAAGGTGCCTTTGACCGACATTGAAGTGAAAATTGTGCATGTGCGCAGAGAAGAGGTGAGCTATCAATTATAATTTTTGATGAACTTTAAGCTTAATTGTCACTGCAACCCTCCATTGCTGTCGTTCTGCCACTTCAACTTGACTGCACATACAGCGATTATATCTCTCATGCTGATGCTTCAAGTTGTTGAGTAAAACCCATGGCACAAAGATTCATGAACTTGTACACTATCCTTATACGAGTTATTGACTGCACACGCAACATTCTCACATCTCACCTATTTCATGCCCACACCTCACCTTTTCTTTTATGCAAACAAAACATGGAAGCATTGAATCCTTTTATAGTACTGCAAGTCGATTAGATAGCTGGCTTCAGTGGCATCGTGGAAGTTGTTGTATTGCAACAGGGAACAAATATTTCGCCAGAGAGTCTATTGGCTCTCCAACAAAGGTCCTCTAAATTGAGTGGCTATCTCTAGATAGGGGTTATCTGTTGTTTAAATTGTTGATGACTCTTGAATATGATCCTTCTTACAGGCTTTGCGTCTTTTGGTGGCTTCTTTTGTTTGCGACTCGGCGCTAACCAATGCCTTCATTAGGGAGCCGAAGCAGAACAAAAAGCCAAAGCAAGAACAATGTTGAGAGCTTGATTATATATAGATGTTGTTGTTACAAAATGGAAGTCCAGTATGCATTTTGGTGTTAGAATACTTGTTTTGTTCACATGTACTTGCTATGTGATCTGCATAGAGTGTTGCTATTAGCGTACGGATATGAATTCTGATATGCTGAAGAAAAAGATGTAGATAGCCAGCATGAACCAAATTGATATATGTAATGTTTGACGTGACAGTTTGCTTTATATTAGTAGTTCATATAAAATATTAAGTTTGGAAAAGCTAAATTGGTGGGAGGGATCATGATAACGTATATGTACATGCATGCAAGAGTCATGGTCTTTTTATTATACATTATTTAGCCGAGTCTCTCTGTTCCTGAGTTATTGTATTTCCAATACCTTGGTACATTTCTGCAGCAGTTTAGTTTGCCGTTTGCGTGGGAATTTCTTTCAAATGGTATCAATATGTGGAATTGTTTATCTTTCCAATTCTTTATTGAGTTATAATTTTATTTTATTTGATTTCAAAACTAATCTCCATAATTTATTAATATTTTTGCAATTGAATTAGTTTCTGACGTAGGGTGTTGTCATCCCGAACAAATAATTTTGCTTTCTTTCTCAACAAATTATGTCTTGGTTTTTCTAAACGACTAATTTATTTCATGGGATTCGTTCTATATTTCCTCTTCCAAAATGGTTCACCATTACCTATAAATTAAATTGACTGAAATATATTACTTAATTCTTTTCATCTTCCAAAGATACTGCTATAAATAAAGCCTTCGTAGGGAAGCTTGTGATCACAAGAGGTAAAGAGAGGAAAGTGGAGTTTTTATATCTTCATTTATTTCTCACACCAGACACCACTGATGGCTGCTAATTTTAAGGGCAGCATCACCCTGAAGGCCCTGGTGAACAAGGACAGATACAAAGTCATCTTCGCAAGGTTGATTTTATCAATGCCCTCTTTAGTTTCTTGACAATCCACATGGGAACACTTATCGGACTTGGTTGTAACTTGTAGCCATCCAGTTCCAGATGGAATAGGTGCTAAAATATGAATACGGTTTGTATACTTTTGGTTCAAATTGGAGTTTTTGTTTGATTTTAGTTTGTTTGATTTGGGTTTAATCGGGCCCAATCAACTTAGTTGCAACGGAAATAACACTGTTTTGCTATTCTCGTCTAATAATGCTATGCCACGAATGTCATGGAAGTCTTTCTCGTCACAATGGGACTGGGACCCTAAATTTCTTCCTAGTTAAGCATATCGTACGTTTAATACTTAGCTTTCTATAATATAAAAGCTAAAGCCAAAATGGTGGCCAATAACATGCACCTCTTTACTACTCCACCCAAGTGAACTTTGCTTTACTACTATATGTTGTTTAGACTCATGATCTTCTTCCACTTATATTACTTTAAGCTGACCCTTTCTCTTTTAAGTCTTGGTGTGCTTTCATGACCAGATGGAAGACCCCGATCCACCTGAGATTCGTAGACTTTGGATTTGGGTCTACGGATCCCTGAACTTATTTTATATACTGATTTAAAAAAAAATTTAAGTAAGTATGAAACTAGAAATAGTAAACTAGCAAAATGAAAGGATACAATTACGATAGAAATTAAAATAATAATTCAATCAAATACTGTCAAAGAAATAATAAAGGTATGATAATCAGTGATGAGTATGGTGAGTGGTGATGGAGATAATTGGTGGCATGTAACAGTGTCTACGTAATGATTCTTTTGCATAAATGAACTGTGAGATTAACTTTTAAATATGTTAGGGACAATTTTGAGATAAAGTTTGAGCGACCAAATTTAATGGAATTTGTGTTCTTATATTTTTCTTTTTCTTTTCTTTGGTTACAAGTGCGTGTTCTTTTTCATCGTCTACAAGATTTACCCATAAGCAATTCCCTCATTTTTGACAGCGCACAACTAAATCCTTGGCTCTTGGGAAAGTAAGTTGTAGTCTCTCATATCAGCAAAAACAATTTTCATATTTCAGAGGTTAGTGAACTTCCTTGATCGGTGAGTGTTCCTGATTATTTAGATTACCTCGATTTTCTTACAATTTATTGGCAATGTTGAGACTGATTTATGTATAAACATCTGGATCTGGTAGAGTTGATTATAGTTTGAATCTGGAATAATTTTTTAATTTCTGCCATTTGCTATTGGATTTGAATATAGAGAAGATTTTGATCCAAGTTTTTTTTTTTTCTTACAGTCCATGGCCGATAAATCTATGGACAATATTGAGTTGAAGGTCTTGGTGAACAACGTGAGCAACAAAGTGATCTTCGTAGAGTCTGATGATGATTTTATTGATGTTCTCTTCAGTTTCTTGACAGTCCCCATGGGAACAGTTATTAGGCTTTCCCATCGTTCACAACCCTTGGGAATTGGTTGCATGGACAACATATATGGAAGTGTGGAGAGTTTTGACTCACAGCTTTTCCGAACTGAAGAATGTAGAGCCATGCTGTTACGTCCCCGCAATAGGACAGAATATTTGTTGGACAACCTCAAACTGAAATTTGATGATTGCGAACCCACGCGGTACTTTACGTGTTCTAATCCACATTGCAGAATTTTTCGGAACAGTCTTGTTTTTAGTTATTACCAAACGGTTCGTTGTCCTCGTTGTGAGCGTCTAATGGACACGGAGACCACCCTACCAGTGTCTGGTGCTGAAGATGGTGAGGTCTTTGTAAAAGGTCCAGCCAGATTTATAATTAGTGATGATTTACAAGTGATGCCCCCATTTACTTCTACAAGCTCTTCTTTAGTTAAGAACCTCGGATTCACGGGGTGGAATAGTATTGAGGAGTTGACAGTCAATGTAGGAGTTGATGAGGTAAATGATCTGTTATACCACCAAAGTTAATTTTCTAGTAAAAAATGAAATGCTAGTTTCTGATGATCTTTTCACTTTCTTCAGGTTTTGAAGTTGCTTATGTGCTCATTAGTATCAAAGATGCCTTTGACTGAAACTCTGCTGAAGCATGAACCCCTCCCAGAATTGAGCAATGAAAATTTTGATCAAGAAATATATGTTGAATCTCGAATGTTAGGAGATGCCACGAATGAGGAAGAAGAAAAGATTTCTATTAAGCTCATTGTTAGCAAATCTAGGAAGATGGTTTGTTATGCAGAAGCAGGGGAGGAGTTTGTTAATTTACTCTTCAGTTTCTTGACTCTTCCACTCGGGTTTATTGTGAAACAGATGCATGATAACTCTATGAAAGGATGCATTGATCAGTTGTACAAAAGTGTCCAGGATCTTGATGAGCAATGCTTGAAGTCAAATAACCATAAGAAAATGCTAGTGAGTCCCAAGCTTCTCCCTGGATTTGGCTATAAGAACCATCCTTTGGGAATAGAGGAAGCCTCGTATCGGCTGGCTGTTGATACCACCCTTATCCACTCTAATAAACAAGTGAAATCAGTTGAATTCATAGACCCCAAATCCCACCGTAACAAAGATGATAACGCTCTTGGATTTTTGAAAGGACCGGCGATGTTCATGATAACCGATAGTCTCAACGTTAGTCCGATCTCTGCAATTCTTGGCCTGTCAATTTTATGCGAATTGAACGTACCTGTCACTGACATTGAGGTACAAGTTGCTCAAGTGGGCAAGAAGGAGGTGAGTTATATATCATTTATGTTTATCATTTGTAATTTACCTTAAACTACTCTGGTTGAATCCTTAGCTTTGAGTTTCTATTTTGTTTGAAATTTTAGGCAGTTGAATTATGATGAATATTCAATAAAGTGTTGCTGCTTGACCGCGGTTGTTATTCAACATGGTTAAAGCCAACATGGTTAAAGCCCAAGTAGCTAGCATGTGTTGAAAGTGGTTGATCTATTTGTGACAGTTTATAAATCCCTTTCATATGTTGATCAATCTTGTTTCTTACTGCAGGCACTCCGTCTTTTGGTGGCTTCTTTTGTTTGTGACTCTGTTCTAACCAGTGTCTTCCTTAGGAAGCCAAATCGAGAATTTGGATGCCTTAGTTTTCTAATTTAAGAAGAGGATGTATTTTCTGTTGCAGATTAATTAATTTTCTACCTTATGTATTGTTCCCTGCACTATTGTATGTTTTGTGTTATACAACTTGAAACGCTTATGATTGTTGGATTGCTGTGAGATATTGCTTTGTATCTATGTGCCCTGTCTTGGTTTCATCTTGCTTGTATCTAACTGTGTTACTGGCAATCAGGAGGTCCAAACAGTGATTAGGTCCTCAGTTGAAATCCAGCTTCTAAACTCATATATATGATTCTAGCCCATTTTTACAAAAAGGTTATCGGCTCACAGTTACAAAAAGGTTATATGAGGCCCGGTGGCCTCATATTATTATGCATGTATTGGCCGGAGGATGGAGGTTTACAGGATATATTGGCTACTAATAAAACACTCATCCCTTCTAACGCAGTGACACTTCCACCCAAATTGAAGCATGATAATGTTGTGAATTAGAATCAATTCACTCCCCTTTAGACCTTGTTGTTTATGGACTTTGGACAAACTCAATGATGGATGAGTCTTACACACACACACAGAAAAATTAACCAAACACAAATGACACAAGTGTTTATAGAGGTTCAGCAAATTTTGCCTACATCCTCTTTGGTGATCCCCTTGAGAAATTTCACTAATGAAGATAGGTTACAACTTTGGTTTACACAGAAAACCCCCTTAGAACACTACCCTCACGATCTGTTTCTCTCACACCCTTTGCTCAACACCTTGATACACTTGAGAACTCTCTCTTCTACAAACTCACTAGTTCCAGCTACTTTTTCCTCTCACACCTTGCTGTCTTGCTTCCTCTTCCCTCAAATACACAATCCCTTGGACTTGAGAAAAGCTTCATCTCTTTTTCCCACGTTCTGCCCTTGTTTTCCTGAAATAGATCACCCCTTGGGCAGACAAAGGGCTAGACAATGACAGTTACAAGTTCAGCTACTCTATAAAGAACCATAGGGTAGGTGCTCCTTGAAACAAGCCAACATCCTTTCTTAATTTGCTCTCTTTGTTTCCCAGCAACTTGCCACCTTTTATTTAAGTCTGAAGTGACTTAAAATGTCCTTGCAAGTGGGTAGAAAACGATAGCACACTAAAGAAACTGTTGAAAACAGTGAAGATTCGAAACAACACGTGTTGGGCGACCGGTCGCATTCTGGCAGAGTTGCAAGCGACCGGTCGCATGAAGTTGGCGATCGGTCGCCAGAAGTTCTTGCTCCAGACTTCAAACCTGCCTGAAAACGACTGGTCGCTTGCTTCATGCGACCGGTCGCTTTTAGGCAGAGTCTCCTGAGACCGGTCGCTTGAAAAACGGGCGACCGGTCGCTTCCTGTTCTATCTCCGAAGCTTGTATCCTTTATGCGAGCCAATTTTCACAACAGATAAAAGTACTCAAGGGTATATTTGAAAGCATCAACAGCATTCATGGTAACTGACAAGCTGATCATAAGGCCTGCATCTCCTTTCTTTGGCTTTTTGATTATAAATGAATTGAAGGTACCTTTCACTGACATAAAGGAGGAACTGTTGAGGTTGGCAAGAAGGAGGTGAGTTAATTGTTTACAATTTTCATGTTGCCCTTTTCACTGCACCCTTCTCCCTTTTTAATTGTTGATGATTCTTGTGTTGTTACTTATCGTAGGCTTTGTGTCTTTTGGTGGCTACTTTTCTTAGCGACTCTGCTCTAACCGATGTCTTCATTAGGCAGCTGAATCCAGAGAAGTCTATAAAGATTTCTTGCTTATCCATTAAATGATGATGATGCTTCTCCTTTATACAAACTGGAACTCCAGAATGGATGATGCTAATGCTAATGCTTGCACTTCCTTATGGATAATGCTAATGCTTGCATACTAATACTTGTAGCAGACTCATAGTCATGGGTTCAATTGCTAGTAGAGATTTCTTTATGCAGACTATTTAATGAACGTTTGTTTCATGAATGACCAGCTGTATGTAATAAAAATGCAGGCTTTGTTTTTCTTCTAGAGAAAAAAGAAAAAGGAAAAAGGAGGGTAGTTGTAAAAAAAACTATGAGTTCTTCAAGGATGAAATGTATTGGGATGAAATCTCTTTCCAAATACCATACACAGCACACCACAGACGAAGATCTTTTTAACAGTAGAAGCCAAGGGCTTTAGGCCGGTAAGGTGTTAGCCCAGTTGGTTGGGAACTACCCTTACCACCCAGGAGGTCCTGGGTTTGAGCAGGGTCACCACGTCCTCCTCCCCCTTAGAATTAGCATATTGTTGTAACTAAAATAAAATAAAAAAGTCTCCTTCAGATATTTTGCAGGAAAAAAAAAATGTGTCCTTTGGAGATTCTATTAACACCTCATTAGCTGAAGTTTAAAGTCATAATTCTATATTTGCCAGTGGGTGTTTACCTCAGTGGTTGAGATCTTTGTTTGCAATCCCCACGATATCAGTTTGAATCCCATTGTGGGTGCGCCTTCTACTTAGAATAGAATTCCCTCTCCTCCTCCCCTTAGAATAGAATATCGACATAATAAAAAACAAAATTCATCATTCAACAAACTCCATGGCATCAATTTGAATCCCATTGTGGGTGCCCCCTCCCATTAGAATTGAATATCGATCGAATTAAAAAAATAAAGGTCATAATTCTATATTTAATTTCAACTATTAGAATCTTCATGTCATAGTGGGGCCATAGATTTCTTTATCATAGTTAGAAAGGGGGAGGGGGAGGGGGAGGAGAAATATTTTTATGTTCAGGTACACCAATTGTAGGGCAGTGGTGGAGCTACGATTCTTAGCATGGAGGGGCCAAAATTCAAAGTCACTTCCACATAGGTTTTTCATCTTCAACTGAGAGGGTCAACACAAATATAATTGCAATAATTGTATTGCTATATCATATATTTTATAATATATTACAATAGATTGAAAATTAAATGGGGGCCCAGGGCCATGACAGGCCTTGCTATAGCTCCTCCCCTACTGTGTGGTGTACCATCCAATACACACAAGACATATGAAAATATTTCATAAAAATAAAATATTTTTATATGTCCCATTTGTATTTTATGATACACCATTTTCATATATATGCTTGTCTTTTTTTAATATACGTTTGAAAAATCCGTAGGAAGTAGGTGGGCGGCAGGCATGCGCCTAGAGCCTAGGGGAGTAATCGGGGCCTATGCACCCTTTTTTTTAATAATTATTTTTTTTATTATAAATTAGCCTCTCCGCACGTGCTTCCGCACCTGCGAGAGGCTTTTTATAAAAAAAATTAAAATTTAGTTTAGAATTAAAAAAGATAATGGGTAGTTGTGTTCTATAAAAATAGGCCATTATCTGATTTTTCTTTTAATTTTAAATTTTTTTAATATGAAAAAGTGTGAATTTGCCATATTATCCTCATTTAATTAATAATTTCAATTCTTAATGTTTGCTTAAACCAAAGACATTTTCTTGTATTTTGAATGTTTCACCATTCTCTGCCTTTTGCTTTATATATATAGATTATAAATTTATACCAAAATCATGCAAAATAATAAGATATATAAAAGAAAACTTTAATATTTTCCAACCTTGATATTATCTGACTTTTATTTTTGTATCTTCAGTAACCTTGATATTTAAATAAAAACAGCAAAAAAGAGTAAAAATAGGCCCATTTTAATACTATGTTTAAGGCCATTTTACAAAACCCAACCCGTTAGTTATATTAAAAATTAGGTCAAATATGTCTTCTTCCCGAGCGTCGCCTTCTCCTTCCACTCTCTGTTTCGATTTCATCTCTCTGTCTCTCCGTCTTTCTTCCTAACAAGCAGCGGCACCTGGGTGCTTCAACCGCCCTTCGTCCGCCTAGACCCGCCTCGGCCGCCTGGACCCGCCTAGGCGCCTTCTCCTCTCTGTTTCGATTTCATCTCTCTGTCTCTCCGTCTTTCTTCCTAACAAGCAGCGGCTCCTGCGCGCTTCAACCGCCCTTCGTCCGCCTAGACCTGCCTAGGTCGCCTAGACCCGCCTAGGCCGCCTAGAACCGCCTAGGCCGCCTAGACCCGCCTAGGCGCCTTCTCCTTCCTCTCTCTGTCTCTCCGTCTTTCTTCCTAACAAGCAGCGGCTCCTGCGCGCTTCAACTGCCCTTCGTCCACCTAGACTCGCCTAGGCCGCCTAGGCGCCGCTTAACTCCCATCGTTCACAACCCTTGGGAATTGGTTGCATGGACAACATATATGGAAGTGTGGAGAGTTTTGAGTCACAGCTTTTCCGAACTGAAGAATGTAGAGCCATGCTGTTACGTCCCCGCAATAGGACAGAATATCTCTTGAGAAACCTCAAACTGAAATTTAATGATTGATAACCCACGCGGTACTTTACGTGTTCTAATCCAGATTGCAGAAATTTTCGGAGCAGTAGTGTTGTTTTTAGTTATTACCAAACGGTTTCGTTCCCGTCGTTGTAAGCGTCTAATGGACACGGATACCACCCTTCCAGTGTCTGGTGCTGAAGATGGTGAGGTCTTTGGAAAAGGTCCAGTCAGATTTATAATTAGTGATGATTTACGGAGTTGACAGTCAATGTAGGAGTTGATGAGGTAAATGATCTGTTATACCACCAAAGTTAATTTTCTAGTAAGAAATGAAATGCTAGTTTCTGATGATGTTTTCACTTTCTTCAGGTTTTGAAGTTGCTTACGTGTGATAACAGAAGAAGTATTTGGAAAACAAAGGAAGAAGAAGACTGAAAAACAGAGAGAATATATTGAGATTTTCTGTATATTTTTCACTGAATGAATATTACAATGCACAGTTTAGCTTATATACAATTGTAAGGACTGAAGGCTTAACTAACAGCCATGCTTAACAAATGCCAACACTAACACGTGAATAGCACGTGGGTATTCTAACAATACTAAACTAACTTGAGCTGAGGTGTTCATCTATCATTCCCCCTCAAATCCAGCAGGGTTCCCAAGCCGCAAATTACCACAATGCTTTGTGAAGATTGGACTGTGTAACCCTTTTGTAAATATGTCTGCAACCTGTTCATCTGTTGGAATATACTGCATGGAGAGATCTCTTCTTTGTACTCTTTCTCTAACAAAGTGAAAGTCTATATCAAGATGTTTGATCCGTGAGTGAAACACAGGATTAGAACTCAATGCTAGAGCAGAAAGGTTGTCACAATGTATAGTAGGAGGCTGAGGTAGAAACACTTTCAAATCAAGCAAAACTTGTCGAATCCAGGCCAAATCTGCTGCTGTATGAGCCAATGCTCTGTATTCTGCTTCGGTTGAACTCCGGGAGACTGAGTTCTGTTTCTTAGATTGCCAAGATATAGGATTATGACCTAAGAAAACCACAAAACCAGTGATAGATCGTCGAGTACTTATATCTGCTGCCCAATCCGCATCACTGTAAGCATTAAGTTCCCAAGCACCACTAGTAAAGGTAAGTCCATGATCCAAGGTACCTTGAAGATAGCGCAAAATCCTCTTAACTAATTGAAAATGTAACTCTGAAGGAGTTGTCATGAACTGACATACTGTGTTAACAACATAAGAGATTTCAGGTCTGGTAAATGTTAAATACTGTAATGCACCAACAATGCTTCTGTAGGTTGTAGGATCAGTCAAAGCATCACCTTCAGTCTGTAACAGTTGACCATGTGGTTTAAAAGGGGTAGTACAAGGTCGGCATGAACTCAGACCAGCCTTAGCAAGCAAATCTTTGGCATATTTAGCCTGGTTAACAAAGATATCTCTAGCTGTATTATAAGAAATCTGTAATCCTAAGAAATATTTCAACTTCCCCATATCTTTCATATCAAAAGCTAAGCTTAATTCATCAACAACTTCTTGCACCAAAGCTACCTTTGAACCAGTCAATATTATATCATCCATGTATAAGAGAAGGATCACAATATCTGAACCTAGATGCTTCACAAATAAGCTAGGGTCAGAGTGAGATGATTCAAAACCAATAGCTGGAAGATAACCTGTGAATTTGGCATTCCAAGCCCTTGGAGCTTGCTTAAGACCATAAAGAGACTTTCGTAACTTGCAAACAAAATTGAGATGATTTGGATCCTCAAAACCTTTGGGCTGACGCATATAGACTTCTTCCTCAAGATCACCATGTAAAAACGCGTTCTTAACATCAAGTTGACGGAGTGACCATCGATTCATTGCTGCAATACTTAATATCAACCTTACTGTGGTGTGTCTGACCACAGGGCTAAATGTTTCACTGAAATCCAGTCCAGGAGCTTGGCTGAAGCCTTGGGCAACTAATCTTGCCTTATATCTAGCCAAAGTACCATCTGAGTTTTTCTTAATTCGATATACCCATCGACAACCAACAATATTTTTATGAATTGGCATAGGAACTAACTCCCAAGTACCCTGAGCATGTAATGCCTCAATTTCGTCCTTCATAGCTTGAATCCAATGAACAGATTGAGAAGCAACCTTATAAGTGGCTGGTTCAGCAGCATCATGTAGAACAGGAAGAGTGGTATGATAGCACTGATAATCTTCAAACTGTTTAGACTTAACGATACCTGCCTTTGATCTAGTCTGCATAGCATGAGTGTTAAAAGAAGGAGACACAGAACTAGAGATAGAAGGAGAGGCAGGCAAGAGGACTTGGAGTTGCTGATCATTAATCACAGATAAGACTGAATCACTGGAAGACAAGGCAGGATTCTCAGTAGATTCTAAAGATGAAATAGAAACACTCTGTGAATTATGATTTTGTGAAGAAACGTGTTGAGGAGATATAGAACCAGATGTATCACTAGGATTTAAGACTTGCACACATGGAGGAAGTGAAACACAAATTGGTAAAGGCTGAGTCTTGGAAGAGCATGAAACTGGAATTGAATTTGCTGAGATGGAATGAGACTTAAAAGGAAAAACAGTTTCATCATGAATGACATGTCTGGAAACAATAAACCTTGCGGTGGATCTATTGTAACAAATGACCCCTTTATAACCTTGAGAATATCCCATAAAAACACATTGAGCTGTTCTTGGCTGAAGCTTATGTTCATTATAAGGTCTGAGATATGGGTAAACAGCAGTACCAAAAATCCTAAGAGATTTAATATCAGGAGCCTTGCCATACAAGCTTTGAAAAGGAGATTGATATCTTAAAACTGAACTAGGCATAAGATTGATGAGATAAGCAGCATGAGCAACTGAATGAAACCAGAACTTATCAGGAAGAGCAGCAGCAACTAGTAAAGTAAGAGCAGTTTCGATAATATGGCGATTCTTCCTCTCTGCCAAACCATTTTGCTGAGGGGTGTATGGACAAGAGAGTTGATGAATTATCCCTTTTGAATCCAAAAAAGAAGAAAATTGCCTACTAATGAACTCACCACCCCCATCACTTTGAAAATACTGAATAGGAGCCTTAAACTGATTAGTGACAAGGGCATAGAACTTGAGAAATTCTTCAAACACTCCAGATTTATTAAACAGTGGATAAAGCCACAAGTAACCAGTACACTCATCAATGAAACTGACATAGTATCTAAAACCATCTATAGATTTATGTCGGGAAGGACCCCATACATCACTGTGTATCCGCTGAAAAGGAACACTAGACTTAACATGATCCTTAGGAAAAGAAAGCTTGTGCATTTTACCATGTAAACAAGCAGTACATAGTGCTTGAGAAGTATCAGCAGAAACAAATAAAGCATAATCTTGAAGCATTCTTTGCACAACGGTATTTGTTGGATGCCCTAACCTTTGATGCCAGATAGAGACGTTGACATGTTGTCCAAGATATGCAACTGGAGCTGAAGAAATAGAAGAAACACCTCGAGATCTTTGAGAAGCAGCAAGAGGAATAGGATATAAATCGTGATTACTCTTGCCTTGAAGAAGAATTGCCTTGGTTATCTTGTCCTGTATATAAAAGCCAGAGACGTCAAATGTTATAAAACAATTATTGTCTTTACACAGTTGATGGACGGATAATAGATTTGCTTTGAGCTTAGGAACATGCAAAACAGATGGAAGATGCAGTGAAGGAGATTGGGCACAAGAGATAGTAGCAGTGCCAAGATTCTGAATAGTCAAACCTGCCCCATTGCCAACAGTGACATTCTCATCAACATTACAAGGAGTCACATGATCCAATTGAGAAGAATTGCCAACCATATGATGGGAAGCACCACTGTCTGCAATCCATACGTGCTCAGGAGAGAAAGAAGTCTGAGCAGTCATAGCATTCAGAGAAGAAGGAGGTGCTTGGCCCTGAAATGAGTAGTTTGACCTGTGGAAACAGTCAAGTGCGCCATGCCCACGTTTTCCACAGATTTGGCATTCAACAACACTGGAAGTAGAAGAGGAGGAATTGGCATGACGAAAATAGCAATTAGCGGCTGTATGTCCACGCTTGCTGCAAATTTGACACTCGGGCACCACATGAGATCGATAGGAATTAGAACCCCCATGAAAACCAGAAGGACTACCACCCCGAAACTGAGAGGAGACATGGCGACCACCATTAAACCTTCCACGACCAGAGGTTTGTGCAGAAAAACCTCGAGAACCAGAGGCACGAGAAAAAGAACTCTGCTGACCACCAAAAGACTGAACATGTGGTAAAGGCTGAGAAGGTGTACGTAAAATACCTTGTCCTGAAGACACAGAGGAACCTTGAGCACAAGATGAATTAGTTGCATATAAAGCAGTATGATGAACAATACGAGCCTCAGCAGTTTGTTCAGCAGCGAGAAGCTGGGCTCTGAAATCCTTGAGAGACAATGGAGTATCTCGTGCGATCAAGACAGTCTTAATTATGTCATATTCAGGTGGTAATCCATTCAAAGCATTAATGATGAAATCATCATCAGAAATCTTGATACCAGCAACATTCAGTTGATCTCGAAGATGTTTGAGACGAAGCAAAAATCACTCGATAGAATCTCCACCTTTCTGTGCAGTTTGCAACTCAGTTTTGAGATGGTTGATCCGAGCGCGAGAAACTGAAGCATAGCGATCAGAAAGGTTGATCCAAGCATCGCGAGCTGTTTTGCATCCAATGACGTATTCAAGCGCCTCGTCAGATAGAGAAGCAATGAGTAAACTCAAAAGTGCCTTATCAGTACGAATCCACTCCTTATAAGCAGTGGTAAGCTCAGAAGTGTCGCCTTCCTCATCAACAATGGCGAATTGAGGAGGTGAAACCGAAGAACCATCGAAATGCCCAAAAAGCTCGTAGCCTTGAAGCACAGATTCGATCTGATAACTCCACTTCAAGAAGTTATCATCAGCAAGACGAATCGTAAGGAGGCCAAGAAGACTCTTAATTTTGGGAAAAGAAGAAGCCATGAAGAAATTAGGGTTTTTAGAAATTTTGGATTCGAAGAAATTGGAGAAAGCCAAGAAATCTGAGAAATCTGAGAAAGCAGAGAAATGAGGAATTGCAGAGAGAGAAGAACAAGAGAGACGAAGGAAGTTAAGAGACGGAAGCGGAATATTAGATCTTGATCACCACCATGGGCGCTGATACCATGATAACAGAAGAAGTATTTGGAAAACAAAGGAAGAAGAAGACTGAAAAACAGAGAGAATATATTGAGATTTTCTGTATATTTTTCACTGAATGAATATTACAATGCACAGTTTAGCTTATATACAATTGTAAGGACTGAAGGCTTAACTAACAGCCATGCTTAACAAATGCCAACACTAACACGTGAATAGCACGTGGGTATTCTAACAATACTAAACTAACTTGAGCTGAGGTGTTCATCTATCAACGTGCTCATTAGTTTCAAAGATGCCTTCGACTGAAACTCTGCTGAAGCATGAACCCCTCCCAGAATTGAGCAAAGAAAATGTTGATCAAGAAATAGAAGTTGAATCTTGAATGTTAGGAGACACCACGAATGAGGAAGAAGAAAAGATTTCTATTAAGCTCATAGTTAGCAAATCTAGGAAGATGGTTTGTTATGCAGAAGCAGGGGAGGAGTTTGTTAATTTACTCTTCAGTTTCTTGATTCTTCCACTCGGGTTTATTGTGAAACAGATGCAGGATAACTCTATGAAAGGATGCATTGGTCAGTTGTACAAAAGTGTCCAGGATCTTGATGAGTAATGCTTGAAGTCAAATAACCATAAGAAAATGCTAGTGAGTCCCAAGCTTCTCCCTGGATTTGGTTATAAGAAAGAACCATCCTTTGGGAAGGAAGCCTCGTATCGGCTGGCTGTTGATACCAGCCTTATCCACTCTAATAAACAAGTGAAATCAGTTGAATTGATAGACCCCAAATCCCAGTGTAACAAAGATGATAACGCTCTTGGATGTTTGAAAGGACCGACGATGTTCATGATAACCGACAGTCTCAACGTAAGTCCAATCCCTGCAATTCTTGGCCTGTCAATTTTATACAAATTGAACGTACCTGTCACTGACATTGAGGTACAAGTTGCTCAAGTGGGCAAGAAGGAGGTGAGTTATATATCATTTATGTTTATCATTTGTAATTTACCTTAAACTACTCTGGTTGAATCCTTAGCTGTGAGTTTCTATTTTGTTTGAAATTTTAGGCAGTTGGTTTATGATGAATATTCAATACAGTGTTGCTGCTTGACCGCGGTTGTTATTCAACATGGTTAAAGCCCAAGTAGCTAGCATGTGTTGAAAGTGGTTGATCTATTTGTGACAGTTTATAAATCTCTTCCATATGTTGAGCAATCTTGTTTCTTACTGCAGGCACTCCATCTTTTGGTGGCTTCTTTTGTTTGCGACTCTGCTCTAACCATTGTCTTCCTTAGGAAGCCAAATCGAAAAAATACCTGAGCGTATAGCCGCATGGTTATACTTGGTAAAAAAAAGGAACCCACATGTCAAAAAAAGTATCGCCGCCTGGCTCTACTATTTCTTGAAAATATATTATTTTTATTCAATAATAAGTGAAAATTATGTGTATAACATGTGAATTTTGTGTGTATTCTTGAAAACTTTGTAAAAAACATGTTTATTAAATATGAAAAATGCATACGTACATGTATAATACGAGTATTAAACATGAAAATGCTAAATTCCTTATATGGGTGATAACTCTGGCAAAGTAAAAAAAATCAAAGGGGACTGAGGGGAATTTTTTTTTTATTTAATTTTTTTATATAAAAAGGATCCCAATATAATATACTTAAATCGTATAGCTGCGTGGCCAAACTACGGTTTTTATTAAAAAAAATAGTATAGCCGGTCGGCTAAACTGATTTTGACACGTGGGCGCTAGGCGCTAGGCCGGTTTTTTATTTTTATAAATAGTATAGCCGAACGGCTATACCCCTTTTAGATATAATATACTTAAAGCGTATTGCCGAGCGACTATACTATTTTTAACACGTGGTCGCTAGGCAGGTCCTCTTTATGTATATATATATATATATATATATATATATATATATATATATATATATATATGTATAGCCGATCTACTATAGTCGGGATTTTTTTTATAAAAAAAGAAGAAGTGTATAGCCGCGCAGCTTTACAGGGGTCAATTTTTTTTATTTATAAATAGTATAGGCGCCCGGCTATACTCCTTACATAGATACTGTGATATTTAAAAATAAAAAAAAAATCAACGATTTTTGTTTATTGATAGTTTAGAGCATTATCCATTACAATTAAGCCATTACCATAGTCTTTATTGTCCCCTTTTGAGTTTTTACTTTTCCAGAGTTATTACCCATATAAAGAATTTAGCATTTTTCACTTTTAATACTCATATTGTACACGTACGTTCGTATTTTTCATGTTTAATACACTTGGTTTTTTTACAAAAGTTTCAATAATACACATAAAATTCATGTATTATACATATCATTGTTGCATATTATTGAATAAAAATAATATATTTTAAAAAAATTTAAATCTATAAAGTATATATATTGAAATTAGCAAATTAATAGCTGTAAAGTTTAAACTAATGCAACTAGAAGGGTCCTTTTTTTATAAATGTTTTTTAATAATAGTATAGCCGCACGACTATACTCCTTTTAATTATAATATACTTAAAGAGTATAGCCGGCCGGCTATACTGTTTTTGACACGTTGGCCCTTGCTGTTAGGCAAGTCCTCTCTTTTTCTTTTCTTTTTTTAAAAATAGTTTAGCCGCACGGCTATACTCCTTTTACTTATAATATACTTACTGTTTTTGACACGTGCGGGTCCTCTTTTATTTTTATAAATAGTATAGCCACGCGACTATACTCTTTTCACAGGTACTGTAATCTTTCTTTTAGAATTGTTTTTCCCCGATTTTTATTTATTGATAGTTTAGAGCATTATCCATTACTATTAGGTCATTACCCGAGTCTTTATTGTACCCTTTTGAGTTTTTACTTTTCTAGAGTTATTACCCGTATTTTAATATTTAAAAAAAAAAAAAAAAGAGTTATTACCCGTATAAAGAATTTAACATTTTCACTTTTAATACTCGTATTGTACACGTACGTACGTATTTTAAATATATTATATACCTTTTATTTAAAAATAATAATAAAAAAGTACCGTCCTAGTTGCATTAGTTTATACTTTATTAATATTAATTGGCTAGTTTTAACATATCCAGTGCAGATATTGAAGATAGAGAAATTTCAGAGTAAATCAATTTGAGAGTTCAATTTTTTTTTTTGTTGGTATGTTTGTCTTTGATCTAACTCATTCTCTCGAGTGAAACTTGTTTGAGGAACATTCATCAATATTATTCTAATAATTTAATTAAGCAATTAAATTAAACAACAAATAGAATATTTATAGAAAAAAAGGGCCTGCCTAGCGTCTAGGCGCCGGTCTAGCAATTAGGCTCCCGCTGGCGATACTATTTTGAAAAATATCCGAGGGTATAGCCCCTCGGCTATACGTTTATAGAAGAAAAACAGGACCCGTCTAGCGCATGGGTGAGCACGTTTCAAAACAGGTATAGCCGCGTGGCTATAATATTTTTGTAAACAAATACCGTAATAGCCGAGCGGCTATACTATTTATAGAAAAAAAAGTGACCCGTCTATCGCTAGGCTCCCACGTGTCAAAACAAGTGTAGCCGTGCGGCTATACCTTTAAGTGTTTCAGGCTTTGTGTCTTTTGGTGGCTTCTTTTCTTGGCGACCCTGCTCTATCCGATGTCTTCATTAGGCAGCCAGTGCAAGAACAATTAACTCTGTATAGAGATGACGATGCTTCTCGTGTTTCTACAAACTGGAACTCCAGTATATGGTTTATTATGTGTTTCTAAATCTTAGTGCCACAGATATTACTCACCGCGGTTCAAGTGCTATTGGAGGTGGATGTTTCTTTATTATGATATTTTAATGGAATTTTGCTTCATGATTGACATGATGCATCTTATGTAGGCTATTTGCTTTCTTCTCTTCTTGGAATTGTATCATTCTTATTTATGAATGCTATTCTTAGTTTAAGAGATTGGAATCTTTGGGTTACGGTGAAGTGAGATGTTTCTTCCTAGTCAAGTAATGAATGATTCCCTTTTCAAAAGTTAAGGATGGATGGAGGGTCCTAACATGCACCCCATCTCAAGTGATCCTCCCTCTGATATCTTTCCAGACTCATGATCTTTTTTTACATATATTACTTTCGGCAGGCCCTTTCTTCAAGTCTTTGTGTTTTCTTTAGCTTCATCCTTTTCTTCGGCAGTTTTACGCAAAAAGGTTTGAACTTTCAATTCCATGTATTTTTTTCTTTTAAATGTACTTATGATGTTGAGCTGTTTGGCATTTTCCATTATAATTGTCCATTAATTTCTTGCATACTGAAAGAGCTCTTTTCCTTTCCTGCACAGAAGAAACTGTCGATCAATGCCTAATTTTCTTTTCCCACTAGTTATATTAATTTCACTTTAATTAAAAGATAGATTAAAATAAAACAGAAATGGAAAAGCCGACCTGCAAAATCTCCTCATGGACTACGTAACTCAGGATCAGACTAGCCATGTTGATAAAAATGTTGGTCCCTGGTTTTAGATTTGAATCATATACTTGTTATCTACTCAAGCTCTGACTTGTTTTTCAAGCTATTAATTCTGCAAAATTTTGTCTCTCTTTCGCCATACTTGAATTGTATTTTGAAGTCCTTTCATGTTTAAGCAGGAAAACCACTTACTGCTTTGTACTTTCTTACATTATCAATGGCTGATAAAACTGTGAAGAATATTATAAGCTTGAAGGCCGTGGTGGACAAGGGGAGCAACAAAATTATCTTTGTAGAGTCTGATAAAGATTTTATTGATGTTCTCTTGAGTTTCTTGACAATACCAATGGGAACCATTGTCAGGCGTGACACTAAACATTCAGTATCACATTGCATGAATAATTTGTTTGCCAATGTTTGGGAGCTTGTCCAGACTGAAGCATGTAAAGAGATGTTGCTATGTCCCCACAATGGGGCTGAATCTCATTGCAAAAACCTCAAACTGAAAATTGACAATGATAAGCCAACAGGGTACTTTCTGTGTGATAGTTGGCAATGCACCTTCGAAAATAAGTCAATAAGTCATTACAAAGGTGTTCTGTGTCAATGTGGAAGATGCATGAATCTGAAGTGCTCACTTTCAGTTTCATCCTCAGCTGAGCAAGGCGGGGGAATCTTTGTAAAAGAATCAGCTAGGTTCATAATTACTGATGATTTACGTGTGATGTCCCCATTATCGGTGGCAAGCAATCCTGTATTTACAAAGCTTGGAGCCATGAATGAGAATTGCACCACTGAACAAAAGACTTTGAATATAGGAGCTCATGAGGTAATTGAATGTTGTTTGCCAATTGTTTTATTTTTCTTTTAATACAACTGTAGTGTTTGTGGTTTTTGACCTCATGGTCTATTTTTCCAGGTTTTGAACTTGCTTCTGCGCTCATTAGTATCAAAAAAACCTCTGTCTGAAACTCTACTGAAGCTTGATCCTGTACCAATTCCAAATCCGAATTTGAGCCTTGATCAACTAATATTGACAAGTATTGAATCTCTACTGCTTGGAGACATAATGAATGAGGAGGAGGAAGAAAAGATTGTTGTTAAGCTGACAGTTAGCGTCTCAAAGGATATTGTTTGTTATGCCGAAGCAGGGGAGGATTTTGTTAATTTGCTCCTCAGTTTTTTGACTATTCCACTTGGTTTCATATTAAAGCATTTGAGGGATGCCTCTTTCAAAGGATGCATTGATCAGTTGTACAATAGTGTCAAAGATCTTGATGAGCAGCACTTGAAGTCAATTTACCACAAGGAAATTCTGCTGAGTCCTAAGATTTATCCTGGGTTTTGCTATGAGAACCGTCTTTTAGGAATGGAGGATGGCCCGGTAGCCTCATATTTGTATGCATTTTGGAAGGATGATCAGGGGCGTTTGAAAGATATATTGACAACAGATGCAGCCCTCATCCCTTCTAACGCTGTGACAGTTCCACTCAAATTGAAGCATGATAAAAGTCCTCAAGGGTATTTGAAAGGTTCGACAGTGTTCATGGTAACTGATAATCTGTTCATAACACCAATATCTCCTGCCTTTGGCTTTCTTGTTTTAAATCTACTTAAGGTACCTTTGACTGACATAAAGGAGGAAACTGTTGAGGTTGGCAAGAAGGAGGTGAGTTATTTTTTATAATTTTCATTGAACTACGTTTATAGAATTCAGGTTGCCCCTTTCACTGCACCCTTCCCCCTTTTAACTGTTGA
Source organism: Prunus kanzakura (assembly GCA_020521455.1). NCBI lineage: Eukaryota > Viridiplantae > Streptophyta > Magnoliopsida > Rosales > Rosaceae > Prunus > Prunus kanzakura. The sequence continues at coordinate 5,287,477 of BPUM01000784.1, forward strand.
TGATTCTTGTGTCGTTACTGATATCGTAGGCTTTGCGTCTTTTGGTGGCTGCTTTTCTGAGAGACTCTGCTCTAACCGATGTCTTCATTAGGCAGCTGAATCAAGAAAAGTTTATAGAGAGAGCTTGGTTATCTAATAGATGAAGATTGCTAGTAGAGGTTTCTTTATGCAGAATATTTAATGAACGTTTGTTATATGATTGACCTGCTGTATTAATGCTGGCTTGTTTTTCTTCTAAGAATTCAATCGACCTCACTCTCGTTAAGTTCATCAATCTCGTTAGAAAAACTAACTAGCAATTAGCAATTAAGTTCACCGACCTGATTTACACAAAATTGATGAAAGTTAACTAAAGTAAAAAAACTGATGAAAAATAAATAAAAGAGAGGAGAAGTTGTAATAAGTTATGAGTTCTTTATGGATGATATGGGGATGAAATCTTTTTATAAATACCATACACAGTGGCTTCTGCTGCTGCCTACTAGACCAAATCCTTTAAACAGTAGAAGCCAAGGACTTCCCTTTGCACTGATCAGATGCTCAGTCAATGAGAAGTGGAGGATTCAACCATGGGACCATGCAAGCAGGTAATTTCAAATTAATGAGGTGTTAATGAAGACATCACAAGCTCTTGCCTTTGATGCCTCCTTTGGAGATTCCATTAACACCTCTTTAGCTGGAAGTTGAAGTCAGAATGCTATGCTTAATTTCAGAGATTGGAATCTGCAGGTTACGGTGAAGCTGGAGATTTCTTCCTAGTCAAGTAATGAATGCTTCCCTTTTCAAAAGAAAAGGATGGAGGGTCATAACGTGCACCCCCACTCAAGTGATCCTCCCTATAATATCTCTCCAGACTCATGATCCTTTCCTACTTATATTACTTTCTGCAAGCCCTTTGTTTAAGTCTTCGTGTTTTCATTAGCTTCATTCTTTACTTCAGCAGTTTTACTCGAAAAGGTTTGAACTTTGAATTCCATGTCTTTTTCTTTTTTTATAAATGTAATTATGATGTTGAGCTGTTTGGACTGATTATATGCAAAAAATATTGATATGGGATTTAATGGTTTACTCTTTGTGTCATTATTTCTAGACATCTTTTTTTTTTTCTTTCTTAAAGTTCCATCTTTCTCATAACTCATCCCAACTAGGAGTCACAATTAGGAATGCAATGCTGCATTCAAGTGTCTTAAGGGTGTGGGCTTTATTTGGAAAAGGACCATTTTCATATATATGCTTGTCTTTTTTTAATATATGTTCGAAAAATGCATGGGTGGTAGGTGGGCGGCAGACATGGGCCTAGAGCCTAGAGGAGTAATTGGGGCCTAGGCGCCCTTTTTTTTAATAATTATTTTGTATTATAAATTATAAATTTATACAAAAATCATGCAAAATAATAAGATATATAAACGAAAACTTTAATATTTTCCAGCCTTGATATTATTTGACTTTTATTTTTGTATTTTCAGTAAACTTGATATTTAAACAAAACTGCAAAAAATTTAAAAATAGGCCCATTTTACAAAACCCAACCCGTTAGTTATATTAAAATTTAGGTCAGATATCTTCTTCTTCCCAGCGTCGCCTTCTCCTTCCTCTCTCTGTTTCGATTTCATCTCTCTGTCTCTCCGTCTTTCTTCAACAAGCAGCGGCTCCTGCGCGCTTCAACCGCCCTTCGTCCGCTCCTCAACGGCAAAACGCCCGCCCTAGCCCGCCTAGACCCGCCTAGGCCGCCTAGATAGAAGATCAGGCAGGGGAGTGCGTACGTGGCAGAATTTGAGCCAGCATATTGCATGAAGCTGGTGCACTATTGGGTGATAATAGTAAGATCTTATCATGTATGGGTGTTCTAGCATAGAGAAGACCTAGAAGTGTTATCACGCATGTCATAGCAAAATAGGACATGTATTTTTCTGAAAGGAAAAAGGAGAGGAGGACAAAGAGAGATGCATGCATTGCTGTCAAGCTGAAATTGAGGCATCGAAGTTTCTCATTGTCATGGCATGACATGAGACAAAAACATAATTGACCTCCCGAAAAAAAAAAAGACAAACGCAAAGCCACATAGGCCCTGAGGCTTTCACTCTAATTGGCTCTACGTTGCATGAGTTGTATAAATGTAAAACATGATTTTGGCACAATTAAATGTTAAGCTGCTTTCAACACGAATTTGCATCCCATAACATAAAAATGTCCCAACTCAACAACACAAACAAAGTTTTGTGTTTTGGGGTTAAAGAAACAAAATCATATCAAGGCCTAAAAACCCACCTTATAATTTTGATCAGAAAGAATAAAATTTTGCCAAAAAAAAAAAAAGGGCAGTGGTTTTCTCTAGGCCAAAACTACGACCAAATGCGTGCATTGAATATTACAATAGTTTTCAATCCCTGAGAGGCTGAGAGGGTTTTATGGCGTTTGCTTCCAACCCAGCTTGCAACAGACTCTGATTTCTGACAGAAACATGATCCTGTTGCAATTTGCAAGCCACGTGTACTTGGATTTGTTGGCGAGTAGAATATATCCTATTCTATTTGGGTTTTATTTATTTTTCCTTTTGTATAGATATTATGTAATTAGGATTCCACTTATTTCCTAATTAAATCCTACTAGGGTTTGTAACCTGTATTATAAATACCTCCTTTCGGAGAATGAAATAAATCTGAAAATATTCTACCCATATTGTTTGACTTGGTATCAGAGCCGACTTTCTGGTGACCTGTGTGTGTTGTGCCCACCCGTGTTCTACTGTGTGCCCTAATTTCTTTTAGGGTTCTTGTGTCTGTGTCTTTGCCGTGTTCCGCTGTGTGCTCTGTCGTGTTTGTGCCTCTACTGTGTTCGTGCATTTGCCTCTACTGTGTTTGTGCCTTGTGCTCTGTCGTGTTCGTGCCTTTACTGCGTGCCTCTACTGTGTTCGTGCATCTGCCTCTACTGTGTTTGTGCCTCTGTTGTCTTCGTGCATCTGCCATATTTGTGTCTGTGCTGTGATCTGTTGTATACCCTGCGTGATTTGTTGAGTTTCTGCTACAATCATGGGTGATAATTCCATTGTTGGTGCTACTGCTGCTTCTGCAAATTTGCGTGTTTCTGACTCTATTCCAGGTACTGGCTCTAATACTTGGATAATTGACACTGGTGCTTCTGATCATATGACTTATAATGCTAAATTTTTTGATGAGTTGTCTAGTAACACCCGTGACCCATACATAACTAGTGCTAATGGTTTGCCCTCTCCAATTACTGGCGAGGGCACCATTTCTCTCACCCCAACTCTGTCCTTGTCTCGTGCGTTATTAGTTCCCAATATCCATTGTAACTTGTTATCTGTTGGTCGCTTACTTGATACACTTAATGCTTCTGCTACTTTCTATCCTACCAATTGCTCTTTTCAGGATCTCAAGACTCACGAGGTGATTGGGCATGGTAAACGGATAGGGGGGTTGTATTATTTGACATTACCTTCTGCACCAGTTCGTGATCGTGTCGTTAATACTGTTCAACGTTGCAGTGTCAAAGACAAACAGCAAATTTGGTTATGGCATCGTCGCTTGGGACACCCGTCATTTGGCTACCTTAAGCGTCTGTTTCCATCTTTATTCCGCTCATGTGATGAGTCTAGCTTCAAATGTGAGACTTGTGTAATGGCCAAGAGTCACCGTACTATTTTTCCCTTAAGTAATAATAAAGCTGCCTTGCCTTTTGAGTTAGTCCATTCTGATGTATGGGGTCCTGCTCGTGTGACTTCAAATGGTTTCCATTGGTTTGTTACGTTTATTGATGACTGCACTCGCTTAACATGGGTGTATTTGATGAAGAATAAACATGATGTTGCCTCTATTCTCCCTGTTTTTTGTGCCATGGTGTCTACTCAGTTTCATGCTCATGTTAAAGTTTTTCGGACCGATAATGGCGGTGAATATGTGAATCATACATTGAATCAGTTCTTTCGTGATCACGGTATCATTCACCAAACTACCACTCCATTCACTCCTCAACAAAATGGCGTGTCTGAAAGGAAGAATCGTCAGTTACTTGAAGTTGCCCGCTCTCTTATGTTGGATATGTCTGTTCCCCATCATCTTTGGGGACATGGTGTCTTGGCCGCGGCCTACTTGATTAACCGTACTCCTAGTCGGGTTCTTGATTTCAAGACTCCACTTGATGTGTTGTGTGCTCTTACTCCTCCGATTTCGGTCTCTAAGTTACCTCCGAAGGTGTTTGGGTGTGTTGCGTATGTTCATGTCTACTCCCATCAACGGAGTAAACTTGATCCTTGTGCTCTCCGCTGCGTCTTCATTGGTTATTCTACTACTCATAAGGGTTATAAGTGTTATCACCCGCCTACTCAGAAGGTACATGTCACTTTGGATGTTACTTTTCATGAAGAAGTACCCTACTATGTCTCTCCCTCCTCTTCAATTCAGGGGGAGAGGGGGAGTGAATTGAAGAGTTTCTGAGTGGAAAATATGGAAGTTTTTGGACTTGAAGAAGGAATTTATGGCGAACAGGAAGCAACCGGTCGCAGGGAAGACGCGACCGGTCGCCAACGACTCTGTGATGAAAACGACCGGTCGCACATAGGAAGCGACCGGTCGCTCGCGTCGACGAGCGACAACAGTACCGATACGAGTGACGCGACCGGTCGCGAGGAAAGCCACGACCGGTCGCCAGACGAAATTGTTGGTGTTTTCGAGCCTCTCTCAGAAGGACATAACAGTGATATTGGCGACTCTCGTACAGATGAAATTGAAAATAGACCCCCCTCTGCCCTGCCATTGCCTCAATCAAGTTGTGATAATGAGGTACTTTCTAGTGATGTGCCTACCTATTCTTTGCCCCCACGTACTACCCGTGGGAAACCTAAAGTGCAATATTCTCCTGATATACATGCCAAGTCTAAATATCCCATTAACCATTATATGTCAACTCATCGTTTATCTAAGTCATATGCATCATATTTGTGTCAATTATCTAATGTATGTGTGCCAACTAAGTTGCAGGATGCTCTATCTGATCAAAACTGGGTAGATGCAATGCATGTTGAGATGGAAGCCTTGAAAAAGAATGCTACTTGGGAGTTAGTTCCTTTACCAAAAGGAAAAAAGGCAGTTGGGTGCAGATGGGTGTTTACTTTGAAGCACAAGGCTGATGGTTCCATTGACCATTACAAGGCAAGATTGGTAGCAAAAGGGTATACTCAGACATATGGAGTGGATTACACAGAGACTTTTGCTCCAGTAGCTAAGCTCAACACTGTACGCGTACTCTTATCCTTAGCTGCTAACCGTGACTGGCCGCTGCTACAATTTGATGTCAAAAATGCATTCCTCCATGGTGACCTTAAGGAAGAAATATATATGGATCCTCCGCCGGGTATCCCTGTGACTTCTAAGGAGGGTGTGGTGTGCAAGCTACGGAAATCCTTGTATGGATTAAAGCAGTCTCCAAGAGCGTGGTTTGGAAGATTTGTTGCATCCATGAAGAAGTTTGGGTATGTGCAAAGTAACTCTGATCATACTTTGTTTCTGAAGCGTCATAAAGGTAAATTGACGGCTTTAATTATTTATGTTGATGATATGATTGTGACTGGAGATGATCATGTAGAGATACAGAGTCTTCAAAAGTATCTGGCTTCTGAGTTCGAGATGAAATCATTGGGTGATTTAAAGTATTTTCTTGGGATTGAAGTTGCCAGATCTAAACATGGTATTTTTCTATCCCAAATAAAGTATGTTTTGGATTTACTTGCAGAAACTGGAATATTGGATTGTAAACCAATTGATACCCCTAGTGAGCAGAATCATAAGTTGGGGATATATCCCGATCAAGTTCCGACTGATAAAGAACGTTATCAACGACTTGTGGGGAAATTGATTTATTTAGCTCATACCCGTCCGGACATTGCGTATGCTGTAAATATAGTGAGTCAGTTTATGCACTCTCCTAGTGTGGATCATATGGGGGCTGTGACTCGTATTTTAAGGTATCTGAAAGTAACTCCTGGCAAGGGGTTAATTTTCTCCAAGTATGACCATACGAATGTAGAAGGGTATACAGATGCTGATTGGGCAGGTTCAGCCACAGATAGGCGTTCGACATCTGGGTATTTTATGTTTGTGGGTGGCAATCTTGTTACGTGAAGGAGCAAGAAACAAAAGGTGGTGTCTAGATCTAGTGCTGAGGCCGAGTATCGGGGAATGGCCCATGGTGTATCTGAGTTACTATGGTTGAGGAGATTGTTGAAAGACCTTGGTTTTGGGCCTAATAAACCCATGGATTTATAATGTGACAATACGGCTGCGATTGCAATTGCTCATAATCCTGTACAACATGACCGTACAAAACATGTGGAGGTTGATCGAAATTTCATTAAAGAAAAGTTGGATGCGAAGATTGTGTCCTTCCCCTTCATCCGTTCAGAGTATCAGTTAGCTGATGTTCTTACGAAAGCTGTTTCTACAAGTATCTTTCTCAACTCGCTTGACAAGTTGGGCATGCGTGACATCTTTGCTCCAACTTGAGGGGGAGTGTTGGCGAGTAGAATATATCCTATTCTATTTGGGTTTTATTTATTTTTCCTTTTGTATAGATATTATGTAATTAGGATTCCACTTATTTCCTAATTAAACCCTACTAGGGTTTGTAACCTGTATTATAAATACCTCCTTTCGGAGAATGAAATAAATCTGAAAATATTCTACCCATATTGTTTGACTTGATTCCCTCGAGAGAATCAACACCATTATTCTATATGGGAAGGAGGAGGTTAATTATTTTTTGTAATTTAACTCAGCAGTCTCTTCTTTCCTTACTAAGGTTGGTGTGATGGATGCAAACAGCACTGACGAGATGACTTTGAATGTAGGATTTGATGAGGTAATTGAACTGTTTTCTTTAATTTTATGCCAATTTTTTCCTTTGGTCACATGTGGCTCTGACCTAATCTTTTTGTTCCAGGTTTTGAATTTGCTTATATGCTCATTTATGTCTAAGACACCTTTGACAGATATTCTGCTGAAGCATAAACCAGAACCAAATCTGAACAGTAAAGGTGTTACGCAAGGAATATGCTTTAAGGGTCAAACCGCAGGAGAAACCATGAACGAGGAAAAATACATTTCTATCAATCTTATGGTCAGCAAATCCAAGAAAATGGTTTGTTATGCAGAAGCAGGGGAGGATTTTGTTAATTTACTCTTCAGTTTCCTTACTGTTCCACTTGGGTTCATACTAAAAAAGATGCAGGATAGCTCTTCCTCTACGAAAGGCTGCATTGATCAGTTGTACAAGAGTGTCCAAGATCTTGATGAGCAATACTTAAAGTCAAATTACCACAAGGAAATTCTACTCGCTCCCAAGCTTTATCCTGGTTTTGTCTATGAGAACCATCTTTTAGGAATTGAGGATGGCCCGGAAGCCTCATATTATTATGCAAAATACTGGTCAAGTATTGATGGTGACCAGGAAAGGTTTACTACCGATAAAACCCTTATCCCTTCCTATATCACGGCGCTACAAGATCCAATAATGAAACTGAAGTATTGCAAATCCCAAGGCGATTACAAAAGTGATGCAGGATTTTTGAGTAGACCGGCGATGTTTACAATAACTGACAGTCTTATGATAAGGCCTATATCTCCTCTCTTGGGCGTTTCTGTTTTGAACGAATTGAAAGTGCCATTCGCAGACATTGAGATGCAAACTGTGCAGGTTGGGAAGGAGGAGGTTATAGTTATTTTTTGTAATTTGACTTTGTAGCAACTTATTATAGTTGATGATTTTCAGTCCCTTAAGTGCATTGTACGCACCTAATTTTCTCTGCCACTGCTTTAATTTGACTGCTCATGCATTGTCTGTGTTTCTTCTAGTTTTGAAGCTTCATCACGGGCATATTCTTTGTAGTTTAACTGTTGTCTCTTGGATTGTTACTTGCTGCAGGCCCTTCGTCTTTTGGTGACCTCTTTTCTTTGTGACTCTGCTCTCACCAGTGTATTCCTCAGTCACATTAAATAAAGAACTGTATCCCGGACAGCTCGATTGCCTAATATGATGAGGTGATGCTTTTGTTGCTACAAACTGGAACCATAGGCCAATATGATGCCCATTGGTGTAACTTTTTTGCACTTTCCATGCCCTCCTGTTTTGTTTTTGTTTTTCTGTTTTTTTGCTGAGGTTTAAGTTGTCTTTAAAACTTTGTAAATCACAAACATTAACCAACCATGAATTATAGTGGATCAACGAACGAGGACACCGTCATCTTCGCAACCTACACCTCTAATTTGCCAAGTGACTATGCTCATTACGGTCGATGATTTGAATCAATCTACAGATATTGTTTGTGTTTTTGTGAATGCCACATCAACTTGACTGCACATAGTGTTGGAATTCATAGTTTCAGTATTTTGTATTTTGGATATTTTGGGAGCAGAAAAGAAAATCACAGAAGAATTGTGAAAGAAAGCGTTGCTCTGAAGAGAAAAATGCTTCAGTATTCATTCATGTCTGCTCCACTAAGGATATAACCGTTGAGGAGTGAGAAGAGAGATTCTTCTCTCTAATGATTTTACAAAAAAAACTCAAAAACTAGCACCCTATTAGATGCTTACACCTGTCAAGCCAGCTCACTTAAATCTAAGCTAGAGATTAAATCACTTGGACTGTGATCCAAGGGTGTACAAATAAAGCTGAGAAATAAACAACTTAAAAGAAAGATAAATGCAATTCCTATAGCTTCAATACTTCGGCTGAAGGATTACACACCAACATTCCCTTCTAATCCTTTAGCCGACTTAACACCAAGCAATTCCCTTAAGTATGCAAACCTGTCCTTAGGCAAAGCTTTAGTCAGAATATCTGCAATTTGCTCCTCAGTTATGCAGTAGACAAGTTCTACCTCCTTGGCTTGAATTGCCTCTCGAATGAATTCAAATGAAACTTTCTGTTAATGTGTCTTGTCTTCTGGTGAAAGACAGGATTCTTTGCCATAGCAATAGCTGATGTATTATCACACATTATCTGTGTTCCTTCAATCTGTTCTTCTCCAAAATCTTCAAGCACAAACCTCAGCCACTTTGCTTGAGAAGTAGCTTCTGCAGCACTTATGTATTCTGCCTCTGCCGTAGACAAAGCAACTGTATTTTGCTTAATTGAAGCCCATGAAAACACCCCAGATCCCATAGTAAAAACATACCCTGAGGTACTTCTCATGTCATCTTCACTTCCTGCCCAGTCACTGTCACAATAGCCAATGAGAGTAGTTTCTTTTCCTTTCTCAAATCACTACGTCAAATTTCACTTACAGCAACACTAGATAGGCATCGGTAGAGAGGGAAATCGATGCTATTAGCAGATTAGGCATCAATTTCGTAAATAACGATACTAAAAAGGTATAAAGACATCAACCCGCATTTTTGTTTATTTATGACGATGTCTTTATTCCCCTTTAGCATCATCTGTATAAATATAGATGCCTAAAGTGATTAGTTTTTATTTTATTTTTAAGAGGGTCATTTTTTGGTAATATATCTCTGATGCCTAAAGTCTGAGTCAACGCCCTAACCCAAAATTTTTACTCTCCCTCTCAAACTCTCTCTGAAACTTCAGCTCCCTCTCAAACTCTTGCCCCAATTCGTCTAACTCCCTCTCATATTTTTGGCTAAAAATTAAACTCCCTCTCTTCTCTCTCACGATACCCAGTCAGAGTCACTCTCTCATCCTTCTTCTCACCTCCAAAGTCCCCTCTCTTCTCTCTCACGATACCCACAGTCAGCCTAAACCTTCTCTCACTATACCCACAGTCACAGTCACAGTCTCTCTCTCATTCCTCTCACCGTCAGCATCTCTCTTCTTCACTGATTTCTTCTATGTCCTCCATCTCTGCCGTCATCTATTCCTAAACCCTAAAAGAGAGAGCCATAGATGTCCTCCTCGTCGTCGAGAAGAGCCATCGCAGTCCCTTCGTTTACCTCCGTTGTCGTCGTCCTCCAGGTGAGATTATCAGTTAGGGTTTCAATTTATTGGGTAATTTCTCTAATCTTACTCTGCCTTTTTGTGTTAGATGACTTCTTACTAAGCATCCTTCTATTGTGTTTGTGTTAGATGGTTTTGTTGAATACTTAAGCTTTTTGGTACAGGAAATGGCTCCTGCTGCGCCCAAGAGCGGGATCTTCGTTGGTCTGAACAAAGGCCACATTGTCACCAAGCGTGAATTGGCTCCTCGCCCATCTGACCGCAAAGGGGTATGTTTTTGTTTGGTCACTGATTGTTCATACAAGTTTATTTGATTTCTGGGATTGTCTTTATATTCTTTTGTTGTTTGGGTCTTGATTTTGTGATGACGTAATGTGAATAATACTAAAATTTCTATGCTTTGTTGGTTTTGATATTGAAGAAAAGAAGCGAGAGGGTGCATTTCGTGAGGAACCTAATCAGGGAAGTTGCTGGTTTTGCTCCATATGAGAAGAGGATCACTGAGCTTTTGAAGGTTGGTAAGGACAAGCGTGCTCTTAAGGTGGCCAAGAGGAAGTGGGGTACCCACAAGAGAGCTAAGAAGAAGAGATGTCCAACGTCCTCTGCAAGATGAGATGAGATTTTTCTCTTTGCCCCCGCTGTGTGTTTGATATGTTTTCATATGGCTTTTGCATTTTTGTGTTATAGTCAATTTATGAGATTGTTTGTGTTATAGTCAATTTATTTGGTTGTTTTTTTCTTTGCCCTTTATTTCATAAGGAGTTAAACCAGTTACCAGCTTGAGTTAAAGAACCTCATGTTCCAATTTGGATGGCGTAAATGCGCATGAATATTATCAAAGTCAATGTTATGAATTAGTTTTGGTACCATTGCAATCAATATCAAAATTTGTTTGTAATAGAGTGGTTTTTGGTGTCAACTATGTTTTTGTGTGCCATGTTTGTAACATTTGAGTTAGTTTGCTCGTCCAGCTAATGGAAATTTGTTTCTGATTCTTTTTTCAGCTATTTAATTGGACTAACATATTGTATGATGAGAGTAGCTTGTTTTTGGGGAGCCCAACCTTTCATTTTCACATTGTCTTTGGTGGTTTGATTATGTTATAGGATTTATATGTTGTTTGTGTTGATTGTGGAATTGTTCATGTGCAGGTCTGGTGGAATTGTGTTAATGGTTGTGTTAATTGTTCATAAAGCTTACATTTATTTTAGGTTCTTGGATTAAAGTACTTTCTGGCTAACCCTTATACCTCTTTATTATGTAGGGAGCTGTACAAAAATAACATTCAAGGAACTATTCCAGCTGAGCTTGGTAACTTGAAGAGCCTCAGTAGCTTGGACTTATATAACAACAACATATCAGGGACCATTCCTTCTTCATTGGGGAAATTGAAATCACTTGTGTTTTTGTGAGTTGATTAAATTAAGCACTGCACTTTACCTGTGTTATTGGGCTGTTTTTGGCTTAATTTAGTCTATTTTCTTGGACGAGAAATTGGGAGGTTGGTTTTCTGACAACTCCACTTTTGCTTGAATATTGATGGATAACTTATTTGGGATCCTAGATCACAGGTGCAACACCGGAAAATGAATCTGGTAGCTTTTGAATTGTCGCATTTTGCAATTTCTTGAGTGTTACTTAGATTAGGGGACTAATCACTGGCCTTGTATCAATACATGACCTACTGGTCCTCTTTGTGTCTCTGTGTCTCTGTGTCTCTATATATGTATACTGACATAAGAAGCAAATTACCATGAGTATATGGACAAATGAGTTGGCTATGCACTTTATGCTTCTCATCATTATCAGTCTATTGGAGTAAATTTTTGGAATGATTATTAAATAAACAGAAAGTATAGTTTCTTGGATTTGCACTACATATCTGGAAATGGGTGAAACTTCATCCTCAATGCTATAGGATGTTTGTATAGAGAATAAAGTCGATGAATGGGATTGCTGCTATCTTATTTTGGTTTGCTTAGTGAACATATTTGAATGATTTTTGTCAAACACAAATTGGTCTCTCAGACACTGCTAAATCTTCTTATTATGTTTTTCTTCTTTTTGTTCTCACTTGATATGCTGAGGTTTGGTTGCATATGGTTCACCATTGACTCTTATCTTACTCTTAACAGAAAAATTTGGCTTACTCTCTACTCCATCACATAATCATTTATGAACCTATTTGAAACATGATGTGGGATCCATTTAATGACTTCTTGTTATCTAATTAGATTGGTTGACAAATTCTGTTTTTTTGGTAGTTAGGTCTGTGTTAATATGAACCTTGTGTAATTTTTTTTCACAGCAATGTGCCTCTGTTTTTTTGGTAGTTAGGTCTGTGTCAATTGAGAAAAAATGCTAGCTGTGCTTGTTCAACTCTCTACCCCATCACATGATCATTTAATTGCTAGTTTAAACATGAAGTGGGATCCAATTAATGACTTCTTGTTATCTAATTAGATTGATTGACAAATTAGATTTTCTTGTTCACCAATATGATTTCGTAAATTTGCATATTGGTTCATTTGAAGTGACAACATATCTTATGCAAATTTAGTACCTTGCACTTTTTAAGCTTATGTTCATATTTTGTGTTTACATACTATGTGTTTTTTTTTCCCAGTATAGAGCTAGAAGGAAGGACACGTACACCCAAATGGAATTGGATGGGGTGTGAGAAGAATTGGCAAGTCATGTCCTAGAATGGATTTTTTATTAAGCTAAATATTCCTTCATTTTACATGTCTTTCTAGCTAGTATTTTGCTTATGCATAGACAAGTATGGATAATTTGTGGTGTAGGGCTGGTAAATTTGTGATTTGTATGTGACAAGTATGGATCATTCAAGTATTTTGCTTATATATATATATATAGACAATTATGGATATAATTAAATTACATGCCTTTCTTAAATACTATTATAGTAACTAAGTAAAGTGTGATGTGAAACAAGCAAAATACTTACCCTTTCCTTGCATAAATGATGCCTATTGTTTATAACAACTTCAGTTTTCCAGAAATAACTGAAGTTGAAAGATAAAAACAACAACCAGACATCTATTATCACTGATGCCTAAAACGAGAAGTAGCATCAACATTTATGTAACCACCAACACTATTGGAGGCTTTTCACGTCCGCAAAATAAAAAAAGCGATGATGTATAACATAATTCACAACACCATTATTTGTTTCTATGATGTTGTAATTGACAATATGCATCAGCATAGTAGATATCACTGATGCTGTTAGACCTCTTTAGCCTCATCCCTTTTAAAACTATTGATGATGTTAGACCTCTTTAGCCTCCTACCTTTTGAAACTACTGATGTTGTTTCGGGTTTAGGCGTCAGAAGTCAACCTTTTTTTGGCACTCGGAAATCATTTAGGCATCGGAGATTACCAGATATCCGATGTAGTAAACGATAAACAGCGACGGAGAATATCCGTTGCCTATTACATAGGAATAGGCAACAGGCTTGAATACCACGGTATTTATGTGTAATAGGCAACGGATTTTATCCGTTGCTAAAGCCCTTTTCTGACATAGTGAATACAATTCCAAAGTCTATTGTTCCTTGAATGTATCTCAATACCCTTTTAGCAGTTCCCATGTGTTTCTTGGTGGGATTGTGCATGAAACTTGCCAAAAGGCTAGCTGCAAACATTATGTCAGGCCTAGTTGCAGTCAAGTAGAGCAAGCTGCCCACAATCTGTCTATATTCTCCTTCATCTATAGCCTCACTTCCATCATTCTTACTTAACCTCTCATTCATTGCAAGTGGTGTAGCCACTGTTTTGCAATCTTTCAAACCAAATTTTTCAACCAGCTTCTGTCCATACTTCTTCTGATGCAAGAAAATGTTTTGTTTAGACTGTATCACTCCCATTCCAAGAAAATGGTGTAATACTCCCAAATCTGTCATCTCATAGTGTTCCATCATATCTCTCCTAAACTCTTCAATCATTTGAGAGCTGCTACCTGTGTACACTATGTCATCAACATATAGAGAAACAATGAGAACATCTGAACCTTCTGCCTTAACATATAAAGTTGCCTCACTTGGACTTTTCTTGAAACCAGCCTTGTTGAAATAGGCATCAATCTCGTCATACCAAGCTCTTGGTGCTTGCTTCAAACCATACAAAGCCTTATGTAACTTGTATACCTTTGTTTCCTCATCCTCCTTTACAAATCCTTGTGGCTGATCCACATACACTTCCTCCTTTAAAACTCCATTAAGAAATGCAGATTTCACATCTAGTTGATACAAGCACCATTCCTTTTGTGCAGCAAGAGCAATCAAGGTCCTAATGGTGTCTAACCTTGCCACTGGGGCAAAAGTCTCATTGTAATCAATACCAGGCTTTTGTGAATAGCCTTTAGCCACCAAACGAGCCTTGTTTTTCTGCATAGTACCATCCAGATTAAGTTTAGTCTTATAGACCCACTTGACACCTATCACAAGTTTATCAAATGGTCTCTCAACAAGTTGCCAAGTGTCATTTTTCTCTATCATTTCCAGTTCAGCTTCCATTGCCTTTCTCCATGACTCATCTTTAGCTGCATCTTCATAATTTTTTGGTTCAACAATACACACATTACACTTAGCTATGATCTCATTTAAACTTCTCCATCTTTTTGGTGTATGATCAATAGCTTGAGAACTTTCAATTCTCTCTTCTTCTTGAGATATAGTATCTTCTTCTTGAGATATAGTATCTTCTTCTACTTGAGAACTTTCAATTCTCTCTTCTTCTTGAGATGTAATATCTTCTTCTACTTGAATTGAAGTATCAAGATTCTGATCTGATTCAACTTCCTCAGTCTGATCATGTTCTGCATCACAAACAGTCACTTGAGTCTCAACTGACATAGGAACTCTTAACTCTTCCTTATCAGTGTTCTCCCATTTCCATGAGGCATTTTCATCAAAACTCACATCCCTTGACAGAATAAGCTTCCTAGATTTCGGGTCAAACAGTCTGTACCCTTTTTCACAGAGTCCATAACCCACAAAGATACATTTGTGACTGTTTTCTTCCAGCTTGTGCCTCAAAGCTGAGGGAATAAGTGCATGGCATAAAGATCCAAAGACTTTCAAATGTGCAATACCTGGTTTTCTGCCAGTGTAAGCTTCAAATGGTGTTACCTTCTTAAGTGACTTGGAAGGACACCTATTGAGTAGATAAACTGCAGTATTGACAGCTTCTGCCCAAAATTCATGAGGAAGGCCCTTTTCATGTAGCATAGACTTTGCCATTTCGATTACAGTTCTGTTCTTCCTCTCAGCAACTCCATTCTGCTGAGGGGAATATGCCACTGTTAGTTGTCTTTGTATCCCAAACTGACTGCAATATTCATTAAATTCATTTGACATGAATTCTCCACCTATGTCACTTCTTAGACACTTTATCTTAAAACCACTTTGCAATTCAGTCATTGCTTTGAACTTCTTAAAACACTCAAATGCATTGGACTTATTTCTGAGAAAATAAACCCATGACATTCTAGTATAGTCATCTGTAAATAATAGAAAGTACTTGTTCTCTGAGATAGAAGCAGTCTGCATAGGTCCACAGATATCTGTGTGCACCAATTCCAGAGGAAACTTAGCTCTCCAAGTAGCTTCTGCAGGAAAAGAAACTCTATGCTGTTTGCCTAGCATGCAGCCTTCACATGCTGCCGAGTCTTTATCCAATCTTGGCAAGCCATGAACCATTTCCTGATTTTCAAGTACTTTGATACTTTGGTAATTCAGATGCCCCAGTCTCTTGTGCCATATTTGCAAGCTATGTGTCACACTTGCTCTCAATCCCAACTGTTTTGCAGGCACCATTGAAAGTGGAAAGCACCTATTACTAGTCATTTGGACTCTAGCAATTGGATTTTCCAGTGACCAATCATCATAAACATTCACCATACCTTTTCCAAACACAAGATAGTATCCATGCTCCATCATCTGTCCCACACTAAGTAAATTTTCTTCTAGTCCAGGTACTAGCATTACCTCTTGGATATGTTTTCTACCCGATTTAGTCTCTATCACAAGTGTTCCTTTTCCAGCAACTTGCACAGTTTCTCCAGTTCCCATTTTCACCTTGGAATGTAAGTCTCTTTGAATGTTCATCAATAGACTCTCATCACCTGTCATGTGATTGCTACATCCACTGTCAATGTACCAAGAATGATTCACTGCTACATCTGTCACAGCATTACATGCATAGAATAAAGTACCAAATTCTTCAACCTGATTTGCATAATTCACTCTCTGCACATTCTTGTGCCCATTGCAATCTCTGATCATGTGTCCAAGCTTTCCACAACCATGGCATTTAGGTTTCCCTTCATACCAACACTTGCCATAATGAAATTTGTCACAGTGTTTGCCGGCTGTTTTATTTCCATCATTCGAACCATTTGTTTGAAATGTGGGATTAGGCTTATTATCCCATTTGTTTTCATTTGCTTTCCAGTTTTTCTGAACATTCTGGTTTTCAAAAGAATCTCCACCCTTAGAATTTTTCTTCTCAACATTTAGACTAGCAAAAGCCCTTTCCGTTGACTCCTCAGCATGTCTATCCAATCTGAGCTCAAAGCTCTTTAAAGAAGCAACCACCTCTTGAATTTCCAGAGTCCCAAGATCCTTAGAATGCTCAATCACAGAGCAGATAGAATCGTATGATTTTGGCAAACTAAACAATAATTTCTGTACAACCCTTTCTCTAGATAGTTCCTCACCATAACTTTTCATTTGATTCAGAATTTCAAACAATCTAGCCAGATATACATAGAGGGATTCACTATCTTTCATGCGAGTATATTCAAACACTCTACACAATCCTTGCAGTTTTACATTTCGTACCTGTTTATCTCCTCTGAATTCTAGCTTTAGAATATCCCAGGCACCCTTAGAAGTCTCTTCCTTCACAATTATGGGGAAGAGCTGATCTGAGACAGCACTTTGGATTAAGCCAAGTGCACGAGCATCCTTCATCAAGATTTCAGCCATCGTAGACTTCTCAGTAACCTTCGTCTCTTCTATCTCCTTCTCCTTCTTTAGATATGAAACATTGAGACCATTTTCAACTAGATCCCATAAACCATGAGATTTCAGAATAGTTTTCATTCTGATACTCCAGAACTCATAATTTTCTCCATTGAAAATCGGAGTTCGTAGCTCAGAGGTACTCGATCCTGCCATATTAGACATTGGATTTGAGAAATCGCGATCTTCAGATGAGCTCGATTTCAGCTCAACCGAAACCCAATTTCTCCGATTCACTCACAGATTCACGCCCAGCTTCAAAATGACGAACCTGGCTCTGAGGCCATGTTAGAATTCATAGTTTCAGTATTTTGTATTTTGGATATTTTGGGAGCAGAAGAGAAAATCACAGAAGAATTGTGAAAGAAAGCGTTGCTCTGAAGAGAAAAATGCTTCAATATTCATTCATGTCTACTCCACTAAGGATATAACCGTTGAGGAGTGAGAAGAGAGATTCTTCTCTCTAACGATTTTACAAAAAAAAACTCAAAAACTAGCACCCTATTAGATGCTTACACCTGTCAAGCCAGCTCACTTAAATCTAAGCTAGAGATTAAATCACTTGGACTGTGATCCAAGGGTGTACAAATAAAGCTGAGAAATAAACAACTTAAAAGAAAGATAAATGCAATTCCTGTAGCTTCAATACTTCGGCTGAAGGATTACACACCAACACATAGAGTATATGTGTCTCTAATAGCTTCAAGTCATCTGATTTAGTGGATACCAAGAAGAGATTTCTGATGACTAGTGATTTTCTTGCTTATTGCAGGCTTTGCATCTTTTGTTTGTGCCTCTTTTCTAATCAATACCTGCATTGGGAGCCGATCAAAGCAAGAATAATGAGAGCTTGGTTAATATAAAATCAATATGAGGATCTATCTTCAGTTCTTTTCATTTTCTCTTCTAAAAGCTTGTATTTAAATAGGACTTTGTTTGCATGTGGTATCTTCTTTAATTTCATCGACCAGTTGTAAGTTGTAAGACTGAATCCCATTTGTTTGGAGACACAATGAATGAGGATATGAAGAAAACATTTCTGTCAAGCTTATCGCTAGCAAATCAAAGAAGATTGTTTGTTATGCACAAGTAGGGGAGGATTTCGTTAATCTGTGGTTATGAATGATTGCTTGGATTTTGTTCTAATCATTCTCCGATCTTATTCAAGAATAACTTGGGATGAACTATGGTCATGAAGTAAAAATTACAAACCCCACTAAACTAGCTATGACTAAATTTGCAGTATCTGATCTGATATATAACATGCAGTACATTTTGATCACACACAAAAACACATGCAGTATTTGATGAGACAATATCAATATATTACAAGTTATATTTAGGGCTAAAGACAAAACATTCCTCAGATATTTAGGGTCATTCTCAATATTGGAATTTCAATTTCATCAATTTACACTAGTTCTTTGGCAATGGCGAAATATTTTTATGTTCAAATACACCAGTTGTTTGGCAGTGGCGAAGCTAGGATTCTTAGCATGGAGGGACCAAAATTTCAAAGTCACTTTCACATAGGTTTTTCATCTTCAACTGAGAGAGTCAACACTAATATAATTGTAGTAATTGTATTGCTATATCATATATTTTATAATATATTACAATAGACTGAAAATTAAATGGGGGCCCAGGACCATGGTAGGCCTTGCTATGGCTCCACCCCTACTGTGTGTGTACCATCCAATACACATAAGACATATGGAAATATTTCATAAAAATAAAATATTTCATAAAAATAAAATATTTTTATATGTCCCATTTGTATTTTATGATACACCAAAATAGCTAGTGTTAGTGTACTCGAAACATTAAAATAAAATAAAAATTCTTATAACCACAAGGTGTGGTGCGGTTAGCAAACTACCACCTCCAGCTGGCGAGCTTTCTAGTGCCTCAATGATAGGAGTTTGAAACCTGATGAAAGTACTTTGTGGTCAAGGGCAAGCCGAACCCCGAGCGGGGATTAATCCCACCCTTCAAACTTGGGCAATTTGAAAATGATGTGTGACTATTCGACGCCAGTGACGTACCCAGAAGATAAAATCATTTTTCGAAGGTGGGACCCAATGGATCGCATGCTTGTCATTATAGAAGGGGTGTTATTGACCTACAGCACAACTCCTGATCCTAGCCTTACACATGGTGGCGAAACAACCAAAGATTCTGGATCAACGGCCACCAAGCAAGTTGAGAAAGATGAGGTTTATGGAGAAGAGCTTCTGACGTGGGCATCAGCATCGTCCAGCGAATCGGGTCGGTTTAAAAAGCTCCCTACCTGCCCCGAAAATGTGAGATGTCAAACAAAAGTAGAAGGCTTTGCTCTCTCAGCAAGGACTTGACAATAATATATATATATATATATATATATATATATATATATATATATATATATATATTCCTGTGGAGGGGCCAAACACCACTTCCACTACCGTAGGACCCCATTGGCATAAATTTCTTCCTAGTTTAGTAATGAGATTAATGCTTCTCTTTTTTTTTTTGGTCGAATTAATGCTTCCCTTTTGGAAAGCTAAATGGTGGGTCATAATATGCACCCTGACTTACTTTACTATCTCTCCTCACTCATCTTCTTCTACAATTTCTACTACAGAGGCTTTCAACTTTCAGCTGACTCTTTCCTCATAAGTCTTTGCGTTTGCATTACCTTCATCCATTACTTCAGCTTGGCAGTTTTACAGAAAAAGGTTTGATCTTTTTTTTGCCCATTAATTTTGAGTTGTTTGGACTCAAATGAGTAATCTGCTTGGTATCAATGTGTCAATCTCTGGGATTCATTAATTTTGAGTTCTTTTTTATTATTGAAGCTTCCTAGTCTGATAAAAACTATGTAACTCCCATGAAATATCTTCAAAATGATTGGCCATAGTATTTGATTAAGGCCATATCTCTCTTTGCAGGCAGTTGATTAGTATTTTGAAGTTCCTTTCATGTTTAATCAGGTCAACAACTTTCCATCAGGGCGGACTACACACACAGGCTTTGATATTAATCAGAAGTTTTCATCCAACCACGGTTTGTGCTAGTTTTGGTTGGTGAATTTGTACAAAGAAACGATAACAAAGCCATATCTTGCAATCTATGGCTATCAGCTTGAAGGCCTTAGTGGAAAAGAGGAGTAACAAAGTTATCTTCATAGAGTCTGATAATGATTTTGTTGATGTTCTCTTCAGTTTCTTGACAATCCCAATGGGAACAATTATCAGGCTTGCGTGTAAACATTCGGTACCACAGGAAATAGGTTGCATCAAAAATCTGTATGCAAGTGTTGAGAATGCTGATAAACGTCTTTTCCAGACTGAAGGATGTAGAGAGATGTTGCTAGGTCCCTGCAATGGGGTTCAATCTCATTGCGAGAATCTCAAGTTGAAAATTAACAATGGTGATCCCACACGGTACTTTTTGTGCTCCAAGAGAGATTGCACCAGCAGTTATAAATTATTCAGTCATTACAAAGATGTTCTCTGTGAGTGTGGAGAACCCATGAATCGTGCGATGTCTCTTTCAGTGGGAAATTTAAAAAGCTCCTCTCTTTCGAATGGTGGTGTCTTTTGTAAAGGACTGACCAGATTTATAGTAAGTGATGATTTAGAAGTGATGCCCCCAGTAAACTCAGCAGTCTCTTCTTTCCTTACTAAGGTTGGTGTGATGGATGCAAACAGCACTGACGAGATGACTTTGAATGTAGGATTTAATGAGGTAATTGAACTGTTTTCTTTTTATGCCAATTTTTTCCTTTTGTCACATTTGGCTCTGACCTAATCGTTTTGTTCCAGGTTTTGAATTTGCTTATATGCTCATTTGTGTCTAAGACACCTTTGACAGATATTCTGCTGAAGCATAAACCAGAACCAAATCTGAACAGTAAAGGTGTTACGCAAGGAATATGCTTTAAGGGTCCAACCGCAGGGGAAACCATGAACGAGGAAAAAAACATTTCTATCAATCTTATGGTCAGCAAATCCAAGAAATTGGTTTGTTATGCAGAAGCAGGGGAGGATTTTGTTAATTTACTCTTCAGTTTCCTAACTGTTCCACTTGGGTTCATACTAAAAGAGATGCAGGATAGCTCTTCCTCTACGAAAGGCTGCATTGATCGGTTGTACAAGAGTGTCCAAGATCTTGATGAGCAATACTTAAAGTCAAATTACCACAAGGAAATTCTACTCTATCCGAAGCTTTATCCTGGTTTTGTCTATGAGAACCATCTTTTAGGAATTGAGGATGGCCCGGAAGCCTCATATTATTATGCACAATACTGGTCACGTGAAGGTCACCAGGAAAGGTTTACCACTGACAAAACCCTTATCCCTTCTTATCTCACGACGCCAGTTCCAATGAAACTGAAGTATTGCAAATCCCAAGGCGATTACAAAAGTGATGCAGGATTTTTGAGTAGACCGGCGATGTTTACAATAACTGACAGTCTTATGATAAGGCCTATATCTCCTCTCTTGGGCGTTTCTGTTTTGAACGAATTGAAAGTGCCATTCGCAGACATTGAGATGCAAACTGTGCAGGTTGGGAAGGAGGAGGTAAGTTATTTTTTGTAATTTAACTTTGTAGCAACTTATTATAGTTGATGATTTTCAGTCCCTTACACTTGCATTGTGCGCACCTAATTTTCTCTGCCACTGCTTTAATTTGACTGCTCATGCATTGTCTGTGTTTCTTCTAGTTTTGAAGCTTCATCACGTGCATATTCTTTGTAGTTTAACTGTTGTTGTCTCTTGGATTGTTACTTGCTGCAGGCCCTTCGTCTTTTGGTGACCTCTTTTCTTTGTGACTCCGCTCTCACCAGTGTATTCCTCAGTCACATTAAATAAAGAACTGTATCCCGGACAGCTCGATTGCCTAATATGATGAGGTGATGCTTTTGTTGCTACAAACTGGAACCATAGGCCAATCTGATGCCCATTGGTGTAACTTTTTTGCACTTTCCATGCCCTCCTGTTTTGTTTTTGTTTTTCTGTTTTTTGGCTGAGGTTTAAGTTGTCTTTAAAACTTTGTAAATCACAAAATTAACCAACCATGAATTATAGTGGATCAACGAACGAGGACATCGTCATCTTCGCAACCTACACCTCTAATTTGCCAAGTGACTATGCTCATTACGGTCGATGATTTGAATCAATCTACAGATATTGTTTGTGTTTTTGTGAATGCCACATCAACTTGTCTGCACATAGAGTATATGTGTCTCTAATAGCTTCAAGTCATCTGATTTACTAGTGGATATCTACCAAGAGGAGATTTCTGATGACTAGTGATTTTCTTGCTTATTGCAGGCTTTGCATCTTTTGTTTGTGCCTCTTCTCTATCAATACCTGCATTGGCAGCCGCAGCAAGAATAATGAGAGCTTGGTTAATATAAGATCCATATAAGGATCTATCTTTAGTTCTTTTCATCTTCTCTTCTAAAAGCTTGTATTAAAATAGGACTTCGTTTGCATGTGGTATCTTCTTTAATTTCATCGACTAGTTGTAAGTTGTAAGACTGAATCCCATTTGTTTGGAGACACAATGAATGAGGATGAAGAAAACATTTCTGTCAAGCTTATCTCGCTAGCAAATCAAAGAAGATTGTTTGTTATGCACAAGTAGTGGAGGATTTCGTTAATCTGTGGTTATGAGTGATTGCTTGGATTTTGTTCTAATCATTCTCCGATCTTATTCAAGAATAACTTGGGATGAACTATGGTCATGAAGTAAAAATTACAAACCCCACTAAGCTAGCTATGACTAAATTTGCAGTATTTGATCTGATATATAACATGCAGTATTTGATGAGACAATATCAATATATTACAAGTTATATTTAGGGTCAATATTGGAATTTCAATTTCATCAATTTACACTCTCATAGTCTCAAACCTAACTAATTTAAGTATTCAATTAAATTGACCATGTTGTCTAGCTACCGTGGGACCCAGCGAACTGACTGACCATTCCCCTTAAAAGATAAATGAATAAATAAAAATTCAAAATAAATATATAACTGACTGGCCTTCTTGAGCGCGAGTGTAACGTCGGCGTCCCTGCGAGATCGGAGGTCCTTGATGGCCTTGGCGTTGTGGAGGGAGCGTCTTGCTGTGCTCGTAGGAGGACTGGAGGTTCTGGTGGAGGCGCTCGAGCTCCTTGAGCTTGTCCTTAACGGATTCGACGTCGCCGAAGAACTTGTCGAGGTTGACGCCGCCGACGACATCTCGATCACGTGATCGTCGTTCGTGTTCTGCTTGCTCCGGAACCGCGAAAACGACCCTGAGAACAAGTCGTTCATGGTTGCTGTTTCTCAAATCCAAAAATCGAAATCGAAATCCGATTGAATCGATGATGAATGGGAGTAAATGGGGAGGCGAAATCTGGTGAGGTTTTGATGCAGAGTGTCTTTGTATATTTAGCTGCTCAAGCTTCTCGGCAACATCGACCATGTCTGAGTACCGAACCTTGTACCCAAAACCGCAAGCAACTCATCCATGCTGCCGTCGCAGCCATCTTGATCTTCTTCCCAAATCGATGTCCAATCCCCATCACCAACCACCATACAAATCCACAGTTGATCCATCCACGTCATCGGATACTTCACCTTTCCTTCAGGAGAAAACCTATCAGGAGGCACACCTCGATTTTGTCTTGGTGACAATTTATAAGTACTCACATTTGGATTAGTTATACAATCATTTACAATACTTACCTCAGGCATATTCAGAGAAGATGTATTGGGCGGCACTTCGAAACTAGAGAGAGAAGGCGTACTAGGCTCGGTAAGGAGGGGTATATTGGGCTCCGCACAAGGCTGTTCAATAGCAGGGTAGCTCTCGACAATAGCTGGCCGAGACTCTCCTAATATGGGCTCAGTTCCAAGTTCTACATGCTGTTCAACAGTCACATCTCCCCCTAAATCCAACCAACTCAGATTACCATCAGTGTTCTCCCCCTGGTGATCTGAAGTTGAAGGTACGGAAGTGTAGAAATATTCCGTTTCAGAGAAGGTCACATCCATGGTTACATACATATGCCGGGTCTCGGGATGGTAACACTTATACCCTTTTTGGTGAGATGAGAAACCCACAAAGACACACCGTAGTGCACACGGATCCAATTTACTACGATGTATTTTCTAAATATGAACATAAGCCACACAACCAAACACTCGAGGAGTAAGAGTATTACTTGACACCACTGGAGTATGTTGAGTGAGGACCTGAAGAGGTGTTTGAAATCCAACCACCCGAGAAGGCATACGATTAATGACATACACAGCATAAGTAACAGCTTCAGGCCAAAATCGTGGAGGAATCGAGGCCCCAAGAAGTAAGGCATGGGCTGTCTCCAAAATGTGGCGATTTTTACGCTCTGCAACCCCATTTTGTTGAGGGGTATGCGGACATGTGGTTTCATGCAGAATCCCTTGACCACGGAGAAACTCCGACAACTCAAAATTAAGGTATTCTCCTCCATTATCAGAACGTAGAACTTTAATAACGGAAGAATATTGCGTCTGAACCATCTGAGCAAATGACCGAAATATGGCACCAACATCACTTTTATTTTTCAACACATAAAGTCATGTCATACGAGTGCAATCATCAACAAATGTAACAAACCACCGAAGTCCAAAAGAAGTAACAACTGGATAAGGCCCCCAAACATCAGAATGCACAAGATCAAATGGAAAAGGTCTTTTATTCATACTAGGAGGAAACGAAGCACGATGGCTTTTAGCAAGAATACATACTTCACAATGTAAGTCTGATTCATTTATTCCACTAAAGAAACGAGGCAACATATGCCTTAAATAGCTAAAGGATGCATGGCCTAATCGACGATGCAATAACCATACTTCTTGTAAATTACTATCACGGAGCACTCGGACTGCATGAGCTCTGCCAGGAACGACATCGTCCACGTAGTACAACCCCTCTCTCTTAGTGCCACGCCCAATTATCTCCTTGGTCTGAATATCCTGAAGTAGACAAAAGGACGGATACATTAGAACAACGCAATCCAATTGTTCAGTAATCTGTGGTATGGAAAGTAAATGATGTGATAAAGATGGAACAAGCAAACATCGGTGTAAAGGGAGAGAGGCTGTGAGATACACAGTACCAGCACCAACAACAGGTGCACAGGTACCATTAGCAGTAGCAATATATTCCCTGTGAGATGTTGTCATATATTGAAACACATTCTTATCGTACGTCATATGATTCGTTGCACTAGAGTCAAGAATCCAACCTGCATGATGCTCAGTGTCGGAGGCCAAAAAAAATGCCCTACAGTACCTGCAGTAGAGGATGAACCACCATGGGTAGAACGAGTCAATAAAGTTTGACTCAGGTCATTGGAGATAGTCTCGTCCTCCTTAGCTTTTGGTGGAGCAGTAGCCAGGGAGGCACGGCCTCCATTACTTCCCCCACCTCCACGCTCCTTTGCACGTAGCTTCTTCTTCAATTCTGGGAACCAATCAGGTACCCCATGCTTGGCAAAACACGTATCCTCAGTATGACGGGTTTGTCCACAAAAAGTACACTTCAAATCATCTTTATTTTCTCGAGTAAAAGGACGAGAATTTAAAGATTGATTAGAAGGATTACTAGGACGAAAGGCAGCAGCGGGCCGAGAGATCATGGCCATGGATGGCAGCCCTCCTTGGTTGTTACTCCCACCCATCATAGTGGTATGTCTTTGTGCTTCACGCCGAACAACAGAAAACACTTCCTCAACAGATGGTAAAGGTTGAGTACGTAGAATATTACTAGTACTTTATCGAAGATATCATCCAAACCCGCCAAAAAGGCATACACACGATCAATTTTAATCTCATCTCGAAGGGTCTTCAGATCCACTGCACACTCCATCTTGATTGGTCTCCTTTGATCTAACTCCTGCCAAACGGACTTGAGATCAGCGTAATACACACCAACCGGTCGGCCCTCTTGACAGAGTCTGAAAGATTTAACCTTTAATTCATAAATTTGAGAAATATCCGAACCATCATAATAGGTCCGAGCCACCTCTTCCCAAACTTCTTTAGCAGTACGTAGGTGAATAAAAAATCCCATGATAGCAGGTTCCATGGAATTGATCAACCACCCTTTTACGATTGCATTTCCCTGTCTCCCACGTCTCATACCCAGCACTATTCTCAGCAGGTTCCTTGGTACTCCCCGTCACAAAGCCCTTCCTACCGCATCCAGCGATGTGCATCTCCAAAACTTTGGACCAAAGAGGATAATTTGATCCATTCAGCTTCACTGTGTTTGGTACAGCAGACGCATCATTCTGAATAACAACAGGATTCAATATTGGATTATTGGTTGGTGTACAAGAGCTACCCTCCAATTTCAAAACCGCACTATCTTCCAAAGAAGCCATCCTATCTTACAGTGCACAACACTTGATGTAGCAATCCACACAGAACAGCCAAATCACACATGGCACTATCACACACACCCACACAACCTGACGTTATGCAAGGGAATTGCAGAAAAGAAACAGTCGGCCGTGAACAACAGCGGAAAAATATTCTAGGGTTACGGCAACTCTGCTCTGATACCAAATAGAATTTTACGGGGTAATTTTTCATTGTATTACTTCCTTGAAATATATACATATACAATCCTTGTTCTATAAGGAAACATTAATCAATAAAGGACACAACAATAAATCCTTCCTAATAAAGGACTCCTAGTATTCACAATATATTTACATACTTATTTAAATAACTCACGTTTACACTATCAATATTGGAACTGTTGAGGTAATTCATGTCTAGGCCTTATTTGTTTTTCTTTAAAACTGTATCGTTATTTCTGATCTGTTTATCTTTTCCAGATTTTGAATTTGCTCATTTGCTCCTTGGTGTCAAAAACACCTTTGACTGAAACCCTGTTGAAGCCTAAACAAGATCTTAAATCGAGCAGTACAATTCTTAATCAAGCAATACATATTGAATCGCAAATGTCCGGAGACTTAATGAATGATGAAGAAGATAAGATTTCTTTGAATCTTGTGGTCAGCAAATCTAAGAAGATGGTCTGTTACGCAGAAGCAGGGGAGGATTTTGTTAATTTGCTCTTCAGTTTCCTAACTCTACCTCTTGGGTTTATAGTCAAAAACATGAAGAATGGTTCCTTGAAAGGTTGCATCAGGCACTTGTACAAAACTATCCAGGATTTGGATGGGGAATACATGATTTCAGATCACCACAAGGAAATGCTACTTGATCCCAAACTTGTTCCTGGTTTTTGCTATAAGAACAGTCTTTTAGGAATTGAGGAGACCTCATATTATTATAATTACTCTGTAACTTTAAGTAGTACCATCTTCACTACTGATAGATCCCTTTTCTCATCGGAACCAAATGAAGTCGAACTGGTCAGTTCCGATTCCGTGGATTTAAGTGCTCAAGGATTTCTGAAGAGACCCGCGAAGTTCGTAGTAACTGACAATCTGGTTGTAAGACCGATATCTCGGATCTTGGAGCTGCAAGTTCTTAAAGACTTGAATGTGCCTGTCACTGACATTGAGGATCAAATTGTGCATGTGGGCAAGAAGGAGGTGAGTTATTCATAATTCTTTGACAGTACTAAAAAGGAATCATTGGTTTTGAATTTGCATGTTCAATGACTTATGCACCTCAATTGCTGCTGAAATTTTTTTTCTACTATAATTTTTCATGTCTCCTCTGAGATTTTCGTATTATTTGTCTGTACGTAACACACAAATCCTTTTTAGCTTCATAGTTGAATGAGTGATTGTTTCATCTCCACTATAATATTATGTTGATTTCACTTCATCAGTATCTTTGTGTCTGTTAAGTTTTGAATTTTCAAGTCCTTTGATTTAGACTTATAGTGGATGCCTATCCAGATGAGTTATATATGATCGTTGACTCTTGAATTTGTTAACTGTTTCAGGCTTTGCATCTTTTGTTGGCTTCTTTTCTTTGTGACTCTGTTCTGACCAATACCTTCGTTGCGGATCTTAGGGAACCAAAGCAAGAACAATGAGGGGTTGGTTATACTTACAAAGAAGATGTTGCCTTTGTTGTTACTACATAAGAATTCTAGTAGGCTATTGATCTGAGATTAACTTCTGTGTGTACATGGTATGACCTGCATACAAGGTTTGCCATTTGATCATTTTGGGCTGTAAGAAACTTGTACTATTTTGTTAGATCTCTGTCTTACCTTATGTTTGGTTAAATTATGTTATAGTCAATTGTCCAAAACCGATCTTATTTAAGAATAGATTGAGGCTAGTCAGCCATGAACTATAAATTACAAACCCATAAAGCTTTGACCAAATTTGCAGCATTTTAGCGATCCCACTTCCTTGCACCCAAGTTTGAGTTACCTTCCAGTAAATTAGATTAATTTAGAGTAGTTATAAAAATAAATATAAATAAAAATTTGCAGTACGTATTTGATCTGATATAAACAAGCAACATGCAGTATTTGATCTGTGTACGGTTCTGCCATGATCTGGCTTTGCTAATGAAGAGATTGATCGCGTTCCCAATAGCTGGGTCATCAAGGTGGGACCTGATCTTAATAATCCAAGTTCCCATGAGAGAGAATTCTCTCTTCAGAAATAACAAACGAACAAAAATAAGAGGCTAGCCATGCGTGCGTGGCATGTGGTTGAATTGTTTTTCTTTTTATTTTTAAGTTTAAAAGAACTAAGAAGTAATTGTAAAAAGTTGAAATGAAAATTGAAAGCGAAGTGACATTGAGGTGCCATTCACTGACATCAAAAGTGACATGAAAAAAGTTCTGAAGCTTCAAGTCATGTGATGGGTAATGATTACCCCACTCTCTTTTTATCTACATACACTCCTTTTTTAGTTATAAAATGGAGTGTAAGTGGATAAAATTAGAATAAGGAAATCACCACTCTATCTATATATATCAAGAGGAGTTTTCTGATGACTTGTGATTTTCTCACTTACTTTGGGATTTGCATATTTTGGTAGCTTCTTTTGTTTGTGCCTCTGCTCTGATCAATACCTTCATCATTGGGAGCCGAAGCAAGAACCATCAAGATGATGCATTTGTTGTTAGTAAACAAGAACTCCGGCTTACACTTTGGCCCCGTTTGGTTCATGGGAAAGGAGGCTTAGGAATGGGAATTCAATTGCTTTCCCATGTTTGGTAAGTCCAGGCATAGGAAATGGTTGTCTGGCACATGGGAAAGTAGGGGGGAAAGTGAAGCCCTCCTCTTAACTTGGGTTTTGTTTTCCCTCCTCATGGGAAAGTTTGGGAAAATGAGCCAACATTCAATGCACAATTTTCATGACTATTTTGTCCCTATGAATAATTTATAATTACAACGTATCATTAAATGCATTCTTTTTTTATTTGATTTAATATGGGAATAATTGAAAAATTATACAAACTTTGTTTTCCATTCCTACTCAATACAAACATGGGAAAGGAAACAAAGTGAAATCTCCCAGTTACTTTCCCAACATTACCAAATGTGGGAAATGAATCTTTCATTCCCATTCCTTGGGAAATGACATGGGAAGTGATTTCCCCTCAATCCATTCCGTGAACCAAACGAGGCCTTTGGATATTGGTCTTGAAGTAGTTACTTTTAAATGTAGACTATGGACTTTGTTTTGTTCCTTTGGTTTTGGTTCTTTATTTTCATTTGTTTTAGTTGTTTGGGTTCTTCTCTGGTGTCCTTTATTATTTCTAGGCTTTTGGCATGGTTTGCCATTTTGAGCTGTAACCTGTACTATTGTTAGATCTCTATGGTTGAGTTGTCAACTATGGTCGTTAAGGAAAAAATATTACAAAACCCAATAAGCTATGACTAAATTTGCTGTATTTGATCTGATATAAAAGAAGCAACATGCAGTATTTGATGAGTCAATGTCAATATGCAAAATAGTGTTATGTAAGTCTTTTACTGTAGGGCCATATAAATTGTTCCTAGTTAAGTAATGAGAGTGCATTTACCGACAAATAAAAAGTAATGAGAGTGCTTCTCTTTTGGAAAGCTAGAGTATGGAGGAAATAGATGGGAAATGAAAATGAGAATGAGAATGAAAATTGGATTGTGAATAAGATGAGAGGGGAGGATGGGAGGAATGAGTAACAAAAATGAAAACAAAAACTACAAAATTAAAATCTATTTGAAATTGTTTAAGTTTTTGTTTTCACTTTTGTTACTCATCTCTCTCATCCTCCCTTCTCATCATCTCTCTCAATCTCATCCTCACTCATATTCTCAATCTCATTTTCCTCTATACTCTTAGGACAAAAAAATGAAAACTAAAAATTAAAATTGAAATAGTTATCAAACGGGAGATAAGTGGACGCACCTCTGCACACCCTCACTAACTTTACTATCTCTCCAGACTCACGGTCTTCTTCTACAAGTTCTACTACAGAGACTTTTAACTTTTAGTTGGCTCTTTCTTTTAAGTCTTTGTGTTTTCGTTACCTTCATCCATTACTTCGGCTCGGCAGTTCTGCCCAAAAAAGGTTTGATTTTCTTTTCCCATTAATTTTGAGCAGTTTGGACTGAAATGAGTAATCTGCTTGATATCAGTATGTCAACTAATCAATAAGCAATGCTCTCTGTTTTCTTTTAACAGCCCAGAAATAACAAGTCCTTGGCTCTTGGGAAAGTAAGTCGTAGTCTATTATATCAGCAAAAACAATTTCCAAATTTCAGAGGTTAGTGAACTACCTTGATCGGTAATTGTGCCTGATTATTTAGATTACCTCTGCTTTCTTAAAATTTATTTGCAATGTTGAGACTGATTTATATTTACACATCTGGTAGAGTTGATTATAGTTTGAATCTGGATCATTTTTCCTCAACTACTGTTTAGTTTCTGTCATTTTCTAAATTTTTGGTTACAGTCCATGGCCGATAAATCTACCAACAATATTGAGTTGAAGGTCTTGGTGGACAGGGGGAGTAACAAAGTTATCTTCATAGAGCCTGAGAATGATTTTCTTGATGTTCTCTTCAGTTTCATGACAATCCCCACGGGAACAATTATCAGGCTTGCACGTAAACATTCAGATCCTGTGGTAATAGGTTGCATGAACAACTTGTATGCAAGTGTAGAGAATATTGACGAACAAAAATTTTGGATTGACATATGTAAGGACATGTTACTGCATTCCCGCAACGCAGCCGATTCTCATTGCAATGACCTCAATTTGAAACTTGATGATACTGAGCCAAGACGCTACTTTATGTGCCCCAATTTATGTAAGGTCTTAAGTTATTACTGTACCTACTGTCCTTCGTGTTTATTAATCATGAATATGGAGAAGAGTCTTTCGTTGCGCTCTTCAGAAGACGGAAGTGTCTTTGTGAAAGGACAAACCAGCTTTACAGTTACTGATGATTTACAAGTGATCCCCCCAAATTCATCAGCCAATTCTGTATTTACTAAGCTTGGTCTCATGGATGTGGATGCTACTGAGGAGTTGACCATCAACATTGGAACTGTTGAGGTAATTGATGGCTATGGAGCCTTATTAGTTTTGTTTAAAACTCAGTAGTCGTTGTTTCTGATCTGTTTATCTTTTCCAGATTTTGAATTTGCTCATGTGCTCCTTAGTGTCAAAAACACCTTTGACTGAAACCCTGTTGAAGCCTCAACAAGATCTTAAATCGAGGAGTACAATTCTTAATCAAGCAATACATATTGAATCGCAAATGTCCGGAGACTCAATGAATGATGAAGAAGATAAGATTTCTTTGAATCTTGTGGTCAGCAAATCTAAGAAGATGGTCTGTTACGCAGAAGCGGGGGAGGATTTTGTTAATTTGCTCTTCAGTTTCCTAACTCTACCTCTTGGGTTTATAGTAAAAAACATGAGGAATAGTTCCTTGAAAGGTTGCATCAGGCACTTGTACCAAACTATCCAGGATTTGGATGGGCAATACATGATTTCAGATCACCACAAGGAAATGCTACTTGATCCCAAACTTGTTCCTGGTTTTTGCTATTATAACAGTCTTTTAGGAATTGAGGAGACCTCATATTACTATGTAGGTCGTACCTTGACTACTGATAGATCCCTTTGTTCATCGGAATCAGATAAACTCAAAGTGGTCGGTTTCTGTTCCATGGATTTAAATGCTCAAGGATTTCTGAAGAGACCTTCGATGTTTGTAGTAACTGACAATCTGGTTGTAAGACCGATGTCTCGGATCTTTGAGCTGCAAGTTCTTACAGACTTGAATGTGCATGTCACTGACATTGAGGATCAAATTGTGCATGTGGGCAAGAAGGAGGTGAGTTATTATTTATAATTTTTTGGTTAAATGCAGAAAACGAATCCTCGGTTCTTTGACAATTGACAGTAGTAAATGAATCATTGGTTTTGAATTTGCATGTTCCCAAATTGCTGCTGAAAATTTTGTCTACTAGAATGTTTCATGTCCCCTCTGAGATTTTCATATTATTTGTTTGTAACACAGAAGTCCTTTTTAGCTTCATAGTTGAATGAGTGATTTTTCATCTCCACTATATTGTGTTAATTTCACTTCTGCTTGGCTGCATATATATATATATATATATATATATATATATATATATATATATATATATATATTATCTGTGTCCTTTAAGTTTTGAATTTTCAAGTCCTTTGATTTAGACTTTAATGGATGCCTATCCAGATGAGTTATATGTTCTTCAAATTTTTATTATCTTGAATTTGTTAATTGTTTCAGGTTTTGCGTCTTTTGTTGGCTTCTTTTCTTTGTGGGTCCGCTCTGACCAATACCTTCGTTGGGGATCTTAGCAAGCCAAAGCAAGAACAATGAGGGATTGGTTATGCATAAGCGGTTGCCTTTGTTGCTTATGTTTGGTTAAATTTTGTTATAGTCATTGTCAATCTTATTTAACAGTAGCTTGAGGCTATTCAATCTTTTGACCCCTTCTATTATAATATATTAGATTATTTTTGGAGATCAGATGAGATGCAGATAAGATCTCAAGGCCCTCTCCACTCCAAGAAAAAAACTTACATGTCCCGAGATGTCACAGTTTTGCTATTTTCGGCCAATAACATCATGACATGTGGAAAAGTTATCCCACGTGTCATTGTATTATGACTGAGGATAACAAAAAGTATTATCTCCGTTGCATGAGAGTATCTCTCCCACCCCAACCATGAAGAAAAGGGTCATGGTGGGGACCATGCACTCAACTCAAAGCTCTTGCCCTTCTTCTTCTTTTTTTTCACTTCTTTTTTTTCAACACCTCATTAACTGCACTATATAGGTCAAGCCATCTTCAACTATGGGCCATAGGCTAAATATAGCTCTAAATTAATGCAAAACCCATCTCCAGCTATGGGCTAAATAGAGCCCTAAATTACTGTATGTTGCTTGTTTATATCAAATCAAATACGTACTGCAAATTATTTATTTATTTATTTTTATAACTACTCTAAATTAATATAATCTACAGCAAGGTAACTCAAACTTGGGTGTAAAGCTTTATGGGTCTGTAATTTTTCCTTCACGACTATAGTTCATGGCTGACAAGCCTCAATCTATTCTTAAATAAGATTGGTTTTGGACAATTGACTATAACATAATTTAACCAAACATAAGGTAAGACAGAGATCTAACAAAATAGTAAAGTTTCTTACAGCCCAAAATGATCAAATGGCAAACCTTGTATGCAGGTCATACCATGTACACACAAAAGTTAATCTCAGATCAATAGCCTACTAGAATTTTTATGTTACGGTGAAGCTGGAGATTTCTTCCTAGTCAAGTAATGAATGCTTCCCTTTTCAAAAGCAAAGGATGGAGGGTCATAACGTGCACCACCACTCAAGTGATCCTCGCTATACTATCTCTCCAGAGACTCGTGATCCTTTCCTACTTATATGACTTTATGCAGGCCCCTTGTTTACGTCAGTGTTTTCATTAGCTTCATCCGTTACTTTGGCAGTTTTACCTGAAAAGGTTTGAACTTCGAATTCCATGTCTTTCTCTTTTTTTTTCTAAATGTACTTATGATGTTGAGCTGTTTAGATTGATTATATGCAAAAACATTGATATGAGATTTAATGCTTTACTCTTTGTTCAATTACTGTTTCTAGACATCATATTCTTTTTTTTTTTTTTTCCTTTCTTAGAGCATCTCCAAGGGAGATGTCAAATACCAAACATCAAATTTAAATTTGATGGCTGATGTGGCAATTTGACATCTTACACAGCTTTACACTCCACCCGATATGTCAAATTAAATTATTATTTTATTACATTTTAGTGTTGATTTATTTTTAATTAAAAATAATAGAAAAGAAAAAATAATAAAATATTCATTTGACATCTTGCTTTTGGGATGTCAAAAATAACATCTCAATCTTCAGCCTTCATTCCACATCAGCTTTGACACATCGGTTGGAGTGTGTGAGATGTTATTTATAGTTGTTAAATGTCTATGTGGCATTTTTGACATATCGGTTGGAGATGCTCTTAAAGTTCCATCTTTCTTATGACTCGTCCCAACTAGGAGTCACGATTAGGAATGCAATGTTGCATTCAGGTGTCTTAAGGGTGTGGGTTTTATTTGGAAAAGGACCATTTTCATATATATGCTTGTCTTTTTTTAATATATGTTCGAAAAATCCGTAGGCGGTCAGTGGGCTGCAGGCATGGGCCGAGAGCCTAGAGGAGTAATCGGGGCCTAGGCACCCTTTTTTTACATAATTATTTTGTATTATAAATTATAAATTTATACCAAAATCATGCAAAATAATAAGAAATATAAAAGAAAACTTTAATATTTTCCAACCTTGATATTATCTGACTTTTATTTTTTATTTTCAGTAACCTTGATATTTAAAAAAACTGCAAAAAAAAAAAAAAAAGAAGTAAAAATTAGGTCAGATATCGTCTTCTTCCCAAGCGTCGCCTCCTCCTTCCTCTCTCTCTGTCTCTCCGTCTTTCTTTCTAACAAGCAGCGGCTCCTGCGCGCTTCAACCGGCCTTCGTCCGCTCCTCAACGGCAAAACGCCCTCCCAGACCTGCCAAGACCCGCCTGGGCCGCCTAGACCCGCCTAGACCCGCCTGGGCCGCCTAGACCAACCTAGGCCGCCTAGGCGGGCGCCCAGGCGACGCCTAACTCCCTGGCGCCTCCCCCTAATGGCCGGTTTGAATGATGCATACGGTCTTTCGCCCACCACTTTCGTATAAAGAAAAAAAAAAACCAGAGCCTACATGGGGGAGGACTTTTTCATTTCCTGCACAGCAGAACCTGTAGATCAATACGTTAATGCTGCCTATTTTCCTTTTCCTACTAGTTAATGTGATGAAACCATGCACCATGCGTACAAAAATTAATTTCACTTTAATTTCATGCTGTAAAATTTTCTCTCTCTTTCGCCGTAGTTGATTTGTTGAAGTCCTTTCATGTTTAAGCAGGGAAACAACTGAGTTTGTACAAGGAAAGGATAAAAAAGCCAAATTTGTACTTTCTTACAGTATCAATGGCTGTGAAGAATGTTATAAGCTTGAAGGCCTAGGTGGACAAGAGGAGCGACACAATTATCTTCATAGAGTCTGATAACGATTTTATTGATGTTCTCTTGAGTTTCTTGACAATACCAATGGAAACAATTGTCAGGCGTGCCCGTAAACATTCAGTACCGCTGGAAATAGGTTGCATGATAAATTTGTACCCCAGGGTTGCGAATATCGGCATTTCCAGACTGAAGCATGTAAAGAGATGTTGATATATCCCCACAATGATGAGCCGACAGGGTACTTTGTGTGTGATAGTTGACAATGCATCTTCGAAAATAAGTCAATAAGTCATTACAAAGGCGTTCTTTGTCAATGTGGAAGATGCATGAATCAGAAGTTCACACTGTCAGTTTCATCCTCTGCTGAGCAAGGTGGGGGAATCTTTGTAAAAGAATCAGCCAGGTTCATAATTACTGATGATTTACAAAGCTTGGAGCCATGAATGAGAATAGCACTACTGAACAACAGACTTTGAATATAGGAGTTCATGAGGTAATTGAGTGTTGTTTGTCAATTGTTTTATTTTCCTTTCATTACAACTGTAGTGTTTGTGGTTTCTGACCTCAAGGTCTTTTCGTCCAGATTTTGAACTTGTGCCTGCGCTCATTAGTATCAAAGAAACCTCTGTCTGAAACTTTTCTGAAGCATAATCCCGTACCAAATCCGAATTTGAGCAATTTAAATCTGGACCAACTAATATTGCCATGTATTGAATCTCTAATGCTTGAAGACACAATGAATGAGGAAGAAGAAAGAAAAGATTGTTGTTAAGCTGACAGTCAGCGTATCGAAGAATATTGTTTGTTATGCAGAAGCAGGGGAGGATTTTGTTAATTTGCTCCTCAGTTTTTTGACTGTTCCACTTGGTTTCATAATAAAGCATATGAGGGATGCCTCTTTCAAAGGGTGCACTGATCAGTTGCACAAATGTGTCAAAGATCTTGATGAGCAGCACTTGAAGTCAAATTACCACAGGGAAATTATACTGAGTCTTGAGATTTATCCTGGTTTTTGCTACGAGAACTGTCTTTTAGGAATTGAGGATGGCCCGGTGGCGTCATATTATTATGCATATTGGCTGGATGGACGTTTGCGGGATATATTGGCTACTGATAAAACACTCATCCCTTCTAACGCACTTCCACTCAAATTGAAGCATATCATAAAAGTACTCAAGGGTATTTGAAAGCATCAACAGTGTTCATGGTAACTGACAAGCTGATCATAAGGCCTGCATCTCCTTTCTTTGGCTTTTCGATTATAAATGAATTGAAGGTACCTTTCACTGACATAAAGGAAGAAACTGTTGTTACTACATAATAATTCTAAGTAGGCTGTTGATCTGAGATTAACTTTTGTGTGTACATGGTATGACCTGCATACAAGGTTTGCCATTTGATCATTTTGGGCTGTAAGAAACTTAATTGTACTATTTTGTTAGATCTCTATCTTACTTTATGTTTGGTTAAATTATGTTATAGTCATTGTCCAAAACCAATCTTATTTAAGAATATAGTTTGAGGCTAGTCAGCCATGAACTATGGTCGTGAAGGAAAAATTACAAACCCATAAAACTTTGACCAAATTTGCAGCATTTTAGCGATCCCACCTCGTTGCACCCAAGTTTGAGTTACCTTCATATAGATTAGATTAATTTAGAGTAGTTATAAAAATAAATAAAAATCAAAATTTGCAGTACGTATTTGATCTGATATAAACAAGCAACATGCAGTATTTGATCTGTGTATGGTTCTGCCATGATCTGGCTTTGCTAATGAAGAGATCGATCGCGTTCCCAATAGCTGGGTCATCAAGGCGGGACCTAATCTTAATAATCCAAGTTCCCATGAGAGAGAATTCTCTCTTCAGAAATAACAAAAAAACAAAAAAAAGAGGCTAGCCATGCGTGCGTGGCATGTGGTTGAATTGTTTTTCTTTTTCTTTTGAGATTTTCTATTTAAACCCCACACTTCTCTTAGTTCACCCCAAGTTCTAAGTTCACCCCAACTTTTAATTTAAATTTTCACAATTTCTAAGAAAACCCCACTATCTTCCCAAACTACCCTTAAATACACCCCAAGCTGAAAAAATAAGAAGAAAAAAAAATTCTATTTAATCCCCACAAGCTACCCTTAGAGGAGGAAGTACGTTCTGCAAGCTCTAATGCTAATTCATTAATTTTGAATAATCTCTAGAACATATAATGGTGTTGGAAACATGCTGAGGGTTATCTAGTAGCACATGAATGGCGTCCACCAGAATCTGTGCGCATGTTTGCTTGTTGTCCAGCCTCAAAACTAATTTGCATACAGGGATTCCGAGAGGCTATACGAGATGGAGGTGGCAAAGTATTTGCTGAAGCATGGTGAGGTTTTGACTAAGGTGACAATTTGTTATACCAATGATTTGGGTGTAGCAGAAGAGAAGAGGTTACGGCAGGAACTTTCGAAGTTCCCAAGGGGTTCAAAGACTTGCCAAGTTGAACTTTTGGAACTCAAGTCCTAGGTCTTATGATATATATATATATATGGAACCCCATTACAACATTTGTGAATAGGGTACTTTCTTTTTCGATGAAACTTGAATTTATTAGCAGTTTTGGAGGAATTGGCGTATGGCCTTATTATATATAATCAGTTTTGCAAAGAAATTCACAGGATATGTTTATGGTATATGATCCGAAGAAAAAATAATTCAGGAAACAAAATAAAGATTTCGGACGAAAACTATTCAAACGCATAGACAAGTATATCGCCAAACTATGTGATTCTTGAACAATAAAATCTGCAAGAGTTAATATTATTTAAGAAATACATAGGAACTATGTATCAAGAACATCTCCAATATTAGAGACCCATATTTAGAGCCCTCGATTTCTAATAAAGCATTGCAACCATGCATATATATGCACATAAAACAGATTTATGCCCTTATCGTTCTTAATATGAAGAGTGGTGGGGTGTGTGGGGTGTGTGGGGTGTGTGTATAGATGTATTAGGGTTAAGTATTAAGTTGGATGACCTTTTTGGTCTTTTGACACAATAATAAAACTTATAGCTTAATGATTTAAGTATTGGGGTGAACTAAGAGAAGTATGGGGTGTAAATAGAAAATCTCTTTCTTTTTAAGTTTAAAAGAACTAAAATGTAATTGAAAAAAGTTGAAATGAAAATTGAAAGCAAACTGACATTGAGGTACCATTCTGAAATTAAAAGGTAAAATGAAAAAAGTTCTGAAGCTTCAAGTCATCTGATTTAGTGGATATCAAGAGGAGTTTTCTGATGACTTGTGATTTTCTTACTTACTGCAGGATTTGCATGTTTTGGTGGCTTCTTTTGTTTGTGCCTCTGCTATGATCAATACCTTCATAATTGGGAGCCGAAGCAAGAACGATCAAGATGATGCATTTGTTGTTAGTAAACAAGAACTCTGGCTTACACTTTGCATATTGGTCTCAGAGTACTTAACTTTGGTTTTGGTTCTTTATTTTCATTTGTTTTAGTCGTTTGGGTTCTTGTCTTGTCTGGTGTCATTTATTATTTCTGGGCTTTTGGCATTTGGGCTGTAACCTGTACTTTTGTTAGATCTCTATGGTTGAGTTGTCAACTATGGTCGTGAAGGAAAAAAATATTACAAAACCCCCTAAGCTATGACTAAATTTGCTGTATTTGATTTGATCTGATATAAAAGAAGCAAAATGCAGGATTTGATGAGTCAATTTCACTATGCAAAATAGTGTTATGTAAGGCTTTTACTGTAGGGCCATATAAATTTCTTCCTAGTTAAGTAATGAGAGTGCTTTTACCGACAAATCAAAAGTAATGAGAGTGCTTCTCTTTTGGAAAGCTCAATGGGTGCATTCCCTCAAATTGACGATGTTGAGCCAAGACGTTACTTTACGTGCTCCAAATCATGTAGGGTCTTAAGTTATAACTATGGTAGTACCTACGTACTGACCTTGCTCGTGTACGCTTATCCAGTTGCAAGTGTCTTTGTAAAATGACTGTTGTACCAACAGGCTCCATAGGAGTCCTATATCTGTCCAACCCATGCACCGATATTGTCAGTACCTTAACCAACTAGGAGAGAGAAGGTCCAATGGACCTCTAGGTGTGAGCTTTTATGACAAAAGGCCTCAGTATATTTAGGAGTGCACCACCTATATTTAAACTGTATATTTATTGGAATATGTAAAATAATTAACTACTGCTGGAACCTCCTCGTCTTCTGCTGAAAACTCTTCATCTTCCAAAGGCTGTATTGTCTTGGTTCTGTAAAAGTCTTTATTGCTTGCTTCTAAAGACTGTAAAAGGCTTTGCCTAACTACTGCTGGAAACTCTTCGTCTTCTTACAGCTGCTGGAAACTCCTCGTCTTCTTACAGCTGCTGGA
This sequence comes from Prunus kanzakura, assembly GCA_020521455.1. Lineage (NCBI taxonomy): Eukaryota > Viridiplantae > Streptophyta > Magnoliopsida > Rosales > Rosaceae > Prunus > Prunus kanzakura. The sequence goes on from BPUM01000784.1 coordinate 5,327,443, forward strand.
AACTCCTCGTCTTCTTACAGCTGCTGGAAACTCTTCATCTTCCAACGGCTGTATTGTCTTGGTTCTGTAAAAGCCTTTATTGCTTCTAAAGACTGTAAAAGGCTTGCCTAACTACTGCTGGAAACTCCTCGTCTTCTTACAAGCTGCTGGAAACTCTTCATTTTCCAACGATATTATTGTTGTATTCCCTAATGTGGGACTTATACATCATGGCTTGTATCAAGCCACCTACACCAATAAAGACAACCCGGGAACAATTGTCAGGCATGCGCATGCCCGTAGAGTCTGATAAACATGCAGGCTTGTTTTTCTTCTAGGAATCGTATTATTTTCCTATGTATAATTCGACCGTCCTCATAAGTTGTTGCAATTAGCAATTAAGTGCATCAGTGTCTTTTAGAAAACTTAGCGGAGGCCTACCCGATTTACAAAAAATTGATGAAAGTTAAATAAAGCAAAAAACTAATTGGACCAACAAAAAAGAACGGAGAAGTGAAGTTGTAAAAAGTTTTGAGTTCTTTATGGATGATATGGGGTTGAAATGTTCTTCCAAATACCACACACTGTGGCTTCTGCTGCTACTAGAACAAAATCCTTTTAAGGGTAGCAGCCAAGGACTTCCCTCTCCCCTGGGCCCACTGGGCCATGAAAGATTCAGCATACAACACAAGATCTCAGGCTCTCAGGTCTCAGCCATGAAGAAGAGGTTCATGCAGACCAGTTCTTGCTTTTCTTTTTCTTTTTCTTTTGTGTAATTTCAAGTTAATGAGGTGTTAATGACATCACAAGTTCTTGCCTTTGTAATGTCACCTTTAGAGCCTTTGATATCTCCTTTTTTTTTTTTTTTAAATAAAATTTATCAACACCTCATTAGCTGCACTCTGCAGGTCACAGTGGAACTGGCTTTGGCTTTTCAAATAATGCATAACTACCTTTAGCTTTCCAATTAAAGCTAAGTAAATAATAATGCCCCTAGATTTCTTCCTAGTTATGCATCCTACATTGAATACTTAGCTTTAATTGAAAAGCTAAAGTTAAAATGTCCTTCTCCACTTACCCTTTGCTTTTTTTTTTTAATACTTTTTTCTTTAAAGATTCATCCTCTATAAACTTAATCCACAAGCTCTCTATTTTGACAGCCCACAAGTAAGTCCTTGGCTCTTTGGCAAGTAAGTTGTTTCGAGTCTCTCATATCAGCAAAAACAGTTCGCACATTTCAGAGGTTAGTGAACTACCTTGATCGGTAATTGTGCCTGATATTTTAGAATATCACCTCTGCTTTCTTAAAATTTATTTGCAATGTTGAGACGGATTTATATTTACACATCTGGTAGAGTTGATTATATTTTGAATCTGGATCTTTTTTCCTCGACTATTGTTTAGTTTCAGTCATTTGCTAATTGGATTTGAATAGAGAGAGGATATTGATCAAAGTTTTTTTTTTTTTTTTTTACAGTCCATGGCCGATAAATCTACCAACAATATTGAGTTGAAGGTCTTGGTGGATAAGGGGAGTAACAAAGTTATCTTCATAGAGCCTGACAATGATTTTGCTGATGTTCTCTTCAGTTTCATGACAATCCCCATGGGAACAATTATCAGGCTTGCACGTAAACATTCAGATCCTGTGGTAATAGGTTGCATGAACAACTTGTATGCAAGTGTTGAGAATATTGATGAACAAAAATTTTGGATTCCTATATGCAAGGACATGTTGTTGCATCCCCACAATGCAGCCGATCCTCAGTGCAATTTGCTAAAATTGAAACTTGACGATGCTGAGCCAAGACGCTACTTTACGTGCTACTATGTCTACAATTCATGTAAGTTCATAAGTTATGACAGCAATACCCGCTGTACTTGCCAGAATGTTATGAATGAGCGGAGTCTTTGGTTGCGCCCTTCTCAAGTTGGAAGTGTCTTTGTGAAAGGAGAAATCAGGTTTACAGTTACTGATGATTTACAAGTGATTCCCCCAATTGCGTCAACCAATTCTGTATTTACTAAGCTTGGTGTCATGGATGTGGATGCTACTGAGGAGTTGACTGTCAATATTGGAACTGTTGAGGTAATTGCTGGCTATGACTTATATTGATTTTTGTTTAAACTGTAGCTGTTGTTTCTGAGCTGTTCATATTTTCCAGATGTTTAATTTGCTCATGAGCTCTTTGGTGTCAAAGACACCTTTGACTGAAACCCTGTTGAAGCCTAAACAAGAACCAAAACTGAACAGCAGTAAAGTTATTAATCAAGCAATACATATTGAAACTCAAATGTTCGGAGACTCAACGAATGACGAAGAAGGTACGATTTCTGTGAAGCTTGTGGTCAGCAAATCTAAGAAGATGGTCTGTTACGCAGAAGCGGGGGAGGATTTTGTTAGTTTACTCTTCAGTTTCCTAACTCTACCTCTTGGGTTTATATTAAAAAACATGAAGGATGGTTCCTTGAGAGGTTGCATTAGTCATTTGTACAAAACCATCCAGGATTTGGATGGTCAATACATGATTTCAAATCACCACAATGAAATGATACTCGATCCCAAACTTGTTCCTGGTTTTTGCTACAAGAACAGTCTTTTAGGAATTGAGGAAACCTCATATTACTATGGAAATCAAATGTTGACTACTGATAGATCCCTTTTCTCATCGGAACCAAATCAACTCAAAGTGATTGGGAACATGGATGACAGTGCTCTAGGATTTCTGAAGGGACCCGCAATGTTTGTGGTAACTGACAATCTGGTTGTAAGACCCCTATCTCGGATCCTTGAGCTGCATGTTCTTAAAGATTTGAATGTGCCTGTCACTGACGTTGAGGATCAGATTGTGCATGTGGGTAAGAAGGAGGTAAGTTCTATTTTTTAACTTTTTGGTTCAATCTACTGAACAAATCCTCGGTTCTTTGACAGTTGAATCATTGGTTTTAATTTTGCATGTTCAATGACTTTAGCTTGGCTGCATCTAAATTATCTTTGTGTCTGTTAAGTCATTTGATTTAAACTTTAGTTGATGCCTATCCAGATGAGTTATATGTTCTTCAAATTGTTATTGACTCTTGAATTTGTTAACTGTTTCAGGCTTTGCATCTTTTGTTGGCTTCTTTTCTTTGTGACTCTGTTCTGACCAATACCTTCGTTGCGGATCTTAGGGAGCCAAAGCAAGAACAATGAGGGATTGGTTATGCATACGAAGAAGAGGTTGCCTTTATTGTTACTACATAAGAATTCTAGTAGGCTATTGATCTGAGATTAAGTTTTATGTGTACATGGTATGACCTGCATACAAGGTTTGCCATTTGATCATTTTGGGCTGTAAGAAACGTGTACTATTTTGCTAGATCTATGTCTTAGCTTATGTTTGGTTAAATTTTGTTATAGTCATTGTCCAATCTTATTTCTGAATAGCTTGAGGCTAGCCAGCCATGAACTATGGTCGTGAAGAAAAAGTATAAACCCATAAAAGCTTTGACTAAATTTGCAGTATTTTTGCGGGCGTGGATTGACCAGTTGGCTAGGCTAGGAGCCTACCTCGTTGCACCCAAGTTTGAGTTCACCTCCCCGGTAGATTAGATTAATTTAGAGTTGTTATAAAAATAAAATAAAAATTTGCAGTATTTGTTCTGATATAAACAAGCAACATGAAGTATTTGATCTGTGTATGGTTCTGCTATGATCTGGCTTTGCTAATGAAGAGATTGAACGCGTTCCCAATAGCTGGGTCATCAAAGGCGGGACCTAATCTTAATATATCCAAGTTCCCATGAGAATTCTCTCCTCAGAAATAACCAAAAAAAAAGGCTAGCCATGCGTGGCATGTGGTTGAATTGTTCTTCCTTTTATTTTTAAGTTTAAAAAGAACTAAAAGGTAATTGAAAAAAGTTAAAAAGAAAATTGAAAGCAAACTGACATTGAAGGGGTCATTCTCTGACATTGAGGTGCAAACTGTGCAGGTTGGGAAGGAGGAGGTTAGTTATTGTTTGTCATTTAAATTTGTAGCAACTCATTATAGTTGATGATTTCTGATAAGTCCATAAAATTTTGTTACACTCACATTGTACACAACCTAATTTTCTCGGCCACTGCTTCAATTTGACTGCTCATGCATTAATTGTCTGTGTTTCTTCTAGTTTTGAAGCTTCAAGTACATATTCTTAGTGGTTTTATTGTTGATGTCTCTTGTAATGTTACTTGCTGCAGGCCTTTCATCTTCTGGTGACCTCTTTTCTTTGTGACTCTGTTCTCACCAATGTATTCCTCAGGCATCAAAGACAGAACTATATCCCGGACAGCTCGGTTGCGTAATCTGATGAGGTGATGCTTTCTGTTTTGTTTTTGTTTTTCTGGTTTTTTGCTGATGTTTAACTTTGTGAAACACTAATATGTTTGTCTAGTTCTGAAGCTTCAAGTCATCTGATGTAGTGGATATAAAGAAGCAACATGCAGTAGCAGTATTGATGGGACAATATCAATATGGTTACAAGTTATCTTCATACTATCTTTTGCTGACATGGAAATTATATGGCTCCATGCCGCATATAATTGAAAATTACATTAAGCTTAAATGAAAAGAAAATGACGTTAAGTAATTTTTATTTATTATAAAAACAATATCAAGGAAGGGGAGGGGAGAGTACCTCGGGTGCAAAGGTAACTACCCTTAGAAATGACATTAATGAGCTATTTACTTACTTGAAATAGAAATTATAAATATTTTGATTGTTGACTTCCATATCGTTTTCTAACACGTGAGTCAAAAATCATGATTGTAATCCACTTCATAATATGTAATTCAATACCTTAAAAAGAAAGAATTAGGGAAGCAGTTTCGTTCCTTCTCTTTCTTATTCCCAACTTTTTAGATTCATAATTTCTCACGTCTCGAATATTGCTTAACTTATGTTCTGTGGCTTCCAGCATAAGCAATGAGCAATGAAAAATGACTCAATTAAGTATTAGAGCACTTGTTTTGGATTATATATGTCCTGGTGTTGTACCTTTATCTGCAAGAGAGGTTCGACGATCCTTCCTCATGGTTGTACGTTTTTGGCATAGTCTCTAGGCTAACTTTACATTACAACTCTTATATTTTTCAAGTATGAAGAAGAGACCCGGCTATTGACGTGCCTTCGCGGGCTTCATTAATGATGTACAATTGAAACAGAAGGTCATGTGTTCATCAGTATCCACCACGCCAAAGCATTGACGGAAATTCCATGTTCTTTGCCTCAATTTGTGACACGTGTCTCTGAGGTCTACTTCATGCACATTGCCATTTTGTGTTGTGAGGGAAAAGCAATCTATCAATTATACAGCCTTAGCCGGATGATGGATCGTTGAACATTCAATTGGACTGTGTTAGAATCTTCTTTTGGTTTTTGCTCTTATTTCGTTATACTAGAGATTCTTTTTTAATTGGATGAATGGTACGAGATATTTAAATTTGAAACATTTCTTTCAATGTTAAGAAGAAAAATAATGAGAGAAGACATATCATTATATTAAGAGCTAGTTAGTAAAATAGTATTTGAAAACTGACCGTAATGTAAAATGGATTATATGTGTTTCTTTTTCTTTTCTAAAGATAGTAACATACCGGTCATGTGAACCTAATTTTAGGATCATAACTATCACTCCAAGTTACATAGTGATCTAGAGTTTCTGGTTACAAAGTAATTCATTTTAAAATTCGAGGGATACACCTGTTATTGTTCTCATATGTGACAATCAACAAATAATATCAAAATTTACACATACTGTTAAATTCAATTGAGACTTGAATTAAGAAGAAAAAATTATTGAAAAGAAAAATATTCCTCGAGTGCAGGACAAGATCCGAGATCCAAGCCCATTAAGCCGATCCAATCAAATACTTGAGACTCACAGTATACAGCCGGTTCCATGCACCCAAGGGCCCCGCCCGCCACGTCAATTCAACAAATTCATTTAAAATAGATTTTCTGACAACTACCAAATCCATATTTAAGCATCCGTCCGTGCCTGCCATTCCCCGCTACCAGTAATATTTTTCTTCGCTTTGACTCCATTACAAAACGCAGGTGTGCTCTGAAGCTCTTCTCTCTCAAGTCTCAAACAAACACCCACACCTCTCCCTCTCTCTCTCTCTCTGATCACGGGCTTTGTTGAAGCACCGGGTCGGCGAAAACTGCTCTGAAAGTGTATTGAGGTACAAACTAATGCATGAGAGAGCTCATTTCAGTTCAATTTTGAAGTGGAATTGTTACTAATTCTCTAACTGTGTTGAATTGTTTTCATAAAAAATTTGCTAATTTTGTGTGTTTCTCCAAGGGAAGGAAATGGTCAAGCTATAATCGGTTTATTTAGAGGAGCTGCCATGGAGTTTTTGGGTCTCGGCGATAACAAGGTTCGGAGAACTTATGGAGCTTTGTGGTTCAAAATCGCAATTCTACTCGTTCTGTGTAGTGTTCAAGGAGCTCTCTCCGATTCGAACTATTTGATTGGTCTTGGGAGCTACGACATCACGGGTCCTGCTGCTGATGTCAACATGATGGGGTACGCGAACATGGAGCAGATCGCTTCAGGGGTTCACTTCAGGTTGCGAGCTCGCACGTTCATTGTGGCCGAGCCGCAGGGGAACCGAGTGGCTTTTGTGAATCTTGATGCTTGCATGGCCTCACAGCTTGTGAAATTGAAAGTGGTGGAGAGGTTGAAGGCAAGGTAACCCATTTTACTGACATTTTTGGAGCTAAGCTGCAATTGTCTATCAATGTATATAAAGTGTCAAATTGCATTAGTTTCTATGGGTAATCGTATCTTTCATGTTATTTGATATGCTTCTAAGGTCCCATAAAAGCTGTTGTAACTTGGTAGCAAGAGAATTTTAAAATGAACTAAGTTTAGAGGAGTGACTAAGTCCACAGTTTGTTTTAAGGGTGATTTCATCTTTTTAGGGTATATGACAGAAATCTTACTGGGTTATTATTTGGCAGGTATGGGGACCTGTACACTGAAAAGAATGTAGCTATTAGTGGAATCCACACTCACGCTGGCCCTGGGGGCTATCTCCAATATGTGGTGTATATTGTAACATCTCTTGGGTTTGTGCGTCAGTCATTTGATGTCCTTGTTGACGGCATTGAGAAAAGTATTATTCAAGCTCATGAAAATCTCGGGCCAGGATCAATTTTTGTTAATAAGGGTAAGTGGGAGAGTCCTGATCCTTTTCTCTTTCTTTTCAATTATTAGTGACTGTGTCCTCATGTAGGTTTTGGTTCTTTACAGGGGAAATCTTAGATGCTGGCGTAAATCGCAGTCCTAGTGCTTATCTCAATAACCCTGCATCAGAGCGCAGTAAATACAAGTATGACGTCAATAAAGAAATGACTCTTCTGAAGTTTGTTGACGATCAATGGGGTCCAGTTGGCAGCTTCAATTGGTTTGCAACTCATGGAACTTCTATGAGTCGTTCAAACTCATTGATTAGTGGGGATAACAAGGGTGCTGCTGCTCGATTTATGGAAGACTGGTTTGAGGAGACTGGTTCTAGAAGCGCATATTCTGGTGAAGTTGCTGCTGATGGAATCCCCCGAAGAATCTCAAACTTATTTAATGACCGTCATGATAATCGTGAGTTACTCTCCAGTTGCATTTAATTACTGTACATGAAGATAAAATTGGTTTAGGTTCTTAAGAAATAGCTTAATTGAATTATAGTTAAAATATGACATTGGTCGTGAGCTAGAATTTTGGCACAGAAACAACTTGTCATATTTAAACCATGTTACTACAACATATATACTTGTCAACACCCTTTGTAATATTTAATGATGTCTGTCTTAGCAGAGGCTATACCTGTGTCAAGGATTTAGATACTGCATTGCATATGGGCCTGTCATTGTTATATGCATATGCATATATATGTGCACTTTGAATGTCTGGGACGTTAATATTGCTCTCGATTTCTCTGAATTTTAAGCTAGTGTTTTACATGGTGATGCTTGCTTGATGCCTAACTACATATATGTCTGTACTACATATATGATGTACACAGATACTGCAAAATTTTGTGTACCTTAAGCATGGCTGACTTGCCTCTGTATGTTTTCCTTTTATTGAGGGTAACCAATGAACTTTGTGGAGTTATAAGAGAACTTTTGAAAACAAAACCAAGTATGCAAGAGGAGTTATTCTCAAAATCATTCTGATATCTTTTGAAATATGGCATGTTAATAGGATTTGACATCTTTCAACTCTCTACCTTGATTGTTTTTTATCTGTGCATCGTGTAAACATATGTAATAATCTGAAGGAGACGTTGGTGCATTTGCATGTTAAAATGTTGGGTTTCATTGTACATTCAAAACTATGGGTTTGGCCAGGACTATCTTCTTATAGGAATGTGAAGCAAGAAATGTATCTATATCCACAGTCTACGATAGATTTTTTGTTAAAATTGACTAACTAAGATGTAGAAGTAAGATTGGTTTGTTCTCACAGATTAGGTTGTGTTGAGTCATCATAATACTTTTAGTTATGAGAACAACAAGAAAGGGAGTAGAAATTGTTTAATTTGTTTTTAATTCTGATTTCAGACCATGAGTTACTAGAGCTTGCTGCATCCTTTCAGTCTCCTCCTGGTAAGCAAGCAACCAGGACCTTGAGTGTTGCAAGACGTGTCAGGGGTGCACTAAGGCAGGCTGACAAGCCTGGATTTGTTTCTGCATTTTGTCAATCAAACTGTGGTGATGTAAGCCCGAATGTTCTAGGCGCTTTCTGTACAGACACTGGACTACCTTGTGAGTTCAATCACAGCACCTGTGGTGGGAAAAATGAGTTGTGCTATGGCCGAGGACCGGGGTATTTATTCCTTTTCCCACTATATTTCTTTTGTTACTGACATGTGTACATATGACTATGGTTTATGATGCCTGTGCAAATACTAAATTGCATCTTGTACATGACGTTACAGTTACCCAGATGAATTTGAAAGTACACGTATTATTGGTGAGAGGCAACTCAGAAAAGCTGTGGATCTTTTCAACAAAGCATCTGAGCAGTTGAGGGGGAAGGTTGACTATCGCCATGCTTACATAGACTTCTCCCAAATTGAAGTGACGCTTACCAAACAGGGAGGAGGTTCAGAGGTGGTAAAAACATGCCCTGCTGCAATGGGGTTTGGATTTGCTGCTGGAACCACTGACGGACCTGGAGCTTTTGATTTCAAGCAAGGCGATGATCAGGTAACATGTAAATGCAATATTTCATATGTAGTGCATGTTCTATGCTCTCACAATAATTTCTAACTGACCATTTTGCATGGTTATTTGTGTCATATCAGGGAAATCCCTTCTGGAGGTTGGTGCGCAATGTACTCAAAACACCAGGCAAGGAACAAGTGGATTGTCAGAATCCAAAGCCAATCTTGCTTGATACTGGTGAAATGAAGGAACCATATGATTGGGCGGTAGGTTGCATCACATATTTCATTTGACAAAGATGTAGCATTAAATGAAACTCCCTAAATAGTTGGATCATATAGTATCTCATTCATACCATTTAAAAGTCTCTGTAATCATATAGCTTCACCTGTTATATTATATTGTAGTTGAGGTTCATAACTTATGCAAGATTCATATCAGATTCGTGTTATATTATCAATAGGAAATAACAGCTTCTGTTTCATCTGTTCTGGATTCTTCAGGAGACAATCTGCATAGCAAAAAAAATATATATATTCCAAATTGTCTTTCATGTATAGGCATGAGGTTGCAGCCATTTGAGTTGTTTTCTCTATGAGCTAGAAAAATATTTTTGGTATCTTCTGAACTACTATAATATTTTCCCTAAAGATTACTTATATCTCTCTCTCCATTGTTCCTGCAGCCTTCAATACTTCCAATTCAGATCATTCGAATAGGGCAGCTTGTCATTCTCAGTGTACCTGGAGGTAGTATCTTACCCTTCTTTCGTAAAACAAAGCAATCTAGAAATAGCCCATATTTTTTAAAATAGTAGAGGGGCCAAATGGTGCATGGCTAGTATGCTATTGCAGTAAGTGTCTAAACAGAACTTTTGTTAATATGTTAAAGTTGCTTTTTTGGACACGCTAAAGTCCATCTTTTTTACTTTGAACTGGTCAACAGTTTGAATGCCTCCTAAATTTTTGTCATGAATTTGTTCCGCACAGAATTTACAACAATGGCTGGTAGGCGTCTCCGTGATGCTGTGAAGACAGTACTGACTAGTGGTAGTAATGGCGCAAATGTTCATGTTGTTATAGCAGGATTGACTAATACTTATTCACAGTATGTAACTACCTTTGAAGAGTATCAGGTGCAGAGATATGAGGTGAGTTATTTTTTTCTTGAATTCATAGATTGCCTATACATTCTAACAGAGATAATTTGGAAAATTCCTAGGATATATTAAACAAAATTAGACATAAAATCGTAAAACTTTTCAGTAAGTTAACAATGCACCCTAAATATGACATATAGGTAGCTTACGAAATTCTCAGAACGTCGGTTCAGTAACCAGTTTAGACTACTGGTTCTTCCTACTAGGAAGTGGTTTAGGAGTAAACCTGTGCTCTCGATAATAAAATAAATGCCATATTCCATTCAGCCTCCTGTGGAAACAGCTTGATTTCACCCTCTTATTTTTCGTTAAGTTAGTTTTTATAAGTTCTATTGTAGCATTATGGTTCAAAATTCATAAATAGGTGTGTTTATTATGATTGTACAGTTTTGTCTTGGGACTGTTATAGTGTAATCGAAATTCATTATTTAACCCATTATGCTTCCCAGGGTGCCTCCACTCTGTATGGACCACACACACTCAGTGCCTACATTCAGGAGTTCAAGAAGCTTGCTACCGCTCTCACCAGTGGCAAACCTGTTGCACCAGGTCCACAACCCCCTGATCTCCTTGATAAACAAATAAGCTTACTTACACCTGTTGTGATGGATGCAACCCCTCGCGGTGTTAGTTTTGGGGACTGCAGCTCTGATGTTCCTCAGAACTCCACCTTCAAGAAAGGCCATGACATGGTAACGGTTACGTTCTGGTCAGCTTGTCCTCGGAATGACCTTATGACTGAAGGTACATTTGCCCTTGTGGAGATTCTCCATGGAAAGGATACTTGGGTTCCAGCTTATGACGATGATGATTTCTGCCTGCGGTTTAAGTGGTCAAGACCTTCCAAACTCAGCACTAGAAGTCAGGCAACCATAGAGTGGAGAATTCCTCAGTCTGCAACTCCCGGTGTTTACAGAATTAGACATTTTGGTGCCTCAAAGAGTCTGGTGGGATCGATTCGCCACTTTACAGGTTCATCTAGTGCTTTCGTGGTAGCATAAGACTCTGTAACTTTGTATACGGGGTATTTGGTAGCATTTTTTGCTAAACATACGACTGTGCACCACGGGATCTATCTTTCGTGTATAGAGAGCATCTCATATTTCTTCGTTTGTACTATTATTATGCAATATAATCACGTTGTTTTTATACTACTCTCGTGCTCTCTTCCAAATCTAGAAAATTGGTTTGCAAATATCCCTTTGGCGAAAGGGTGGATATGATAAAATGGATAACAGGTGCAATGGCAAACAAATATGGAATGAAAATTAAGGTCGCCGGATAAAAAATAAAGGCTAAATTATACTTTAATTTAATATGTGTACTCCAGGGACATGTATTGGAATTATTTTAATTTATGTTTCTCTCGTGTTTGCTAACACATGGGTATTAGAATTATTCGAATTCTTGACTCTACTGCATTTACTAATACAAAATAAAAAATTATGTAAGTGGCTTGAAAAAAATCATAATCCAATTCCAATTGCTCAATTCCCACTCCTATGTTTCCCAATTCATTCCAATTCCTATGTAACACTATAAAAATAGCAAGTTTCATCAAACTTGCTGCGGTTTCATTTGATCTGAGTATTCATCATATTGGTTTGGTGAAAACTTAAAGGTTTTTTTTAAAAAAAAAAACAATGTGAAAAAAAACATGAGTTTTATTGTAATTTCATCAACACCATAAATAAATAAAAACCCAATATGAAAAAAGAGAATGTGGAATGCCAATTATAAGGATAAATTATTTTAAATCATTATTTGACCCAAAAAAATTTATTTAATCATTACAAACACTAACTAATATGAATTACACATCAGAAAATATTGTAATAAAACACGAAAACCAAAAGCAACGGGGATTACACCAGAGACGTTGCGTTTTGCTACGGTAAAACCCCGGGACCTGAAGCTTTGAGAAGCCTCATCCGAGATTATAACAGAAGCAAGAGGAAGACACTCAAAATTCAAAAACAATATTCGGAGCCAGCGCCAGTCTCTTCAGTAAGTCATAAGCTTCTCACTGTGTAAAGCTTTTATTCAATTAGGGCTCAGCCTCTCTCTGTACAGCTCAAATCTGAAAACCACCATTGTTTTCGTCAGAAATCGAGTTAGTTTTTCTCAAAAGAAGAAGAAAATGTCGGTGCAAGACTATTTGGATAACCACATGCTCTCTCGGAAAATCGAAGACGCCGTCAATGCCGCCGTTAGGGCTAAGGCCCCCGATCCCGTCCTCTATATCGTAAATCTACTCACTCTCTCTCTCTCTCTCCCTCTGTTTGGTTCCTCGGACGATGAAAATGCGGGAGTAATTAAATTATAGAAAAATAAAAGGAAATTGTAGTTTCTTTGATTAGTTTTGTCTGAGCTGTGCGCGAGTTTGTGTTTCGATTTGTGCTGATTTTGTTGTTGTTATGAAATGAATAATGCAGTCGAATCATATGAGGAAAGCGATTCCGTCAGTGATAACGAAGGTCAAAGCTCGGCAGATCCTCGATAGCAGAGGAATTCCAACTGTTGAAGTGGACCTCCACACTAACAAAGGAATGTTTCGTGCTTCTGCTCCTAGTTCTGATATTTCTGGAATGTAAGTTTCTCTCTCTCTCTCTCTCTCTCTCTCTCTCTCTCTCTGTTGTTTGGCTGCTGAGAAAATTTATTCGTTAAGGAATTCAACTATTCATATTTTGATCATTACCTCTATATTTATCATTGTTCTACATAGTTTGTAGAGAAAGCATAAGACTTTAAAGTGTCATATGCTTGAATTGCATAATTTTTTATTTGTTTTCTTTGCGCGTGGAAATGTTTGGAATGATTTAAGAAATTGAACTGTTATTGCATAATGAAGAAACTGTTAAGTATCTATATATGTATTGCCACTTGTGGACTATGCTATTTGATCTCCATCCCATTCAAAATTATAATATATTATGTATGGTCGGGGATTTTACTTTTGAAACCAGGTATGAGGCTGTTGAATTGCGAGATGGGGACAAGGGATCGTATCTTGGAAATAGTGTAACTAGAGCTGTTAAGAATGTGAATGAGAAAATATCTGAAGCATTGGTAGGCATGGATCCTACGCTTCAGTCTCAGATTGATCAGGCAATGATAGAGCTGGATAGAACAGAAAAGAAGGTAACTTTTTATTCAGTGTGACTTGATGTAATTGAGCTGTTTTCTGATCTGTGCTATGTGCTATTTGAGTACTAGTTACTGATATATTTTGGTGCTTGCATGGCATTGCATTTCTAGTCTGATATCTGATAGTATTCTATGACTCTTCTTGTCTATTGATATAAAATCATAAGTGTTAGGCATCTCTCTAATATATTTGCAAATTATGCATATGGAAGTCTGAATGTTAACTGTATCAAGCATTTGTAATCTTAATATTTATTTTGCTGCTAATAGTTTTCTGAATATACTTAATTTTTGGATTAATGATTTCCTTTTTGGCCGCATCATACACTACTACTTCGTGTACTTTCTCTTATGCAGTGAAAAAGGAGAATTCTTAGTTTCTTCATTCTTTCTTTCTTTCTTGTTTTTTAGGAAAAATAAATAAAGTTATGATACTCTTAAATCAACTTTCAGGGTGAACTTGGAGTAAATGCCATACTAGCTGTGTCAATTGCTGCTTGCAAAGCTGGAGCTGCTCAAAAAGAGGTATGACTCTTTTCTATTATTTCTTTCTAAGTATTGGTAATACTTGTATACTCTATTCCCCCAAAGTTTCTGAGAAAAGATAAACATCAGGTGCCCCTGTACAAACATATTGCCGACCTTTCGGGAAAATCACAACTGACCCTGCCTGTCCCTGCCTTCACTGTTATAAGTGGGGGAAAGCGTGCTGGGAATAATCTGGCCATTCAGGTATGCTCTGGTAAGCTTTAATGTTTAGATATGTACTTTCCAAATCTTCTGTTTTGGGTTGTGATTTATGTGGGGAGAGGGTTTCAAGATTTGCACCATTTTTGTTGTTGTGAGTATTTGTATTGACATCATGAAAGTATGATATTTTCACTTAAAATAAGGTCGGAATTTAAAATTTTAAAATCATTGGTTCTTGGAATCTAACTACGTTGGAATTCACTAGTAAGATACTTCTAGATACTACTCATGAATGTGATTGTTTCAGAAACCAGTGCTTAATGTTCTCTTTTTCTATCCTATAATATTGGTTTTAACCTGCTGAGGCTGTTTAGTGATTTCAATTATAATATTTTTAACATGAACACTTTCAAATAATGTGTAGCATGTCCTTATAATTAAACTTTACTTCTAAATATTCAGGAAATTATGGTTCTCCCAATTGGAGCTAACAGGTTTGAGGAGGCATTGCAAATGGGATCGGAAACCTATCATCACTTGAAGGTATTTCATCTCAACTGTTTAACTTTTGAGATTATATCCAGTGTATTGCTCCTAGTGACGTGAAAATCTGTTCTAGTTTGAGAGACTTATTGAGTTGCTCATTTTTTAAAAGTAATTGTCCTTATTTATGTTGCAAATTTTATAGCATATGGTTATGTTCTAAAAAGTAATGGACTTGAACAAAAATATTTCCACTTGAAATTTTATTAAGCAGTAATTTAACCACATGCTGCTTAAAGGTCAAATGGACTTTGCTCTGTACATGTGAACAAGGAGATGCCACCATGCCCCGTTATTATTGATAGGTTATTATTGTTTGTAAAAAGAACAGGCTGTTATTACAGAAAAATATGGCGCACAAGGATGTAATGTTGGAGAAGATGGTGGTTTTGCTCCAAACATCTCCAGGCAAGTGTTTTTTCTATGATCTGCGATCTTCTTTAATTTCTTTACCTCACGGGAGTCCCCCTGAAACTGCCTTCTAAAAATGAAAGCTAACTTGCGAAAGAGGAAAACCAACCATCTTGCACGCTCTTACAATGCATTAAAGATTGTTTTAGCTTTGCATAACTAATTGTAATGGCTGTTGTGACTTTGTGGCGTATGAGAAAATGTTAAATTTACTAAAAGGTTATGTGATATGCCTTTTGTTATTGTTATCATTTTTCTATATCTCTTGGCAGCATTAAAGAAGTCTTGGATCTTGTAAAAGAAGCGATCAGCAGAACAGGTTATAATGAGCAAATAAAACTAGCAATTGATGTTGCTGCTACTGACTTTTGCATAGGTGATGGATCTTTCTTGAAAATTGGTCTTTCTGTAACATAAGAAAATGTTGAAAATAACTACATCCAATATATTCTTGGTGGAAAGCTGAGGCTAAAATAACCTTGTAGTAATGGTTAGAATTTTATTTTCTTTCTAAAAAGAACACGAGTTCATATATACTTAAATGCTGATATTTTGCTTTCTGTTTCCCCATGATACAGGTACAAAGTATGACCTGGACTACAAATCAGCAAATAAGTCAGGACAAAATTTCAAGTCAGGCCAAGATATGACTGAGATGTATAAAGAACTTTGTAATGGTACATAATTATCTCTTTTTAAGTTTCTCTTTGCGTTTGATTTTCTCTGTGACTTACCCTTTTATCTCTTCTTTTCCCCTGTTTTTGGGGTGTTAGAGTACCCAATTGTTTCAATTGAAGACCCATTTGATAAGGAGGACTGGGAACACACCAAAAAGTTTTCTGGTCTTGGAATTTGTCAGGTTTGTTTATTTTTTCTTGTTGGTGATTTATTTAGTGTCCTGGTGCTTGCATTCTTCGACTGAATTAACTTTGGCCAGAGAAGGCATTGATACACCTCATGGAGAATTATGTAGGAAGTAACTAGACATGGTATTGTAACTGTTCTTATTTTACATCCTTGTGAATATTTAAGGTAGTAGTAACTGCAAATCCTGTTGGATGTAAAGATTAACTAATAAGAATAATTTGGTAGGCTTGGCTGTTACTATGGCTGAGTAATTTAGGAGCTCCCCTATATAAATTAGTTAGTTGTCTATCAGATTCGCCAAGGATCTTTCTATTTTACACCTGAGATATGGCTAGATGTTTTAACTTGAAGACTGGTGCTTTTGCAGGTAGTTGGAGATGACTTGATAATGTCAAATCCAAAACGTATTAAGAGAGCAATAGAGGAGTCCACTTGTAATGCTCTTCTTGTAAAGGTATTTAGCTTGTATTTGGATGAAATAAGAAAATTTGGTTTAGGTGTATATTCTGTTATTGTTCTATGGTATTGAGCTATTTTAAATACTATATTACTATGATTCAAAATTAGATAAACCAGATTGGGACAGTTACCGAGGCCATTGAAGTGGTGAAGTTGGCAAAGGATGCGCACTGGGGAGTGGTGACATCTCACAGATGTGGTGAAACTGAAGATTCCTTCATAGCAGACTTATCTGTTGGTCTGTCAACAGGTCAGATCAAAGCTGGTGCTCCTTGCAGAGGCGAGCGGCTGGCTAAGTATAACCAGGTCAACTTTTATATTTACTTACCATGTCCACAGTTCTGTTTATCAGCTGCGTAACAAGCTCTTGGTATCAGATTTTTTCTGCAATCCTGCATGGAGAGTATGTGAAGTACTTTTGCAGCTCCATATTTGATATTCCATATACGACAGTTACCTTTTTCCTAGCTTATGCTATAGAAACAAGTAATTACGAATGGAATTGTCCAAGGACAAGTTGAATCGATACAACTGTTTAGGGTTTTTTATCTCGTTTCTTCTGATTTTTTTTTAAATTTTTTTAAAAAGTCATTTTTTATACTCTTCTATGTATTTATCTGCTAATGAAATTCTTATACTCACTACTGCTACTTTCTAATAACTAAACCTATAAGGCTGATATGATAAAGATGGTCAGTTTTCCAAGAGGTCCAACCATCTCTAGGTCTATAGTTTTTATCACCATATGTCTTGTTACAAAGTAAGCCATGATTTGAAACTGACTGGCCAAAGTTTCTTACAGTTGCTTCGAATTGAGGAAGAACTTGGGGACAACGCATTTTATGCTGGTGAAGACTGGAGGGAATCACCCTAATCATTTTCCCAGGTTTCCTCCACACAATTTTATTCTCCTCATATTCTTCATTCAAAGTTCGGGGCTCTTACTGTGCACATCACGAATAGTCATCAACATGATCCACCGCTCACTGGTTCTTCTGCTTCATTGGTTTTGTTGTCGAGTGTTTTTTCTTTGTTTTTTATATGAAGAGATGGAGAGCATCAAGAAATGTGTAATTAAGTTTGCCAAGTTCTAGACATGGGCCTTTAGACTAATGAAATTTTCAGATACAAATTGCAGAGAGAGAAAAAAAAAAAAGGTACAGTTTTGAGTAAATTTCCCCTGGATCTGAACTTTTGTTGGCAAATTGTTAGAGTGGATGTTGTACTGGCCATATAATGATGATTTTCCTGTAAGCTTGTCAATGATTTTTGTGAACTGTGCTTGACATTATCGCATACAATGACCAAAACTCTTGTGAATATTTTTCTTATACAAGCGATATTCATGGAGGGGAGAGCCAAATATAAGATCTCGCATGCAGGATGGGCTAAACGTTGCTAACCACTTGAGTTGCATGTCCTTTACTACCAAGCCCAATCTCATGTGAACTGACCGTCAGGTGAAAGAAATCTGAAACTAAAGAAGCCATCGACAAAACTAGTTTAATTTCCAAACATTAACTCTTCATACCGCCAGGTGAAATAATGCAAAAGATATTCATCTAATATTTCTGACATGAAACATATGGAGCTACAAAATTTGCTAGGAGGCAAATGACTAAGAACCATTGATTTAACCGAAAACTTGCATGTGTTTCACACTCATGGACGAATCCCAACCGTTGATCACCATCACAATTATCATTTTAGAGTCACATTTCTCATACTGGAATTCTAACATAACATCCAAAGAAAAAGGCCAAAACATAATAAACGTGAAGAACCAAAATACTCATCCGACTTTAAAGCTCGAAATCTACGTTCCAATTATGTGTCCTATCGACCCTTCTCCTTCCACAGATCCATTACATCAATCTCCTCCATTGCTATCACCGCCAATCCCATCCTGTGATCAAATCTCTTTCTCTCTCTCTTTCTCTCTCTCAACAACAACATCCATGAACTCAACCCTTTGCTTCCTCCAACATACAAGGAAACCAAAAAATTTAAGCTTGTGAACGAAAAAAACCCGAAAAGAAAAATGTCAGACAAGTTTTTCACGGTCGGATTAATATCAACCTGGTACTCATCGAACATCGGAGTCTTGTTGTTGAACAAGTTTTTGCTGAGCAATTACGGGTTCAAGTACCCAATCTTCTTGACCCTTTGCCACATGCTGGCTTGCTCTCTCCTGAGCTACGTAGCCATTTCATGGATCAAGGTGGTGCCCATGCAGAGCATCAAGTCACGTGTCCAGTTCCTCAAGATATCGTCCCTTGGTTTCATCTTCTGTTTGTCCGTCGTTGGCGGGAACATCTCGCTCCGGTATCTCGCCGTCTCGTTTAACCAGGCTGTTGGCGCCACGACGCCGTTTTTCACCGCGGTGTTTGCGTATCTTATGACCCGCAAGAAAGAGGGCTGGCTCACCTATGTTACTCTCATACCGGTTGTCACCGGTGTCGTTATTGCCAGTGGGGTAAGAACAGCTCCTTCATTTTTATTTTATTTTCTTTAAATTTATTGTGAGTATAAATGTTGCCCTTTTCTCCTTTTTTTCTTGGATTGGACCTCCCTTTTGATGAACTAATTTTCCTGATTGGGTTGCATTCATTTTGTGTAATTTAGTTGATGTTCTTGCTTCATGAATTTTATTAAGGGTTTCTTTTCTTCTTCTTTTTATTGATTTCATTGTCATAAATTCCTTCATATTTTTCCGGTTAGGACGTAAAATATATTTTCTCAAAATTTCGTTTGACTACATATTCTAGCTGCAAATTACATATGTCAGTCTAACAATAGTTGGTTGTATGATCATTACGAGAGAGGGTTATTGAAAGAAAAACGTCGTATACATTCGTTGGATGCAAGAATTTCTGAGGGGTTAGTATAAACTGAGTAAATTTGTACTCATTGTTTGCTTTTTCTCACTGCCAAAAACATTAAAAGCAAGGATTTTGTTTGGTTAGATATACATCTCTTGTTGAAGTTGTGAGAGTGAGAGCTGTTGATCATTACTGAATATTCATAATTTTCTCTTTCCATTGACTGAAGGGAGAACCAAGTTTTCATGTCTTTGGATTCATAATGTGCGTTGGTGCTACAGCAGCAAGGGCACTCAAGTCAGTGCTCCAAGGAATTTTGTTGTCTTCTGAAGGGTAAGATTTTGAACAACTCTATCAATTAATGTGATGTTCTGATTGATCAGCTGATTGATAGTAGCCATCTCCAATTTTAATTATTTTATCAGGGAAAAGCTTAATTCTATGAACCTCCTCATGTACATGGGTCCTGTAGCTGTTGCAATCCTTCTACCTGCAGCACTTTATATGGAAGAGGATGTGGTTGGGATCACAATTGCACTTGCAAGAGATGATGTGTCCATCGTATGGTATCTAGTATTCAATTCTGCTCTCGCATATTTTGTCAATTTGACCAATTTCTTGGTAACAAAACACACCAGTGCCTTGACCCTCCAGGTAAAAATATTATCCCTCTTCTTTGCAATTTTGAATTTATTTGCGACAAATGCATTATCCAAAACAAAGCTTAAATGTGGGACAAATGCGTGCCTGTTTGCCTAGTTAATGTTACCTAGTCGAATCGCATCTCAATGAGAAAAACTTATGTGAGGTTGTTCATGTTGCATGACAGTGTTGAGTAGTAATTTAAAATATAGAATGTGGTTTAAAATTTATAATCAAACACGTTTCGTTCTTTAACTAGACTTTCTCGTACTCAGCTCTGTCACGTGGCATAGATAGGCCCACCTACAGAAGCTTTTCTCCTTGGTTCCTATATTGTTTGTGACATTCTTGCTCAATGTGGTTCCTATTTGGTTCATTGTAACTAAAACCCCTAATTGAGATATTGGGGATCTTCCAGGTGTTGGGAAATGCAAAAGGAGCTGTTGCTGTGGTGGTTTCAATTTTGATATTTAGAAATCCTGTATCAGTGACTGGGATGCTCGGTTATTCTCTCACAGTAACAGGAGTCATTCTCTACAGCGAAGCCAAGAAACGAAATAGATAAAATTACCCGAGTTTTTAATGGGTTGATGCAGCATATTTTTTGAGTTGCACCCTCCCAAAATATTTTTATGCAAAAGAGAGGAAGAGGGCTTGTCTGCCCAATCAGAAAGGACATGTTTATATTGCTTTGCCAGCTTGATCCCTGATGTGCTAGCTCAATTTTATTGCTGTTCGTTATAGGGTTGTTAACAGGGGATTTTGAATCATTTACTTTTAGGCCTTAGCAGGATTTGGTGTTCTAATTCTGTGTATCATTCTTCAATTTTGACAATCAATGAAAGATGATATGATGATTTAGTTATACATTAAACTTTTACCTTCACATAGCTACTAGGCACCAATATCAGTGAGCATTTGCAGAGTTCATTTGATTATATAACCACAAATCAAACACGAACCCAAAAAAAGGAAAAGGAGAGGAGAAAGAACAATGTTTTCAATTAAAAACCTACAACACAGAACCTAATGGATTTGAAGATTCCTAAACTACAGATTTGCCAACTCAGTCACTGAGAAAGCAAGGAAAACCTCGAATCAGAGCGTATATGAAAAAAATCCTCTACATGGATTTTTAAACAGTGCAGTTCAAGTAAACAAACAAGGCACAACACTCAAACTTCAGGCTTCGTCTCATCTTCATCTTCTTCTATCTTAGGAGCCAAGTAGAACCTGATGTAGCCCATCTCTGCAATCTTGTACTCAACCACAACCGGAAGTTCAGAAGACAGGCTGATTGTAACTGTGTTCGACAATGTGGTCGCTTTTGTGAAGGAATTCATGTACCTCAGAGCAAATGTCAATGAAACTGGCTCATTCATATCAATAACTGTTGCTTCTTCAGGCTGCAATTCCCAAAAATTAGAAAGGAAAAGAAACAGAGTTAGACATTGGATTGCAATACCAAAAACCATACAGCTTGTACATTAATGTTTTGTGAGGACACTGTCACATAATTACAGGGATACAACAGCAATACCTTGTCCACTGTAGTGTTCTGCCTACAGACGATGTTAGCAGTGCCAATATCCCCTCTAGTAGAGAACTTCACACCTTCCTTGGTCACAGATATCACAACTGCAAGCAACACCAACCCAATACTCAAAAATCAACATATCAAATTTGGAGAATCATGAATATTCTAAGGAGACAAAAGTTAACAGTACCTGTATCACCAATGCCACTGAGGTCTTTACATATCCTAGCAAACTCAGCTGAAGGCATCTTAACAATAGCATGGTATTCTGCCTCCGGAATTCCAAGGTGCTCACTATCAATGTCCATCAGCTTCATCTCAAAATCAGAAATTTTATCTTGTGCTGTGATCCATTACCCAAAGAACAAAATACATCAATTAGAAAACAAAATTGAAGCATGGTAACAAGCCGTCACATAACCAAAATTACTTTAAAACATTTCTAACAATTACCACTATTGGATAATGTCTCCCTACATTTCTTTCTGTCCACTTCATTATAACTTTCATCATTTCCGTTTATTTTCTCTCAATATCAATAGTTACAAATTTCCAAACCCTCCACATTACAATCAATATCGGTAATTACTACCTTGCATTGAAGTAAAGAACAACCATGGCAGTAGCATGTAAACAAAACTCTACATCAGAACCTAGATAGGTATGAAATGATAAACCTCGGCCAAGATCGAGTTAACAGAAACAAACCCAGTTTATCTTTATACAACATTTTATAGTGATGATATATAATTCTGACTTAACAGAAAGCCCATAATTTCCAACCAAACACTATCAGGCTATAATTTTCATGCCAAATAATTATGAGACATCTATCAAATTCAGTTTCGCTTCAATTTCAAGATTTGCATGTCATGTTTCTTTTGTTTTCCAACAATTTATCATACTCAACAACAAAAAACAAGATTTACAAAAATTCAAAGTTAATAGAAAAACAAACAAGCATTACCAGCCAAAAGAAAACGAATTTAACAGCAAAAAAGGAATGAAAGAAAGAAGAGGAGCATACTGGGACTTTCGAACATGAAGGTGACAGTATCGCTGCCATCGTCAGCCTTGATGGTGATGATGTCATCATTTCCGGCGCATTTCAGCATCTTGGACATGTTGGTGAGGTTCATGCCCATGGAGATATTGCGGTCGCAGCGGTAGTGCTCGAAGCCCTCGGATCTGAGCAGCAGCGCCACCAGCGCCACGTGGCTGGAATCCATGGCCTGGAGGGAGAAGCCAGTGGCGGAGCAATCGAAGTTGGCGTCGTTGACGAGGTCCTTGATGGACTCAAGAACCTTCTTCAGCAGCGACCCCTGAACCAGTCGGAGCTCCAACATCGTTTCCGGATCGTAGAGGTGTACGGATTCTTGATTGGGGTTAGGGTTTCCTTTTGGGGGGAAAATAGGTGCAGTAGATTTTGAGGGTTTGAGTGGGTGGGGTTTGGGGTTAGGGTTTATATAGTGGAGGAGGGAAATGAACCGTGGTTGGGAATTTTGGGTTTCAATTGGCGGGATTTCGTGGAATTGTGTTCCCGCGCGCGACTTGGAGGATGTCTTGCCTACTGTGATGGTCCAGCTTAAATGCTCCTGCACCTTCAAAATTGGGCCGGAACATAATTGTGGGCTGTATGGGATCCAAGCCCAGCCCAAGTTTTTTTTTTCCCCTTTTTTTTAATACAAAACAATAATAAAGTATAATATTACACACACTACCAAAGCGTTATGGAAATGAGAACCGGAGACCATTGATCTGCAAGTTAATACACTTTTCATTTAAATTTTCTTTCACATTTTTTAACTTTTTCTTTTATGTAACTCAAGGTTTTTTTCCAATGATATAATCATATTAGGGGACGATGAAATCAAACACGTTACCTCTAGCTTGAGGATAAGTCGAGCTTCATTTTTTTCTTTTTCTAATACATGCAATGTCGTCAAGTCAAGCTACTCCAACCCAACTGACATGTTAATATCCACTCCAACATGTTGCAATAAGAATTAGCCACTCCAACATTTAAATACAACGAAGATTAAACTCTTATCGTCACTGATAAGTATCATTTATTTCTTGAACTATAAGTCATCCCATAAGCATCTATGATACGATTAAAATATTTTGAAAATGTTGTTGGGGTAGGTAATTACTAGTTAGTGTACACGCTGAACAGATTGATGATGCAATATGTCAAGTTCTACATTTAGCATTGTGACTACGTACCCTTCCCCCACACTATTTTTTTGGGTTGATGTACATCAACGAATCCCTTTCTCAGCACATGACAGAAAATAAATAGAAAACAATCGAAAAGAAATATATAAAAAAACATCACTGAATTAATTTTCTTCGTTTTATTTTAATAGCATTATCATGGTTCTTTTAGATGAAGAATTTATCATGATGTATAAAGTATATTACACAGACGAGAAGATTCTCTTTGGATCTGATGACCAAAAAGTCAAATGTATGATGGGTTTTTGTTCTATTTTTTAATACAAGCGATATTGAAGGAGGGAAGAATTGAGTCTAGATTTCGTACATGAGTAAATGCTTATAACAACTTGAGATACAAGCTCCTTACAGCTATGATGGTTTTTTTACTGCATGGATACCTTTTTTTAAATCTGTTGAATTGAGTGCATAATTTGATAATGTAAACTGATATTTCAATATTTTTTGAATTGGTCTACAAAAATAAAATTGTAAATTCATCAATCACAACAAGAAAATAAAAATATTACAAAAATTTTTAAATGCAAAGGAAAGCCAATAAATCACACATCAACAAATCACATTGAAGAACTTGAAGTTGAGAAGGATTAAACTAATAGAACCCATAATCACTTACCCCCCTAAAATAATTGAAACGATGACGACAAGAGAGGCAAGAATAGCAAGGAGTGAAAAACTCAGCTTTGCAAAGCTTTGAATGGAGACCAAAAAGAAGGCCATACTATTTCTTCCATGTACCTTTCCTTCATAATTACTCGTTATCCACCTTCTTTATAACCTTAACGCCATTCCCTCTCTTCAACTCAACCAATAATTTGCCTACCCATTTTCCCAATCCTTGCTTCTGAGCTTTCGTTTTGCACCTTCCAATGGCAGATCTCAGCCCCAGCTCTGAGATCTCATTCTTGCAAACTTTCCTGTGCAGTGCATTCGCCGCCTGTTTCGCTGAGGTATCGTTGATCCTTCTGTTTATGTTAATGCCTCTGTATATTTTCAGCTGATTTATTAGTTTTACTTCTTAGTTAAGAAATATGCTTAACTGGGTCAGCTGTTTGATGATTATTTGGCTTTAATTTCTGTTTTTTAGCTTAATAAATGTATTTTGTTACTTGGGTTATGCCAGTTTTATATAAAGATCAATGCTTCTTGTTCAATTTTGTGGAAAGTAGTTAGCGTAATGTCAATACGTTTCCTTGATGGTTTATGGGTTTAAATTTTACTTGGATTCTGAGTTTGTAGCATTCTTGAATGTTAAAATGTAAGGGTAGCTCTTCTTGTTTGTGTTTGACAGCGTGTCCTGGTATAATAATGTGGATTAACTGAAAGAAACTATAAAATTAACTAGGGTTCAAAAGTGGGAATATTGATTACAACCTTTTAACATATGATATGATTAGGTTATAAGCTTAATGCTAAGCTACAATTCAAATGAGTTGGCAGCATTAAGACGATATAGGACTCTAGCTGATGCTTGGCAGCCTGATAAGGTCTTGTGTATATGTGTATTCGTAACAATTGCTGCTCGGTATATAACATTTAAGAGATTCTTCCCATTTGGTGTCTACATGGATATTGTGCAGTTCTGTACCATTCCTTTAGACACTGCTAAAGTCAGGCTCCAGCTCCAAAAGAAAGCAGTTGTGGGGGATGCAACTGGCTCACAGAAATATAAGGGCTTGTTCGGTACTATGGCTACCATCGCTAGGGAAGAAGGTTTAGCAGCACTTTGGAATGGCATAATTCCAGGATTACAACGCCAGTGTATTTACGGAGGCTTAAGAATTGGGTTATATGATCCTGTGAGTTCCAGATATGTTTCTTTCACAAATGCAATTATGAATTCCTGTTAAATGCTTTATTTGTGACACATTCTGCATATCCATAAACTGCATGTTGAACAGGTCAAAATTTTCCTTGTTGGCAGTGCTTTTGTTGGAGATATTCCTCTGTTCCACAAAATACTTGCTGCTCTATTGACTGGTTAGTATATTTGGCAACTATCTTGCTAGAATTAATTGTATTGCGCACTATTCACTAACATACTCTGCGTATGTTGCCATTATCTTCCTTGCCATTTGAACTGAAAAAGTAAATTTAACAGCGTACTCGTATCACAAACTTTCGTATTGACAGGTGCTCTGGCAATCATAGTGGCTAATCCAACGGACCTTGTGAAGGTTCGACTTCAAGCTGAAGGAAAATTGCCAGCTGGAGTTCCTAGGCGTTATTCTGGAGCTGTAGATGCTTATTTCACTATAGTGAGACAGGTTAGTTTACTTAAAGTAGAACAAAGTTTTAAGTTTACCTTTTTTTAACTTTGTTTTCACATCAGCTTATTCGTCTTTGTTAATTAATATTTGTCAAAATAATCAGGAAGGAGTAGGGGCCCTGTGGACTGGGCTGGGGCCAAATGTAGCACGAAATGCTATTATAAATGCTGCTGAACTAGCCAGTTATGATCAAGTAAAGGAGGTAATATCAGAGCATTCCGTCTCTTAAGTTCAATTATCTTTATAATTTGCAAGTGATTTCGAATTTTCTACATCGAGGATGATAAATCCCAGTGAGTCCTGATACTTCATACTTATGCAGACGATTTTGAAAATTCCAGGGTTCATGGACAATATTTTCACTCATCTCCTAGCTGGTCTGGGTGCTGGTTTTTTTGCAGTTTGTATTGGCTCTCCTGTTGATGTGGTATGCATTCTGCAACAAATTAGTTGTAAAAATAAGTTTGGTACTCCAATTTATCTTCATAAGGCCGTAAATAAATATATTGGTTTGAATTGCAACTACAGTGAAATGCAAATGCACTATTGCCAAAAAAATATGGAAACTTTAGAGATATTTTTGAAACAATAAATTCTTCATCGCAGATCATCAACCTTTTAATTTCAACTTCGATATTGACCTTGGCTTTCTAGAACTGAAATTTCAATATTAATTCATTAACATATATATATATATTTATAATTAACATATGGAAATTACAACTGAAGTGTAAACATAAAACAGAATTTTAAAGAGAAGTTATCAAATGATAAATCTCTCGTTCGCTCATTCTCTCTCTCTCTCTCTCTCTCTCTCTCTCTCTCTCTCTCTCTCTCTCTCATGCTGCCTTGTAAAGCATAGCATTGGAAATGAAAATATTGAAGATTATATGATGAATATGGTACTGAAAATTGGACGCTTGATCTGTGCATGCTATATTCCTGCCAAAGAAGAAAAAAAGATCTATGCATGCTATATTTATTCTCAAAATTTTAAAATCCTGGAATGCTGGTTTTGCGATAGTAGCATAACCTGCATATTGTTCGGTGCAGGCCGTAACAAGGGTGTGCTAGTGAAGATTGTGATGACATTTTCTTATTGTACAAAACAATTTTATGTAGTTTTTGATGGATGAGCTAGTAAGGAAATGTTGGGTTGGATACCCTGCTTGTTATGTTCCAGGTGAAATCTAGAATGATGGGAGATTCTACTTACAAAAACACCTTTGACTGCTTCGTCAAAACTTTGAAGTATGAGGTATGTTGGTTTATTTCAGTCTTAATCCGTATTTCCACTCTGGCTGTACCATTCATAGTCATTACCCTTCAAAGCGTTTCATTTAATTGAAAAGGCCGAAATTTTTGTCACCAGCTTCCTTAAATATTATGGAACTCATGACAGATGATATACTGCAGGGATTTTTGGCCTTTTATAAAGGGTTCCTCCCAAACTTTGGTCGGCTAGGATCTTGGAATGTGATTATGTTTCTAGTGCTAGAGCAAGTAAGATCACAGTAATAGTTTTCGTTTAATCGAAACCTACTGATAAATTGTCATGATGCTTATTTGCTCTTGTTTGTTCTCCCGTGGCAGGCGAAAAATATTTTCAGGGTATGAATCTGCTCTCCTGATTTTGAGTTTCCGTGAAGACACAACTTTTGCTTGGGAATTGCCTCTTCAATTGTTAAAGATCCATTCTTTTTTATCTTTTTTGTCCCCGCTGCAAGATTTCTTTTACTTTTCCATTTTATGCATAGTATTGTTACATCATTGATCATTGTATCATTGGAGAGGATATGAAAGGTTTAGAAGGCATCATTGCATTGTACCCTTCTCTGTGGGAAGCTACTTCCCTTCCACTGTACCGGATAGTAACATAATATTTACTATCCAGATCATTTATTACAATGCCATTTGAATGGATACCAGATCATTCTTATTCTTGTGACATCATCTTAGTCGGTGTCTTGGTGATTGCATTGCCCAAAACATTTACATATTGGAGCAAAGGCTAAAGCGATCTCATTTTCTTTTCTAACCATATTATAGATGACATTTTAATAGACACGAGATCCAACTATACAAGTGAGTTCTATGATCTAAAAAACAATAATGTAATACGATATAAGTAATTCTAATTTCTAATATCGATCACATCAACGGCTATAAGTCACTAACGATCGCATCAACTGCTATAAGTCACTAACGATCGCGTAGTTCTTTCATCTTGTCATATATAGGCTATGAGATTATAATCCATATGCAATTATTAAAGGCAATATTTCTCTCTAAAAAGTGCAAAAGAACGATTCTAAGAAAAAGGTACATTTTTATATCACACCCCACGGTGACAGTGACACAGCTAAACATTACACAAAGGTACAAGTCTAAATAACATTAGGCACTACTCGCTCGCTAGCAACCTAATAATATTATTAACATATCTAATTCCGGTTCACCAGATAAACCCTGGCCTTAATCACCGACCCGTTGCCCAACTTAAACCCTGGACTCACCGGAAACCCGACAACCTGACCCGACGGAACCCGCCCGCCCGCAAACTTCACAACACTCTCCATATAACCCGCATGAAAATCGGCTCCTCGACTCGCCTCGAACTGACTCGGCGCCGGGTCCAGCGAAAACGCCAGCAAATGCAGCAACCACACCGCCTTCGCCAGCCCCAAAAACTCCCCGTAAAACTCACTCCTCGGGTGCCCTCCGTCTACGACATGTCGTCTCTGCTCCAAGTCCCCAAACAACGACTCCTCCATCTTGGGATGAACGATCGCCAGGTACTTGGCGGAGCAAAACTTACCGAACTGACACGTGGGCAGGATCCCAAGAAGCTCGGTGGGGTCCATGGCCCTGAAGTCCCGGTACCGCGCGAAGCAGTCGCGACGGTGCTGGTCCGGGTTGAGCAGCGAGGAGAGGCTGCCGTCCATGTAGAAGGTCTCGTGGTCGAAGCCCTGGAAGAGCTTTCGTGAAATGTACGACTGCAACGCGTACTTGGCGTTGCCGTTTTGCGTCGCGATGATCGACGACGTGCTGAATGATCCGGCGGTGATGGCGGTAGCGGTGGCGGCTTCGATTGATCGGACGGCGGCAGCGATGTCCCAGTGGGCCCCGCGCATGAGAGAGAGGAGCAGCGATGTGAACGACTTCGATGCCTCTCTCACTTGGCTCATCGTCGCCTCGAACAGCTCCGGCGCCGGAGCTACTGCGACTGTAATTACCGAAACGTTAACAAGGGTAGAATTGTCATTTTGGAATATAAGACAAAGCAGGTAGATACTTTGGTACCTTGAGTTTGACTGCTGCAGCCGACCTTCCTCCTGGACAGAGACTTGCCCTTCTTAGAGTGGGAGATGTTAACGACGCCGTTTAGCTTCTCCTTTAGGTTTTGGATCTCGACCTCTCTGGACTTCACTTCTCTCTTCAGCTCCTCCACTGCCGCCTCGTACGGCGCCACCACCTCTCTCAATGTACTCGCCGTCATTACTACTCCGCCACCTCCGCCGCCGCCGCCAGAGGTGCTTCTTCTTCGAAATCTCTCTTTGAGGACCCCGAGTTTTCTCAGCTCACCCACCACCGCCACGTCAGCTGTTCTGAGCTTCTCCGGGTCCCACGTGCTGTGGGCCTCTTGGAGGTTGACGTACGCCTTTTTCATTGCCGAAACGGCGTCGAACACCTCCCTCATTGCCATCTCCATCTCTATCACCTCCTTCTTCGTCTTCGTCGACGTCCCCCGATCCTCCCGAGCCCTAAACCCTAAACCTCCGTCTCCAATCTCACCTTCATCTTCTTCCTCTTCGTCGTCCTCGTCATGCTCGTCGTAGCTCTCATTCTCGTACGCTTCATCCTCCTCGTCACCACCGCGTCGACTCACCGGCGAGATGCCGGGATCGTGCCGGCCGGCGGCGAGAGGGTGTAGCAAGCAAGAAGCCGCCACTCGCTGAATCAGATCCGAGAAATTCGAAACCTTTCCCGCCATTTGCTCCTCTTTCTTCCTCGCCTTTAGTACCTCTCGGCCTCTGAAAACCCAATTGCAATCACACACAGACAGATCAGATTCTCTCAGTAGCAGAGTAGCGCTTTGAAAGAGAAAGCATAAGGGGTGGGGGGCGCAGGATAAGGGAAGCGTCACCAACGCGTTTAGGATAGCAAGTTTAACCCATCTAATCTCCCGCAATTTTTATCGTTAATTATTACATTATTAGTTAATTAATTAATAAAAGAGCTGAAATAATTTAAATTAAAACAATAAAATAATGAAGCTCACTGACTGACCTGTCGGAGCGCAGAGACAATCCTGTTTGCTTATGCTTCCCCGGCGATGGATCCCCGTGAAACGGAACGGAGTACAGGTTGTCCCGGTTTCCGGTGACGGCGGAGGCGTTCTTCTTCTTTCTGAGTGAACGGAAAATTAACGGCGTTAGGGCCTCAAAAACGCAGGTTTATCTCGAGTTATGGGCAAAGTGGTGGTGGTGGTTGAGTGTGTGTGACTGTGGAGGATAGGAGGGCATGTGCATGTGAAGAAAGAGAGTGAAAATGGACAAGTGTTCGGCTACCGTACACATGTAATGTAGTCTAAAAAGACACGTGTACGGGACGGATTTGGAGTGACGGTTGACCATGGTAAAGTTTCCTTTTTAATTTGATCAAAAGATGGAGACTGAACAGGGTTGAGCGTGGACAGTCCAGAAAAGTAAAAATAATTTCAACCTTGAAAATGCCATTTTCGTGACTCTTGCAATGGTTGAAAAATTCACACGAAAATGCTACTTTCCTTGCGACGCATTCTGCAATGGTTTATGTTTATCTCTATCTCTCTTCTCATATGATTTAGTTAGCTGATGCATTTATATTCGGGATAGAAAAGACACTTGTACATACTGCATCAAGGATAAGTGAGTGTTTCTTCTATCCCGTGTGTAATGTATTTTTTCTCAGTATCTCACTTCTCATATAATTAGTTAGTTGATGCACTTACATTCAGGATAGGAGAAACATTTGCTCCTACTACATAAAAAAATAACTAAGCGTTTCTCGTATATTCAAGGTTTACTGCCACTTTCTTTTTATCTCTCTTATCATATGATTAGTTAGATGATGCACTTATATCCATAACAGGAAAAACACTTGCTCATACTACATCAAGGAGAGGCAAATGTCTATTTTATCCGGGATGTAGTGCCGCGCTTTCTCTCTATCTATATTCTCTTATGATCAGTTAACTGATGCAATTACACTCAAAATACAAAAAAACAGTTGCCCATAAAGCATCAAATACTGGAGATTAGAGAAACACTTGCTCATACTACAATCCATTGGATGGATGATGTCAGGATGCACTTACCAACTTGCAAAATTAGTAAGAACCTCGGCAACAAGCAAAATTAGTAGTCTATAATAATAATGTTATGTTTTGCAATAAGCAAAAAAAATTAGCCCAATCAAGCCACTAATTAAGTGTACCATTCATATATATATATATATATATATATGTATAGGTTAGCTTACCTTGAACTTTCTAGATGCGAGCACCAAGTAAACATGTTAGGAAACATGATGGGATTCAAAGTCCAGAGACCAGAGGGAGAGGAAGGAGAGAGAAAATCAGAGCTCCAATATATTATTCTCACTTTGGTTTGGTATATATATAGAAATATGATATTGAACAAGTGCAAAGTTCGTTGGTATTTATAGACTCTCGACTCAAAACTTAATCATCTTTGTAAATTGTAATTAATTATTAACAGTGTGTTATGATGTGGAGCGAGCCAGACCATACGTTTAACATTACTTGTCGGCCTAGAGAGTTTTATAGCTAATGTTTTTCATAGGATATTTCCTTCCTTTTATTTATGTTAGCCATCCAACGTTAATTATAAGTTATATATGCATGTAATGTAGGTTATCTATTAACATAAAATAAAGTTAACGTTTTACTAACATGTTTGAAATACACATACCTCCCGAGTAACGATCTCCTATCAAACTCAAGTACTAACTAACTGAAAAATTAATACGACACAAATCACACACTTTGGCGTCCATACCACAATAAAGATCGCAAATTAAAAAAAAAGTTTAATTATCGAAATGTTACCAAACAAATAGACAAATCGATAAATAATAAAATTTCACGATAATAATCAAGTGGCTAAACGCATGGGCGGAACCAAGGCAAGGGCTGCCCTTGGCTCTAGCCCAGGGATAGTTTGGGAAAAACAAATTAAATATACATATAGTCTAATATTTTAACTATAATATATATATATAATCTCAACACCAATATGCATAGTAAGAGGTCTTCCACATTTGTATTTGGTGTTAAAGTTTGTCCCAACAACAATTTAAAAAAATTTCTATTAATTTGTCTCCAAAAGTGAAGCATTTTTCTAAATAAAATTCACCTTTTCGTGAATAATATGGCTCTAATTTTTTTCCTTGTGTTAACAATTAGCATGATTTATATGATTTAATGTATATTTTTATTTCTAGAAAAACTATAGAAAATGTAAGTAAAAAAAAAATTATCATTAGATTTTAAGCTAATAACTTTAGCTAGCCCACCCATTGAAAAAATTCTGGTTCCGCCCTTGGCTAAACGATCTCTTCTTTAGATGAACTTTTGCAGAAGCAGAAATAATCTATAAAATGATAAGCTTAAAATTGCATGGTTTTGATTATAATATTACATTATAGAATAGATCCGAAACGTTGAGTTATAGTTACTAACTCATGAACGCTGCTATTGCTTTTGTTATATTGCTAGACAGCATGCCTCTACTTGTCACAAGTGCAATTCTTTTGATTCCATTGCCTTTTTAAGCACTACGAAATAAAAGTATATCTTTCCTTTTTTTTTTTTCATTTTCCCCCGTCTCTTTCTCTGCTTTTGGGCTGTTTTAGATTTTAGTCATTTTGATCATACATAATATTCATCAAACAATTCAGGTTAGTGAAAAAGTCAGGGGGGACATAAAATTTGGCCACTTGCAAAATGCTTTGCAAGAAGGCCTCTAGATAAGAGCTGCTGTATTGTAATTTGTTGCCTTTCTCTTGTACGGATATATTCTGGGCTGGACAAATGAGGCACCGTGAATTCAACGGAAATATTTTTGCTCATCACTTTAAGTCAATCTGTATCTTTAATAATCTTCTTAATAATTGGCACGTGCCTATAGGTATAATCAAGATTAACTTTTTACTTTGTATTTATAGAACTATGATTATGCATATAGACACGTGTCAAGTGTTTAGAAGAATAATGAGGATACGCTCCTTGGGTTAAAAGTGACAAGCAAAAATACTCTCGAATTCAACTATTTTTAATTAATAGACGAATAATTTATCAAAATTTGAGATCATAGATGGGTGCCTACAATCTTTATAAGGAGAGGTTAATCAAAGTCAAATAAAGTGTCTAATGAAGTCAATCTTTATATTGAGATTCTGATATATGCTAGTTTATTGATATTTTCTTTGTAGTTTATTCAGCAACACAATAAATTATCTAGTCTATGAAATTTGAGACCCTCCTTTTGGCCAAGTGTTTTAAATGCATTTAAGTCAAATAGTTCATGTTTATTATTTTAGTATAAATGTTGTAGCTCAAGCAGTTACCTCTACATATGAGGTTTGTGTTCGACTCTTTCCTTCCCTAACAATCTATAAATGAACCCTAGACAGTTTCCTATATGTGCATTTCTTTCATGAGTGACATGAAAGGAGCGGAGAATTATAACAATGATTGCACAAATATTTCTGTACAAATTGTACACGAATTTGTTTTCATGTTATGAATGTTGGTAATCAACTCTTCCATAATCCATGTGACTTTAACAATCAGAATAAGCCTGAACTAAAATCCATCAGCCCATCGGTCAAGTCAGTAAAAAATTTACATGGAAAAAACTGATGGAATATTGCATTTATGTAGAATGAAATCACAAAGGATTTAATCTTGTAGTCATTTTTTAGATTTAAGAGAGTACGATTTCATTCCCAATTTGGTGTATAATAAAGGTTCCAAGGTGAGTATTTGTACTCGGAGCTCTGAGCTCCTTGTAATTAGCTTCTAATTACGTTCAAGAACAAAGCCATGGAGACATTACACTCAACTTTGCTTCTCCCGTAGAAATTATAGAATGATATTGTATCACTACGTCAGCTAATGATACAGTACCACTCAACCCAAATTAGAGTTGAGTTAACACTTGACTTGGTGTTCAAACATAATTGTATATTCAGATTCAAACCATTCGCCACAAAAAAAAAATCCACAATGACCGCATGCACATGCGTATTATTTAGAATGCTGCTATTTCCCTACCCACCTTATCTTCAAAATTATAAAGATAAATTTACCCCTTTGTAAAATGACTTCTAAGGACTTGGGGAAAAAACCACAACTCACGTAACCCACCCATTCTACCGTTTGTCAAAAAGAAAAAAGAAGAAAGTGTATGACTCCTCAGTGCTTAGAACTCAATTCTCAAACAATTTTCTTTTGGCTTCTGTTCATTGAATCAAATTGTTTCTGAAGAAGAAAACAACAAGAGAATGAGTGTTGAAGAGAACGATTCCAACTACAAGGCTGAGAATAAAAAACTAAAAGATCCAAAAAATCAAAATATTAAACTAAAACATTTATCCAGTCTGTCAAACAGAACTTGATCCTCTCCATATCTCAACTAGTAATGAGTAGCAAAGATAATTTGCTTGAATTAATAATTAAAGGGTATTTAAGGAATAATGATGGGGTGGAAAGATATAGGATGTTTTCCCAAATTTACATGATGGGCGGTGGGAAGATAAAATGAATGAAAAAAATACAAGAGGTAAAAATAGCAGCACTCACTCAGTATTTATCTTGGAGAAAAATGTCTAAATCTACCACCAGTCACTTTTAGAACAAAACAATTGTTTGAACCACAGATATTCCAGTGGCTAACATATGAAGATACAATTATTCTAAATGTGATTCCAGGAAAGGAGAAGCTTGATGAGAAATAATGTACGGGTCAAAGAGAAGGGACAAGGCTTGATCTCAATTGTCCCTTTCTACAAAAATCTCTGTTCTATTTATAGGGAGAACTAAATGAATTAATTTACAAGCTAGTCACCTCGGCTCGGAGCCGAGCCGTTTATGTCACATCAGATTTGTCAGATGATGGGCAGTCGGAGCTCGTCCACGTCCTCTCCCCATAATGAGCTCTATGTTTCTACTAGGGGCGGGTGTGGGCAGAGTAGCCTGTTGCGCATGGCGGTAGTCCCATCTGGTGAGGTGGTGATCCGAGCGGTTTACACATGGCTCTTGAGGGGACGTGAGTACATTCTACGAGGTGTGAGGAACCTGTGGCCGGGGAGGTCTTGTTATTGACATGGACGATTCGCATCCTCTTAAGTTTCCTAAGGCAGCTTTGAGGCCGAGGTTGAGAGCGATTTGTTGGGCTCACATGTACAAGGCCCGCGTGTTGTATCTTTTATTGGGCGGATGGGCTCGGTCCTTGCCAAGCGTCAACAACAATGCATCACAACATAAAAAGCCAAAAGAATAGCTTCCAAATTCTTAATAATTACTGACTAACGCAAACAAATCCAAAAAAAGGAGTTGGACACAACATAATCTTGGAGGTATTGACCAAAATATCCCAACTTTTGGCATGAGTATTTGGAGGGATGTACATATTCCAAAAAGTTTGGCCCAAAATCTCCCAACTTGCCAGACTGTTTTGTACCGCCGAAAACGACTCCATGGCCAAAAATCTCCCCTCTTGCATGGACTGTTTTGTACGCTGGAAATGCTTTTATATATTGAGTGATATTTATTATTAGCATTCCTCAATTTTATGATTCTTCTACGCTAAAAAATAAGTGCAAAAAGTTAGAATGAAATCGGGATATCCTCAACGTCGAGAAGAGATATATCATTATACTACGAGTTAGTTGGTAAAATGTTACGATTCATATTAGTGGTGGTCGCGGTTTGGTAATCGCGAATTTTTCCCCGAATCGCAAACCGACCAACTATTTGCGGTATGGTGATTTTTGAAACCGCAAACCAACTGTTTTTTACGGTTTACCGTGAATTATCGATTTAAACCACAAATAATTTTATCATTTGTAGTCCCAAAATCAAATATCGCAACCGCAACTGCAATTGCGGTTCGGTTACTAAAACCGTAATTTTTCGATTGGTTTCCAATTATTGCGGTATAATATCGGTTGATTTTTGTGGTTTTTAGGTCTAAAATGCCACCCTTAGTTCATTTCACATCTATTGTCACATATTTATATTCCTTTTACAAACTCAAGAGTAAACACTGACCAAATCAACTCGAATATGAGAGATTTGTGGCAATTTGCAATTGAATTGCCAGATTTCTTTGGTGGTCCTAGACTCTTGGGCAATATTAGGTGGCCGATGGAGGGATGGAAAATATCTACAAAGAAACAGCCTAGCTCAAAGTTTAGCATAGAATTTGCCTAAACCATCAGCCACAAACTTGAAGGCCACAAATGCAGACATAATCTTGTCATTTCATTGCATTGTAAGAATGTGAATTTATCTTTCCAATTAAGGACGATCTAAACGAGTCTATCCGGAAGTAGAACTCAAAACTTCATAAGCCAATTGTTATCATCAAACTAGTCAAGTGCGTCACAATTTCCTTGAACCATAAAACTTGTTCAAAGTGTTTGGACCACATATCTCTTCTTGGTTTTGGGTCCCAAAATTTTGATAGCTACTGAAGAAAAAACCAAACTTGAGCCACATAACAATGCCGTGTAAGCGACACTAGAAGATAAGATCACTGAGATATTTTTGGTTTTGGGTCCCAAAATTTCCCACCAAGATAATAATGCAAGCAAAAATATCTGCCTCTTCCACCAAACCATCCCCTACTCCAGTCATATATATAAAAACCAGTTTTGCATGAGGAAAGTATACAAAGGAAGAGAACTAAAAAAAGAAAGAAGAAGAGGAAAAATGGCGTGCTGTGGGAGGCCAAACAGGAGTGACATTCATTTGTCAAATGAAGAAGAGGCAGAGATAGAGTCAAAGACAAGAGAATACTTCGATGGAGTCACTCCCAAACGTCACACTAAGCCTCAACGTAGCGAATACACATCATCTCAATATGTCGATGCTCTCTCTAACCCTAATAATGAAGACTCGGAAATTCCTGAACTTGTTGAGTTCCAACGTCTGGAAAATGATACTGAGGTTGGTTTTCATTGATTTGTTTGTTTGTTTGTTTGTTTGTTTTTGTTTTTTTTACCAAATAAAAAAAGGGCAATTGATTTTCAATTGTGTTCTAGTAGATTTTCTAGAAAAAAAATAAAAATAATTTGCGTCTGCCGGGAGTCGAACCCGGGTCTATTGCTTGGAAGGCAATTATCCTAACCGTTGGACTACAAACGCCTTGTTGATATCTCTGCTTCATTTTCACTATTTAATTCTAGTAGATTTTCTAGAAAAAAAATAAAAATAATTTGCGTCTGCCGGGAGTCGAACCCGGGTCTATTGCTTGGAAGGCAATTATCCTAACCGTTGGACTACAAACGCCTTGTTGATATCTCTGCTTCATTTTCACTATTTAATTCTAGTTCCTTGCTTAAAATTTTCTCTAATGTTTTTCTTTCCTTTCTTTCTCAATTTTTCTTTGGAATTGAAGCAGAAAATAGTTGTGAATGGAAGTGAGGTTGGGGAGGAGTTTGTGGAAACAGATTACTATAAGGATCTGAATTGTGTTGACAAGCAGCACCACACAACAGGAACAGGGTTTATCAAAGTACCCAACAAAAGTGACAAAAATTACAACCTGGCACCTGATACCAACACTGACTTCCATGCCTCTTGCCAGTGTAACCCAGCAACCAATGACTGGATCCCAGATGCTGCTGATTCAGTAATTAACCCTAGCCACAGCTCTTGTTTTAATTTAATTTTGCATTTATGCTAATCTAATTAGTTTAATTATGTGACTGTTTTTATTGTTCCAGGCATCCCTTCCTTCAGGCAAGCCAGGCAGGAGTGAGAATTAAGGAGGGCGTGTTAATTTTTGTCTGCATATTATTGTGACTCTTAAATAAGGTTCTAAATGTAGCAAGAGCCGTATTTTTATTATCATTGTTATGCCTTCTGTTGAGGAGGGCCAATTAAGTATTCTTAATCATTGTTTTGCTTCTGTGCTCTATCAAGAGTTAGAGAAAATTATTTCATTGTCTCAGTCATTTTGTTGGAAGATGTCACGAGTTCAAATCTTATAAACAATTGTTAAATAAAAAAAAAATATATATATATATATATATATATTTACCAAGGAAATGGTACCCTTGGATTGGATTTCCTCGTCCTCGGGTGGAGAATTAGCTTACGGGTTTAAATCCCATTTGCTTGAGTGATTAACCAAGGAAAAATTGTACCCTGGATAATAGCTTGGTTCGGCACTAGCTAGATACTTAGTATCAGACAAAATAGAAGATAGGAGGATCCCAAACTGCACAACATTTTCTTTTGGATCACAATTTGTGCCCTAGTTAGCAAAAGAGGAAGAAAAGAAAAGTTTAAAAACCTCGTTTGTTAGCTAACTTCCTCGTCTGTTAAAAATGTGAAAACATTGAGAACTTTGGTTGAAATTGAGCATATGGAACAGGACGTAAATTAATATACAACAAAATAAACGGCTATGTATGCTTCTCCAGATCCGCCCTTTCAGTACTTACAAGGATGAACTGGAAAGGTGTACCTTCAACTTCAAGTTGCTAGTTAAACTCCGGTGACGTATAAGCTAGCCGCAAATACAATATCACGCTTTATTGCATTTGAAGCAGTTTCCATTTTCTTGTACAGAGCAGAATTACCCATAATAGATGCAGCATTTTTGAACTCACGGCATGTCTCATCAAGTCTGACAATGGTCCGCACTATCATGCCTTCAGGAACATCTGTAAGTTCACAAATATCTGCAAATGGAGTGCCCTGCAATTATAAGGGCATGTAAGACCAACCACTCCAAAAATCATAGGAAAAATTCATTAAGTTATAAGATGAAAACCTTTGCCCACTCATAAACGACTTCAACAAGACCAAACTTGAGATTCTCTCGGGCATACTCCTCCGGATTTATTTGAACTTTGAAGTGGCCTTGAAGCTCGCCCAGTCTTATTGCTGTGTTGTACAATCTGAAATGATAAATATCCGAAATGAGTTTATTCTGGCAAGGAAATCAGATTTCTTATTATAATCTTTTTCTCACTTTGTCCGAGTGTATAATTAAACTAGGAGGATTATAATACAGAACAAATTTTTGTAACGACAATTCTGGATACGCATGGATGTAGGCAAAGTATTTGATTAATCTGTGCCAGGGACCCAGGACACACTGAGAAGTGAAAATTCTAGGTAACATAGTCTGATGAACTAATAGGGCCAGACCTAGTGGTCGATTGTAGACTCTAAGTGTAAGCATAAAGTATACTACCTAAATCCTACGCACATATTTTGTATTTAAAAAGATATTTAAGTGTGGAATTTGGCATAGAAGAAAAATTTGTACGCAGAAGATGGGAGAGAACCTTTGTTTCGCCTGAGACAGTTTTGGAGTAAGAGAAGGTTCAGAAGTATTCTTCTGCTGAAACACAAAGGCAGACATTAACGCCACAGCTTCTTCTGGTTCCAGGTCATCCAGTTGGTTCTCAAACAAACACTCTGTGCATATCAACTCCTCCCCTGAATTCATTTCGCATGCAACACGGCCTTTTATTTGAACAACAAGGTCGGCATCTATACATCCAATTTCCTTCAGAACATCTATCTGAAAATATACAATTAAAATACCATGAGAAATCATAAGTATTAAGCCACAGAAACTTAGAAAAACACATGCATATCATGGACATGTACCCGGCCTTGAAAATCTGGCATTTGTTGCAGTGCTTCATCTGACATTTCATACTTTAGAGCATTAACTTCCTCTTTGTGTCTCTTTATCTCTCTTGCTAGCTTAATGTGCTCCTCCAACTTTGTACAACCATGGCACTTATTCTTTGCCATCTTTTGCAATAAGTTAGTCCACTTGTAGTATTTTTCCACAAGATTCACATCTCTCAACTTCAGATCTGAACCAGAGTCACCACTATGAAGGTCAGCTTAAAGAGTGAGTTAAACTCTATAATTCTCAATTGATCCAAGTCTTCAGCACATTCTAACAAGCAATGTGCACATGGAAGTTATTATGTTAGTATGCTTTATCAACAATAGAATTCTTGAACCTAACAGAAATAATCGAACAGAAAAGAGAAAGTAAATGGGACAAACGAATATCGAATCAAGGAGTGGAAAGTTGGGAGCTCAGATTTCCAATGGTATAATAAAAGCATCCACAGAATGAATGCATCACAACTCTATATAGTTGCAATCAAGTGTATATTAATCTAGGATGAATATAATTTATAATGATACAACTGGACTTTAATTTCCCAAAACCTTTCATGTTTTATTTAGACTGACAAATAGATATACCTTCCACTGGATCTAAGGCTGGAGGGTACTTATTTCCATTGGATTTTGTGTCCAACAGCTGTTGAACTGTCTTGGAATAAGCAGGACTGCTACCGTCTTCAAGAAGCCGGACTTGGTCAATCTTTATCTTGCAATTGCATATGCATAAAAAATCCTTGTTATCGACTTCTCTAACCTCAAACCTTACCCCAGCAGCAGAACCCTGGTGTGGTAATTTTATGTTGATGACACCCGATCCTTTTCGAGAAGTGATGCCAGAAAAATAATCTTCTTCAATAGCACGTTTAGATTTTGGTGCCATGAAATAACCTTGTGGAAAATTGGTGTTTTTACTATCTTGCAAGTTACCACTAGCCAGGGGAGTTTGTAATTCAGGTTTCAGCACTAAAACAATGTATTGCTTATTACTAGAAGAAGGTGCTCTCACAACGACTCCAAGCAAGTGGTCCTGGGCCTGTTGGTAAGGCATGATACACGTTAGCATACCCTCAACTACTCTAACAAAGAACCAGATAAAATATCAATGAACAAATGGAAGAGTCTAGTTTAATATGAGAAAGAGACACCACGGTAGATGCAGATACCAACATATCATGCTTATGTGAGGACTAGAAACCACCAAATCAGCACCAATCAAACATATCACTGGGGAATCAGGACTCCCTTTAACTTCAGTTTCAAGGGTGAAGGGAGGGAGAGTGAGATGTCACAGGGAAATATCTCAATTAACCCTCGAAGTTTCTAAAACTTGCCTTTTTCTGTTATCAATCATTTCATTTCCAATGTAAAA
This sequence comes from Prunus kanzakura, assembly GCA_020521455.1. Classification (NCBI taxonomy): domain Eukaryota; kingdom Viridiplantae; phylum Streptophyta; class Magnoliopsida; order Rosales; family Rosaceae; genus Prunus; species Prunus kanzakura. Next base: position 5,368,734 of record BPUM01000784.1, read on the forward strand.
ATGATGAGTTCTGAGTTATTTATTTATTAAAATTGGTTACCAATTTGTTCTCTAGGCTCAAGCTATGGAATATTACTCAGATTCAATTTATGATGATCTTCCATGCAGGCTGTTGGATCATGTCTCCTGATTTTTGCATAGAAGTTGTCATTGAAGACTCCAGCTTTGGGACGTTTAAGGGAATTAAATTGGGTGATTTGTTTGAAGTCGGGGCTAAATTATCACTAAGAAATAGAAAATATTAAAGTCCAAGTCTTATTCTAATTACAATATTTCATTTTTTCTTAACACATTAATAATCAACCCACCGTCGGAGGACATCATTCCTTTTTTTTTCAATTTTTTTTTTCAATGGGTAGACATCAGATGCCCGCATATTACGAGTATATCTACATATCATGTAAAATAAAAGAATCACCCACAGTCATGCAGGAAAACAATCATACCTATTAGCACAGAACAATAATCAGAAGAGTAATACTACAATTTGATCCTGAGGGAGGAAAAAGCAGGGAAATAAAAAAACAAACAATTTAGGATATGACTGGAATTAATGTGTAAACCATGTAAGGGACTTACTGATTGTGATTTCATGACTACCACTCTCCCAGCTGTAAGAAATTTTTGGGCAACAGAGGACTGCATAACTGCCTCCAATATTTCCTTGTCATGTGTCTCAGCTTCTGAGTACATGTCATAATACTCCTCAATAGCTGGTTCACCTTTTATACATCTACATGCAAATAGTCATGCAGCATCAAAAATAGAATTGCAGCATATTTGATGAAAGGCAAAACATAACATCAAAAATAGAATTGCAGCATCTAACAAGTAATAACTTCCATTTACCAAAGTGTCTTAGATGATGCTTTGACAATTAATGATTATAATAGAGATGCATAGACCTTATTCATCAACTGAACTGATAAACAAGGACAGCCCATCATCAATTGCTTAAAAGAAAAAAAAATTCAAATTTTTATATCATTCAAAAATGCTAATATGCTATTACAATTTACAAGGTCACAAATGCTATTGTTAGATGAATATGCACTGATAGCAGCAATATCCTCATAATGAGATAATGATATATGAGCCTAAGCAAAAATCGGCATGATTCAAACACAACTATTTTTATGTAGCACTTGGTTAACGGTCTTTAAAAGTTTTAAAGCCTGCATTCCTAACAAAGAGCTATAGCCACATTTAGTAGGTTACCACTGGATTGAATATATCACGTAACATATAACATGTGTCCTGACATATTATACAGATAAAGTAATAATCATGACTCTGCCATTGACCTACTCAATAGTTTTTGTAGGTTGTGCAAGCTTTCGCATCAGAAGTTGCTGCTGTTCTGGTAGTTTCTTCTGAGCATGGAATTCCGCAAAACTTCTTTTCAGCATGTCCTCCACCTGCAGTGACAGTCCCAATGCACTGACTAAAACTGCAGAGCTAAAACCTTAACTTGTACTTATGATATGAAAAGTAGACTTGTATTCTTCACAAACACAGAATTAATTAAAAGGAACCACCAATATAATTTTTCGTTTTGAAAAACAAATATACTTTTACTATAAAATTAGCCTTTGTTGATAGAATACTGTGACAATGGGGTTAAGAGGCAGAAGCCATTCCATCACTCCATGGACCCAAGATGGTCATTATAAATTCAGCCCCAGAAACACCCAAGGGTTTTGTTACTTCTCCTAGTGAGCCTCAATCAAATATTAATCTACCCCGAAAAGGATTGTATTTTCACCACAGGTTATAAAAAAACATTTGTTTAGCTCCCCATAAAACTAAAGATGTTAAGGATGAACAGTATGTATTTATCCAAATCAACATGTACAAAGATGTAGGTTTTATTTTTAGCTCCTACAATTTGGACACGGACTTCAATTTTTGAAATTATTGATCTGCAATCTATTTTCTTTTCCCCTATTTATATGAACGGAGTTGAAATGAAGTAACTAGGCACCTTCAGTTCCTCAACACGAAGGAGATGCAAGATCATAATATAGGTAAGCCGGAACTGAGATTCAAGCCTGGTTGCACTTCCAACTATGACATGCTTTAAATCACTTTCTTCTAGGATTTCATCACGGCACATTACAATAACTGTACCAATTTTATCAAGTCCTCTTCGGCCTGCACGTCCTGCCATTTGAGTGTATTCTCCTGGCAGTAATTGTCTAAATTCCTTGCCATCAAATTTCCTTAACGTATCAAAAACAACCTGCAAAAGATATTGATGAAAGTTAGAATTTAAGATAGCAATGTTGTATATGCAACTAAAGAATAGCGAACAGGTTAGAAGATGCCTTGTCGGCTGTCAGTAACACCTGTCAATTTACAAGATATTTTAGTGGCAAATTTGAAATATTTTTGAATACTGAATTTCATCAATACAAACAAACCACAACTAGTACAGGATGTGAAGTGAATTTGCAGAAATCTATAATATGTTTAGGGGTCATAGGCCATGCCGTTTCTCATTCTAGTGAAGTAATGAAACATAAAACTCAAGTTTGAAGTCAATACCATCAACCAAATCAATTCAACGGCAGAATCAAACTAAAGGAGCTCTTCCATGTGACTGCATTATAAGATGTCAAAATAGAAGCTCTAACAGGTGCAGCTTCAAATTAAGGAAATAAATTATTCAATCAACAAATTGGCAGACACTTGTACCATCAGAACTATTTAGTAGGAATTTTTTCTTTTTATAGTTTTGCAAGACTGGTTGATGTTAATCAATTGAAAATTTAACAGTAGGAAACTAATGCAACAAAAGAATTCTGAAATATGTACCAAATAAAGAAAACCACCAAATTCTTGATATTGTAGCAGAAATTATACTTCAATTTTGGAAAAACTGCCTAACAAAACTCACCGTTCTAGCTGGTGCATTGACTCCCATTGCAAATGTCTCTGTTGAGAACAAAACCTACAAAATAACAGAGATAGTCACTAAAAAGTTATTAGATCTAAATTCTAAAATGACCATTAGAACTCAATGACATGTGAAAATAACAGAGAAAATTTAACTATAATGATTATTAACACAAATATGCAAATTATTTGCAATGTCACTGTTAACATCTAAAGATCATCAACGGCAACTGGAGTATCATTTTGAAAAACAAAATATGAATGTCATGACACAGAAATAACCCAGAAGTAAAATACCTTGATTACACCACGACAAAAAAGCATTTCAACAACTTCCTTAACAATTGGAAGCAGTCCAGCATGATGGACACCAATCCCTCTATGAAGAAGGTTTTGAACTCTGACAACCTGTACATCAAATCATATTATGTCTATGGCCCAAAGTTATTTTGTTAATTAAAAAGAAATAATTAGCATGTGACCGAACCTGTGGTAAAGTCCTGTCAGATCCCTTTAGCCGCGAAAATGCTTTATCACAGAACACACGAATCTCACTTTTCTCAGAACTACTTGTGAGGTCAATCCCATACATACTATCAGCTGACTTATCACAGCGATTCTTTGAGAAACAAAATATAACCACCTAGGCAGACAAGTCAAGGAATTGAGATCAAGATTACAGAATTATTACAAGACAATGTAATACTAACACAGGCATTTACAAGATAAAGCAACAACTCTCTGGTTCCGAAATATGAGCCGAACTTCTAATCTTTGCATGGACAATTAACAACAATTCCATAGATACTTGAACTCAAAACACGGAGGAGACATAGTTATTTTCCCTGTTAAATATGACAACAACCAAGAAAACACATTTGGTGGTGTCTTCCTCTTATTTGTCTAAAATTATTTCTCAATTTCAGTAGATAATCTCAAATTTAATATTTTTTCCCTTTTCATTTCTATTTTATTTCATAAAAGAAAAAAAAAACTGCACAATTAATTGTTGTAGGGAGTTGTATTATTTCCATAAATTACCAGAACCAAATAAATTTAAAGCGACAGACATGCACAATAAGGAATTATATTCAAACATACAGGTAACAGAGACTTCTTCGAGAGCTTGTTAATAAGCGACAACCACAAAGAGGCATCTGATCTCCTTAAACCCCAATTGTTCATGCCATTTCCATTGTTTTGATTTGCTCCACCAGCTTTGGAGAAATTCCCCGAATTTTGGGGACCAGATTGCTTCTTTTGTTTTCCCCAGTTAGAACTTTGTTTTTGAGTTCGAGCCCCATCATGAGAAGCTGAAGCTGGAGCATGTGATCCGCTACCACCAGTGGCAGCACTCATATTCTTTTTCTTGAATGCATCTTTTGCAGCTTTGAACCCCTGGGGAATAAAGCTTTCACTTTCACATATTTTGTAAAGTTCTCCGGAGTAAAATAGGCAGTGCTCCAATGGGACTGGTCTTTTTGTAGTCCTGATATCAAAATTATACCCTCAAATATGAAAGTAATGTAAATAAGTTGACAACAAAGCATTACAAACTCCCTTTCTGCCACATTCTTAGAAGAATGAAGAGTAGGCAGTGATAAAAACAAATCAAGATAGTTTTAATTGATTTGAATTGACTCAAAAGAACAAAAGAATGTCAAATCCATATGCCACACAGATTCATGCTTACCCAGTAACACGGATTTTCTTTTGCTTTGTCCGTCCAATCCAGTCAGCGAACTCCACTTTGTTTGGTACCTACAAATTTACAATTAACACGTAATGCAATGCATCTGCTGCTGCAAACAAAAAATAAAAATGAAGGGGCAGGGGAAAACAAAGACCAACTGCCCACATATCGAATGCACAAGTATCTTTACCGAAGCTGCTTAGTAATAGAACAGTTTTGCCATTGTTTTCAAGGAAGGCTTTTAAAAGATATAGACAATTCAAGGAAGGCTTTTAAAAGATATAGACAATGGAGCAGGTCCCAAGGTAAGGTAAACTAGCTATTCCACATGCTACCAAAGTTTCGATAATAGGTAGATACTAGATACAATGACATACAAATTCCATAGCCCAGGCAATATAACGTCAGAAAACAACAACGATAATGGGCAGTGCTTTTATATTTGCATGGAAAATACAGGTTGCTTAGCATCTTCTGACTCAAAAATACCAATCTTGCAGCTGGAATCATCACTCTGATTATTTGGTCGAAACTCGTTGCTATATTTCCTAAAAGACCTAATCTATAACGTAGTCTGTCAAAGAAAACACTATAGTAATCAACAAATTTAAATCTATATACTTTTGGATAGAACAGATAAATAATCATAATTCATATTTGCATTATTTGTTTCAGATCGAGATCATGAATAATATCAGGAAAAAGGAATTACCGTAGCTGAAAGGAGGACAATATTGATGTGTCTTGGAAGCATTATAATAACTTCTTCCCAAACAACACCTCTTTCGACATCATTGACATAGTGCACCTCATCAAAGATAACCTATATTCTCTCACATGCAGAATGAGTAACAAAAATATTTTAGTAATTTCCTGAGGAAAAAAATGGCAACTGGGAAAAATAAATACAATTAAGAAATTAACCTATAAAAGGAGGAAAATTACTGTTCAAGAGATTATCACAGAAAACGAGCCCCTTTACCCATTCAATATCACGTATTATGTCTGCACCACGATAAAGCATTGACCTCAAGATTTCCGTAGTCATAATAAGACAAGATGCCTCTGGCCTCAAGCTAACATCACCAGTGAGAAGTCCAACATCAAATTTTCCACAGAAATCTCTATACTTTTGATTGCTGATGGTTTTAATAGGAGCAGTATACACAGCTCTGGTGCAATGCTGCCCAACATTAACATAAGGTATTTAATTAACAAATAATCAAATATAAACGAGTAAAAAGAACCATGAGCTTAAGAATTTTGGCTGTACTTTTGATGCTAAAGCAAATGCATATTCTGCAACAACTGTCTTCCCAGCTGATGTGTGAGCAGCAACAAAGACAGAGTCCCCCTTTTCAAGATAATAAATAGCCTGTAAACATATCACAAAGGAAAGGTTATTTGGGCATAAAAAAACAGAATTTTCGAAGCCACTCTTTAAGATAATAAATACAAAAAATTTTGTACACTACAACAGTGAAAGAAAAGTAGCAAAACTATTCGCTCATGAAGGATTTTTATGTGTAATTTTTTGTTGTTGACGAAATCCCACAATTTACTGTGTCATGAAAATTCTAATGACAGTTATCATGATATCTAGATGCTTTAAAGAAGAGATAAAGATGTTAAGGCAACCTTCTCTGGTGCTAATGGTGAAAATGAGGATAATGTATCTGAGAATCTACACAACTGTTAAATTTTTAACCTTCTCAAGAGCACTAACGATATAACCCACCCAACAACATGCACATATATAGTCCTGTTCTCTACATTACAATAATGCACAGCACACTTAACCATGCTGACATCATTGTGCAGTCAATGCAACCAATGTCTTGGGACATGTCCAACGTCTCACATTTGAAATTTATGGCGAGTGTAATGTTCATGTTTGTAAATCAACTATTGATTTTTTTTTTTCCTTCATTGTTACTGAATCATATCAGTGAAAGGGACATGAGACAAACTACAAGCCAAGGAAAGCCATGCATAGAAATTTAAAGTCAAAATATATGTCAGAGTTTTACCTCTCTGAACAAATCATTGAGTAAAGATCTAATCAATCTACTCATGTTGGCCCAGAAAATAAAAATAAAAATCAATCTACTAATGGAAACATTGCAGAAGAGGGTTTGGATTGACCGATACCTCCTTCTGGAATTTATCCAATTCAAAAGGAAAATCAAGTGCCTTGTCAGGAATAAGATCATGAAAATTCTCTGCAATCCGTTCTGTACCTCCACTAATAGCCCAAGCCTGCCAATGGTGAACTAGTTAAAAAATAAAAATAAAGCAGTGAGCAAGGTTCAGTGCAAAGCATGAAACATGTTCAAATATTAGAGTTTCTGTAAACTTCTACTTTACAAATAATTACCTCTGGGTTTTTTTCACCATCATCATCAGTTTCATTGAATATTGACTTTGCCTCAACTGATAAAATCTCATCTAACACAGATAACTCAGGCTCGCATGAATTTCTGGCAACATCAACCTCATTTGCTTCATCCTCTGACTTAACAGATTCTGATCCTGACAATTGACCTTTGTGGATGGCATCCACATTAGCCCAAAAAATAATGAAAGCAACCAGAATTAATAGACTGCTCACAGAATTTAGTCCTTAGTTCAAAGTTACTCTTGAATAGTTAATAACAACATATTATTCTTATCCTTATTATACATTCAACTTTACAACACAATCACTCTTATTCATAATCCCAGTTAATATGCAAATCTATTTTTGATGGTGAATGCTTGAGAAGGGAGGAAAAGAGCTAAGTATTCACCACAAGACTTATTACAGATGCATGGTTCATCAACCCTGCAGGCATTAGAAGCTAAAATCCAGTGTCCGTAAATAATCATGGAATGCATCACAGTTCTGGATAAATATACTCTATCTACTTGAATTTACTGAACTAACTTGATAATTTAGTTGCAATTTTAGTTGAGAACAAATTTCAAGCAATCTCAACCTAATAGAGCCAAGTCAACCAGAGCTCATTCGAAGCCAACAATTTTAACTCTGCTTATCTCTACCTGATTTCAAAAGCCCAAGCATGAATTTATTTATATCTGTTAACCTATAAGATCCTAAAATAATAAACAGATGTAATCACGAATTCTACCAAAATTGCAGATTATACATACCATCTCCTTCAAATTCAACAACATCCTCTTCCCAGGCCTTCTTGAACAAGTCATCAAACTGCACGGACAACTCACTCTGCAAATCCTAAAAATACATAAAAATAAAAATAGCATTCGCCAACTTAAGATAAGAGATAATTATAATCTAGAAAAGATTCTATTGGCACACCTAACTGAGCCTACATTTAAACAAATATATAGCAGGAACCACTGAGTTTTTAAACTCATAATTTACTTCATGAGTAACCACTAAATTCCAAAAAAAATTATAAATGTAAGAAAAGAAACACATGAGAACATGAGGGATAAGTAGGAAATTTGATAACATGATAACAACCTAAAAGCCTTTGAATTCTTTGTTTTAGGTTGGTTAGTTTGGGTTTGGGAGGAGGGGAACGGCATTGCGGCTAACAAAATCTAAAATAATCTAGTAACCAAAACAGATTTTATAGGTAAAGATTACTTGAGAGAGAGAGAGAGAGAGAGAGAGAGAGAGAGAGAGAGAAGCACAGAAAAGCAAAACTGACCACCTTATCATCTGACGTCGTACTCTTCAGTGAACTTTGATCCTTATATACATTCCATGAGCATGGATAGGCCTTCCAAAAAAGCTCTTCTATCAATATTATGTTTTCTATGATACTCAATTTTACAACTTTCAATCTAAATGACAGTTAAATTAACCTTGAGATCACCAAGGTCCAATCCTTGCTTAAAGCTTGGAGGTACAGCCTGAGCAGAGCCACCAATCAGAAGTTCGTGAACCCACTCGCCATTAGAAGCACCATCAGGAAGAACTCTTTCTAGAGATTGGGAATCATCCAAGCCTCCTGGGCGAAAAGGGCGGTTGTTGATACTTCCCCGTACATAATCCTTTGCTGGTCCAGCCACGCGTGGCAAGGAACCAGACTCTTGAGCTCCTACTGTAAGTTCTGATACATCCACCTAAAATAAAATAATAAGAAAACTCTGTGCCACATTTAGAAGCACAAGGGTAACAAATGTATCACTTTCTGCCAAATTCCCAAAAGTAAAAAATAAATCCAGGCGACTTAGATTCCAGTAAGATTTAGATCCATAATTAAATTATATCACCACATTGCGGTTTTGATTTCCCCTGCAAAGCTAACTGTGTGGGTAAACACAAACATTGAGTGAACCCCATACCTGCACGGATTTAGGTTCCCATTGACCTCCTGCCGACCCATTATTTTGGCGCCTAAATGGTAATTCCCATGTGGGAACCACAACTGTACGCGGCAATGACGGCTCCAAGGGTACATTTGCCTTATCAAACCAGTCAAAATCCCACTGCCTCCCAACCTTTTCCGGCGAAAATACTTCAGGGTCCAATCTTGGCAAGAGATACGTGCCCTCTATATACTCTTTTATTGATTCAGGCGTTTCCCTAGCAAATGCAGGCGGCTGAAACACAAAACACAAGCATATATTAATGCTGGAATTGAGTTGGCTTGGCAGTCTCGTTTAGCAAATTGAAAACATTCTCCTACTCTCCTGTTTCGGAAACCAGTTTTGTATGGTTGCGAATTATGCATTCAATTCGACACCCTCTACAATACAATTCAGCTTCCAAATGCACTTATACTAAAACCCATTACGCACGCATAATGGTATCCAATTAAGCAAATACACAAGTACAAGAAAAAACCAAAAAGCAAAATTAGAACTAGGCCAAACCCTAGAAGCGGAAGAAAATTTGCAGCGGAATTGCTAGAAGTGGGAAAGAAGACTGACCAGAATGAAATCAGGGAGTGAATTGACGGGGTTGGAGCTCTCGTCGGTAGAAAGAGGCTCGAGCCTGAGGTGGCCACTGTGGCCGGAGAACCCGAGTCGGAACGAGAGCCCGTTTGCTGCAACAATCGGATCCATTTTTGGGGCTCCAGGGTTTTGAGTGTTTTTGGGGTTCAAAGCACTCTGCTTCTGGTTCTGATTCCGAAGGGGGCTTGATTTTTTCGCGGGTTTTGGGTGCCGTCACTATCACCACTTCACTCTGCCTTTGGTTAGTATCAATTGGGATTTTGTGATGAACCAGTCGGTGGCTCTGTTTAATTCCCAAATTCCCAACTTCAAATTTGCTTGCCTTTGCTCACTTCCTATTTCAAATAGGGAACCAGGTTCAAATCTTCAATGGTGCGTCCCCTGATTTTGCTTTGGTTTATACTTTCTTTGTTGAATGTCCAATCTATTTGGACCCAACTGTTTACTATTGCAACCCAACTTTATTTTTACCAATTTGTAATTCCAATCTAAATATATAATTGTTTTGCACCTCACAACTCGTAATATTGTTTGTGCTTAAATTTCAATATGATCATTAAAAAAAAAAAAAAAAAGCTAAATTAGTCACCATAACACTGAATTTTACACGAAAGTTCAATTTGGTCACTAAATTTTACACAAAAGAGCATAGCATTTGCATGACTTTTGATTTAATATTTTATTTAGTACCAAATTGGAATTTTATATGGAAGTACCAAAAATTTATTTATTGTAAATTTAAGTAATATAGTGACCAATTTAGTTATAAAATATTTGTGATTAAATTAAAATTTCATATAAAACACAATAATATTAAAAAAATTTATTAAAAATTTATATTACCACATGTTATAATTCAAATGAATTGACAATGATCAATATCAATTAGTAATAGCCTAATTACATTTATTTTTCTAATACCAGAAAATGTCCAAATTAGAGAAATGAAAATGTCGTCCTTCAGGAGGATATTACCCTTTAATGACATTTTCACCGAACGGCCCAAAAAATAAAGAAGACCGTGTTACCAAAACATTCTCGCGCCACCACGTGGCATTAGTTGGTGCCGTAGAGGACTCGTTTGATTGGGAAAAAAAAAAAAAAACCAGTGGCCACAGAAAATTAAATCGATTTTAATGTGGTTTGGCGTCCGGTGCTCCGGAAACTTCTTCTTCGGTCCTGCCTACATAAATCTTTCGCTATTCCCCAGTTCTCGCGTTCAAGACATAAGAGTTTCGTACACAGAAAGAGAGAGATTGATCTTCAGTTTCGAAAGCAAAAGTGATTTTCTTCTGCCATCGATCGCTAAGGTAAGCGTTCCGGGTCGTTCTTCAGTGTGCTTTGTGTATCTTTTTTGTTCAAAATATTTCTAAACAAATGACGTATATGAAGTCCTAATCTGGTTTAAAAATCAGAGTTTTATTTTGATGATTTGTTTATGATTAAGTTGATCGAACAATTGACAGTTGCAACAAAATTATCATACACTCTGGTTATGTTAATTATGGATGCAAGAGTTGGAATTTTTTTATTCTCTTAGATTTTTTTTCCTTTTGTTCTTGTACGTGTTATTTCTAACACTAATCTGGGTTTGTTTTGTTGTTATTGATCTGTCTCAGATGTCGTACTCCAGAAGGTCAAGGTGTGTTTTTGTTTCGGAAAGACTCCTTTTTTTTTTCCCTCCTGTTGTGTTGTTGATTATTGGCCATGTTGGTTGTAGTAATTCAATTTGGACTTGTTAAATTGCATTTTCTTTGGCAGGTATTCCTACTCTCCTTCCCCGAAACGATACAGTAGGTCCCTTTCGAGGTCTGTTTCGAAGTCGAGGTCGAGGTCAAGGTTGTGCTTTTAACCAAGCTGCTTCTCATTTGGCCCAATTTATTGAATCTTTTTAACTTTGTGGATGTATTCTGATTATGCATTTTGGCTTGCAGAAGCCCATCAGTTGAGAATCCTGGGAACAATTTGTATGTGACTGGGTTGTCACCTCGGATTACAAAGAGAGAACTCGAGAAGCACTTTGCATCTGAGGGAAAAGTAGGATGGCCCCTTCCTATATTTATTTTTATTTTTATTTTCATTGCTAATTATTGTGTGTTTGTTTGACTGGTTCCGTGTAGTTTGATGTGCATTATGTATCTAGGGTCGCAATAACTTTTTGTGAATGTATCCACTGGTCTCATGGTTTAATTGGTTTCTAGGTCATTGATGTTCATCTTGTGGTTGATCCATGGACAAGAGAATCTCGTGGATTTGGGTTTGTTACAATGGAAAATGTTGATGAGGCTGACCGCTGTATTAAGTATTTAGATCGCTCTGTACTTGAAGGCCGTGTCATTACAGTGGAGAGGGTAAATGTTCCATCTTTTAATTGTTGATGATTGATCAACATGCACTTTGTTTAATTTATGTTATTTGATACTGCACTGTGTTCAGCATTGTATCAGGATTCTAGATGATTTGTTTTTAGTTTTTTGAGTTTGAAAGTTGTTTGCTTCTTTCCACTTGAAGTGTTTGTGGCAGCAGGTTAGCTGTGTGAAGCAGCTCTTCGTCAAATTCCAAACAACAACTTAACAAACAAATCAAATACAACAACAAGTATCAGATCATTGGGGTTGTATGCCCTGCATTTCTCTCTCTACAAATTAAAATATTGTGTTATTTCCTTTTCCTGGTTGCCAATCTTTGTTTTAGCCAATATTATTGATTTCAACTAGCTGCATCCCAGTATGTAGGTATTTCCATGATCTCATTCCATGTCTTCATTAATTTTAGGCTAGAAGGCGGAGAGGGCGAACTCCTACTCCCGGAAGGTATCTTGGGCTGCGAACAATTCGTGGTAAGTTGATTTTAAAGACCTTGTTTGCATTTACGTACCTTGTTTTTGGCCTCTAATTTTCTGTTATTTTGTTCTAGTGCGTCGACGAACTCCTAGTTACTCACCTCCTCGTAGATCTCCTACCTACTCGCCTTATCGGAGGAGCTGTAGCCAGTCACCTCATTCATCAGATCGAAGCAGGAGCAGGTCATACTCTCCACACTACAGGAGCAGGAGATCATACTCTCCTGACTACAGTCGGCATAGATATTACTCTCGGTCTCGCACCCCCCACAGCAGGTCACCAGTGAGACAGCATGCCCGGGGCTACTCGCCATATGACTCCAGGGAGTATTCACCAGATGACTCGTACTACGGAAGGAGGCATTGCTATCGTTCTGTTTCTCCTAGTGTCTCTCCAAGGGCAAGGAGATCGAGGAGCTACTCACCCAGCATCTCACCCAGGCCCAGGAGGAGTTACAAGAGGAGCTACTCACCCAGTGTTTCGCCCAGGCCTAGGAGGACATCTAGGAGGAGTTACTCCCCCTACCCCCCTAGTCCTTCGCCCAGGCCTAGGAGGCCCTCCAGGAGTATTTACTCCCCCAGTGTTTCACCTGAACCAAAAAGGAAGAGGTCAAGGAAGAGCTACTCCCGAAGTGTATCTCCTAGACGCAGGAGCTCAAGGTCTTACGGGGAATCGTCTAGGAGAAGCTACTTGAGACACCGGAGTCCGAGTGTGAGTGCGAGTTCCAGATATATTTCAAGATCTGCTAGTCATAGTTCTACTTCACCTTCATCGTGAAGGATGTTTACTTTCCATATCTAGCTGTGTAGGGGTTGTGGTTTCGTGATGTTGATAGTGATGGACAATTGATATGTAATGTATTATCTTTGTACTCTTGAGACTGGTATTCCGATATGATTTTATGTTGTGTTTAGTACTTTATTAAGGGGCTCCGATAAAATTAGGAATTAAATTTCTTATTTTGGAGGAATTCAATTCTTAGATGGGAAGTAGTATTTAATTTCTGGAGAATTAACTTATTAGAAATTCATTTTATTTATTTATTATATCACAATTTAAAAAATTATAAATTTATCATTCACTTTAACTCAACAAGGACATTTTAATGCATGTTTCGATAGGAAATAGCCAATTATGAACTCATGTCAGAACTAAAAAACCCTATCCAATTATGAACTCATGTCAGAACTAAAAAACTGAGTAAAACGGTAGAAGTATTGGGTCAGTTAAGAAGTGTATTTTCACCCGAGTTCGAATCTTGTATTGTAAAGTTTGTCCGTACAGGGCCGGGCCCGCGAAAAACTTAAAATTGGATTTTAATTGGGATTTGGCGTCTGCTCCCACCTCTCCCGCCCATTATATAAACCGCTCTTGGCTATTTATTTGCTGCTTCTTGTTGTGAAATCCGTACGTAGAGCAAGAGAGCGAGAGAGGTGAATTTCTCTGCCATCAATTATTTCGGTAAGCGTTTCGTCTTGTACGTTGTGTTTTTTTTACGTGACTATAATAATTAGGGTATTATATTAGGTAATCAATAATAAAATCGACATATATTTGTTGTGTAATACAATGTTTTAACGAGTCCACTCTTTTTGACTCTTTTTGCCTTCTTGTTACGTAACATTGTACGGGCTGTTTGTGCCTTTATTTTAAAGGTTAATGAAATTTTCTCTTAATTTTATATAAAAAGAAGAAGTCTAAATTCGAACATTTTGAAAAAAAAAAGTATATGTTCCTGATAGTGCCTGAAAGCCTAATCGCAGCTTATTTTAGATGATCGATTTATGTTTAATTTGGTCGAGACAATGACAATCACAACAAAACTATGGCACACGATCTGATTCTGTTCAATATTGGATGCAAAATAAATTGATTAGCAGTTGTTGAACTTCAATCAACATTTACGTACAGTTTAGTTATTAGTTTTGCTTACATTGTATTGTGCTGGCATGGCATGCTTTGTTGTTTTTTTGGGTTTCTTTCTTTCTTTCTTTGGTGTTTTTTTTTCAGTGTAATAATCTAATCTGGCTTTTTTTTTTGTTCACGTTCTGTCTTCAGATGTCATCCTCCGGAAGGTCAAGGTGCGTTTTGTTCAGAAATTCTTCTGTTTTTCTCGTTTCATGTTTTTAGTGGTTTGGCCATGTTGGTTTCTTATGAGGTCTGACTTGAATTGCATACCCCGCAGTTACACGCCGTCCTTCTCGTTGTCCTCTCCGAGTTCGTCCTTTCCAAGTTCTGTTTCGTCCTCTCCGAGCTCATCCTTTCCAAGTTCTCCGAGTTCTGTTTGGAGGTCCTCTTCCAGCTCAAGGTTGTGGCTTCAACTTCAACCAAGCTGCTTTACATATTTGTCCATTTTATTGTATCTTTGATTTTAATGCCTTTTCTGATTATTCATTTTGCTTTGGCTGCAGGAGCCCCCAACGGACTGATGTGGATAATCCTATGAACAATTTGCATGTAAGTTTTCTAACTCAGTGAAATTAAAGTAAGATTGAAACCCTTTTCTATAATTATAATTTTTATTTTTGCACTCATGGTAGCTTGGTTTTTATTCATTGTCTAATTTGTTTGGTTGATGTTCTTACTTTTTAAGTGTGGGTTTCTAGATGATGAATTTCGTGTTTTCCTTTATTTTAGGGTAGAAGAGGGCATCAAACAATTCCTCGTAAGTTG
This sequence comes from Prunus kanzakura, assembly GCA_020521455.1. NCBI lineage: Eukaryota > Viridiplantae > Streptophyta > Magnoliopsida > Rosales > Rosaceae > Prunus > Prunus kanzakura. The sequence goes on from BPUM01000784.1 coordinate 5,383,773, forward strand.
TTTTTAATTTCTGCATTGACGAGATCTTATATGAACAACTATGCGTCTATCTCTCTTGTTATATGATTCACGTGATGAGATAAATACAAATGTAATTGTGTATAACTAGTGACAGGAAAGCTTCTCACCTCCTCGCAGATCTCATTGGTTAGGTATTCATCTGACCTAAGCAGGAGCGTGTCATATTCTCCACATTACAGTTGTCGGAGGGCATCTCCTTACTACACTCGCCGGAGGGCATCTCTTTATTACTGTTGGCAGCCGAAAACATACTGTGCTCAGTGCAATTGGTATGGACCTTACTCTTACAGTAGGTCACCAGTGAGACACCGTTACCTGGCCTACTCACCATATGACTCCGGAGAGTTTTCACCAGATGACTCTTACCATGTAAGAAGGTATCGCCGTGGAAGGCGGTCTCCTAGTCCACTAAGGGCAAGGAGAAGGTCAAGAAGGAGCTACTCGCAGTGTCTCTCCAAGGCCTAGGAGGAGTTACAGGAGGAACTACCCCCGACCTTCTCCTGGACCAAAAAGGAGGACGGTAAGGGAGAGCTACTCTCCAAGTTCATCTCGTAGACACAGGAGCTTGAGGTCTTACAGGCGTTCGTCTGGGCGAAGACACTACCGATACTGACTGGAGTTACTACCTACTGAAGCAGGCTGAGTGCAAGTTTCAGATACGGTTCAAGATATGCTACTCCTAGGTCTAACTTCACCTTCATCATGAAAGATGTTTATTCTGCGCATCTAGCTTTTTAAGGGGTTTGCGATTTGGTGATTTTGGTAATGGCGGACAATTGAGTTTGGGATTGTACTTCACTCTTGAGATGCTGGTGTTCTTAGAAAAGATTCCAACTAAATAATAATATACCGAAATTATGGGCATGTTAGAAAATGCTTTGAAATAATAAATAAGTGTCGAAGTTTCAAGTCTACATTGTAAAGAAGTCATAAACTGATCAATTTACTAATATAAGAAAGACAATCATAGTTAGGACAAGGCATGCACAACAATATGAACAGGGCATGGTAGCAAGGTACCGTATTACCTACTTTTGCCAACATCTGGTTGCAGAATTTATTTATTTTCTTATTTGGAACTTTTGTTGGCATAAGAAAATACATAGAGATGCCAGCTCTGAAAATTGTTTTAAAATGAAACATATGATTGAATAAATAAAAAAGCGAGAAAAACAAAAGTGGAACATATGATGTTGGTTGCTACTTCTGTTGGCTTATTTTATTCTTTACCTTAAGCTTCTTGTGCCATAATCATAACATTAACATAAGCATCGGAACCAGCATGGGTGGATCTATGGTACGCGGCACTCTTCTATGTTCCAGATTTCCTTGGCGTACTGAGCAATTGTGCGGTCGCTGCTGAACTTGCCAGACCCGGCAGTGCTTAGTATGGACATCTTCAGCCACTTTTTCCTATCCCTGCAGATGAAAAATGGCACCCCGTGTCAAAACCAGTAGAAATAGTCTCTCTCTCTCTCTCTCTCTCTCTCTCTCTCTCTCAGGTTAATAAAAAAGTGGGGTAGGGGGTAGTGATCAGCACATGTAGTTCAACATAGTGGGTAAAATGCTTGCAATATGTTTTTTCTGGTTGGAGTAAATACTTGCAATTCAAGAAACCACTGATCCGTCGGGATTGTGGTTAATACCAGCAATTCAATCTAGAACTAATTTTGCTCAATTTGATTGAACATGGACCACACTTGAGAAGATCTTATATATTAATTCTCATACAGGACCAAACAGATAATAGTTGTAGAGGCTAGGAGGTTTGACATCTTACTTGTAAGCTTCATCTACTTTTTCCTGAGCATCCAAATATTGTGGGAAGTCATGGCCAACAAGAAAATAATCACCACGACCATAACCAGTGTTTCCCTCAAGAGAGTCAAGAAGTGGATTGTAGTCATAGCTCCCAAATGCTCCACCCCTAACAAACTGCTTGGCTTCTTCAAACCGAGGATCTGGTTTGAACTGAGTGATTTATAAGAAGAGCAAAAGTCAGATATGAAAGAATTGTGCTTGTTTACCGGTATGCATTTAAAATAAACTAAAATAAATACCATTGAAAGTCTAGATCAACAAAAGAGAAAAAAGTTATCCTCATACCAGTCCGTTCTCTCTGTCCTTGCGCAGCTTAGGGACTTCATCTGCAGTTGCACCGAAGAGAAAAAAGTTATCCTCCCCAATTTCCTCACGGATTTCCACATTAGCGCCATCCAGTGTTCCAATTATGAGGCAACCGTTCAGAGCAAATTTCATGTTGCTTGTGCCACTTGCCTCCATGCCTGCAGTGCTGATATGTTGTGACAGCTCGCTTCCGGGGATAAGTAGCTCAGCCACAGATACATTGTAATTTGGAACAAATACAACCTGAAGAATTAGTGGTTAAAGGTCAGAATCAACCTCCCAATTTTTCTTTGTCTAATGGGAATTGAAACTTTAGTAGAGGTCCAGTACTAATGAAAGCAAATATAAGATATGAAGCACCTCTGAAAATAACTAACCTTCAGGTGGGTATTGACCTCAGGATCTTTGTTGACCACGGCACCAACATCGTCCACTAGCTTGACTATTCTTTTTGCATTTGTATATGTTGCAAATGCTTTTCCTCCAATCATGATAGTGCGTGGAGTTGTCTTCTTCCGCTCTTCAGGGCTCATCTCCTGCCACAGTTCAAATCCAGCCGAGTTTTCAAAAATCACACATAAATTTAACAAATGCAATTTAATAACCTTAAAAAGAATCTGTGGAACACTGCTTACACAATCTAATTTGAATGCTTGAGAAATGACAACGAAAAGCAAAAGGAACTTTAGCGAAAATATATATTTATTTGGTGAATCGGCTATGAAAATTTATGGGCCAGCATGCGGTTTGTAAACTACATAGTATAATTAGCAGGTGCAAAACCATTACGAACAAATGGACAAAGACTATACAGAAATCAAGTTGGAGGATCATGCAGGTTCATATAACGGGTAGCATCACCAAGCAAGGATGATTGTTCCCTATAACTGAATAGTCAAGTAACAAGGAGATGCCTTTTATACCTTTAACTTCTTATATCTATAGACTGCACCCAGAATATTCAGCAACTGTCTCTTATATTCATGGATACGCTTCACTTGTATGTCAAATAGAGTGCTTGGGTCAACCTGGACACCTGCCGTATGCTCTATGTACTGTGCCAAACGCTTCTTATTAGCCAACTTGGCAGACGCCCATTCTTCTTGTAATTTGGAATCATCGGCAAACTATTGGAGAAAACTCACTGAGTTTTAATATTTCAACTGTAGCAACTCTCCCACATGGACAAATAATTGTACATATATATACCTTTCGAAGACCTGTAAGTAGGTCCAGGTTGGTCACCCATTGGTCAGTTTTTAACCATTTGGTGATTATGTTACTGAGCTCAGGACTGCAGAATCGGAGCCACCGCCGAGGAGTAATCCCATTGGTTTTGTTTTGGAACTTTGATGGCCATATAGAGACATAGTCTACAAATAACTCATTCTTTAAAATATCACTGTGCAATTGGGCAACACCATTAACCTACAATGACATCAGAATCAATAAGTTTCTTAAAGTCTTAAACAAAATTCAACAGCTCAAATGTGAGGGTTTCTTAGATTGTGGGAGAGAAAAGAAACAGAAAGCAGAACAATATTAATTTTCATGCGTCATGAAGTTCTATGTTATAGATAACTGTAAATAAAAAACAGTGAGAGGATTTGGAAATAAAGGATGAATCTGAGGCGAGATATCAGCCTATATGCTCTATATAATATTTCAACACTCCAAATTGTCACGTCTTAAACTTTACTAAAGATAGGAGTCTGAGATAACATAGAATTGTCAAAGACTCAGACCACCACTTCGAATGTAACTTGCTTCTCCTCATTCAAAGCCTGAGCTCGAGTCTCACCAACACATGGTGGACCGTACCTTAGAGTCTTAGATGGTGTGGTGCTTGTAATCTCTTTTGTTGAAGTCCCTCCCATTAGATTGCTTGCCCTCCTCACCCTTTTTTTAAGGGGAAAAAAGGGAATAATTTGCCTTGTTTTAAAGTCTATTGAAAGAAGCTGGAAGCCTTCTTATAGCTAGATAAGGATACCATGTGTTTATGGTGAAGACAACTAAAAGAACCAGTCAAGTAAGCTACAGGAGATACATGTAAATTTCCCAACTGTATGTCTTACCGTATGAGCTGACACTACACATAAGTTCGCCATTCGCACAACAGGCTTTTGGGGATTGTTATCCAAGATGCACAAGCTAGGAATTTGGCTCACAAGATCAGTTCGTGTAGCATGTACTGTAGCAATGAACTGCAAGAATTCAAGATACTATATTTAGAAAAAGGTTTTATATAAATATAAGTATAATCAAGAAAAAAGGTGACAAATATTACCCTTTTGTCAATTTCTTCTATTATTTCCATATGGCGAGGGAGAAGCTTCCACATTACAGGTTGTGACCATTTCTCAAGTGCTTCAGGAAGGACTGTGTGATTAGTATAAGCAATTGTCCTGGTTCAATTATTAGGAGTTAGAACTTTGTACTCCTTGTGCAAAAACAGCAGAGAGCTGTCCAATGGAAGAAAGAAGAACGTGTGGCAATAACTTCAGTGAAGTATGTCTAAAAACATGAAATATAATGCACCTTGTTGTCACAGCCCATGCCTCATCCCACCCAAGTCCTTCCTCATCCAATAGCAGTCGCATTAGCTCTGGAATTGCAAGTGTAGGATGAGTATCATTCAATTGGACAGCAACTTTTGTCGGAAACTCTGACCATTGCAATGAGGCTGTGCTCCCTTTCCTCTCCTTGAATCTAAAAATAATATCCTGTAATTTCAAAATGACAAGATTGATGATCACAACTCCTTCATAGGATGACAAACTGGCAACTGAAAAATGCCTCTTAATCAGAATACTCAAATGTATTTTTGCATCCCGAAAATAAAAATCAGAAATGCTGAGCAAAAGCACCATTGTGAGGGAAAATATCAATTTCGGAATTCTCCCTCAATGTGTGAGAATTTTTTCACCTGCTCAACTTTAATTAAATAGTCCTAAAAATCAAATGAAAAAAAAGGGTTGATGCCACTACTGCACCAAAAAAAACAACGAAGGTTAAGACAATAATTAACCAACCTGAAGTGATGCACTGCAGAGGAAGAATTGTTGCTTCAGCCTTAAAAGTTTCCCATCCTCTGTGGCATCTCCAGGATATAAAACAGCACAAATCTGCAAGACCACAATTTCATGCAATTTGGTTCAAGAAAACATTTAAAACATGAAGATTAATGGACACAAACATATAATTAAAAAAGGTAAACATTGTATGTTCTTTAAAAGAATGGCAAGCACTTCCAAGACTACCTGCCGTTAGGATATTAATTAACCAACCTGTTGGGCTCGAGAATGAAGCTGCGCAGCAGATTCATACTGTCCATCATTAAATTGAAATAGGTTAAAATCCTCAGCAGATGCTTTGGCTTCCCATAAACGAAGACTAATAGTGTTCTTGGTTTTGTATCCTGGAATTGGCACATCATAAGCCAGAGCTTGCAGAACCTCTCCCTCAACCCACTTTCGTCTGTAATACAATCACAAGACAATTATTGCTAGGTTCATGCATGCATATCTAAAGCAACCAACCAAGTTGCATGTGAATATGATAACTGATAAAGAAGCACTCTTGGAGTGTGCTATAGTCTTTTATTTTGACATAAATTCTTTTTTTTATAAATGAAATCTTAATTTAACACTTACAATCCATCAGGATTGACGTGAACTCGACCAAAGAATCTGACAGGGTAGACAACATCATGCCTGACAACTTCCCAAGGACTAAACTTCTGCACAAGTTCCATCGAATAAAGTATCAGTAAGAATTCATGAAATAAACAAAACTCTACAGAAATTGAGGTGATATAGAACCTCTAGCCAATCCTCAGCAGTTTCTTCTTGACCATCCTTGGCGATCCGTTGCTTGAACAGCCCGTATCTGTACCTCAAACCATATCCCCACGCTGGCAAGTTCAACGTTGCCATGGAGTCTAGAAAGCACGAAGCAAGCCTTCCCAGGCCACCATTTCCGAGTGCAGCATCTTTTTCCTACAAAGATTCATTTCTAACAGTCATCGATCAACAGATTGCACGCCGAGTTCAAATAATGAAAACCAGTTAAGATCCATTTCAAATGATTAACAACCTCCTGAGGTAAACCAATATAATTCAATTCAATAAAATAAAAGTACACACGCAACGCAATTTTTAACTACGTGAAATAACAAAAACTCAATCTTTACACTATGTAAAGATTTTTCAGGCCAAAGATTACATATTTATTTTAATAATTTTAAAGAACTGAAAATTTCTGAGATTACCTGCTCCCTTATTTCCTCGAGGTCATGCCCCAGCTTATTCAAAGCGTCAGCATAAGCTTTCTGAACGTTCAAATTCCCAATCGCATTGGTCAAGGCTCGTCCTTGAAGATACTCCATGGACAAGTAGTAGGTCTGCTTGGGATTCTTCTTGTGGAAATGCAGGTACGTCTCGTTCCATTGCTACAAAAATCAACCAAACAAAATTAAAAAATAGAAATCGGCCATGAACCGAACCCCGAGGCTGAAAAATGGCGAACAGTACTTGGATCAGACGATCACGGACGCTATCGGCGGTGGCGTAGTAGGCTTGCTCGGGCTGGAACTTGAACGGCGAGAAGTGAGGGCTGAATTTCGCGTGGTAATTGATGTTCGAAGCAATCTGCGATGGTTCTTCGGCTAAAGGATTCGCGGTTGCTGGAATCTTGGATGAAATGTCAGAGTCGGTGATGCTTTTACCGTTCGGTTTCGCAGTAGCCGCCATGGCTAAGCAAAACACAGCTTCTCAATCGTCAATATAGTCTCTGTAATTGAAGCAAAAGTTAGTGTCAATTGAAACTCTAAAACCAAAACAGAGAGAGAGAGAGAGAGAGAGAGAGAGAGAGAGAGAGAGAGAGAGAGAGAAAATACATTTGTGAACTTGCTTTTGGTTTTGGTTTTGGTTTTGGTTTGTGAGGTCTTATAATCAACTGCAAATGATGAGCATAAAGGAATTTAAGAGAGAATCTGAGTGGGAGGAGGGAGGAGATATTTTCATGAAGGGTCCAAAAGAGAGAGACTTTTATGGGGAAAGAGACAAAGAGACAGAGGGAGAGTTTTGGAATTGAACAGAAATATCAGAGAGAGATTGAGAGATGGAGGAGGAGGAGGAAGAAGAAGAAGAAAAGTAGTTTTTATTATTTTAATGTTTCCGTTGTTGGAGTGATAAAAGTGAGTGAAGTGAACGTGAACGATCACATGAAAATGGAGCCAAAAGAGAGCGGACTGGGAGTGAGTGAGAGCATGCCACGCTTTGCTTCTTTTGGGGATCAGATTTTGATATTTTCTTTTTGCCTTTTTGAAACTTGAGGAATGGACGATACGTGGCTGCATTTGATTAAGGTACCTATGATCACGTGTGCATGTAAGAATTTTTCAATGAAAGTTGGAGTTAAACTCCTTGGTTGTCCATATGCACGCATGAATTACTATCAACTGTCGATGCATTGTGAGATTCATTTGCATACTTTGGTAAACATAGTCTATATATGCTAGTGGAAAGTTTTTTTCTTTCCTTCTATGATCCGAGGCGAAGAACTTGCCTATCACGAGTATATACTCATGGCATGAAAGATTTTTACAGTTAAAAGAGGGAAGTGTTAGTATCATGTTTTGTTGTATTATGATAGCATAATGATATGATACAAATGTTGAAAGGGGTTTTTCCAAAAGTTTGTGTTTGGGTTCTACATGTCCTCTCGAATGTTGAGATAGAAACAGACACTAAAAACAATAAAATCTGATTGCCATTCAAATTCAATATTGAATAATTGGGTTTTATACACAAGACTTTACGTAGATCTAGTAATGCATGAACGAAAGAAAAAACAATGTGTGAGCAAAAAATTTCTTTAAGTTCATATTAGCTAGGCAGAGATAAACTTATAGCTTTCGCCATCTTCAATCCCAAATGATGTCTGCCGAGTCTTCTTTGCATCTCTCACAGGAAAATTGGCAGAATAGTGTGTAGAAGAAGAAGGGAGGGCTTTTTCTCTAAAGTCCTTGCGAATTCCCCATAAGATTTCAGCACATTTTTGCATGGAGGGTCTTGACTGTCTTAAAGGTGCAAGGCATTCCTTAGCTAGCATGAGAATTTTCTCCAACGCCATGGTTGATGCTGGATTTCTCCGTAGCTTTGGATCCATGACGAGTATGGCGTCTCCTCGTTTCAACATTTGCATTGCCTGCAGATGAACATATTGTTAATTTATGGTTGACAATATAAAGATCGGAAGCTTCTTTCTTTGATGCAATATTGTCATTTCATTAGTTTAAGGAAATTCATCAAAAGAGAACAATTAGTTTAAGGTAAAACTATTGGGTGGTCTTATGCATTTGAAGCTAAACAACACTTGCATTTTCAATTTTCACTAGAATTATGAGTTTCCAATTTCGGAATATCCTCTGTCAGATATCCAATGTATGCTGAACATGGTTTGGCTGATGTTTGGTTCATAACACTTCATTACCCAATGTTGGTCTATAACACATGGGAACAGGCCATCTGAAGAGGAAGATGAAATGGGCAAATGCAACTATGGTGGTTTGATTTGATGAATGTCTCAGTTGCAGCATAAGGAACAAGGTGGGTGTTACGAGAACTGCACCGATGTGATCTGTCTTTATGCTCTGCAGAAACATGTGATGAATGTCCAAAGTAAAGGAACTCCAGGCTCAGCAATGACTAACTAATAATGTAAGGTGGAAATATGGGCAATTTTTACTGCAAAGCAACACACACACCCAGAAAAAGACAGCTCGACAGATTTCCATTTTCATGTTCGTTTACCGATCTCAGGATGCTTAAACACTTGTATTCTTACCCATCTTGTTGTTAATCTTTCATTGGCTGGCTTTTGTGGTTCGATGGGCCGTCTTCCTGTCATCAGTTCTACAAGCAAGACACCAAAGGAATAAACATCACTCTTTTCAGTGAGTTGATAAGTCTTCAGGTACTCGGGGTCCAAGTATCCTGCTGTTCCTTTTATTTGAGTTGAAATGTGAGTTGCATTGGGGTCTGCTGACAATCGTGCAAACCCGAAGTCCGCCACTTTAGCCCGAAATTTCTCTGTGATGAGGATGTTTAATGATTTGATGTCTCGGTGGATTATCGGAGGATCTGTCAAATACATGAGAGATTATAGGTTGTCAAATGCCATTACGATAATAAGAAATTATCACAAGGAGTTCTGCTCTTGACCAAGATGTACACATGTTAAAACAGGCCTGCCTTCTGCTTATTTTACTTTCCATAATATAACAAGAGGAAAGCTAAAAGTATGTGGGCTTCTACATTGAAGTCCATAAATTCAGATAAAAAGGGGAGCAAGATGAAAAGCCCTCTGTTGCCATGCCTGAACTTATGTACTACAAGTATGAAGCTGCCTAACATAGACTTTTGGAGGATAATTTGGCCCGAGTACGTACTTCAGACTGATAATTATGTACATACCTGAATACATGTGAAGATAGGTAATTGCATGAGCCACATCAATAGCAATGTCCAAACGTTCTCCGGCTTCAAGTCCATTTCCCAGTGTACCTTCATGAATAGATGACTGTTTTATCAACTTGATTTTTCTAGACTATATTTTTAGAACTTTCTCGTTCTAATGAAATTCAGACTATCTAATTACCACAGCAATAGGAGAGAAATACAGAGCTTCCACATTGGGAAAGGTGTTCTGAGCTTCATGTAAAATCCAACCAGACAACCAAAAACGCTAATTTTTTTCAACTGAAGAATAAAGGAAACAGAACACTACCGATGACTACTGGATCTTTAAATAAATAAATAAAATAGAAGGATCATATCTTCAGAATGCATTGTCCTTAATTTCTCATTCTAGTTTATTTGTCTATCTCTTTTTGTTACATAATGTCAGATTTCCAGTTTCTACAACTTACATATTCCACCTGAATTTATGTCTACCAGATACTCGGCTATTTCTGATTTTCGGCTTCTACTGACTAACCCTCTAGAGTTTAATAACTAGTTTTCAAAACACTTACCATCCAGATGTTCCCGAAGCGTTCCATTGCCAACATATTCAACCACTATAATCCGCTCGTCTCCATGCTCCAAATATCCATATAACTTTACCAAATTCAGATGTTCAATCATGGACAAGGTAAGTATCTCATTCTTGAACTCCAATGCTATGAGCTTGTCATATGTGGCCTGCACAAAATTTCAAGTCATTTTGCAAGAAAACAGCAAATGACATTAACTATTGCCCTAACCATGCTTTAGCAATTTCAAAGAATTCTACCTGTTTCCAACAGTGATATCATTTACTCATCATATCAATGATTCTACTCATAAATTCTTTCAAGAAAAGGGAAGCTTAAGCAATACTATTATTGCAATAATCTGTATAAGGTACTATCACACAATTATCGAGGCATAGTTGTCTATACCTTCTTGGCACGCTTTACAGCAACAAGAGATCCATCTCCAAGCCTTCCCTTGTACACTGTTCCAAATCCACCCTCACCAATCTTATTCGCTGGAGAGAATTTTTCGGTTGCTTTGAAAATCTCTTCGTAAGAAAAATTCTTCGTCTCAATTACTCCACTCAGTGCACTAGAAGAACTATTGGACTGAGAGAGCTTAAACTTTGATGAGCTCTTACTCCTAGTGTCACTCCCCGTTGAAATATCAGTTGAAGCTGCAGGGTACAAGAAAATATCAATAAAATCAATTCTCTCTGCATGATATTTGACTTTTGAAAGAACCCCACCAGCTAAACCATTCTATGCATCTATATATAGCTATAGCATCTACCAACCAATCTGCAATATACATGATTATATCAGATTGATGCAGAACCAGCATGAAACTTACAGGAAATCCCGCTGATTCGGGTATTAGTTCTTCTTGCATCAATCACATCAGCACCCTTTGGGATGACCTCTCTTTGTCCAAAAAGAAGAAATTTGAAAACGCCAGCAACTTTCTTCACAGCAGCCTTCAGGGCAGCAAATCTCTGGGGCTTGGGTTTGTTGTTGTTGGCATCTTCATATTGGAAATTGGAAGTTGGTTTTCTTCCGTTTGAGTGCAGATTATGAGGGCTTGGTGTTTTCTTCATTTCCAGAACTTATGGAGTAATTTTTGACCTACTGATGTGATATTGATCATATCTTTTGCTGGAATGTTACGAAATTGGCATTTGTTGTTTATATTCAGCCTTCTTGTATTTATGGATCTCACCCATAAATTTATTACATGAATGGTGATGTTTCTTAAAGACTTAACTTTTGGATTTGGCCAAATGTTTATGCGTTGTGAGACTAATTCAAGCAATTAGTCGTGATTCCATGTCTAATGAAAGACAACTCAGCAACGCTAATTTGAATTTTTAAACTTTGTATGATTCGGTCAGTAGAAGAATTTTATAAGGTAGCCCAAAAACAAAAGTAAGAAAATTTTATATTATTTGGTCAATATTGGACAGTATTTAATAGTCGGCAGTGGCACATCCTCAGCACTACTCAAGTGTGGGCCTAGAAGCCATTCCTTCCAGCACGAAAAAACCCACAAAGCCCAATGATTGATTTGAGACATTTGACATATTGATTTAAATTTGGAAATCGGCCAAGAAAGAAAATGCTACCATTAGTCGTTCTCGATTAATGTAGAAGACAATCAGCGACGGACCATATTTTTATATTCTTCTTCTTTTACTTTCATTTATTTTTATATTATTCTATTTACTTAAGTTTACAATGTAAATAAGGAAGTACCCCGCATTTGGATTCAAATAAAAATATTAAAAAATCAAATTCCCACAAAATCAAAATATGAAAAATCGATTTTAGTACAAAATAAGATTTAGGCTAAAAATGATGTCATTAAGTCAATATATACTTCTTACTAAAATCCCATAAAATCAAGTTTTCTTATTTGATGTGTAAGGAATAAAAGCCGCCAAAAATTATCTTGAGAAAATGATTATTCCGAAAAACTATTTTTTATACTTAGCCAATATTTTTACATAAAACAATTTTTCATGTATTATTATTTATTGTTATCAACGAAATTACATCATAGTCGAGTTTTCTACCTACTTAGTATGTTTATATGTAAGTTAAATTTAGCCTAATCAAGTTTGAAATCCTAGGTCCGTCCCTGAATGTGGGGAAGTAACAATATCTTTGAAACACAGTAAAAGAAGAGTGAATCCAGCATCATACCTCTGAAACACATTTATACATATCTTTTACAAAATTTGGTAAACAGAATCCCCATGTGCACCTGAAATAAACTGTTGATGCAAGAGGAAGAGGAACGCTAAAAAAAATCCACTGTACACATTTTGGATTCATACAAAGGACAAAAAGGTTATTTATCGATACAGAGGATGGCTTCCGACTTTCTGTACGATTCCTCAAGTCTGCCTTCGCACATTCTGTCCAATTCCATAAGTCTGCTCCATTAGTCACAGTTGAAGCAGCATAACCATTATCATCGACACGCGATATGATGTTGCCAGCACCAGCAGTCTTAGAATATCATTCATGAGCTGTCAAGCAAAATTAATGCACAAACATCAGGAATATATAAATGTGCAATGCTTAAAAGGTACAAGTATAACAAAGCAATAACAAATTGATCATGCATAGTTTATATCCCCATAGTTCCAAACATAAAATGGGTTCCATGAATTTGACCATATTCCAAAATCAATGTATTTCCTTAAAATGTTGTTTAGAAAGCTAACATCTGGTGACTGAAAACTACATGTATGGTTTTTGCAAAGACAGTGTCATGTAACAGACATTAATCCTACAAAATCCAACTGAAAAAAGTTTAGAACCCTCCAGAAAGGAAAAGGGGGTGGGGTCCGTGGGAATATTGAATTCAAACAATCGATAAAATACTATAATACTTACTAGGTTCATCAAAATTTACTCTCTCTCCAGTAGAAAATACGTTGTAGAAAAGGGCAGCAAGAACATATAAGAGTGATGTAAACAACAGAAATCCCTGGAAAGAACCCACAAGTTCAACAAAGAAACCAGCTCCAACGGTTCCCAAAATGGCAGCGAATGTTCCAGCAGTATTTGAAATTCCTAACACAAAAACAAAGGGTTGATAATATATCGTACAAAGTTAATAAGTTCAAAATATTAGTATTTCACTGATTTACACTACGCTCTCGAAGCATTCATTTATTGAAAATTTTATTCTAGTTTCCCATACCATGTAAAACACCAGAGTATTGTGGAGCGATCTCCTGGTTAAAGAAAGAAAGAAATAATTAAGGCACAGAAAAAGTGGAGAATCAATTCTAAGTGTAATAACAAATATATGACTCAAATATCACTATGCCAACCTGAAGATTCACAAGAAAACCAGAGTGACTAAAAGATTTCAGCCCTACTGCTACAGTAAGCCAAGCAGATGCAACTGCTGGACTTTTTGCTGTAGTTAAACCCACAAGAGCTATCCCAGGACCAAGGAAACCGATTGACTGCAGAGAAAGAACAAATATCACATTCCATAAAGCATGAAAAGAAATTAATTTCATATGGTATATATAGTTTCTTAAAAGAACAACTTTGACAGGGCTACTTTTTTCTTTATGGTACTATCACAGAAGATGAGAAGAACTTTTGATCATACTAAATTTCCCGATTACAAGTATGCAATATAATTTTGGCAAATAAGCTTGAACTAGGAAAGTTTCTTTCTCATCTATTCTGTTGATTATCCAATTCCTATTTGATGCGAGACCTTCAGATTATGGAGGACCATCAGCCTTTTAGTCGAAGGCTGCATTACAGTAGAACTAGTATATCAAATTTTATTTCCTAGACATACCTGCATGATCTTTCGAGTTAAAGTGACACTCATGCCATTCCGTATCATTATGTCTGACCACAACCCACCAATATATCCCATGATTGCCATGACAGTCCATGGAACAGCACTAAACCAAGCGGCTTGTCTGAGGTCAACATGATACACCTGTAGTAGTGAGTCATACATAAGCTACATAACCCTCACAATACAGAGAGGAAAAGAAATTATAGCTAGGTATTAGGCCTCACTGAGTTGAAGTAAATGGGCATCCAGGAAAGAAAAATGAAAAAACCCTGCACAATTTGAAAAAAGGAAAGAAAAAAAAAATGAGTTCGTGTAGACATATAATTTCCGCTCAAGGGTAAAATGTAAAAATGAACGGACACAAGAACTATCTAAAGAAAGCTTGCCCCCGCTTAGATTGATGATATATTCAACGCATGTAAGGGACAATAACAACATGATTCTCAGAGTAGAATAACCTGGCATGAGATATATGCATTACCCAGCTATGCATGGCATTTGCGATTATTAGGGACCAGGTTGGCAGTTTAGAAAGCAAGCGCCTGAAAGGAGGGATCACTTTGGTTGTCTTAGGTTTATTCTCTACCAAGGAATTCTTCCGCTCATTCAATATGTACTCCAATTCATACTTTGATATCTGAGGATTTCGGTCAGGAGTACTTGATGTTGCAGATAACCATACCAAAACCCAAAGAAACCCAGATAAACCAAAAATCACAAATGGTCCGAATATACCACCTTGTGACATGAGGATTGGAGAAAGCATGAGTCCTACTGAACTTCCAAGCTGAAATCCAGCCATTGCAATCCCAACAGCCCTGGCCCGTTCTGTTTGAGGAAACCATCTGAAACAAAAAGTTGATACTTAGATTAACATCTTATCTTCACCTACTGTTAACCAAAAAATAACCTGTTCCGAAGCACATCTTGTATATTAATTTAATGTAAATTGAAAATAAGGAAAGCAAGTTTTGTAGGCCATCTTTACCTTGCTACCATGTTGTTCATGCAAGGTAGAGCCACTCCTTCTGCAATGCCGAGGAGAGCTCTCATAGCAAGGAGAGCCCACAGAGAAGTCTCTGCAGCCCATGGTGTCAGAAAGGTAGCTAAAGACCACAAAGCCACTCCCCAGGCCATGACTACCTTACCACCATAATAGTCCACAAGAGTACCTCCAGCTATGGGAGATATGAGGTACCCCCAAAGGAAAGATGACTGCCATAAGTGATTTTTCCAATAAGTGTCAAGTACTTAAGACTATGTACTCTCATCTAAATAAATTTTTTAGAGCAATTTTCTTGAAAACCCATGAGTTAAACTGTTTTAGCTAAAATAATAACACTGCTGACAGTACATTAAGTCGAAAGATCGAACATTTTCAGATATTTGAACAGCTTCTCCACTCCCCAATAAAATCAATCACCAATTATTTGTTAGATAATTTTTGGTCAACTCTTTGGTGATTGGAAGTCAGCCTAAGCAAATTACTCATTTTGCATTTTTCATTTCTGTAACAAATTTCTTTAAGATATATGATTAGTCCCTCAACTGAAAGGCATTACAAAATTCAAACTTTTTGTGCTTCTAGATATCGTAAATTCGAAGAAATTTACTTCAACCAGAATTAAAAGAGATATATCAAACAGCTAAAAAAAGATATGAGCAGCAAAATCACCTGAACAATACCAGCAAACGATCTGCTCCAACCGTTAGAAAGCGATAACGGTACAATCGCCACCGACATCACAACCCGGTCCGCGTTACAGAGAGCCAAAGCCAAAGCAAGCATCGCCACCACTTTGACCCTCTCGGAGGTGATGAACTCAGCGAAACTCGGCGCCTGAGCTTCGTTCTCGTCCGGGAACGAACCAAACTGAGCGTTTTTGGAGGAAACCCCAACTCGGTGTGAGAAAGCGGTGCGGAACTCAGCCGAGTCATGCCGAAGTCGAGTTCTCAGCAGCGAGCTACCGGAAGAAATGTCTCGGAATCGGTTGTTTCGGTTCGTCGAGTCGAAGAAACGCGGAAAAGGTTGGAGCTTCGGCGTTTCGGGTATCGGAACGTTACGGTCTCGAGAAAGAGTGAGATAAGAACTGCGGATTGCAGAATTCATGGTGTGTGGCGCGACGGCAGAGAAAGTCACAGTCAGCAGAGGACTGAGTGACGACGAAAATCGGGTGTAAAATGTTGTCCTGTGAAAATTACGGCGACTGCCCTCTTGTTTTGCTTAAAGTGTGTTAGGTGGGTCTGTAATTTTGGCAAAAGATAGAGGGTTAAGGTGGACATCTGTATGTTCATTAATTTTGTATCCCTGGCCGTTTCTCGTAATTATCTATCAGCATACAGTTGGTCCACTTCAGTTCAAATGTCATATTAGTACTGGTGTTTTCAAATAACGTGTTAATAGTTATACTTTTTTCTTTCTTATTTTTCAATTTGCTAAAGTTAGGAAGGGGTGCAGTAAAACTCACATACATGATTCACGTACACTGGTATTATCGGGGCTTGAATTTAGGACCACATCAAAGGCAATGCAACTAACACCCTGTTGGTGTTATACTTTTCTTGTCTAGTGAAAGTGTAAATTAAGTGTAAATGGCCTACTTGTCACATGATTGCATGCAATTAGTTTAAAAGAAATTTTTAATTTATTTTTCGCCAAAACGAAATTTTTGATGAAATATGATGATAAGGAGGATAGATCAAATTTCTGGAGTGAGAACTTTGAATAGTTGACAGATTATTAAAAAAAAACTCTAAATGTATTGAAATTGTTTTTAGAACTCTTAAATAGATACTTCTTCCACCCTTTTTTTTTTTTTTTGGTGGTGAAACCCCCTTATTTCTTTTCATTATGAAATGCAAAATGATTCTTTTGAAGCGCTAATAATAATCTTTGTTATGTAATAAGCTTCATGTGTATTTTATAATCGATGTCATTTTTTAGTATTTTAAATGTTACATCATTCCCTGTCTTTTACTTTATATATATAATATTTCATTTATGCTTATTACTTTTTCTCGTTATTATATAAATTATTCCTTTTATAATAAAAAAAAATCCCTAATTGAAATGGGAACGGTCAGTTGTCTATAGCAAAACATACGATTTGATCATGTTTCTTCATTTAAATATAAAAAAGAATACAACTTTTGCATATTCATTAGAGCATTGAATTGAAGCATGGTTCACCATTAAACAAAACACAAATTAGGCAAGAGCTACCATTTACACTTCCTATATAAAACATTAGAAAGTTTAGCATCCAAGTCAATGGAAGGCCAATTGGGAAGAATAGGCCAATAACCAATTGGTCATTTGGTCTCTGTCCTTCCAAGGCCAGCAACTGCGACATGAATGTTGATCCATACCATTGTCAACATTCTGAATCTTTAATCAATAAAAAAATAATCAACTATAAATAGAAAGCAATCCCAAAGGAGATTCACCTTTGTTCCACAAGCAGTTCGTTTACTCCGGATATAATTCATATTTATATGTGAGGAAGACTCAGAGTTTGCTAGAAGCTTGTGGACGAAACAATGAAAGTCTACCTTCAGCAATAATCTCACCAGTTGCTTTGTTTCTCACAAGTACCAACGTTCCAGTGCAACCTCCTCTTTGCCCTAACCTCTTTGAGATGATCTCTAACTCATCCTGCAATTTTGACATCAAGAGAGGTCATATGTTAATAGTCCTTTCGGGGCATCCGCTAAAATTGGAACGATACAGAGAGTCAAATGTTATAGCAAGCCAGAAATATTAAATGCAGATTTTATATCAAGAGAACATTTTAGCTCACCTCACTTAATTGGTGGTGAGCATTGCTACCACATTAACGGCGGTTGGATGAGTTTAATTTTTGCGATGTAAATTAAATCACACTCATTCAACGTCAATTAATGTAGTGGTATGCTCACCACCAATCAAGGGCGATGAGTAAAAATGCTCTCTTTTATCAAACACACATAACAACGAAAGATCCAAAACACTAGAAACAGAGACGAACAGCCAAGAGAGATCAGGTGCTATATGCATGGGAGTGATAACCACAATATTTTTTAGGATTGGTGACCATTTTAACTACCACATTCTGCAAATAAAAATATGGATGGACATATTTCTGATCAATCATTTGATGTCAAAGAGAAAATCTGTTGGGGAGGCTTGCTTAAATGTCAAAGAGAAATGGGGATTTGAGGGGAAGGCTTTTGCTTTGCTTACATCAAGCTTGGCAGTTGAGAGATAGGAGATAGACATGTCCACTGAAACATTCATAGGTAGACCCTCAACAAAATCTACGGAAATACCGACAACATCAACCAGGTTTGCAATTGCCCCATTGGCCAACTTCCCAGTTCTATCCTGCAAACAAATTAAAGAACCAAAATAAAATATTTGGCATATAAAAATACCAATTGTACAGAAGTGTCCAACACAAAAATCAAAGCTGTTTGGTCGAGAGATCTCATAAGTTAAACATAGTTATACCAGGCACTTAGTTCAACTAAGTCTATGGCATGCTCAACCCACATTCGAGACCCGATTTCGGACGGTGAAATGCATACACAAATTCTCTTTCTTCAGGTGACCAAAGGCTGTTAAAGTGAGGTTTTCAGTTCCTTCCTAGTCTAGAATGATTAACACCTTATCATATTCAAGAGGGCAATGCAGAAGTTTAAGCTTCGCACAATGTCAAAATAATTCAACTAAAAAACTTGAGCCATTATGGGAAGAGACCCAATAGTGAAAGAACACTAATTTGCTCTTATGGATAAAAGAGTGATTTGAAATTTAAATAAGTCCAAGTGGGCATAGGTTAAATTGTAAATTTGAAATTTATCCTCGAATTGTAAGGAGAAATGATTGTTCATGCATAAGTAGCTACAAGACGAGAACTTTTAATAGTTAATTATAACTAAAGGCAATTAGTGGAACAAATCCCAATACAATGTGAGTTACAACTTTCATGGAGTAACTAATTATGCAAAATAATATCAAATTACCAACTAAAAATAATCAAGCTACAGCTGAAATTACCTAAATTTTTTAAGTTTAAAACAAAAATTCTTCTCACATTTTTGGCCTGAAATTAAAGAACCCATTTTCAATTTGAATTTTGAAGAAACTAATTCGAAAATGTACTTGCAAATATGACTTACAGTGAGGCGGGGAGGGACCTTGAAAGAACAGACGATGAGTCCGGGTTCGACTCGGACGACTCGGTTGCCTGCAAGAGCGAAAGTGTCGTAGAAGCTCTTCCCTTCGCCCGCTTGCCGTTCTGGAACGTCCAGTCGCGACACGGCCTCGGACTCGTCCTGACTCAGGCCCAGAAACTTCTTCGCCCTCTCCATTTCTCCTTCGTCGTTCGGATCCGTCTCTCTCAAGACTCGCTCCGGCCACTGGTAAATCAACGTCGCAATGTAAAGAGCATGCTTGCTGGCTCGAAAATGACGGCACGTGATCATTTACGTCTGAAGAATGATGGGCCTACCGTTGAGGCCTGGACTGCGGGTTCCAATAGTTGCATTAGATTTGGATATTTGTGAACTCACTCATGGGCCATAAGTCCCAACATTGTTTTGCTTTTAAATTAGGGGTCCAACTTGGGTCGAACAATCTGGAGATTTGTGTTAATACAAGCGATATTAGCGGAAAAATAAAATTTAACTTTGGACATAAGGTGTATGTGTAAATGCTCTTAATCACTTGAATTATAAGCCCCGAATCATGAATTCAACTTGCTTTTTTAATCCCGATTGAATATGTTAGAAAAGGGTAAAAACATTCATGAATTTGAATATGACGTCATCCCGATTATTTCTTGATTTAAGTTAGGTAAAGGCCTTGTCCGCCTGCAGTACTCGCACTCTTCCCGTGTCACTGTTGCGCACAAGAGTGTGAAAACTTAATTTTGAGTACAAATAACATTTTCTTTGAATTAAACATTACAACATTTAGCATCAAGTCACAAAAAGGCCAAATACGAATAGTGTAATAAAGAATAATCTGGGCCAATAATCAGGTCTCTGTCCTTCTAAACCCCACAATTAATTGTAGAAAGAAACAAATTCACAGTTTGGGAATGGGACCAACATGTGAACGAAACAATGAATGTCGACCTTCAGCTATAATTTCCCCAGTTGTTTTATTTCTTAAAATGACTATTGTTCCAGAACAACCTCCTACTCGTCCTAACATTCTTGAAGTTATCTCCAGCTCATCCTGCAATTTGACATTAAAAACATAATCATATGTTAAAAGTCCCTTCTCGGATATCTGATAAAATTAGAACGATACAAAGATGATATGAACATGATGGATACACCACACACACGTGACAAGTAATTATGGTAAATCCCACAACTAGAAACACAAAATAATAGCCAAAATGAAATACAAAATTATGAAGCCTGCTGGGGTTAGCTTAAATAACTAGAGTGGTTGGAGAAATGGGTTAGAATTAGGAGAAATTCTAGGGCTCGAATCAGGTCAAGCATACGACCACACACACTCTCGTCCTACCCATTTGAGTGTGTTGACGTATACGTAAAGCGCACACAAGAACTGGTGCCTCTCCCAATCATTTTATTTGCAACCAAATTTTGCAAGTAAAAAGGAAAAAAAAAACTAAAGGAATTATTTCTAATCAATTTAAACCAGACATATGTATCAAAGAGAAATGGGGACTGGAGTGGAAAGCTTTACTTACATGAAGTTTGGCTGTTGAAATGTAGGAGATGGAAATGTCCACAGAAACATTCATAGAGAGGCCTGGAACATAAGCTATGGCACCACCAACTATATCAACAAGGTTTGCAATTGCACCATTAGCCAAATTTCCACTTCTATCCTGCGAACAATTTACATTTAAAACTCTCTTATATTAAACAAAACCTTTTCAATAGCCACGTTAATTAAGGAAAAAAGAAGAAGAAAAAAGTGTAAGGGTTTGTAGCTCAAGTGATTAATTTCGAGAAGACTCACGGTGAGGCGTGGAGGGACCTTGAAAGAACAGACGACGAGTACTCCGGGTTCGACTCGATCCAGTCGGATGCCTCGAAGAGCGAAAGCATCGTAGAAGCTCGACTCGCCGTATCGGATAGCTGGAATGACGAGTTGCGAGACGGCCTCTGACTCGTCCTGGGTCAGCTCCAGAGACTTATTCACCTTCCTCATCTCCATATTTGCTTTCCCACCTACCTACTGAACCTTCGCTCGGATCCAAAACTGAGAATCAGCCTGAAAGGGTGAACTGGCATTAAAGTGAAAAGTGCCTTACCGTTGACAATGTCAACTTAGACATATAAAAAGCCGCGTGATGCATACCCAAAATAATATTCATAAATAATGGATAGTAAAATAATAATAAAGAAAGAACTGGGACTGGCATTGCTTCGACCATTATAAAATCAACATCGCAATGTAAAGAGCATATTGCTGCCAAATGATGGGCCCTGGTGACAAGATCCGACCCAAATTCTACTTTGGAATTCGAGTCGAACCCTGTGCGTGTCCGACACCTGGCGGGTGTCAGGCACAATTGACTAATTTGCCCTTCTTACTAAAATCCAAATTCTTTTTAGGTTTGACATCTGCCGAAAATTCGGCAGAGTCTCCTCTGTAAACTGAATCTTTTCCCAAATTTTTCACCTGTTGGAAAGCATACATATATAAAAAAAAACATCACAATTGCCAGCATGCTTTCAACTTACATCCAAACAACTTAACCAACTAACCGGCCTGAGGCCATACAGAAAATCTTTGGGCAATTCTTCAGAGCAACTAATCTAGAATTTAAGATAAACAGTATAATTACAAAAAGAACTCCTACGTAGCGGAGGAGATGGATGGAGGAAAGTGACGGCCCTGTGGTGATGTCTCCGTACACGACTACTGCCTGGGGGCGCAAAACATTGAAAAACGTGAGTTGACAAAAATAAAGTTTTAGAACATAAGATATCAACATACTAACCTCTCTGTTAAAACATTTAGAAAATTTAATCATATCCATATGAAAATTCAGGCATACAAATCCTCATATATATAGCTGAGCATATATTCAGTGAAACATTAACAAAATATCTGAGATTAATAAAGGGAAACAATTTCCTTCCACCTAGGTGTACCCATCATAAATCCGTCAATTCCATAATTTCCGTCAATTCCTCCTAGTAGGTCTCGGTAGTATAAAGTTACTCGAGCCGCATTCCTTGCAAGACTCAGAGGACACTTGGTCCACCTGAGCCGCATTCCTAGCACCACAATGTTTGAGCGTCCCAGAACTTGTGGGCAATTGTCAAACGCGCGCTGACTCAACTGAAGACAATTGGGATGTCCTTGGACATCATTATAATCGAAGGCAACAATTTATCCGAATGCAACATTTTTGGGTACCTATGGTGGTTTAAAAACAAAATACATGCCCTTTCTGGAAATTACCATTTTTTACCTCAATCAATCATTCAATATGGTTAATACCTCATTTCTTACTTTCCAAGCCATTTGCATTTAAATATAATAACATATAATCGAAAACATATATATAATTTAATTATTCCTGCTCGGAAAGTAATAACCATAAATAAATCCTTCAAGATCAAATATTGAAAGATTAATAGCATCAAATCCATTTATAAAACAAAAGTCCACTCACTGTGCGTCCGAGTTGCTCTGACCCTTTGAGGGTCCCTCCTGTGAATCAGCTGGTACCTGAGTACCTATTTAAGCCATCATAAATATTTAATCAATAAAATTGCTCAACACAATAATTTAATTTAAAGCCCTGACCCCCGGCTTCTAAAAGTGTGTGTACTTAGTTTAAGACCAATCCTATCGACTACGCTGAACCGATGTACCACAGTCCTTTGAATCTTTCTGCAATGCATAAAGAAGGCCCCCTAGGAGTAAAACTCCCAAACAACACTTGATAACGAGAGAGGAGTTTGTTTCAGTTATACTATGTCCGAGAGGTCTAAACTTATTGAATAACCACTATTTTTGGATATGTCATAGTTCTATAACTAAGGAACAACCTGTATGAAGAAAGTGTTGTCGAATGATCAATAGAAATTGACACACAAGAAAGAATTCGAGCCTACATCAATACAGCAGAACAAAATGAGTAGGCAACACTTCAACCAGCCTTGAGATGACTACACTTCTTGGATGAAGCTCCAATTTTGACAGATTATAGCCAAGACAAAGATGAACAACTCTGATGAAAGGAACGAAGCCACTAGATCAGAGGAAGGCCACATGCAAGAGTGAATAAGGGCACACTAGAGTGAAACCAGCAAACAGAATGAAAGTGAAGACTAGTCTCACCTTGAACACGATTTAAGGTAGATAGAAATCTCCGTTTGCCTTGGAATTTGGATATGTTGTAGATGTCGACCTCAGAAACAATTGTCCTGAAGGAATAGAGATGAAAATCGCAACAGAAACTCGCATGCAAAGAGAAATCCGTGCTTAACACAGAGTATCAAACAGAGATGAGCTCTTCATACTCCAACTGGGGTTTGAGGTGTTTATATTTCTCCGACTGGGCTAATTTTCGGATAAGTTCTACTCAAGAGGCAGACGAACAAGTTTGAAGAAGGAACTATTTCGTTTCGAGCTCAGGAAGTTGATGCTTTGGACCTGTGAACAGATCTGTATGTTTTGAGGAGGTTCTGACGGTTTTTGGGATTATGATGGGTTTATGGAACTTGTGTAGAATGAAGAGAATATTTAGGGAATTTGGGCTTATCAGATTTGGGACTCATCAATAACAGGCGTGACAGGAGAGTAAAAAGAGAATTTTCTGGTTTTCTAAAAACCATCTTTGAACTATTTACAAGTTTGCCACCGGATTAATTTCTTTATCACAACTTTTTCGTTACAACTCTGATTCGAGCCCATTACGTGTCTAAGAACTCGTTTCGACGTGCTCTACATAATGGTCCAATCGGAATTTTCAAATTCCTTCCCTGTCAAAAAGTCAACTTTTATACCCGTTAAAATATTCCACGGGCAAAATAGTCTTTTTCTAGAATAAAATAATAATTCAAAATTAATTAAGGATCGAGTTGTTACACTGGACTATCATGGCCCATAACTCAACATTGTTTTGTGAACTCCCTGAGACTATGGTGGAGCACACTCTTATGCAGCATTCTTCACTGCTTCTCTGTGGCATTGTTGGAAATGGAGATGCAATTCCATTTTTAAACCTGGTTATGAGCCTCCGCCATATCCTCATCACACACACGATTCTGCAGTCTGCTAGTGAGTAGTTTGAGATTAATAATGTTATTAATATTAAGCCTACAAGAGAAGTCATTCAAATCCACTGGAGTCCTCCATTGTAATTGATGTTGGTCTGCTAAGGGACTCTAGTGGAACATGGATATGTGGGTTTTCTTGGGACTGGAAATATTATTGAGACTGAGTTATGGAGTCTCTTTAGAGGGTTGTACATGACTTGGGCTAAGTGCATTAGGTCCCTTTATATCGAAAGTGATTCCATGTATGTTGTTTATTTGATTACTAAGACTTGTAAGCAGTCTCACCCTCTCCTTTGCTTGAAGATTGCAAGGTTTTACTGAACCGTGTCTGGAGAAATCCCCGTTGGGTTAGGTCTTTGACCCTGACGAGGGAAGATTTCGGGTGGAAAACGAGGATGGTATTGCTAACCCCATTCCCGAACCTGCCCAATAAGTGATGTATTTGTTTTTAAAATAAATGTATAATAAAATATAATATAACAATTAAAAAGTTACACTAAACTTTGTAAGATGTTGAAGCTTTGAACTTATTTTTTTGGGTTAATCTCAATTTAGTACCTTAAACTCTCACCCTTAAGGTATGTTTACCCCTAAACTCTCAATTTTAACAATCAAGTAACCTAAACTTTTCAATTTTTTGCAATTTAATTCTAGTGTTAACTTCACCATCAAAATTTTCATTAATTGCCTACGTGACAAGCCTAGGTCCTACCTATTCACTTCTTTCGATGTGGCAATTGAAGGGTATTTTCGAACAATTGGTGTCTTCCTGCCCAAACTTGCAGAAAATGTGTCATAGGTTTTTAACAACAATACTTGTGGAAGACATCAATGCCCCAAAAATACCCTTCAACAAAGATCTAAAGAATGAAATAGGTGGGACCCAAGCCTACCACGTAGGAAATTAACAAAAATTTTAACTGTGAAATTAACGCCGGAACCAAATTACAAAAAATTAAAAGATTAATGTACATGACTGTTAAATTAAGAGTGCAGGGACAAACATGCCTTAAGGGTGAGAGTTCAGGGTACAAAACTAAAAATTAACCCTATTTTATTTATTTATTATAATATTATTTTATTAGTCTTGTCAAATTAAATTGGGATGATTTTGAGTAGTTGAGTGAAATTTCATAGTTCAATTGGCTATAATTGATCAGTTGAATGATAGTTTAAGGTGAAATTTAAGTGCTATAATATGGATATATTTTTTAAAATTTTTAGAAAATGAGTTGGGCCAAGTTAGGGATACCATCCCCTGATGAAGACAGCGACAAAGATTCTCCGAATATTCATATTGGGAACCGGGGCGGGGATGGGAAGCAAGAATGGGGATGGTATCGCCGCCATACTCGGGCCCCTGACCTGCCCGTTGTCATCTGTACTGGAGATGCAATGTATGCCATGTGTACAGGGAGCAAAACAAGGGCATGGTTTATCTTTGGGTCTTCACCTCTATGAGTCTGCTTCTAACTCCATCTTAAGCATTTTGCTCGATGATGAGTTAGGAAGGGCCCAAGATAGGGTTGTGATTTGTTAGTTTCTTCTTTTGTTTGTCTTTGGCTTCGCCATGCGCTGTAACAAAAATAGAAAGTTAGGGGTACAACTCGGGTTGAACTAACTCGAATCCACTCAAATCCAACTTGATTTTTAACCTCGGATATGTTAGAAAAAGGTAAGAACAAAGGGTGGGTCACCGAATCAAGACAAATCGATAGGCCAGAACAGCCCACCACCACTGCGGAAAACCGAAGCCTTCAATTTACCGAACAGAAGGTTCAGTGTTGGTCAGTTTTAGTTTTCAAGACAACGACGCCGACTTTACGACAGAACGAGAAGAAGAAAAGAACTGCATTGTTGTGATGCCTAAATTTGTACACAAACATATTTTATACTCTTTAAAATAATAAAAAACTAGTATATTATCAACTATAAACTCTTTTCCACTCCTCATGTGTCACTGGGTGTAAAAACTTAATTTTGAGTGCAAACAATATGTGAAAAAAGAACTCAGAGTTTGGCAACGGGACGAGAAGAAAAGAATGACTGTCGACCTTCAGCTATTATCTCCTCAGTTGTTTTATTTCTCAAAATGACAATTGTTCCAGAGTAACGTCCTATCCGTCCTAACAGTCTTGAAGTTATCTCTAACTCATCCTGCAATTTCACACAAAAATAAACAAAATTATGAAGCTCGTAATGGTTAGCTTAAATGATGAGGGTATGGTGTTTTGTGACTCGCTTGTCAAGTTTGGGCATGCGAAACATCTTAGCACCAACTTGAGAGGAAGTGTTGTCGAGTCCTTACTTAGTTGTTTGATTGGTCAATGTCGAGTATGGTGTTCTATGACTCGCTTGTCAAGTTGGGCAGGCAAACAACTAAGTAAGGACTCGCCTACAAAGGGTGCATGGGGAAATGGGTGTTGGATTGGAGCGGGAAAGCTTTGCTTACATGAAGCTTGGCAGTTGACATGTAGGAGATGGAAATGTCCACAGAAACATTCATAGGGTGGCCTGGAACATAGGCTGCGCAAAAACCAAGTACATCAACAAGGTTTGCAATAGCACCATTAGCCAAATTTCCACCTCTATCCTGCACAAATGAAAGAAACTTACATTAAAAAATTTATCATCTTAAACAAAACATTTTTAATTTCTAGAAAACATATTAAGAGGAAATTTCGAAGAATGTGATCTTAAATGGGGTCTTTGTAATAACCCTATACCTAAAACTACTGTAAGAATATGATGTTTTAATTAATTTAAGGTGCAAAAAGAATTTTGGGATTCAAATTACGATTTTAACTTTTGTTTTGTTTTGAAGTGTTTTGGCAACGCCCTAATAATGAGTGAAAAAGAGTTATCTCTATCATTAACATGTTTATGTACTATGTATGTTCACTTAATATATTTTTCATGTCATTTTTTGAAAGTAGAAAATCATTTCTATATATTGGATAGATTTGCAATTTTAAACAAAAATGACCAAAATACCCCTATGCAGGGAATTATTTCACTATTCTAGAAAATAATATTTTAATACTCTAAATGTTCATAAAACCTATTGCTCATCTATTTTGGAATGTAGAATTTTATTTCTTACATATTTGTTTCCGGGAGTTAGGTGAAATTACAAAAATGCCCTTATACGTATTTTGCTTCTCTACACATATAACATATCTTTGTGCTTCTAAATGTTCTAAAAACATGTTTCTCATTCATAAGATGATTTTTTAGAATTTAGTTAATTTATTCGGAATATTTGAATTTGTGTGTGAAAATACCAAAATATCCCTACGTGTGTTTTTAAAGAAAGAAAATGAAAATAAGTTTTTAGTTTAATAGATCATCAAAATTTTAAAACGTGGGGTAAGCCTCCAGCTGCACATGGAGCATTCAAAATATCTCACACTCAATTGCAAAGATTTAAACACCCCACTTGGCCTTTAACCATACACAGTAACCAAGTAACTTTGAGACTCAAGTTCATTTCCAACTAGTTCTTAGCCTATAAAAGGGCAGCTGGTGTTCATCTCATTACAGACTACAACTCAAGGAAAGACATCATACAGAAACAAAGTTCATTTGAGTAGAGAAAAGTTTTATCTAAAGTCTCCTCCCTCAACAACTTCCATTTTTGCACTAAGGAAGCTCAAATTCGAATCCAAGCTTCCAACCTTCTCACCACCGCTTCATAAACATCTAGTGTAAGTATATGAACACCTACCTAAAATCTTTTTCCTTAAGAATGGATCAAACATGACAGAACGCCTTATTCTCTATAAAAAAAAGGTCACTTCTGTAAAGTATTCATTTTCGCGTTATATTTTCTGTTTTAGCTTCAAATAATTATACCATCACAATCTACAAGAAAACCCGTTAAGTTTAGGCTTTTGAATCACCTAAAACTGTTAAGGAACAAGAAAGTTAGAGCTAAAACAAGTTTTATGAAATCCGGTAACAATTTTCCAGTTTCCGGCGGTTTGGTGTACAAATCTATTGTTTCAAGTAACGATTGCATTCATGGGGATGGGAAGAACTTTATTTAAAGGATGTCCAAATATTATATTTTTCACATGTTCAAAATGCAAGTGTACTTTGTTTTTATTCTAACAACATTAAGCTTACGAGTAAATAAGCTTATATTTATGAATTAAAATTTGTATCTATAAATCCCTATGATATTTATTTGTTTTAAAACGGGAAAGATTTATTTCCTCAACTCGCGCAGTAGATTCACATGTCATATTTCAATATAATATTGGCCTTGGATTTTGGGGTGTGACAGTCTTAGTTTCTACAAGAATGATATTTGACACCTAACTATCATTTTAACAAATCAAGAAGGAAATGCTTGGCTATTTAATTACCTATCACGAGTGTTCCCACTTATATGTTGAGATGCATCTTTGTATTGTATTTAGCCAAGTTAGAGCAAATGTCAAATATCAAATATTAAATTTGAATTTAATAATTTATGTTGCAATTTCACATATAATAGAGTTTATATTCCACCCGATATGTCAAATTAAAATATTATTTTATCACATAGTGTTTATTGGTTTATTACTTTTTAGGTACAATAATTGAAAAAAATATAATGAAATAACATCACAAAGTCAAACATCCAATAATAACAACAAAAGAGAGAAATGTTATTCCACATAGGATTTAACATTTTAGTTGGAGTGAATCTCTGCTATTTTTTCTACATCTTAAAAGTGCCACGTTTGATTTAATATCTCCCTTGGAGGAGAAAAACTTCCCTAACACGGGGATGCCAAGGTATGCATTCAAACTAAGTATCCCCAACCTTAATTGCAGTGATGGGGTCACGAAGCTTAGTTGGAATGCTTACCCTGGCATCCCCATGCCAGAGAAGTTTTTCTCCCCTTGAAGATGCTCTTAGAACTACATATCGTGCACAAAGTAACATGACCTAAAATCACCTCAGAATAGATAAATTTTTGTAGTTCAAGTAATTAAGAGCATTTGCACATTTCTCGATGTTCTATGTTTGGATTTGCAATCCCAATATCGCTTGTATAAAAACAAAAATAAAACATATCATCATATGCAACTTCTCAATAATTACCCACCTATCCATGTCTCTCTGCTTCTTTCTCCCTCCCTCTCTCTCTTCTAAGGTCATCTCTAACTCATGAGGCACAACCCAAATAATCTCAAATTTAAGCCCAATTCATCTCCCAACCCAAAAAAAGTAAGGGGCTAAAATTTGGGAAAACCTAAATTTGGGGCCAAATACCAGTCCAGCTATTGCCTGGACTATATATTTTTTTTGGTGGAGCCCACTCAAGGCTGACGCAGCCCATGTGCAAGGAGGTATGAATGGGGCACGTGACTGCTGTGCAGCAGAGAGGTGTTGCACTAGGGTGCTTTTGGCTCTTTTTTTTTTTCCTTTTTTTTTAAATTCCAACAATAACCCAAATCAACGATCCATATTAAATCCAAGATATTTTAACTGTAAAACAAAAGATCCAACGACTGAAATTTAAATGTAACGGTCAAAATAATATTTTAAATTAATCTAAATTAGATCCAACCCCAAAACTCACTCCAAACTCTATAAATACCCACCCATTTCTTAAATAAAATTATATTTGTGGAATTTCAATTTTTTAGGTCAAATTGCTCAAAAAATTAAATTATGACATTATTTAAAAAGATTAAATGAATAAAAGTGATCCATGAAAATAAAAATAAAAATTAGACTTAAACCATTCGTAAACAATTTAATAAAGTTGAAGACTTAAAATTTGAGTTTAAAGAGTTGGGGGAAAGAACGGTTTGAGTCCAAACAAAACCCAAGTAGTTACTTCTTGGAGGGGGAAAATTTGGGTTTAGGACCACATGGGTTGGAGAAGGCCTAAGGCTATCTCCAATGCACGAGGGCCAAACCCAAAATTTGGGTTCTTAGCAGAAAAAACATTCCCAACCCATGTGTTTGACGGATTAAATTTTCAAATGAGCCCAAGACCAAGCCAAATGGTAGTCATATTTTGAGTCCAACTCAAAATGGTGGAGACAAGCTTCGGCTGCTGGGCGGCCAACGTGAAGATGCTAACGATGGTGGAGCCCAGCAGACGTTTGTGTCGACCACTACAACCCATGGTGGAAACATATGACTTGCCCTTTTAGATCGCACAGCTCCTATTGAATTGCTTTTTTTGTTTTCTAAATTCAAACACTATGACTAACTACATCTTAGTCCTGATCTCTTGGACTACAGGGGTCCAAGAGATTTGTGGTCACTCACCGTTGGATATAAATTCAACAGTTCACTCACTCATGCACTCCTTTTAAGAAACTTTTTTGAACCATCGGATTAATATCCAACGGTGGGTGACCACAATCTCTTGGACTCCTGTGGTCCAAGAGATCGGGACTGAACTACATCTATTCTAATGGCTATGATGCAATCTTAGCCATTTCAACAGGAAACAACTTATCCAATGGTCCAAATTAAAATCAAACGGTTAAAATAATAATTTATTTATTTTTTTAGAGAACAATTAAAATAATAATATTAAATTACATAAAGAACTCTATAAATACCTATCCATTTATTAAATAATCCACTAAAATCTATTTTTCCCTTTCTCACTTTGTTAATTTTGTTCGTTGTCCTTTCAATGATGTTGTGCACACATTTAAATGTCAATGTCGTTGTACTCGTTTTTATTTTAAGTGAAATAAATCACAAAGGTATAAACAAAATTAAACTCAACAAATATTAACCAAAACAAACGTTAAACCAATTTTAAACAATTTAATAAAATTGCTTACTCCAATTTTGAGTATGCGAGGAAAAAACTATTTTAATCCGGAGCATGCATAAATAGTTGTATTTTAAGGTGGGGAATATTTGGGCTTGAGTCTAGTTAATTAAAGAAACAGAGAATCCAAGTTAATTTCGGGAAATGAATTAGAAAAGTGAGTGGGTTTAGAAGACTCACGGTGAAGCGGGGAGGGACCTTCAAAGTACAGACGACGAGTCCGAGTTCGACTCGGTTCACTCGGATGCCTCTGACAACAAAAGCATCGTAGAAGCTCACCCCGCCGGGTGGAATAACTGGAACGAAGAGCCGCGACACGGCCTCTGACTCGTCCTCAGTCACGTCCAGAGACTTGTTCACCTTCTTCTCCATCTCCATATCAGCTTCAATGGAAGAAACCTTGGTGACTTAGATGAGCCAACTCGCGTGCTGATGAAGAGTAAAGAACGCAAATTTGCATCTAATTCGAAACTTACATCTCTGCTGAAAGCGGGACCCGCGCATGAGAAAGGACAGTGGAGATCATTTCTTTGAGCAAATCAACAGCTAAACTATTATTTATATTGAATTGTTCCACAACAGAAATAAAGTGTAGATCCTCACATCAGATGTACATCTTTTCTTTTTCTTTTTGTGAAACACGTGTAGATCCTTTCAGTGGAGCAACTATGTTGGTAAATGACTATATATCCCACGATTTAAGATGCTTGCAATAATTGCATTGTTTACGGTTCTTGAGGAGAAAAGCTTTGAGATATCATTCTTTTGCTATTTTAATCAAGGCTTATATGCTACAGTGCCCCCTGGAACATTGGTCAATTCTCACTTTACCCCCTCAAACTTAAAGTGACCCACTTTGCCCCCTTTACCAAGGTTTCGTGTTTCACTTTACCACTTTCCGTCAACGCCATCCAAAATTCCGTTAAAAAGCTGACGTGGCAGGGGTATATTGGTCAATTCAACTGAGCTGAGATTTTTCCCACCAATATGAGGTTGTGACCTGTTCCCGTGGACCCCACCTCTAACGACTGATCTAGCTAAAACTGCTGATGTGGATTTGTGGACCCTATCTGAAACAAAAGAGCCGAGAGATGGCAAATTGAGATTGGGGATTTTAGTCAAGAAACCCCAAATTGGCTTCCTCCTCCCATAGAAGAAGATAAAACCCTAGAAATCAAAGGTTGGGTTTCCACGAAAATTGAAGATGAAGCGTGAAATAATGGACGGAGGGGAAGAGTTGGATGTGGCGGCACCGCGTTGCTATTGTGGAAAGATAGCTCGCTTACAAACTTCGTGGACTGAGGCCAACCCACTTCGAAGATTCCATGTTTGTCCAAACTCATCAGGGGTAAGTTTTGTTGTTCAAAGTCTGTGAATTGGTTTAAATTTTTTTATTAATTGCAATTAATGGTTGATGCAGAGGAGGAAAAAAGGATGTGGGTTTTTTGTTTGGGTGGATGTTGAATTTCCACCTAGAGAGAAGGCTTTGGTGAGTTGGCTACTTAGAAGACTGAAGGAACTTGAAAAGGACGTTGGGCGTCGTCAATCAAGAGAAAGAAAGTTAATGGGTTGGCTTATTCTCTCCTGGGTAATGTTTCTGTTGGTTTGGCACTTTCTGTAAAAGTTGCCACAAAATGTGGGCATTGGAATGGAGGAATTAGGCAGATTTTAGAAGTCTGTATTTTGCAACTGTATGTAAAATATCATGTATGGTACTTATGTAATTATGGAGGACCATGGTTTGATTTTGCAACTGTATGGAACAATGTATTTGTACTTATCTAATGAATGTGGTTTTAGAAAACAATGTGAGAGTCAGTTTATGGGTTTTGGTACTTGTGTAATGGTATCAAAAGCCTTACCAAAACAACAGTACCTCCAACACTTCCCAGTTTATAACATCAAAATTGCACCAAGCTGGAAACAGTTTATAACACTGATCTAATCATTACAAGTTATAATATCCATCAACTCCTCACAGTTTATAACATTACTTTCAATGAGGACCTAAGATCAAAATGAACACCAATAGTTGATACTATTGAAAGGGTTGTCCTTAACACTTGTCCTTAACAGTTGGACTTGCAAAATAACAGTGGAATGAAAAGGTGTTCATAAGAGGCATTAATAACAGTGGAATGAAAATGTGTTCATAAGAGGCATTTTAAGAAAACACATAACACTAGCACATCATTAGAATCTCCAAGGCTGATAACCATCCAGCAAATCCTTCCGATTGGTAAATTTCATCCGCTTGGCGGGAGATTTGAACCTCTTTTTGATTGTACCACTGGCAAAAGGGTGTGATGAGCTAGCACTTGGTTGAGATCCATGCACAGTTTGAGAAGTTTGGGCAGGTTGAGAAGATTGGGTAGTTTGAGATGCTGGACAAGCTTGCACAGATTCACTTCCTTGCACAAATTGAGATCCTTGCACAGTTTGAGAACCGTCATTCCTTTTGGTAAATTTAATCCTCTTTGCAGGAGACTTGAACCTCTTTTTTTTTGCAATTTGAGAAGCTGGGGCAGTTTGAGAAGCTGAGGCAGTTTGAGAAGCTGGGGCAGTTTGAGAAGCTGAGGCAGTTTGAGAAGCTGGGGCAGTTTGAGAAGCTGAGGCAGTTTCAGAAGCTTGGGCAGTTTCAGAAGGTTGGGTTGTTTCAGAACATTGGGCAGTTTGAGAACACTTGCCAGTTTCCAACCTTCTTCTGACCTATACATTCAAACACAAGGCAATTTACATCAACTACATCCCATAACTATTCCTCTAAATATGTATAAAAGGAAAGTCACTTACAGGTTGCTTGGCTCTTGATTGTCTTGTAACCCTTTTGGTTGATGTCGTGTCAATTGTTTTCTTCACCTTTGGTTTAGATGGGACCTAACATAAGAAGAGAATCACTTGTAAATAA
Source organism: Prunus kanzakura (assembly GCA_020521455.1). NCBI lineage: Eukaryota > Viridiplantae > Streptophyta > Magnoliopsida > Rosales > Rosaceae > Prunus > Prunus kanzakura. The sequence continues at coordinate 5,417,750 of BPUM01000784.1, forward strand.
ACCATAAAGATCGAAACAAATAAGTATTGCCAATGGTTTTTGGGAAGAAACAAACCTGACTGCTACTGCCTTCTTTTGCCTTAGGGCAGCTCCTCCTATTATGGCCTCCTTGTCTACAAAGTGAACACTTGGTTTCCAAGTTATACCTTTGCAACTTGGTGGCTGTAGGATTAGATTTGCGTGGTTGTTCACCTGCTGACGGCATCCTCTTCTTCCTTGGTCTCCCAGGTTGTTTGTGATAAAGTGGTGGCATCAAAGGAGGCCTATGACACTTAGGCCACAAGTCTTCACTTGTCATTGGGTGAACCATTGGACTATAAGCTCTCATAAAGGCTTCCTTCTTGTAACAACCATGTACATAAGCAATATGATCCCCATTTAATTGCCCAATGGCAGCACAAGCATGCTTACATGGGATCCCAGTGATATCCCATCTCCTGCATGAACAAATATGCCTTGCCAAATCAACCACAACCTGACTTCCATCATGGTTTTTGACCTCATATAAACTCTCCCCAGCAAGCTTTGGAATGCACCAAGCTGATTCTTTCTTCGTTTTCTCCAAAATGCCAAAAATTCTTGGACCAATGTCATGTTTCCATCTCTCACAAGATGCTCTTCTAGTTGCCATCAACAACATAATATAGTATCGAATCCTCTCTAGCATGGTTAAAATGGGTTTGTCTCTGACTTCTACAAGGGCACCATTAAAAGCCTCACACATATTATTCAAAATGATGTCACACTTGGAATAAGTTTTAAAGTGAGCTCTACACCATTGTGATGGATCTAAGGCCGCCACCCAATCAAATGCAGCTTGGCTCAACTCTCTCATCTTTTTCATCTCAGCATCCCACCATGGGATGGTTGTGCTCCTTGCGATTTTCTCCATTTGCAATTTCAACACCAATCCTCTATGACCAGCAAGCAAAAAATTTGCTTCTAAGTGTTTGAGGCAATGTCTGTGCTCAGCGTTTGGAAATTTATCATGCACTGCTTCAATCAAGCCTTTTTGCTTGTCTGTTATAAAGACATATCCTGTGCTGTTTTCAATTCCAAGGTCCTCTGCCAACAATTGACAAAACCATGACCATGTCTCATAATTCTCCACCTCAGCCACTGCATAAGCAATAGGATACATGCCATTGTTAGGATCCACACCAACAGCAGATAACAATTGTCCAGGGTGATTACCTTTGATATGACAAGCATCAAATCCTATCACTGGCCTACATCCCTGCAAAAACCCTTGTTTAACTGCAGCCAAGCAAATGTAAATCCTATGAAACCTTGGCCTTTCACCCTCCAACTCACATTTGATAATGACTGTGCTACCCACATTTGTCCTCCTTAGTTCAGCAGCATAATCCCATAATAACTCATACTGCTTTTCATAAGTCCCCTCAGTTATGGATGTTGCCTTCTGCCTTGCCCTATATATTTGGGATTTAGAAGCTATCACAGACAAATCTTCTTGTACCTGCTGCTTAAAACTCCCCATATCCCAATTATGCAGTCTAGACAGTTGAGTAGCATATCTCTGAGCTAACCATGTTGAGTTAGCATGAAAGTTGTGGTCAACTGTCCCACAATCATGGACGTCAACCAACTTCTTCACTTGAACCCATTCACTTCCATTCACTGCTGAAGCAAAACAAACCCAGTTACAATTCCCTGCACACACTGCCCTCACCCTATCACGATCATTGCATTTGAATTTAATCATCCTCCTGTTTATAATTGAATAGTTTCTAATTGCTTTCCTAAATAGGTCAGTAGTTGCAAACCTTAAACCCAGCTTAAACACAGGGTTGCGCATGTCTGTTTCCGGCCTAAATTCATGAAATTGAGGCAATTTCCTCTTCCTTTTCTTCTGGTTCCTATCATCCTCGTCATAGGAGCTATTATCCAAGCTCTCAACATCACTTTTAGCTACATCAGTTGACTCCCGATCTTCATCTACAGGGGCATTTGGGTCTTCAACTACTTCAGGGTGGTCTACATAATTTTCAAAGGCTTTATCATCCTTTTTCAACAACTCACATTCATCTTCACTCTGCTCATAAGCACTGTCAACAAAATCAGGGTCATCTTCCTTATCTTCTTCACTGTCTTCACTGTCCTCACTGTCCTCACTGTCCTCATTGTTCAGGGGCCCATCATCATCACTTGAATCCCAGTCTTCAACTGTGCAAGCAGGCCCATGATTCTTAGTAAAAGGCCGCCCCCCTTTATCATTGTTCAGTGGCCCAATATCCTCAGTAACAAGCCCAATATCCTCATTCACTGCAACACCTTCCTCTTCAATGTGTTGTACATAAATGACCACCACTCTCTCATAAGAAAGTGGTACCTTATCACACAAACTTAACAGCTCACCATCTGTGTCTATATCCACTACGTCATCATTTACTACTCCTTTAAGTGATACTTTCCCTATGTGCCCAAGCAGTTTCACTTGCTCCCACATCTCTAACATATTTATATACTCTACAGGACACCAATCCAAATATCCTACAGACCCTCCACTATAACACCACTTGTTCTGTTTGTTTTTCACAATTCTACCACCATGATGCACTTGAAAAGTGACCAACTCTTTGTCCTCTACACACAAACAAAAAACGTGTCTTTAACAACGACAAAATAGTATTCTAAGCCAATTATTAAAAGCAACACAACAAACATGTATACTGCATTCTAAGCCAATTTTCAACACCTACTAATAGAAAACAAAAAGGGGACCACATCAGGAAAGGTATATTGCATTACACCACACTGCCCCGACATAACATAACACAAAAAGCCCTAAACACTATCCATTCGTACATAATGCACATCACAATCAGGTCAACATTTTTTTCCACATCACATGGCAAGATTCCTTTTCAGAAAACAGCCCTTTTCAGAAGAATCACTTACCGTACACAGGTTGCGCGTCTCCTGCTTCTCGCCAAACAGGCATCGTCGTCGTCGAGTCGCGTCGCTTCTTCTTGCCTTCAAGTTTTTGAAACCAACTCACAGCGCTCTCCCTCTCTCGATCGTCTGCTCGCTCGAACCCTAGATCTAAAATCCCCAATCTCAATTTTCCATCTCTCGGCTATTTTGTTTCAGATAGGGTCCACAAATCCACATCAGCAGTTTTAGCTAGATCAGTCGTTAGAGGTGGGGTCCACGGGAACAGGTCACAACCTCAGATTGGTGTGAAAAATCTCAGCTCAGTTGAATTGACCAATATACCCCTGCCACGTCAGCTTTTTAACGGAATTTTGGATGGCGTTGACGGAAAATGGTAAAGTGAAACACGAAACCTTGGTCAAGGGGGCAAAGTGGGTCACTTTAAGTTTGAGGGGGTAAAGTGAGAATTGACCAATGTTCCAGGGGGCACTGTAGCATATAAGCCTTTAATCAATCATGTTATGTTTCGTGCGATAACTTTTTCACAATTATTCTAAGTGTCCGAATGAGAAGCAGAATCTGATTGATTGAAAGTTCTAAGTGTGATAACTTATACCCATGATATGCAAGTTCTTTTTCTTGCAGGAACACCTAGACTAGAACATATCTACATTGAACATGAGACAAAAATCAAAATTATATTTGCTTGTTTGTTAGAGGAGTTATGGAAGCGAAAATGTGCACGTACGGTGGATGTAATATTGCTTTGCATGACCAATAAAGCAACAAAGGATGACAACCGCACAGATTGTGCAATGTTAGATCCTTGATGCAATTGAGTGGAGTATGCCTCATGTTTCTCCCTATCTAGGCAACAAGTATTCTTCTCATGCTCTCCTCTTTAATTATCTTCTCTTATTGGGTTTTTTTTAAAATAAATATATGCATCTTAATTTTAATTTTAATTTGAAATTGAGTATTCTAGAGTTTAGTTATGAATAAATTATAATTTGGGGATTTTGTTGAAATTAATTCGGACTCTGATTTTAGGAATTTTATTGTGATGTTTGATTTGGTTTTGGTATGTTAATTTTAATTAAATGCATTGATCCTATTATGAGAATTTGTTTTATTTTTTGTTGGGATGTTTGATTAAATAAGTTATCTTTTATTATGTCGGATCACAATCGGAACCCTAAGAAAATAAAGATTTTTATTTTTATTTTTATTTTTTTGTGGGTCTGAATTTGTTCTCTTTTTTAAAGAAGAATAATGATGGGTCATCATCTAGTACAATGCCTCCCATTTGTGATGATCAAAATCTTCTCGACTCTCCCATTGCCGAGCTTCAAGTTGAAAGAGTTGAGACCCAAAGAGTTTATATCGGTTAAGATTTTTTTGGTTAAACTTTTATTTATATATAGAGAGATGCATATTTGAGGGTAAGGATCATTACTGCCTAGGTGCATCTTTTTTTTTTTTTTTGAATGAAATTCACTCGTACAGTTGAGTTTTTAAGATAATCTTCGCCTACTTAACTTTTAAATCCTGAATCCGCCACTGCTTCTTAGGACCTATAAAGCATTGTCAGTTGCATAGATTGTGAACTGTTGGATCCTTGATGCAATTGGATGGAAAATATTAAATGTGTGAGCAACCATCTTTAGCATCACCCTTATTAGAGATTGTGAACTATTGGATATTTGATGCAATCGGATGTAATATGTCTCATTTTATCTGGTGTGAATGTATGCAGGAGTTTGAAATAAAAAAGAATCCAAGTAATTACAAGGCCTACAATTTGGTTATTTGGTCTATATCCTTCTAACATTCCGATCTTTTATTAAAAAAATAAAAAAATGAATACTTACAAAAAGAAAAGCAACCCTAATATGGAGAGTTCGCTTCATACATGGTTTGCACTTGTAAATGGAAAGGACTCAGAGTTTGCTAGCAGCAGGTGAACGAAACAATGAATGTCGACCTTCGGCTACAATCTCCCCAGTTGCTTTGTTTCTCATCAGGACTGATGTTCCAGAATAACCGCCTTTTTGTCCTAACCTTTTTGAGGTGATCTCTAACTCATCCTGAAATTTGACAATGTTATAGCCAGAAATGTCCAAATGCTAATCATATTCCACCAGCACACACGAGGAGTAAGGCAAATCCCGCCACTAGACAAAATAATGTGCAGCGGAATGATTTTGACAAACGACTCTCGACAAGGGACACCAATAGATATCAAACTCATGTTAACGAGATTTGAACTTGAGACCTCCAAGTTGAGAGAAATGCCATGGACCAAGAAATTTGGCAATCATTATAATAACCAAATTCTTCAAATCGAAACACGTAAGGAAATATTTCTAATCCATTGAACCCGTATTTCAAGGGAATTTTGAGCACGAAAGTATGTTAGATTGAACATATAAGGTATGGCCAATTCAGATGTCGCTAAAAACCACATGAATGTGAAAAAGAAATGGAGAAAATATATTACTAAGAGTGGAAAGCTTGCTTACATCAATCTTCGCCTTTGACACATAGGAGATGGACATGTCCACTGAAACGTTCATGGGGAGACCCTTAACATAAATAAGAGAAGCACCAGCTACATCAACAAGGTTTGCAATTGCACCATTAGACAGATTTCCATCTTTATCCTGCCAACAAAAGCAACACAAGTCCAAAATTGGGCACAACTCATGTTTTCAATGAACATCACCAGTACTAATTATATTTGGATAATGGATTTGAAACTAAGGATTTGGATATGCATTGTATTACAAATTGCTCCATGAGATTTCAGAACCATAATCAAACTTACACGTAAATTTGACAATTGAAGATAAAGTAAGGTGGTGTTCAAATACTCAAGAAAAAAAGAAACGTAGAGGGTGTATTCAATTGGGATTTTAAAAGACTATTTTGGGATAAATAAGTCTTTGTGGTATTCAATTAAGACTTTTAAATAATCTAAAAAGTCTTGTGGTATTCCATTAAGACTATTAGGATTTTTTTAAGAGGGTTACCAAATCTGGTGGTATTCAATCAAGACTTTAAACAAGTAACCAAAAGTCTTATGGTATTCAAAAACTTGCTAATTTTGAAGGATTTTTTTAAAATGCGGAATGTGTGAGATTTTTTAGTGAGAGATATAAATACCAAACCCTATCTCAAATCCCACCTTAACCCATCAGATTTTCACGTGGGACTTTTTTTATTCATTCCTTCCTCACCTTGACCTCCACCAAGCAGTTGTGCACTGGCCAGACGACCAAACCATCAATACCTAGAGCTACTTGTTGTTGGGTGTAAGCAACGACCTTCCTTCCATTCCCCATCTCCCTCTCTGTTGCATAATAAAATCTTGTGAATTCTCCATCCGCTTCAACCCCCCAATTCACCAATAAAAATCTCAACTTTGTTCTTTGATTTTTCTGTGGTGGGGCAGTGACGGTGGGCTGACGAGAGAGAAGACATGGAGGGGCACATAGAGAGTTTTTCTGTTTTTTTTCCTCTGATTCTAATTCACCAATAAAAATCTCAACCTTGTTCGGTGACATATTTGATTCTAGCTCTGTTGCCAATGTGTATATTGGAAGATCTTTGGTAAGTTTTATGGTACATCCAGTGAATTACAGACTGCCTATAGGGTATTTGATGAAATGCCTGTGAGAAATGTGGTGTCGTGGACATCCATTATTTCAGGGTTTGCACAAGAGTGGCAGGTTGATGTGTGTGTGCAGCTTTTCAGTGAGATAAGGCATTCTTCAAAACCCAATGATTTTACGTATGCAAGTATTCTGAGTGCTTGCACAGGCAATGGAGCTCTTGGGCATGGCAGAAGTGCTCTTTGCCAGCAATTAGTGATAGGGTTGTCATTTGAATAAACAAGTCACTACCCACAGTCACAAACTAAGCCATAAAAGTTGAAGTCAACTAAAGAAATCTTTTAGAGCACTTTAAAAGTATTGCTCAGTTGTTTCATAATCAAGAATGCCCTTCATAAATTTAAGCAAATTGGACCCTGAAAAGTCACCAGAGACAAAACCTACTTAATGAAAGAACTACAACTAGGTAATGTATCTTGGAAGGCAAAGATAATGTATCTTGGGGATGTCAAAGATGCGCTTTACATATTCAAAAATTTGGATGGCAAAGATAATGTATCTTGGAACTCCATGATTGCAAGGTATATATGCCCAGTTCGGAAGTTGATGAAATAATATTATTTCTTATTTTTGTATTGAGAAAGACATACAAACTATGAAATAATATTAGCTTTTAATTTTTACGGGTCTATTTCTTCTAAATAAATCTTATGTCGAACCCAGAAAAAATCCATGTGGTCTTTTCAAATCTTATCAATCCTATTATAGAAATCTTTAAAATTCTTAAGTAAAAAATCTTTATTATATAAATCCATAAATAAAATCCTATAAGTCATTATATTCTAGTTAAATTCACTAGACTTTTTTATCCCTAAATAGTCTTTTAAAATCTCAATTGAATACACCCCCGTAGTGTTCTTTCAAATCCACTTCCTAAATCATTTAAGCATAGAATTTTCTTTGGAACCCACAAATTAAAAAATAAACAAATTCTGTTTTCAGGCCTTGTTTTAACATTTGTTGCAAACCATTCAAACTTCTAGTTCTAACTAAAAATACCCAAAATGAGACCGACCTAATATGTAGTTGAATGTACCTATTCACAGTCCACCAATGTAAATAAAACATTCAAATTTTTGAAAAACTTTCGAGGTGTTATAATATGGGTGGATGACAAGTTTATGTTTTCGAGTATTAGTAAATGATACACAAGTGGATTAGTAACACTGCACGGACGTGTTGGAATACACCAAAAAATTTCTCCAAAGCATGTTAAGGTGATCAAGGGGACACATTATCAAGTATCAACTATCCAACACAAAAGTTTAAGTTTTCTGATTTGGAAGTTAATTAAAGAACCTATTTTGAAATTTTTTTAATGCTTTTGAAAACAATCCAAATTATAAGGGAAAAAAATCCATGCTAATTCCAATAATTGTATTAGAAAAACTTAATTAGTACCAATTAATTACCAAACGAGTGAGGGGTTAGAAGACTCACGGTGAGGCGAGGAGGGACCTTGAAAGAACAGACGGCGAATCCGGGTTCGACTCGGTCAACTCGGATGCCTGTCGTAGCAAACAGATCGTACAAACTCGGCTCTTTTCCGACTCGGATTTCTGGAACGACGACTCGCGACACGGCCTCTGACTCCTCCGGTGTCAGCTCTAAACACTTCTTCGCGTCCTCCATATTGGATTTTCGCTCATCTTTTTCTTCATACAGAATTTTTCCACATCCACAAGGACTTGCACCTAATTTACCAAAAATAGAAATTAGAAGTAGAGAATTTACCAAAAATAGAAAGGAGTAGAGGACTGTACGCGTTGAACACCGGAGGTTTACTTAATTGGTGAGGAAGGGATCTTTGAACAAAAAATATTGTGAGGAAGGAAAAGAAATTAACTTCGAACTTGACATCATTGGTTTCGAAATAAGGCCATTTTTCATTAGACTAGACCCTGTTAACTACGTTGGAGATGCATTAGATCCTTTCTTAGGAAAAAACTTCCCTGCATCGGGAATGTCCCTTTTGGAGAGTCTTGATTGTATTTCCTTTAAATCATATGGCCAAGCCGTATAAGCCCTTCAAAACTCCCTTTATAGTTGATGAGTTTTAATTTATTTATTTATATAGTTTGATTGTTCAAGTGTTTCTAGCTAACATTAACAGTTGTTAGGGGATACTTTTTGACACTCCTCCCCTCCCCTGAAGCTGTAATTATAGAGTCTTGTAATGTCATTTACATAATTGCTTGGAAAGATCCAAGTGATGAAGCCATATACATACCCCACTTTCTACTTTGAAAATAACAAAAAGAAAGAAAGAAGAGATCTCCAGTATACTCTACCTCATTTCAAATCCCACTTTGATCCCTTACCTAACATAATGAGTTTGAGTCAGATACTGAGACTAATAGCTAAATGAAACTGGAAATTAGAAAGGAGAATCAAGGAGAAATTAGGCGGCAGTTAATTACAACCGAGGAAGGAGAATTTAGGATAAATAAAAACCCATGTTACTGAAATCTAAAATGAAAAAGAAAGTCTGTCTTTGAAGAAAAATGCAGGACCAGGAACCACAGTGAAAATTGGGGTTAAGTTTTTTTGTGTATGAATCAGCAAAAACATGAAGTAAAAGCAGTCCCACTGAATTCGATTTCGAGGACAGAAACTGCACCATGTATGTTAGTCCATAACATTATACCCGAATAACTTTATTGCCAAGATTCTCAATCTTTATTCAATATGAAAAACAATTAATTACAAGAAGAAAGTATCATTCAACCTATGCCTCAAGGAGTTCCCTCCATATATAGTTCACATATATGTACAAAGTACTGCATGCTAAAGTGAAGGACTCATAGTTTGCTAGCATGTCTACCAAACAATGAATGTCGACCTTCAGCAATAACCTCCCCAGTTACCTTGTTTCTCATAAGCACTATCGTTCCCGAATAACCCCCTCTTTGTCCTAACACCCTTGAGGTGATCTCTAATTCATCCTGCAATTTGACACCAGAAGAGAACATACATTATAGCCAGAAACATCGAAATGCAAATCGGATACTGCACACACATATGACAAGTACGGTAAAGTAAATAGAAACCAGTAAAGTAACTTGGTCATCATTGTAGAAGCCAAATTTTGCAATTAAAACCAGGAAAGAAAATATTTCTGGCGAATAGAAACCAGTGGCAAAGTTGGGGTTATATACAAGACAAGTTCCTTTAAGATTTTTGGGCACATAACTTCAAGCATTGGCAACAATGGTGACATTCAAGAAAGTCTGTTAAATTGAACATAAGCACGATTGAAATCGTGTACCACACACATACGACGAGTGAGGTAAAAACCACCAATGGAAGCACAAAATAGTAGCAAAACTCCATTCAAGAAAGTCCAACAAATTAGACACATACATGGATGCATGCCCAATTGAAAGGCAGCTATGTAAAGCACACATGTCAACGAGAAATGGGATAGTTGAGTGTCAAGGTTGCTTACATGAAGCTTCGCAGTTGACATATAAGAGATGCACATATCCACTGAAACATTCATAGGGAGGCCCTCAACATGAACAACGGCACCACCCACTTCATCAACAAGGTTTGCAATTGCACCATTAGCCAACCTTCCACTTCTATCCTGCAAAAATAAACACACGAATCACTCAACCACATAAAAAATAGTTCAATTGTAGCCAAAATTACTCAAATTTGTAAGTTAAAGAACCTATTTTGATACTCTTAATAATGAAATTATGAAGAAACAAATTTTAATTTCGATATCATTATGGAAAATTTTGCTTGTAACCAAACGAATGAGGGGGTTTAGATGACTTACGCTGAGGTGGGGAGGGACTTTGAAAGTACAGACGACGAGTCCCGGTTCGACTCGGTCGACTCGGATGCCTCTGAGAGCGAAATACTCGTAGAAGCTCGGACCGGAGCCGGCTCGGTGAGGTGGAACGGTGAGCCTGGACACGGCCTCTGATTCGTCGTCGGTCAGCTCCAGAGACCTCTTCGCCTTCTCCATACTGGGTTTTCCTCCTCCTCCTTCATTCTGATCTATTTCAAGGGATGAGTTTGAGGGAAGTGGCTAAACCCGTTGAAATCAAAATAGCGGGGTCGGGCCGATTTTAGTAATACTGGGCCGATTTGTCGGCCCACTTACGCTTAACATATGCAAACAGAAAATTTTCTGGAGTGATGATAACACAACGTGTCATGTTAATGTGAAGTTAAAAGTCTATTCATATAATACTTTGACAATTTGCAATATCTAAACCTTAAACTTGAAACCCTAAACAGTGAACTTTCCACTTATTTTAAATATATAAAAAGTAGAATTACATTATTTGAATCGCATAGCTATTGCATTCAAAAATGTCGTTTATATTACATCATCTCATGTTTACTTATAAGGAATGGATTAGGATGGTTATTGAAATTATTCATATTCCATACATTCTATGTGTTTATTAAAATATGAATATTAGAATTATTTTGATTCCTCCTAATCTTCGTGTAAAATCAAAAGGTACATAAATTCTACATTACAATACGTAATCGAATACTTTAAAAATTAGGAATTAGATTGATTAGAGGAAGGCGTTAATATGTTCATAGCTTCCTCGATTCTTCACTTTTTGTAAACATGTCATTACTTTTAGAAATACCATTAGCCCGAAGCCTCTAGTAACTTCTTTTTTAAAGGTGAAAGGTGAAGACAAACATTGAGCAAGTATTTGAAGAATGAATATACCAGTAAATCAAAGATTCTTGGGCTCTTATTTCCCAGATCGGTTTTTGTATTTTAAAGCACATTGTTTGGGAATGCTACATTATTGCGTATTTCTATGCCAATGGTGGTGTCCCTAGTGGAGTTGACCTGAAACTTGTGTGCACGTCCACAAGGAAGAGGTTGGATTTTGCATTTGGGGCCTATTATAGTCTTTTTGCAAAGAAACCAAAATCCAAGAAAGTGTGCAGTGCACTGATGTCGTGGGCTTACTGTGGCCCTAAAAATTGTTGCTTTCCTTCATCTTCACACTCTTATCTTTGCTTGCTCTTCTTCTGCTCCAAGCAATGCCCAAAGATTCAATAGCAAGTTTCATTTGAGAAGATAATCATGAACAAGTCGATGGTTTAACTTCCTATCAAAATCACTTACCAATAACCATGAACAAACTGATGTGTCTATAAACAAAGAATTATTAAGACAATTTTAGAGCGTACAATGGATTTTCCCGGGTAAGGAATCATTTCTCATTACTTCTTGCAAATCACGGCAGTGCAATTCATATAAAAGTAATCTTTTGTTATTGTTAAAACACAAAAATAACTCATTAAAATTATGTACAGTGTACACATATCAATATTGATTTTGTGGGCAAGCTTCCATGTTAGAAGCCAAGTATTTTTCATTTTACAATAAATAGAGTCCATTTTTTTATGTAAATTTTTTTGTAAGAGTTTTATTAAATAACATTTTTATTATATTTGAGCTGCAAAAAATGCCATAATTACTTTGCATAGGATTCTTTTTTTTGTTGTCCTTGAAAGAAATATAGATCCTGCTGCACTGCATCTCCATGTCAAATGTTTAGAAAATAGAAATTCATGGATGCAACAAAACAACCATAAAATCCCAAAAAGGGGGTTTATCTGGGGTTTCCATTTTTATCATTTTCCCATTCCGACCACAACTTCACCCGCTCTCTCTCTCTCTCTCTCTCTCTCTCTCTCTCTCTCTCTCTGTGAGTCCCCACTTTCTTCTTCTTCTACCATGCACCCACTGTCACTCTCACTCTCACTGTCCACCACCACCCCACATCTGCAACCCTAAAAAAGCCATGGCCCTACACCGCCAAACCCACCGCCTCTCCACCTGTCACCGCCACCCTACCAAACCCATCACCGGCTTCTGCGCCCCCTGCCTCAGTGAACGCCTCGCCGGCCTCGACTCCGCTGCCGCTGCCGCTCACCCCCAATCACCGACCGCTCACCCCCATTCCGGGTCCGAGCTCCGGCGCAGCAAGTCATGCTCCGGCCAGAGACCTGAGTCTTCGTCGGCCAACGCCCCCGACCCGACCAGGCGCAAGTCCTGCGACGTTCGGGCTCGGAACACTCTGTCGGAGCTCTTCAACATCGACGACGACCGCAAAGGCCTGCCCAGAAAGTTTGAGGTCGAACTGAGAGGAGAAGAGGAGAGAGACGATAGTGGAGACGAAGCTAGGGTTTTGGATTCGGATGCGGAGTTCAAGACGATGAAGGAGCTGATAGATCTCGAGTGGGAGAGGAAGAAGGGTGCGGGTCGGGATTTGAAGGATATCGCAGGGACATTTTGGGGAACGGCGTCGGTTTTGGGCAAGAAGGTGAGGCAATGGCGGCGGAAGCAGAAGACGAAGAAGGCGGAGAACGAGGGTTTCGTGTGCCAGAAGCGGAGGGAAACCCAGTCGGAGGTTGGAGAGTACGCATTGGGGAGAAGATCGTGCGATACGGATCCGGATCCGGGTCGAATGTCGCTTGACGAGCCTCGGGCTTCGTGGGACGGATATTTGGGTCCGAGAGCCCACCACCCGAGGCTGACGCCGATGGTTTCGGTTGTGGAAGAGAGCTTGGAGAGGAGCCCAGGTGGGTCAGCTCAAACCAAAGACTATTACTGTTCGCAGCGGCGGCGGAGCTTCGATCGATCGGCGGCGGAGGTTGATGAGTTGAAGTTGGTAACAAATGCCAGAGTGTCCCCTGCGAGTACAGAGTTGTTCTATGGCGCCAAGTTGCTAATTACAGAGAAGGAACTGATGGGTTCGGGTTCGAAGTTGAAATCTGTTGAAGATGAGTGTGAGGAGGAGGAGGGTGGTGTTGGGGTTGGCGTTGAAGCTGTTTGTAAAAATGCTGCTGTGGAGTCAAACAATGGGGTTGATCATCAAAAGCCGAATAGGCGGCACAAGAAGTGGAGTTTTTGGGGTTTGATGCAGAGGAGAAGTGAAAAGAAATGTCTGGATGAAGACAATGCGGATTCTTGGCAAAAGCTGAGGAGGGTTGCCAATGGAGAAGCCAACAGTGGGTCTGTGAGCCAGAAGCTGATTCGGAGTTACAGCGTTAGCTGTAGGAACTCATGCAAAATGGTTGATTTGTTCAGCAATGTGAATGGCGTTGGTGTCGAGAGCAAAAGCAATGGTTTGAAGACTCTGCAGAGGAACAAGAGTGCTCGGTATTCGCCGAGCAATCTTGATCATGGATTGTTGAGGTTTTACTTGACGCCATTGAGGAGCTACAGGAGGAGTGAATCAGGAAAGAGTAGGCCAAGCAGCAACAACTTACAGTCTGTGCCCAAGAATGTCTTGTAAAGGTGCTTCATCGCATTCGCATCTTCTTCCATGGATGTCTTGTTATGTTGTAAAGCCATATATAAATGCATTTTCTTCTTGTATGAGTATGAGGGCATACCCTCTCCCTAACACGTTTCTCCTAACAATGCCAAATTGCCAATAAAGGCAATAATCAAAACCACAACTGTTTCCCTTTGACAATCTTTTTAAGTAGCTGCTTATGATATTTGAGGAGCCTTGTAATAATACAATTTAGTCTTTTTTTCTTCGAAATCGTTTGTTTCTCACTTCATTTTGTAGCTGTGTTGAATGTTTATTTTGTAGATCAAGTGTGTCTTTGTTTCGAGCATTTCTTTGTGAAGCGCTTTTGCTTGGAAGCAGTTTTGTTTGAAAGAAGCGTATCAATGTTGCATGGAAAAACCCAAGTCACTTTTTGAGGAAGCACACAAAGTGCTTTTATCCAACATAGTATGCTTTTCTATTCCAACCAACAAAGTCTAAGATTGCCCTCTTTTCAACAAAGGCAATGTAGGAACTGGGAACTAAGATAGATACTAATACTTTTGATAATTGTATTTTTAAAGTAAAAATATGAAACGAAAGGAACAAGCTTTTGCACACAAACACATGAACTCTTCGCATAACCATACAATTTGCACTCAAGACTCACTCAGCGTCACCTACGTAGCCCTTCTCTTGAAGCTCCTGAATGACCTCATTCTTCATCCTCAACCACAGCTTCTGAGCTTCCTGATCCAGCTTCTTATTCTGCAACTCCTTCTGATAATTAAACGCATCTTTGTCCGTCTCAACGAACCCTTTCGGGCCAATTGTCGTGCCGATCATCCCCCCCTTGGCAACAAACTCTTCCATGGCTTCTTCGTCGCCTGGGTAGGGGAACTGTCGACGCTCGTACAGGTGCGCCAGCTCTCTCTCTTCCTTGGGCTTAGGCTTCAGCGTCCACCAGCCGAGTGGTGATTTCTCGTTGTAGTACCACGCTACGCCGAAAAGAGTGTATGTGCATAGCAAAGCCTTGCCTATTTGTTTCCAGAAGTAGTAGTCTTCCTTGCCCAGTCCTATCTTCTTCAAGTACTTCTGGGCGTTCAACGATTTGGCCAATTGGTACCCTGAAATGTAAATAATAAATAAGAAAAGCTTAAGGTTTTTCATTGAAGCATTTCATCAAACAGTTGGAGAGTTGTAGCAAAAACCAAAAACAGAAGCACAAAGCGCGAAAACTATTGTCTTTGATTTGCTATTTGCTCTGTCGTAGCACATAATTACCTGCTTTGGCATCCTGATAGCGTTTGCGAATCATTTGCGATCAGAGAGTGGTGAGGACAATCGATCTCTTTTCTCTAATCGTCTTCTGAATCAAAACTAATATCTTGGCAGTTCCACGTGCTAGAAGATGAAGGGCCTCAAATGGCTAGGGCAAGAGACACTTGGGCTAGGCTTCAGTGCTTACTTCTAACAACTGAGCTTGGGTTTATATTTTCAGACCCACCAAGAAAGAAACCCATATAAGAAAAAGAGATGAAATTAACTGGGTTCAGAGACAGCGTTTTAATCCATTTACATAAAAGAAATTCCAATTATTTAAGCTTCTTTTATTGGGTTGAGTTCCACCAAATGTTTGGGGATAATGCTTATTTTATTCAAGGGTTAATTTCAATTTAATACACTCAACTCTTACCTTTAAGGCACGTTTGCCTCTTTGCTCTCTCAATTTTAACAATTACATACATTAAGCTTTTCAATTTTGTACAATATGATTCCGGCATTCACTTCATCGTCAAAATTTCGGTTAATTACTTATGTGACAAGCCTGGGTCCCATCTATTCACTTCTTTTAATGTCAGTTGAAGGGTATTTTGTTAAAAAATGGTTTGTTATTAATGCTTGTAATGTGTTCTTTATGGGTTGGAAGACACCAATTACCTGAAAATACTATTCAACTGACATTGAAATAAGCGAATAGGTGAGACCCATGCTTGCCATGCAAGCAATTAACCAAAATTTTGATGTCGAAGTTGACGTCGGAACCATATTGAAAAAAATTGAAAAACTTAGGGTATGTAATTGTTAAAATTGAGAGTACAGGCACAAACGTGCCTTAAGGAGTACTAAATCGAAATTAACCGTTTATTGATATTTTTTTAAAATTATAAATTCAAGAGGAACTTTTTTTTTTTTTTTTTTTTGCAGATGGATGTCAGTTTATAGTTTGGTAATATGGAAAGAAAATAACTGACAGGACTTAAACAAGTATTTAGTACCAGTTTGTACAAGGAAATAAATGGGAAGCAAAGACAAAGATGGAACTTGTGGTTCACTTGTTTCTTAATCATTCTTGCTTAATTGACAATTTCACACCACCATATGAGACTCACTCATTATTGTAGTCTCTTAGCAGAATGGCATACACAAGCACAATGCTCCTAAAACGGATTATACATACAAGCGTTTCAACAACCAAAGTAAAAAAAGCTAAAAAAAACACCAGAGTAAGTGCAGAAAATAACTTCTTATGTGGTATTGCTCCCTTTAGCGATCAACGCAGAGTTCCGACAGTCTTTTTATACGTGTACCACTTGGATATCAAGAGATATGCTCCTAGGTTCAGAACACTCAGCACTGCCAATAACCAGAAGAAATAATCAAGGTGTCCATAATTCAAATTGTCCGGTATCCATCCAGGATTCTTGTTCTTCGTAGTTGTGTGGGTGACAATGGTCACAAGAATAGAGTTGAAGTAGTTTCCTAGTGCAACAGTGGAGAGTGAGAGGGCAGAACACAAGCTCCTCATGGCATCAGGCGCCTGATCATAGAAAAACTCCAACTGTCCTATGAATGTGAAAACTTCTGCAGCTCCTATGAGGAAATACTGAGGTACTTGCCAAAAAACTGACATGGGCATGTGCTCATAATCATAATAGTTATGCTCTCGAACACTTCGGAGTCTGATGAGTTCCAAAACTGCAGCACATATCATGGAAAATATGGAGATGAAGAGGCCAATCCCCATCCTCTGGAGTGTGGTTAGGCCATTCTTGTGACCAGTGTATTTTCTAGCTACTGGGACAAGGACTCGGTCATATATTGGGACCCAGAAAATGACACTAAGGGTGTCGAAGATGGAAAGAGATGCTGCTGGGATTTCGAAGCTAGAGTGGCCCACACGAATATCCATAAGGGTGCCTTGCAACACAAAAAAGTTGCTCATCTGATTGTAGACAGCAGCAAAGATGATACCAGTTGCCCATATGGGAAGCAGCCTTATGATTGATTTTAGCTCCTCCACTTGAGTAACTGTACTAAGTCTCCATGGGTCTTTTGAGGCCTTTATATGGTCGGATTGTACCTCCACTGCTGCTTTGTCAAAGAACCTGGACAGTAAAATTACAGGTCAACAGAACAGCAACAACAATGCAAGTAAAACTACTCAATCATTATTGCAATTATTGCAAGAGAATCAAAACCAATGTGTATAAAAGAATTCTCAATCTTATAGTTTGATTACTCAACTCAACTAGGCCTTAATCTGAATTGGGACTGCTTACATGGATCCTATATATGCAAAACTATTTAGTATCTGCCACATGAATTTGCTTTGCCATCCAATCTTATCCTATGAAAATCAACTTTTATAAATAATCCAAGCTTTTTTCAGTTTAGATCAGAAACTAACCTAAATTCATTTGTGTGATCAAGTTTGCGGCTTCCTTGGATGGACGAAGACTCTGCATCTGCAGTCTCATACAAAAGGGACTTGTCTTCGGGAACTTTCACCTTGTATTTTCTCACAGATGCCACCAGCACCTGAATTATGCGTGTCAGAGGGCTACCTCCAGGCTTCTGATTCCTGTATAACTGAGTACCCGAAAAGAAACTCACTACAGCAATTGCCATGGCAACGGCTGGAACACCGAAACCCCATCCCCAACCCACATTTTGTTGTATCCACACCAGCACAGAGCTGGCAATCATAGCACCAACATTAATGGAAAAATAGAACCAATTGAAGAAAGAACCCTTGTGTTTCTTTTCAACCTCATCATCATCATCAAACTGGTCTGCTCCATAGGACGAGACACAAGGCTTAATCCCACCAGTCCCCAGTGCTATTAGGTAAAGTGCTATGAAAGTTGCTGCAGTTTGGCCACCATTTGCATGGCAATTGTCTTTTCCTGAACAGGTTGGTTTCAGTCCCGGGACCGATGCAGACATTGTCAAAAGTGTCATCCCCTATGCAAATCATTACAGAATCAGTAAGTTTCTATTGAGGGAGTAGATTAAACCCAGCAAGAAACAAACTTCAACAACCAAGGTCATATTTTCGTAAACATTAAAGCACTGGATATGATTCTAAGCTTGTATTAAGCTAATAGGGAATCAATTAGGATAAGCAAAATAAAAGATACCCAGAATAAAATGCCATCCATGGGGTGTTCAAGTTAATCATTTTGCTTCATCAAGTTGACCTCAGCTGCTTATGTATATATAAATATGAAGGTAAACTAACTTACAATGACATAGATGATTGAGAAGGAGGCAATAGTCTTGTATCTTCCCAAATAGGCATCAGCCAGAAAAGCTCCAAGTAAGGGGGTGAGGTAGCATGTTCCACCCCAATTTGAGTTATTTTTGGCAGCAGCAGCACTGGTTTGGTTTAGTTGAGTCTTGAAATAAATCACCAGATTAGAGCTCATCCCATAGTAAGCCAATCTTTCACAGCATTCATTCCCTATTCACAAATTAAACCCAAAAAAAAACATAGATAATTAGTATCTTACAATAATTTACAGGACCAAATTCCAAGAGTTGCTGCTGTACCTAGAATAAAAGGGCAGGCTTTCCAGGTTCCTGTGGCATTTCTCTTAGCTGGGTTTCCACGAAAATCCACAGTCCCATCTTTGGTGTATACATCTTCTGCTGCTGCTGCTTTAGTGGGCACATCATCTTCTGCCATGGCTTTTAGACTTTATGTGCTCTTTGCCCTTTTGGGGATATACCCAAAATTCAATCAAACAGTAGAGACTCTAGAATCAGCTAGAAACCCAGCAACCGCATTAAACAAAGAGAGTTATACCTCTGCATCATCAAATTTGTTTCAAAAGAGAGAGAGTGCATTGAAATTCAAATTCAAATTCATACCAGAGGCCCAGAGGCATGCACAGGCTGAGGCGCAAGAGTGGCAGAAGTTGCAGCTTCAGACGGATATTGAAAATGTAAACTTTATTATTACTGGGGCAAGAAAAATCTAAAGCAGAATGCTTTGTGATGGTCCAGAGGCCAATAGAGAAAATAAAACTTGCAATTGCCAGTTTGCTTTTACTTCAATTATAGTGTCTCACAGGCTGAGCATAGTCTTCTGTGTGGGCCCTACAATACTGTATGCCTCCAGTATGTGGCCAAGAATGTGTAAAATATTACATTTGAACAGATTCCGTCAAGTTGTGTTGACACGCAATCGGCATGGGGTGGATATTCCAAGTTTTCGACAGCCGTTTGAGAATACAGTGTGTGAATATATCGCATCCAGTTGTCACTAGTCTATTCATTTTTCTTTTATTAATATTGTAAGGGATTTGAGTGGCGAATACCTTCTTTTTTATCGATCAAGAAAAATAAACGGATACAAAAAGTCAAAAGTATGTTCAAATATCTACATGCTGCTGGGAAAAGCAACTTGTTTTTTTGTGATCCCAGGAAAGTGTGAATCATTTACAAATAATCATGGGTTGTAAATAATAAGATTAGGCAATCTAAAAAGTCTGCCTTCTGTTCTTCATCAAGTTCTTCATCATGTTCTTCATGGTTATATGAGACAGCTTTAATATTTAATTTATAATATAATTTATGTTTCTGCACAAGAAACTTAGCGTATCAAACTATGCTAGTATCAACCTGTCAATTCATATGGTCTACTCCGTAACGTTGAGCTTTCAAACTAAAAATATATTCTGATAATAAAAATAAAATACGTATCAGATTTCCAAGTCAAGTGTGAACCAAAAAAATAGCCGACTCTTGTGCGTTGAAATCTAGTCGGAAGTGACAAACACAAAAGGGCGGAGAGGCTGATAGTGTTGTTCAATTGCACAAAGGATTTTGGAAGGGCCAGCTTGTCCCATTTCCACCTTTCTGTTTCAGCATAGCTTGCGTACTCCGATATTAGCCTAACTCAAAAACCAACGGCTCCATTCAAGCGGCCAAAATAGATTACGCCAGTTGATCAAAGCAATGTGCTCGCTCTTTTACACCTGGACAAGAATAAACATAATCTCTCACAGCTATTGGTTCGAATTGTACCCGTGGGTTTACGTTGTAATTTTGTTGTGTATCAGTCCTTATTTTCTTCTTACCCAAATAATTATTTTTTTGCTCGAAGCTATAATTGGTGTATTAATCTTACGCAATCCTATTTGCATTAAAATCTAATCTAATGACAATCGTTTGACCGGTTCTCAAGGACATTAAGTCTGCCATCTTCCCCCTAATAAAAGTAAAAAATTTGTGCATCACTAAAAGTTGTCAATATACTCATCCTTCATAAATTACAGAACAAAAATGAACCCCTCCTATTACATGCCACTTCTTCCCTACCCTCTTGCGCATTCATAACCCTTTTACAATTTTTCTTTTTCTTCTTCTTTTTTTTTTTGGGGGGGACAACATTGGGTAGGTGTGGTGGCAGCTACCCCCTCAATTACAGCCGTACATCAGCCAATGGAAGGTCAAGCAACCAAGCCTGCACGGCGAGTAATGGTGGTGGCAGATCCGACCCGAGAGTCAGCTAGCGCGCTTCAGTATGCGCTCGCTCATGTAGTGCTCGAACACGATGAGTTGATCCTCTTCTTCGTCGAGAACCAAAACACGTGGCGAAACACATTCATGACGCTGCTCAAAATACCTGGCCTTGCCTCCTTGGCCGTAGCCGCCATGTCCTTGGAAGGGATCAACGCAGAGGAGGGCGTGGATTTTCTTGAAGAAATGAAGAATGCATGCAAGCGTGCGAAGCCAAAGCTGAGTGTGCGTGCGGAGAGGATGGGAATGGAAGATGGCAAGGACAAAGCCAACACTATCCTGCATCAAAGCGATGCTCTTGGGATTGACATCATAGTTATAGGGCAACGGCGGAAAATTTCTAAGGAAATCCTAGGGTGAGTTTTCTTGTACATGTTATGTGTTCTAGTTGTTACAATATCTTATCATCCAAATTACGTAATAACTGAATTCTCACATATCACATAATGCGATTCACTAATATACCCTAAACATGTCTTTTGTCTACTCCTAAGAAATTAAAGTGCCATCAAACTTTATTAAATTTTTTGTATTGGGTCAAATTAACAGTGCTGTTGAGATGTAGCATATGTGAAGACAGATTCAGCTAGCTATATTATTTGCTAATTAATTCTTTGGTTTGCTCCTATTAAACCAGAACATATACGTGGCCTGGAGCCGGGCGAGGGGTGACTAACAAAGCCATAGACACAGCAGATTATTTGATTGAAAATAGCAAGTGTGATTGTGTTGCTGTACAGAAAAAGGGCCAGGATGGAGGCTACCTTCTCAACTCAAGAACCCACAAAAACTTCTGGCTTCTGGCTTAACCAAAACTCAGCAGATTATGCTTCATCGATCTCTCATTTGTCTTTAATTTCTCTTGGTCAAGGAGCCAACCATATGTACATAAAAGGAAATTGTACATATTTGGCAAAATTTCTGGCTCCTTAAAAACCATTCATTTGACAAATGCAAAGTCCCCCTCTTTGTTAATGTGAAGCACACACCCTTTGGTCCTTGGACAAATCAGGGGCGCACCAGAAAGCTGTAGAGCCTCAGTTTAGGCAAATTGTACTTTCAAAGAAAAACACAGAGAATTTGTTCTGAGAGCCTTCAGGGCAGCTCTGACCTACCTACCTTGCTACTTTAGCAGAAAATTACTTCGAAACAATGTTGTTTCCATATATTTTAGTGTGAAAGCAAAATTTAGTGTCACATGACAAACGTGGGTTAGATCAATGGATTAAGGGATATTGTGCACCCGAGTTTGATTATTCTCCCCGTACATTAGAATAATTTAAAATATCGTTTTATAGAAAATAAAAATAAAACCTTAGTGTCACATGATAAGTTATTAAAAGAAAAAAAAATCATACAAATTGTGCAGCCAAGTTCTGACTGAGCAAGGTGAACATTGGTTTGATGCATGCAAATGCCAAGTTCTGAAATAGGTTGGGCTTAAAATTTTTGATCCAAACCATGGCCTTCAAAATATGGGTTTATCTGTTTTGATTGAGAAAATCGATCTGGGCCGGTCGAACAATATAACAAAGAGCCTCAATAGAAAGTGACGGCATTGATATTTGATTGATCAATCAATAGAGATAATAAAAAATGATAGTTGAATTTAGAACTTTAATCTTTTTGAAATGTCAATAACAACTCTCTTATTAATTTGTCCTGGGAAAAGGAAGAAAATGAAACACAAGACCAAAACTGGGAAATGAAAAGAAATATATGAATTAATTCCATGTGTGTAATTAACTCATGCAAGGTTAGATGAGC
This sequence comes from Prunus kanzakura, assembly GCA_020521455.1. NCBI lineage: Eukaryota > Viridiplantae > Streptophyta > Magnoliopsida > Rosales > Rosaceae > Prunus > Prunus kanzakura. The sequence continues at coordinate 5,440,176 of BPUM01000784.1, forward strand.
TGTTACCAACCCCTCCCAAATCTTTAGCTTTCAGAAAGCGAACCTTTCCGGTCGATTTGGCAATCCATTGACAACCATCGCTCAACTATCAATAAAAATTGGTTCGTGTTAACACATCCTTTATGTATCTATCGTCCACCTACCACATTCACACACACGCTCTTCACCAATTATTAAATCGATATGAAAGAACCATCTTTAATTAGTTATGCTCATAACGAAAGATCATCCTAATTAATTTGTTTAAACACATCTAATTAGAAATACAACAAACTAATCAATTTGTTATCGATTTTGAAAAGCCTAAAAAGTGTGCTCGACATTCAAACCCTCATTTTGGTAGTCCAAATGTCATATCCAATCTCTGTTTTGGCAGAGAATGATTCAAGTTCAAATCTCAAAATCTTGTTGATGACCAATGGAAAAGGGAGACTTGCATACCAGATGTCTCAGGTTTGAATCCCCACGGTATCATAGTTGTGTGTGTGTGTGAGAAATCTCCATTCCTTATAGTTTAGACTATCACTTCTACCCACAAATGGAATAGATCAGCTGATGATCGGACAAATTAAAACAAGTGAATATAATAAATAGATGTAATTAGTCAATAACAATATAAAAACAAACCAAAAAAATTACAAAATCAAGAATAATCAAGTGGGTAATTCTGTTGAGACAGTGCCTTGTTGTGTATGTCATCTCCTTGACCTTGGAGAGCTTCCATGGTTCGAAAAGCAAATCGATATCAACTTTTTTGTTAGTTAGCTGGGGTTTGGGTGTACTTTACCCAATACGGCCACCAAACCATGCAGTGGCTGATCTGATCTGACCACCCAGCCCAATTCAAGAAATTGACATCAATCTATTATCTATACACTGGCTTCAAATGAAACCAAGTGTTTTAGTTGACAGATAACTACTTTGTGTGAGACACAAGATAATTAAGATCAAGAAGTTTCTGGCCTGCTGCTGTACGTAAAAACAAGTTTTTTTTTATAAAAAAAAAAATACGTAGAGCTTCATTCTCAAGTATCCCTTCATCTACCAACTACGCAAAAACGACATGGCAGCAGCACAGCACTACGTAGTTTTTATCTCTTTATAAATTTGGCTTGGTCAATAGCTTCTTCTGCAGCACAGCATTACGACATAGAACACAACCAAAAAAAACTGAGGGTCTCAGAGAGAGAGAGACAGAGAGAGAGAAAGAGAGAGAGAGAGAGAGAGAGAGAGAGAGAGCTATAAGGATCAAGAGAGAGAAAAATGGAGATGGTGCCTTCGATTCGTACCTTGCTTTTGGTGGCTTGTTTGTTGTTTCCAGCATCAGTGGAATGCATGGTTCGACATTACAAGTTCAATGTAAGTATAACATTAATTTTTGAGTTAATTATATTAATCCCCTTGTTTTGCATCTATTTTAGAGTAAACTGTAGCTAGTTTGCCACCCTGCAGCCACATTCTTTCATTGACATAGGGTTAAGACATCTAATATAGCTAAGAAGATGACCGGCAAGAGTTCTCGAGTGTAGAGATAAATGCTTTATTATTGAATATTCACGATCCTGTCTTGTATACATGTAACACATTGAATACATACGGGTGAGATTTGAAATGGTTCATTTGATCCAACATGCGTCTAGTATTGCTGGGTATGGTTTATATCATTCTAACTATGAGTTACTCTAAACTGATCTTTGAGCAACATTAGGGAAAGCTTATGCCTTTCTTGCGAGTTTTAAATGATGAGTTTTTGTATTGATCATAATTATATTACATTATCCATAAGCCACTTGCACAAGAAAATTAAGGCTTCTACAGGGAGCAACATGGTTGGCCTCTCTTCATAATTAATTACATGCTTGCATGCTTATGCATGTTTTTGTCCCTTTCTTTCTTGCTAAATATTAATCCAATCCCAGCTTAATTAAGTAATTAAGTTGAGGTGACTAGCCAACGTACAAAATTGAACTCTAATTCTGGACAACTACATCATTTATTATTTTCTCTTTTCTTAATTATTATTATTTTTTTAGAATCTTTCCTATATTGCGTCCTCTGTTTTTCTTAATTATTCTTGATGTTGATAAAAACTTGCCTAAACCAAGCTTGTCTCTCACACAGACACAGCAACCAAGTGTTCAACCATTCAAGTCGTCAACATCTAAAGAGTTTGAAAAAAGTTGAGGGTAGATAAAATTGGTATAGGATTAATCAAAACCCAAGATTTAAATCTAAACATAATCCAAATAATATTTATAAAATAAATAATAATTGGCTTGTTATATATAAATAAGAAAAACTAAATCAAACAGCAAAGCGTGAGGGATGTGGTTGAGGAAGCCACCAAACTTGTGAATAAAAACATGTGACTTCCACTATGAACTCAACTCAACCGCCCGTGGGTTTCGTAGGTGGTGCAAAAGAAAACCTCAAGATTATGTTCAAGCAAACCCATTGTCACAGTCAATGGAAGGTACCCTGGGCCCACAATATATGCTAGGGAAGATGACACAGTGCTGGTCAAGGTGGTCAACCACGTCAAATACAATGTTAGCATCCATTGGTAATGTCTCCCACTTTCACTCCTATAGATAAATATGAGTTTTCAAGATGCGATCAGGAATGTAGCGGTTAATAATCGTCATTACTTAGTATTATTATATTTTTCTGTATTTATTTTCTTATTACTAATAATAATATTTCCCTAAAAAGGCATGGAATCCGACAACTGCGGACGGGTTGGGCTGATGGGCCGGCGTACATAACCCAATGTCCAATTCAACCGGGTCAAAACTATGTGTACAACTTCACCATCACTGGGCAAAGGGGCACACTTTGGTGGCATGCACACATCCTGTGGCTCAGGGCCACAGTCCATGGCGCCTTGGTCATCTTACCCAAGCTTGGGGTCCCATACCCATTTCCTGCACCCCAGAAAGAAGTGGTTGTAATCTTAGGTGCCCCCATGATCCAAGTACCCTTTCATATTTCTCATAATCCATCAAGTATTGTAAGATTGCTTATGATTATTGTAAACTTGTAGGTGAATGGTGGAAATCAGATGTGGAATCTGTTATTAATCAGGCTTTGAAATCTGGCTCAGCCCCGAATGTCTCTGATGCTCACACAATTAATGGCCACCCGGGCCCTCTCTCCACCTGCTCCTCACAAGGTAAATACACATACGTATACGAGAATGCCATATTAGTTAATCACATAATGTGTTGATGATATGGATCAATTGACACATCAACTGTCACATTGTGTAATCTCCCTCGTATCACTCTAGCCATCTACACTATTTTGATCAATTATCACCAAATTTAAATTACAACTGTCCCATATGTGCAGGTGGGTTTAAATTACAAGTAAGACCTGGCAAGACATACATGCTAAGAATCATCAATGCTGCGCTCAATGAAGAGCTCTTCTTCAAGATAGCCAACCACAAACTAACCGTGGTTGAGGTTGATGCTGTGTACACAAAACCCTTCAAAACTGACACCGTTCTGATAGCCCCAGGGCAGACAACAAACGTTCTTCTGTCAACCAACCATGGCACAGGCAAGTACTTGGTTGCAGCCTCACCTTTCATGGACAATCCAAACATCCTTGTAGACAACAAAACTGGCACTGCTACTTTGCACTATATGGGCACCCTCGAAAGCACTAGGACCACCCTCACAGCCCCACCTCCTCAAAATGCCACACTAGTTGCAACAAAGTTTACAAATTCCCTCAGAAGCCTGAATTCAGTCAAGTTTCCTGCTAGGGTTCCATTGAAAATTGACCACTCTCTTTTGTTCACTGTTGGCCTTGGCCTTCACACTTGTGCTTCATGTGCCAACGGCAACAGATTGGTGGCAGATATCAATAATGTCACATTTGTGATGCCCAAAATCTCACTACTTCAAGCACATTTCTTCAACATAAGTGGAGTTTTTACCGATGATTTTCCCGGAAACCCTCTGAATCCTTATAATTATACGGGTCCACAGCCAACGAATATGCAGACCATGAAGGGGACTAGGCTTTATAGACTTGCTTATAACTCTACAGTGCAGCTTGTTTTGCAAGACACTGGGATGATTGCCCCCGAAAACCATCCAGTTCATCTTCATGGGTTTAATTTCTTTGAGGTTGGGAGGGGATTGGGGAATTTCAACCCAAAGAAGGATCCAAAAAGATTTAATCTTATTGACCCTGTTGAGAGGAACACAATAGGAGTGCCATCTGGTGGATGGACTGCTATTAGATTCAGGGCTGATAATCCAGGTAAACCATGACAAATTTTCTCTTATGAAATATATAACTTGTTATATTGTCAGGCTGAATCTAATCATACATCCAAACTAAATGTTATATCTATTAATTGAGAGTCTGACAACATCACATGTCGGGCTGTATGACGAAAGAAGTTTCCAATGTAACCATATTTTTCCTTTTATATGTATGCAGGAGTTTGGTTTATGCATTGCCATCTTGAAGTGCACACAACATGGGGGCTTAAGATGGCATTTGTGGTGGACAATGGCAAAGGCCCAAATGAATCTGTTCTACCACCTCCAAGCGACCTTCCCAAGTGTTAGCTTTAAATTGTTTGCCAACTCAATTCTCAACTCATAGCAATACGAGGAACAAGAGCTAACAGGAAGAATTCTTTGGAGCAAAGCTAAAGGGAAAGCTGCTTCTACATGTTGAATAAAAGGGAATTGGGCTTCTTTTTAAGATTAGCTCGCGGGTCATATATCTTTTTCTTGCAGAGATATATGTCTATGTAAATGTGATATGCTACTAATGGAAGCAACAAAGGATTTTTGTTCTGAAAGATGATTTTATTTTTATTTTTTATAATACAATATGTTTTCACTTCAATTGGTAGTAACAATACAAAAATAATAAGGGCCCGTCTGGTAATGTTTTCGAAGAATGTGTTCCGAAAATATTTTCAGATAATGAAAACAAGAAAATAAATTTGCATTTTCAGGATTCGAGAATGCGTCTAGTAGATTTGTAGGAAAACAAATTCAGAAAATAAAAATAGTGAAAATGTGTCTTGTAGTATAATTTGAGAATAACATAAATAAAGAATATGTAACTTTAATTAAAATGTATCCTATAATCCATTTGAGTTATTTTTTAAGGCATTTTAAATAATGTTTTACATAGACTAAAAATTTAAAAATATAATAAATTTCTAATGTAAAAGAAAAAAACTAGAATTATCTTAAAATGCTATTAAAAAAATTATCTTAAAAATGCAAAATATTATAATATACAAAAATCAACCCATGTATAAAGGCAAAACATAAATAGCAACACCACCATTCAATTTCCTTTTTTCTTTCTTTTTTTTCCATTCTTTCTCTCTCCCCTCTCTAGTTCTCTTTCATATCCTACCCAATCTTCATTCTGGTTCCACTAGTTGATAGTGGTGATGTGGATTGGGTTCAACTTGGTATATGGTGGCTATAGTATGAGTGATTGGGGTGGCGATGAGGTTCGATTGGGTATGGGTTCTGGTGTTGCTGGTGTAGATAGAGTTTGACTGGATGGTGGTGGTGACAGTAGGGGTTGGAAAGATCAGAGGTTGTGGCTATGGCGGTGGTTTGATGATTGAGGATTTGGCGGGTTTATCTGTGGTGCTTGGGGTTTTGATTAAAGGTAAGGATATGGCTTCTGAAAAAAAATAAATTTGGATATGTGATTTTCAATATTGAATCTAGATTCTAAATACAGAAAAGAAAGCAAAAAACAGAGAATGGTAAAACATTCAAAATACCAGAAAATGCATTAGGTTAATGTAAACATTAAGAATTGAAATTATTAATTAAATGAGGATAATATAGTACATTCACACCTTTTCATATTAAAAAATTTTAAAATTAAAAACAAAATCAAATAATGGGTTCTATTTTTATGAAACACAACTACCCATTATCTTTTTTAATTCTAAAAAAAAAGAAGAAAAAAGAAGAAAAAAAAACCAATTGGCACACACGTGGGGGCTAGTATATAGAAAACGTCAAAAAGACGTTTTCAGACTTGAAGGCTTATCGTTGGATTTGTTTTATGTTGGAAATTTAATATTAATTAATATTAATTTTCCTATTTGAATGAAAATTAATAGAGTTCATTGGACCATTGTGTACTTTGTCAATTTTTAGAAGAGGTATTGTCACACCTAGATTCGAGAATAAGGTATATTCCCGAATCAGGGTGTGAGTCATACCATAGTCATAAGAATAAAATGCTACAATCATGATATGATGAGAAATAGAGCCACAAATAATAGAAATTTACTAAATAACACAGAATTAGAGTCGCAGTAGCTCGTAGTTAAATACACACTAAGATCTTTATCAAACAGTTGACTACTTATAAACATTAATTACACAAATCAACAACAAAAGCCTACCAGCTTAGTTGAAACCCGCTTCCTCAAACTTCTTCTTGAATCCTACATAATCTATTAGGGTATGAGCATTCTAATGCCCAGTAGAGTACCATCAAACTCCTCAAGGTCAACTATCACAGTTAATCAAAGTGTCATGCATCAAACAACACAATATATATAAATTATGCAATCAGACTAGATAAATAAATTTGGATATGCGGTGATGCCATGAACTCCCTCCCTTCTAATCCCACTAATTCATACCTTAGGGCAACAACCCTATATGTCCCATACCATGCGTTTTATCACTATGGCTCCAAATACCATAGAATATGAACTAGTGTCCATCCATTCCTTCACCCATTTTTTTTCTGTTTACGAATTTCTCAACTTTCACTTTTCATTAGAGGCCCTGCTCCCATCCCTTCAATATAATCAAGCCCTGCTCCCATCACCTCAAACGACATACACACCGACCCAACACACAACCATAATTATGATGCATATGTAATGCAACTCAAATATTATCAATCTCTGCAAAATAGTAATACATATAATAACAAAAATATTTCAAGTTTAATCCCATTAATAATAATATTCATCTAACGTCAAATAATATTCACAGAGCAATATCAATAATACTATTCACCCAACATCATATAATATTCATTAAACAATAACAATTGTATTCACCTAACATCAAATAATATTCACAAAGCAAAACAACAATACTATTCATATTTATAAAACTATATGTAAACACCAAGATTAAAAGTGATATAGTCTAATCATTTGGGAATCAGGAAACTCTTGTGTCCCAAAAAGCTAAAATGATGAAATTACCCTTCGGAGGTTGCCGGGTTCACTCATGTCCCTAGATTTGAAAAATATAACATAAATGAGGTTAGAAATTCTAATTTTCAAACAAATACATTTTCTCTTAACATAGAGAATGTGGTACCCTTTCTAAGCTACAACCCTCAAAACGACCCGAAACCTATACCATCGGACTCAGATCGAGAAATTGAGTTGGATTGACTAAAAATATGGCATTAGAGGCTGCCAGAACAACTGCCAAAACCACGAGTCGGCTTGTCTTCCGATTACTGTTTTGAAGGAAACATGCATCTAAGGCTTAGGAAATGAACTTTAGCCACAACCTATACAACAAAAACATTCTAAATGGCGGATTCATTTTGTTTATACTAGTTGAGCTAAACATTTTTCATTTTAAACCAAGTATCTTAGCTTTGTCTCTTTGAACACAAATAGAAAAGGGAAAAAGGGAATAGATCTTTACCCTTGATGACTTTTTTTTTATTTCTCAAGAATGAACACCTTTGTTGGAAAGGCCTTTTATTTCTCTGGATTTTGACTCCTTCACCTTAAGGCTCCAAGATTGGAGTCATCTACCTCACCATACCAAATGCTCCTACAGATGAAGAGAAGGCAATCAAGAAGTATGGATGCTAGTCTACTTCTTGACTGGACCAATTTTTGGTTTATAGAAGATAAGACACAAAGATGATCACTCATCAACCAAAGTAGGAAACCAAACACCCTAACTAGGTTTTCTCCAACACTTAGCTTATATAGGACAAAGAAAAGGCAATTGGGTGGGTATTTGGGGCTCCATTTGATCCATGGGTCATGTCATCTTATGCCACTTATCCCTTGGACCCAATAGCCTTTTAGGCTATTTTGTCCATTTCCTTTTAAATCATATTTAAAAGCCCAATCCAATATTCCTATATGTCAATATTAATTCAACAATTAATCTTTTAATTATAATTTAACTATTAAATTATAATTATAGTCTTACGCAATTGACCCGGTCGAACTATTGACTTTGGTCAACTGCTCCGGTCAACATGTTGACTTTGACATATGATTATCAACCATTGACTTGTGTCTCCTCATTTCATTTCTTCTCATTTGTACCTCTAATCACATTCTTTGGGTGTGCAGATCCGTAGGTTCCCTTTAGCAAGGTAGTGAGTTGACTCAACTCCTCAGAGATGATATACAAATTAAATTCCACAATTTAATTCTTCCTATTAATGAAGGTTAATTGAAACCTTTTAGGACATCCACAAACCATGGTTGTCGCCTAGCAGAAAGTCACGGTTATCCGAGCTAAATGAGACGTTGTGAAAGAAGCTATTCAAATTGGAATGACCGTGCAATTGAATCCTTCTCTTATGTCAATACTCCTTATTCACATTATTAGATCATGGAATCCGATTGTCAATATCCTAATGTGAATCATTCATTTTATAAGATTATCCTGGTAAGACTTGAAAACTTCTTCATTCAAGTCTTATCCACTACTCTGTGCAAATATTTGACAAATCATATCTTGGAATATTCTCTCTCCTTTACTGAGAGTAGAGATTCCTTGTTGTACATTCATTTGCTTCCATGACTCTATTGAGAATCCTGATGAGCACCTTTAAGTTATGCCTAATTCAGCATAACCGTATTTATTAATTTTGGCTTTGAAAAAACTCCCTCCTCCATGACAGTCATTCTAAGAATAGAAGTAGTAGTCGGGAATGATTTGTTAGACAAAGAGACTAGTGGAGGATATTCTTGAGAGAGAGAGAGGTGGATTTGGGAAGCAAATGTTGATTTTTGGTGGTGTCAATAGTTTCGAGTAATCATATGTTGATTTTTGGTGGTGTCAACAGTTTCGGGCAATCAAATGGTGATTTTTGGTGGTATCAATAGTTTCAGGTAATCAAAGTCTGTTAGGATATATGACAAGAGATAGATAGTAGTAAAAATCCGGAGAATGGTAGAGTTGTTGACTCATGTTTACATATATCAACATGCAAGCTTATCAACGTGTTGACTCGTATATAATATGGAATTTATATATATATATAATGTGTTGTTGACTAAATGAATGACTGTCATCCATGCTATGTTAATATATAGTTATCGTTGTTTTCAGGTTTGAATGTTTGTAAGTTCGAACAAACAGCCTTGGATACCCACCTTCCATGATGCCGGCTGTTACACAAAACAACCCATGCTATTCTTGGATAGAGACGTACGGATCCAAGATTTTGAGGCATTTCTGTCTAAAATGGAAATCTTATACGCTGATGCGTATTCAACTGAGGCGGATTATCCAGTCATGACAATTAATTATAGGCGGGGCATGGAACTTGTCATAGATTTTTTCTCTGCACAAAGTATGAGAACTGCACTTCCCTTGATCAATGGCTAGGGAAAAACCAAATTCTCGATTAATGTTGAGCTCACTTATGCGATATCCCGATGCTATCTATTGATGCGGGTCATCATACATTGGCGAATGACATCACAACCGGTGAGGTTGCTCGTCGATCTCCTTTTGTTGCGGCTTATGTTCTTGCATTAGAGGGTGAAGTAGATCATTGTTTCACAATTTTCATCAGACGTGAATTCCAAGACATACTCTGCTTACTTAAGGCAAATGTAGGCATTGTTATTACAGAAGGTGTAGTTGATAATGCCCTTATGGATGCGGCGAAACAACATAGTGTGGAATTTGTACAATTGTTTGATGGTGTCCTACAGAGACAACAAGAACAATTTGGAGGAAGATCTCCCAAGTAGGGGAATGAGCATGACATTATTTATGAAGCTAATAATTTTGAAGAGGTATATGGCTTCATTTTGGATTTGAAAAAACTCCCTCCTCCATGACAGTCATTCTAAGAATAGAAGTAGTAGTCGGGAATAAATTGTTAGACAAAGAGACTAGTGGAGGATATTCTTTAGAGAGAGAGAGATGGATTTGGGAAGCAAAAGTTGATTTTTGGTGGTGTCAATAGTTTCGGGTAATTAAATGTTGATTTTTGGTGGTGTCAATAGTTTCGGGTAACCAAATGGTGATTTTTGGTGGTATCAATAGTTTCAGGTAATCAAAGTCTATTAGGATATATGACAAGAGATAGATAATAGTAAAAATCCGGAGAATGGTAGAGTTGTTGACTCATGTTTACATATATCAACATGCAAGCTTATCAACGTGTTGACTCGTATATAATATGGAATTTATATATATATAATGTGTTGTTGACTAAATGAATGACTGTCATCCATGCTATGTTAATATTTAGTTATCGTTGTTTTGAGGTTTGAATGTTTGTAAGTTCGAACAAACAGCCTTGGATACCCACCTTCCATGATGCCGGCTGTTACACAAAACAACCCATGCTATTCTTGGATAGAGACGTACGGATCCAAGATTTTGAGGCATTTCTGTCTAAAATGGAAATCTTATACGCTGATGCGTTTTCAACTGCGGCGGATTATCCAGTCATGACAATTAATTATAGGCGGGGCATGGAACTTGTCATAGATTTTTTCTCTGCACAAAGTATGAGAACTGCACTTCCCTTGATCAATGGCTAGGGAAAAACCAAATTCTCGATTAATGTTGAGTTCACTTATGCGATATCCCGATGCTATCTATTGATGCGGGTCATCATACATTCGCGAATGACATCACAACCGGTGAGGTTGCTCGTCGATCTCCTTTTGTTGCGGCTTATGTTCTTGCATTGGAGGGTGAAGTAGATCATTGTTTCACAATTTTCATCAGACGTGAACTCCAAGACATACTCTGCTTACTTAAGGCAGATGTAGGCATTGTTATTACAGAAGGTGTAGTCGATAATGCCCTTATGGATGCGGCGAAACAACATAGTGTGGAATTTGTACAATTGTTTGATGGTGTCCTACAGAGACAACAAGAACTATTTGGAGGAAGATCGCCCAAGTAGGGGAATGAGCATGACATTATTTATGAAGCTAATAATTTTGAAGAGGTATATGGCTTCATTTTGGATTTGAAAAAACTCCTTCCTCCATGACTGTCATTCTAAGAATAGAAGTAGTAGTCGGGAATGAATTGTTAGACAAAGAGACTAGTGGAGGATATTCTTTAGAGAGAGAGAGATGGATTTGGGAAGCAAAAGTTGATTTTTGGTGGTGTCAATAGTTTCGGGTAATCAAATGTTGATTTTTGGTGGTGTCAATAGTTTCAGGTAATCAAATGGTGATTTTTGGTGGTATCAATAGTTTCAGGTAATCAAAGTCTGTTAGGATATATGACAAGAGATAGATAGTAGTAAAAATCCGGAGAATGGTAGAGTTGTTGACTCATGTTTACATATATCAACATGCAAGCTTATCAACGTGTTGACTCGTATATAATATGGAATTTATATATATATAATGTGTTGTTGACTAAATGAATGACTGTCATCCATGCTATGTTAATATTTAGTTATCGTTGTTTTGAGGTTTGAATGTTTGTAAGTTCGAACAAACAGCCTTGGATACCCACCTTCCATGATGCCGGCTGTTACACAAAACAACCCATGCTATTCTTGGATAGAGATGTACGGATCCAAGATTTTGAGGCATTTCTGTCTAAAATGGAAATCTTATACGCTGATGCGTATTCAACTGAGGCGGATTATCCAGTCATGACAATTAATTATAGGCGGGGCATGGAACTTGTCATAGATTTTTTCTCTGCACAAAGTATGAGAACTGCACTTCCCTTGATCAATGGCTAGGGAAAAACCAAATTCTCGATTAATGTTGAGCTCACTTATGCGATATCCCGATGCTATCTATTGATGCGGGTCATCATACATTGGCGAATGACATCACAACCGGTGAGGTTGCTCGTCGATCTCCTTTTGTTGCGGCTTATGTTCTTGCATTGGAGGGTGAAGTAGATCATTGTTTCACAATTTTCATCAGACGTGAACTCCAAGACATACTCTACTTCCTTAAGGCAGATGTAGGCATTGTTATTACAGAAGGTGTAGTCGATAATGCCCTTATGGATGTGGCGAAACAACATAGTGTGGAATTTGTACAATTGTTTGATGGTGTCCTACAGAGACAACAAGAACTATTTGGAGGAAGATCTCCCAAGTAGGGGAATGAGCATGACATTATTTATGAAGCTAATAATTTTGAAGAGGTATATGGCTTCATTTTGGATTTGAAAAAACTCCTTCCTCCATGACTGTCATTCTAAGAATAGAAGTAGTAGTCGGGAATGAATTGTTAGACAAAGAGACTAGTGGAGGATATTCTTTAGAGAGAGAGAGATGGATTTGGGAAGCAAAAGTTGATTTTTGGTGGTGTCAATAGTTTCGGGTAATCAAATGTTGATTTTTGGTGGTGTCAATAGTTTCGGGTAATCAAATGGTGATTTTTGGTGGTATCAATAGTTTCAGGTAATCAAAGTCTGTTAGGATATATGACAAGAGATAGATAGTAGTAAAAATCCGGAGAATGGTAGAGTTGTTGACTCATGTTTACATATATCAACATGCAAGCTTATCAACGTGTTGACTCGTATATAATATGGAATTTATATATATATAATGTGTTGTTGACTAAATGAATGATTGTCATCCATGCTATGTTAATATTTAGTTATCGTTGTTTTGAGGTTTGAATGTTTGTAAGTTCGAACAAACAGCCTTGGATACCCACCTTCCATGATGACGGCTGTTACACAAAACTGTTAGAAATGTGCCCTAAGAGCCAATACATTTGATGTAATCTCCTTAGAATACATTTCGTATATGATATATAAAGGGCAAACTTATTTTGTTATCTTTTACATCGTGTAAAGAAACAAATGTCCAGGGTATGCTAAATAAGAGATAAAGTAATCTAAAGAAGATTAGATTCGGGAGACCTTTAATCTCTAACTGTAGCATCCCAAAATGTTCCTAATCATAGGTTATCAAATGGGCATTGATAAACCGTTAAGATTAGCACATATTATGTATGCTCAATTGGGAGGATGGTTAGTCTCAAACCATTTGTGTAGTTGACACTAATACAAGTATGTGGGTGCTCATTAGTGAATGAGTACACTGAACGCGATCAACCGTAGTTCTCGTATGGAGTATTTATCTATATGTCAAACGAGAACTCATAGTTGCAATAATGCAAATTAGTCCTTAGACCTGAGGCATCATGGTTGTCCTGTGATGCGTTATTGATCTTTGATAGCTCTTAAAGGCAAGCCGTAAAAGATTTGTCTTAAGTGTTGTTGGGATCTCTTAATTCATCATAGGGGCATGTGAATGTACAATAAGGAATCTCTACTTTCGATAAAGAAGGAGAATGTTTCAAGATGTGATTCAGCAAATCTTTGGCCAAAGTATTTTGAGCTTGATTTAGAAAGTTGTTCTTAATCATGTTCTTTTGAATCACATGAGGTTGTAAATCATATTAGGGGTTTGACATAATCAATCCGTACCCTAATAATATGATTTGAAACATTGTATAAGAGAAGGACCGTATTGCATTGCAATTCCAACTGAATAGGTTCTTTATCTATTCTGGTTAGCTTGGGTAGCCTTGATATATTGCTAGATGTCACTCTTGGCTTGTGGAAGTCCTAGGATTGATTGTGATCGATCCAAATAAAGGAAGAATTAGAAAGGGGTTTTAATTCCAGTTGGTTAGAAAGAGTTCTTATATTTTCCCACTGCCTTGCTAATTAGAACCTAATGGATCGCACACATTAAATGGTTAACTTTGAGTAATACAAATGAGAATGAGGAAATCAATTTGATTGATTTGATGTGGATGATTTACTATGTGTAAAAACGTATTTGGGCCTCGATAATAGTTAACGGGAAGCCCAAATGGTTGGGTATCAAGCCCAAGCGCTTAAGACACCTAAATATTATGGTTTAAGTGTCATAAGGCCCAATTTTGGAAGCCCAATGGGTTTTGGCCGAAAATGCTTAAGTAAGTATGTATGGGAATTGTTTCCATAAGCTCATTAACACACAAACACAATCCAACATCAACCAAATGGGTTTGGGAGATCAAAGAGAGATAAAAGAGAGTTTTCAAGAGTGAAACACTTTCATCTTTCAAAGTGGTTTAGATTGAAACCAATCTTGAGAATCTTGCACTAGCATCCAAGTATTCTCAAGATACTTCTTCTCATCTCAAGGTTCCATTGGTGTGGAGACTTAGAGGCCATATACTTTTGTGGCTCACATGGAGGAGAAAGATCAAGGAGCAAAGATCAAAGATTAAAGATCAAAGAGGAGATCAACAAAGAGGAAATCATCAAGAGAAGACCAAACACAAATTGGTTCATATAATTGCTTCAAGGGTAATTAGATCTTATCCTTTCTCTTGAATTTTCATTTATGAAAACATATCAATGTTCATGGCTTAAGATACTTGGAAGAAGTTTTGTTTTTGAATTTAAACAACCACCTTAGACTTCCGCTGCGATTAATTTGATTAAATGCATGTTTAATATTCAAATGAACTTTGGAAAAATATTTTGAAATTTCCTACAAAAACAACCCATGCTATTCTTGGATAGAGGTTTGAATGTTTGTAAGTTCGAACAAACAGCCTTGGATACCCACCTTCCATGATGCCGGCTGTTACACAAAACAACCCATGCTATTCTTGGATAGAGACGTAAGGATCCAAGATTTTGATGCATTTCTGTCTAAAATGGAAATCTTATACGCTGATGCGTATTCAACTGAGGCGGATTATCCAGTCATGACAATTAATTATAGGCGGGGCATGGAACTTGTCATAGATTTTTTCTCTGCACAAAGTATGAGAACTGCACTTCCCTTGATCAATGGCTAGGGAAAAACCAAATTCTCGATTAATGTTGAGCTCACTTATGCGATATCCCGATGCTATCTATTGATGCGGGTCATCATACATTCGCGAATGACATCACAACTGGTGAGGTTGCTCGTTGATCTCCTTTTGTTGCGGCTTATGTTCTTGCATTGGAGGATGAAGTAGATCATTGTTTCACAATTTTCATCAGACGTGAACTCCAAGACATACTCTGCTTACTTAAGGCAGATGTAGGCATTGTTATTACAGAAGGTGTAGTCGATAATGCCCTTATGGATGCGGCGAAACAACATAGTGTGGAATTTGTACAATTGTTTGATGGTGTCCTACAGAGACAACAAGAACTATTTGAAGGAAGATCTCCCAAGTAGGGGAATGAGCATGACATTATTTATGAAGCTAATAATTTTGAAGAGGTATATGGCTTCATTTTGGCTTTGAAAAAACTCCCTCCTCCATGACAGTCATTCTAAGAATAGAAGTAGTAGTCGGGAATGAATTGTTAGACAAAGAGACTAGTGGAGGATATTCTTGAGAGAGAGGGAGATGGATTTGGGAAGCAAATGTTGATTTTTGGTGGTGTTAATAGTTTCGGGTAATCAAATGTTGATTTTTGGTGGTGTCAATAGTTTCGGGTAATCAAATTGTGATTTTTGGTGGTATCAATAGTTTCAAGTAATCAAAGTCTGTTAGGATATATGACAAGAGATAGATAGTAATAAAAATCCGGAGAAGGGTAGAGTTGTTGACTCATGTTTACATATATCAACGTGCAAGCCTATCAACGTGTTGACTCGTATATAATATGGAATTTATATATATATAATGTGTTATTGAATAAATGAATGACTGTCATCCATACTATGTTAATATTTAGTTATCGTTGTTTTGAGGTTTGAATGTTTGTAAGTTCGAACAAACAGCCTTGGATACCCACCTTCCATGATGCCGGCTGCATCTCCCCCCCCCCCCCCCCCTAAACATCACTTTCGCGTTGTCATGAATGAATTGGCAAACAAATAGTATGTTAATTCGTCAACTACATAACAATAAAGGATTGCAGGAAACATAACACAGATTGAAATATTTTTACTTTTGTGAGCATGTTACAAAGTGAACAGCACCATCCACTTACAGCTTCTTATTGTAGTTTGTGCTTCCTCAACATGTTGTTTTTTTGCGTCATCTACTTATTTACCTCAGTTTCCAATTGCTCCTCTGGTATTACATGTTCATCAAGCTAATCAATTTGTGAAAGGCGGTTCAAATGGTCCTTCAAGTG
The DNA here is from genome assembly GCA_020521455.1 of Prunus kanzakura. NCBI lineage: Eukaryota > Viridiplantae > Streptophyta > Magnoliopsida > Rosales > Rosaceae > Prunus > Prunus kanzakura. The sequence goes on from BPUM01000784.1 coordinate 5,456,522, forward strand.
TGATGAATCAGTTTGTGCAAATAGTCTTTTCTAGGAATCTCTCACTGCCTCCTGGTGTTTCTACTACTATGATGAAGCCTCAACATGGTATCACTCAATCAAAAAGATCTTTCCAGCCGAGGCCACCTCCTGTCTATAGACCTACCACTATGTAGGTCATTTCAGAGTCAGAAGATGATGCCTCACTTGGCTTTCCACATCCGAAGGAAGCTTACTTACCATAAGAAGTTCCTTCTTTTCATGTGCAGAATCCAGAGTCTTTATTTAATCAGTCTGCACGTATATATATAATCCTTACACATTTTCCCTTTGAGTGTCTTTATCATTACCTCTGGATAAATGACTATTGTTATCTAAACATTGTTAGGCTTAAAAATACTCTAACTATACAAGTGGAGAGGTTTGGTGGATGGAGTGGCAATTGAATCAAAAATCCAGATTTTACTTCAAATGTAGGCAGTGCTCTGCTGGGATTTTCATAAGGACAAACCCTCAATATTCACGTGTTCTTTGTGAGGCCGATGCTACACAATTTTATGGTGATCAATTCCCTGACGGGCGTATTCCCTGTAGGCTTGAGGAGGTAAAAGAAAGGAACTAAAGATTTAGCCTACATACATAACATACTGTTTGGGGGTGGTCAAAAATCACCCAATCCGCCAAGGAGGAATTCCTAGTGGCTGAAGAATTCCTTGCGGCCGAAGAATTCCAAGCTGCCGAGAATTCCTAGCGGCCTAGAATTCCTTGCAGGCGAAGAATTCCTAGCGGCCGAAAAATTTCTAGCAGCCGAGAATTCCTAGTGGCGGAATTCCTAGCCGAGAAATCCTAGCAGTCGAGGTGCTTTCTCAAAAAGATGGCCGAGATGTTTTCTTCAAGCGGCCGAAGTGCTTTCTCAAAAAAGAGGCCGAGGAGCTTTCTCAAAAAGGTGGCCGAGATGTTTTCTTCAAGCCACCAAGGTGCTTTCTCAAAAAACCGACCAAGGTGCTTTCTTCAAGCAGCCGAGGTGTTTTCTTCAAGTGGCCGAGGTGTTTTCTCAAAAATTTGGCCGAGATGTTTTCTTCAAGCGGCCAAGGTGCTTTCTCGAAAAAACAGCTGAGGTGCTTTCTCAAAAAGGTGGCCGAGGTGTTTTCTTCAAACGGCCATAGTGCCTTTTCCAAAAGGTGGCTGAGGTGTTTTCTTCAAAGGTCGTGGTGCATTCTCAAAAATATGAATGAGCACTTCCCTTTGCAAAAGTGGTATGGCGTATCCGTGCAAAATTGGCCGGGCGTATCCTTGCGAAATTAGCCAAACGCTTCTTTTTGCAAAAGTGGTCGGGCACTTCTCAAAAAGTTGGGCCGAGCACTCCTTAAAATACCTTGGTCGGCCACTCCTCTTGCAAAAAGTTGGGCTGGGGCGGATTTTCTCCTTGTGCACCCGAGCGCCCTCCTTGCACCACTTGGGCAAGCAAAGTCGAATCGAGGGAGTTGAAGTTTGGTGGGAGGTATGTCCGTTGAGTTTCCAATATTCGAATATTTGAGAACTCAATGATAGTCCAACGTAGGGCCCAGCCCAACATCCAAATATTTTGAGTTCCCACACCACCCACTTTGGCTGATGGTCAGCCAACTCTAGAATTCTAAAAACTCAAAGGGCACGAGGTTCCACCAGATGTCAAGATGAAATCTCGGAGGTCCAAGCCCAAGCCACGGATTCGTGCCCAAGATTTTCAAAGGTCAGTGTGCACGTGACAAAGGCCTCACAAGGAAAGAAATCAAGGAGGTTGATGACAACTCAGAATTTTCCAAAATGAGAGAAAATCAAGCAACCATAATATCTTCGCCGACGTGATCCATGGATTTATGGGGCCTCGAAAGGAAAGAATTTTAAAAGAGTTGACATTTGGTCATTCAATGGCTAGCCCATGGGCCAATGGACGCCCTATATAAACCTCACCAAAAGAAGGCAGAGAACACACATCATCAGACACACAAACCTATTTTTCGTCTCTCACTTTTCTTTTCTTAGACTTAGGATTTTACTTTTCAAGCACTTAGTATAGCAAGTTCTTCCTTTCCTTAGTGTAAGTTTAAATTCTTGCAATTTACATTACCATGTCATTTAAATTCAATTTTATTTCAATCGCTTTCTTTTTCATTGTTATTGAATTTTCATTAAGTTTAAATTCAAGTTTAATTTAGTTTACCGTTCTTATCGTTCTTATTCCGTTCTTGTTTATTTATCTCACTTTAATTCTTGTCTTTACGTTATTTATTTTACGCATTTATCTTTAAATTATATTTAAGTTTAAGCACCTTTACTTTACACACTTGTTCTTTGTTTCATTACGTTTCACCTTCAATCTTCATCACCACCCACTCCATATTATTTGGTTGCTCACATAAAACCTTGATCTCGAGGTAGTGAAAGAACCTAGGCCGCGATGAGGTTCCTTGCTTGGCCGAACAATCGTTTGATTAAAGTCAGATCTCAGACGCAACATATCCATCTACTCACATTCCATTCAAGCCCAAATTCGTGGCTTGGTGGTAGCACGCCTCGCACTAAAAAGAAGAAGGACCAAAAGTCCCTTCCATCAGCCGCCTCGGCCAAAAAAAGGGAAACACATACATACATTCATACAACTATATATTTATATATACCTACATGAATGCATGCTTCATGTTTTTCTGTTCTTAGATTGTCTTTTACTGTTATCACACTGCTTAATTAACGATGACTCAATTCAACCCTTTCCAGGAGTCAAAAACTGGCATGAGAAAAGAGATTAGCCCATGGGTTTTACATGGTAGATGCCTTACCTTACATTTGTACTTGTTATGAGCTTTCAGATTCCCCCTAGCTAATACTGTAATCACATTGCTGTGGGAGATGCCAAGATTAATCAGAAAACGAAGATTGAAGGTGTGGGAGATGCCATGAAATCTTTGGATTTTTTTGGTCAAATGTACTTTCCATTAAACAACAGACAGTACATCAAGGTGAAACATGGCTACCAACAGCCAGACACAACAAACAAAGAGCAAAGCACGACAAGGCTACCAACAGCCCAAAATAAAGCCAACTAAACACAAACAGACACCATGAACAAGTAATCAAGTTAGAGATCAGAGTATTGACACCTCCCAGGGGAGCGGGTCCATCTCTTAACATAAGATTACTGCCTAGGCTCAAACAGAAGAAAATAAAAATCCAACCTAAAGTGCCAAAATAGCAAGCCCAACACAACAAAAGCCCACAAGAAGCAAAAACCCTAATATCTAACCCTAAATAAAACAAGCCACCGTCACCACCCACAGATATGCCGCCGCCGCCACAAGAAAAGCAAGGGCCATGAGAGCCAAGAGAGGAGATCTGTAGAGTGTGGATTTGGGGGAGCAAGCCCCCATGCGTCATACTCAAGTGATCTATCAAGTTGTGGTCAAGATTGACCATAGATTCGCAGAACCCACAAGTGCAGATCCAAGTCTGAGATCTGAGAATGGGTTGATGGAGTAGAACAACTACAGCACTCCAGTGGCAAACCAAATAAATCTTAGGGATAGAGGACTTTTGGATTTGAGATTTTGTGGGAAAAGAGAAACAGGTCGACAGAGTGGGGGAGGGATGAAAGGAAAGAGAGATTAGGGAGATGTGAGGGCTGTAGAACAAAGGGAGAGAAAGATCAGAGGAAGGAGTAGAAGACTTAAGGGTCTGCAACAGAGAATACAAAAGGGGAAGGGCTTTCAAAAGGACAAAACGAAAGTGAAAGAAAAGAGCCACACAAAAGGAGGCAGGGTAGCCACACCAAAGGTGGCGGAGCAGCCGCCCCGAAGGGCAGCGGGAGAGACACCAGCTACTCAGAAGAGGGCAGTGGAGATGAGAGAAAACTTAGAGAGAAGGAGGAGCCTCTATTGAAATCTTTGGATTTTAAATGAGAGATTTAGCAGTTTTCCATCAAGGTAGATTCCTGTGTATTTGTAGTCATGGCAGTTTCTTTCAAATATGAATTAAGGGTGGGCCAACGCATGTTACATGCTGGGTGTTATTCTTAGCAAAGTCAATTTGTTTTATTTGTTTTAGTGGTTCTTTGAATTTGAATTTAACCATTGTCAAAATTAAATAAGAGATTTTCTATTTACACCCCACACTTCTCTTAGTTCACCCCAATACTTAAATCATTAAGCTGTAAGTTTTATTATTGTGTAAAAAGACAAAAAAGGTCATCCAACTTAATACTTAACCCTAGTACATCTATACACACACCCCACACACCCTACACACCCCACCACTCTTCATATTAAGAACGATAAGGGCATAAATCTGTTTTATGTGCATATATATGCATGGTTGCAATGGTTTATTAGAAATCGAGGGCTCCAAATATGGGTCTCTAATATTGGAGATGTTCTTGATACACAGTTCCTATATATTTCTTAAATAATATTAACTGTTGCAGATTTTATTGTTCAAGAATCACATAGTTTGGTGATTTACTTGTCTATGCGTTTGAATAGTTTTCGTCCAAAATCTTTATTTTGTTTCCTGAATTATTTTCTCTTCGGATCATATACCATAAACATATCTTGTGAATTTCTTTGCAAAACTGATTATATATAATAAGGTCATACGCCAATTCCTCCAAAACTGCTAATAAATTCACGTTGTACCCTATTCACAAATGTTGTAATGGGGTTCCATATATATATATATATCATAAGACCTAGGACTTGATTTCCAAAAGTTCAACTTGGCAAGTCTTTGAACCCCTTGGGAACTTCGAAAGTTCCTGCTGTAACCTCTATCTCTTCTGCTACCCCAAATCATTGGCATAACAAATTATCACCTTAGTCAAAACCTCGCCATGCTTCAGTAAATACTTTGCCACCTCCATCTCGTATAGCCTCTCGTGGAATCCCCGTATGCAAATAGTTTTGAGGTTGGACAACAAGCAAACAGGCACAGATTCTGGTGGACGCCATTCATGTGCTACTAGAGAACCCTCAACATGTTTCCAACACCATTGTATGTTCTAGAGATTATTCAAAATTAATGAATTAGCATTAGAGCTTGCAGAACATACTTCCTCCTCTAAGGGTAGCTTGTGGGGTTTGAATAGAATTTTTTATTTATTTCTTATTTTGTCAACTTGGGGTGTATTTAAGGGTAGTTTGGGAAGATAGTGGGGTTTTCTTAGAAATTGTGAAATTTTAAATTAAAAGTTGGGGTGAACTTAGAACATGGGGTCAACTAAGAGAAGTGTGGGGTTTAAATAGAAAATCTCTTAAATAATTGCATAAACAATTCATATTGTTCTTCTTAATCAAGTATTTGGGATTTAAACTGTCTAAATGATCTATTAGACTATTACTCCCATCATCATATTATATGATTAACAATGCCTAATCTTCTTTATGTCCTTAATACAATTTCTTAATGAAAATCTGACGATTTTCTGAATATTTACCTCTTCTTTATTATAGTTTTATGGCTCTGATATTCTGATTTATGTCAACATTATATGAAGCATAATACTTGGATACATTAATTATACACCTACAGGGTAGGGTAGGGTGGGATTGGTTTACTTACTAATTGTTGTTGTATGATTGATTTACCACCGACTGCAGCGCCCGGCTCTGATTTTGGAGTATTTTAAGTATCACCCATTCAGATTTTACTTCAATTGCACCCAGTGCTCGGCTGAAATCGTCATAAGGACAGACCTACATCATTTTCACTTTGTTATTGACGCCGGTGCTTCCGACTATTATACTTTAAAAAACCCCTGGCTTCCCCGTTTGTGGTAGGGTTAAGATAAAAGAAAGCAACTATAGGATTAGATTCTGGCTACATACATATATACAGCTATATATATATATATCACATTGCTTAACTAATGACTCAATTCAAACTTAACTTCCTTTCCAGAATAAGGGCGTGGTTCCTTCCCCCCCAATATGTCCGATGGACCCAAACTGGCAAGAGAAAAGACATGAGTTCCTTGTCGATTGGATGTTTAACATGGTAGATGCCTTACCTTTGTACTTGTTATCATGCTTTCAGATTCCCTCTCTTATACTGTAATCACATTGCTGCTACTTAAATAGTGACTCAATTCATATATGCTTATTTCCATTTCAGGCGGAACAAGTAAGAGATAAGAAGAATCAGAGAAGGAAGATTGAAGAAATGGGAAATGTCATGAGATATTTGGATTTGAAAAGTGAGACAGGGCATCCCTGCTGCTGTGGATGAGATTAAGTCCGTGAAGATAAGTTCCTGTGTATTTTTAATCAGGTGACAAGGTCATCAAGTTTGATTCCTTGTAACCTAGTATGCTTTTTATATGTAGACCAGATTAAACCACATAGATACACACATGCATGCTCCCTGTCTAGTGTTCTGTATCTCTGTTTATCTGTTTTCACTGCAATAACCTATTAGATGACCGTGGTTCATGAAGCATGGTTTAATGGTTTAATGGTCTTTTTGGCGGATTTGTTACAAAAATCATGTAGCTGCGGTGAATAATAATTTAGGCAGAGGAATTTTATAGGTAACATAGAGAGCCCGTCCTATTATGATGGGTAGGGTAATTACCATTTTAATTGGAAATGGAAGCTGCCTTGAATTGAAAGTGAGTTGAATTATCTTATTATCATGAGCCCAATCAACGAGAGTCAACCAAATATGTGGTGCAATCAACACAATGAAACAAGATACATCGTCTAGGGAAAAGTTGACCATGAAGGAGTGAAGAGCTGTATAATAATATATCCATGAAGTTGTTTCATCTATTATGGTTCTCTACCTGTTTAATCTCTTTTGTATTTTTTAGTTCGGAGCCTACTGACTGACCTTCTGACAGGAAAATGAAGCACTCAAACAATCAAAAGTATTCCATGTTTGTACCGATATGCTGTCTTTGTTTATTTGTTCAACTTAATTCCTTGATCTTAGACCACAAAAGCAAAAAATATCCTTATGGTTGAAGTATTCATGTTAAATATTTATATATGATGATAAGAGTTATGGTTGAGCATTTAAGTATTCATGATGATGATGGAAATAGGGAGTTAACTTTTTTTTTTTAAGTTCGTATTTTTAGCCGTCTACCCCCTGAACTATCACCCTAGTCAAACTTATTCCCTTGAACTAAAAAATCTGCCAAATTATATGAATTCGCTAATTTCATCCCTACTGTTAGATTTCAGATGATTTTATCCAAAGTTTTGTCAAAATTCACACTTGAGCCTCACATGGGACACAACGGGAGGGCAACATAGTCATTCTAATGCACACACACTTTCTTTTTCTTTTTCTTCCTTCTCTCTTCCTCTTTCTCACGCACGCTCTCATCTCTTCTTTGCAATTTTTGTTAAGATTTCAGAAGGATGGACCCAATACTAGCAACATCGATATTGTTCCCAACTTAATCACCTGTTTAGCAGGTATGAGGTTTTATACAAAAGGCCTCGAAGTTATTAGGAGTGGAATCATTTATTATATGAGACTTTCTGTTTTGTTAAGTTTCCGATGTGGGACTCTGTGTATTCTTCAGCACTCCTCCTCATGTGGGACCACTTTTTAATGGGCCACACATCCAATCAATTCCATATCGGTCACTTTTTTTTTTTTTTATAAAAAATTTAAAATTTGGGGTTTGTTTGATTCTTGGTTCAATTTGGGGTTTTTTTGTTTGATTTGGGTTTGTTTTGTTTTGGTACCGGCCTACTCTGATACCATGTTAAGATTTCAAAGGGACGGACTCTTGGCCCACTACTAGCAACATCGATATTGTCCCCAACTTAACCACATGTTTAGCAGGTGTGGGGTTTTATACAAAAGGCCTCGATGTTATTAGGAGTGAAACCATTTATTATATGGGACTTTCTATTTTGTTAAGTTTTCGATGTGAGACTCTGTGTATTCTTCAACAACTTTCTCTCTCTAGTTCTTTCTCTTCTTCTTCGTCTCTCTGTGTTTTTTTTATATTCTTCTTCCTCTCTCTATTTTTTTTTCCTCTTCTTCCTCTCGCTGTTTTTTTCTTCTCATTCCCTATTTCTCTCTCTTTCTTTCATCCTCTTGTAGATAAGGTCAGATCTGTTGCATATGTGTATATTTTAATTCAGTTTAAGGTCTGTCTTTTGGATTGATTGTGGTGCTTTTTTTTATGTGAAATAAGGTTGGTGTGTTTTTATTTTGGCGCCAAGCTATTAGGGAATATGAGGAATGGAAGGGAAAGGTGTTATAATGACTATTGCCCTCTAGTTATGTCCCTCACGTGTGAATTTTGACGGAACTTTGGATTAAATAATATGAAATATATTGATAGGGGTGAAATTACCGAATTCATTTCGTTCGGGTGTTAAATTGGCATATTTTTTAGTTCGACGAGTAAATTCAATTAGGGTCATAGTTCGGGTGCAAAAACGAGACATTGCTCTCTCAGATTTGATCCAGCTCTACTTTCTGAGCTTTTTTATTCTCAACATGAATGGATGTGTTCTTAACCATTTTTGTTTCAACTGTAGTAGTATGATATGATATTGTCCAGAAGAACACCAAACATAGTATAACTTAGCCAAACTATTTATCCAGAACAACACCAAACATCTTATAATATTATGGATAAACAATCAATACTCTCTGAAACAGATTAATACTATCCGACAGAAATTAGTCAGCACAATCCGACGTACCAAATGAGCCTAGTAATCTGACTCAATAGTTACCCGGAAGAATGCCAAAATAGTGACTTTAAGAGAGAGAATGTGTGTGTGTGTGTGTGTTTTATGAAAATTTGGTGTGAAGAATAAGTTTTTGTTGTTGAAATTTGAGGTTCAATACGTAGCATATAGTTCAAATCGCATAAACCACATAACCTCTCAAGTATTACCCGGGATATAGTTAAAAATCAACCATTTGATATTTTTTTAACCACAAAGGAAAAAGTAAAACTTATATGCATCAATATCTCAAATCAATTTCAAATCCTTTGAGCCTACGATGGAGCTGTCTCACTGATGTCATTTTCACTAGACACCGCGAATTGTTGTCAGGACCGACCAACCGATTCTTAGCCCAATCATCACAAAAGTCACAAACTATAGTCCAGCAGGCAATTGCATCATGTTTTTTTGAGTGGGCTTTCAATTGGGACCATATTCAGTCGCCCATGCCGTCTTTCGTCTCGAAGTCACACACTTCACATTAAAAAGCATTTGGCAAAATAGATATGTTATATCTATCACATTGGTGGGATGGGATATAGTACAATGCGAACTCACATCGTATTTGAATCCGGGTTACACCCGCTATTTTTACCGGTTTATCGTTCTCTATTAGAATATAAATTAATCACGATTCATCGAATTGTGTTTACACGAACATTGCATTAATTTGATTGAGATCTACATTACTAAAGTCAAATTTCATATGGTACAACCAATTTCTTATATAAAACAGAGTGGGGAAATTATTATTGTTGTTGATGTTGGTATATTTTAATAGGGCAAGTGACTTGAGGCAAAAGAAAAATAAAAGTTAATGTAAGATGGATGGATGGAGGAGCGCACATGAATTTGATGCACACGCATACCGGTGGAGTCTTTTTGACTTTTAGGGAAAGGGGGGAACATATGAAAAATAAAGAATCTTTCCCTTAATGGCAACACATTGGTGGTGGTGCCCAAGCATCCCCAACCCCTATTCCATTATTGGAGCCTGCAATATTATTTTCTTCTTCATGCACTCTAGTTGCATATGTCCATTTCCACCAACACTATTCTTACCCAATTACAAGGGCTCCAAAATACCGGGGAGTTGGGCAATTAGAAATACTTTAATTTTTTTAACAATCAATTGGATAGTTTTTTGGGAAAACCAATCTTAATTGACTTTATATTTGAATTTCAATACCATTTCATTTAAATTGAATTGAGTGATTGTTACTTTTTAAGTAATTGTACGATGATTCGACCGGGATTGAATTCAAAACGTCGAAACTTGTAACTTTTAGTCGTACTACAAAACCAACAAGTAACAAAAGGACTAACAAGCAAGTGACATGTTCCTTCTTAAAAAAAAAAAATGAAATAATAAAAAAAGTTAAAAAAAAGAAGTAGTTAGAAGCATTTTAAGAATATTTTTCAGATGAGTTGAATAAAATACTATATATTTTTTATTTTAAAAAATAAACAAGCGGAGTAGATATATGCGTGGAATGATAATAATGCCACTCCTTTTTAAAATAAAATAAAATTGAAAGGGGCACATTGTGCATTTCATTTGAAGAGGCAGCTAAGACCTTTCATTATTGTTGTTATTTGATTAGATATTATTTTAACAACAAAAACAACTCTCCAATTTGTTTTCTTTCGTTTCCTGTTCCCCACGCTTTGCCGCATGCGCTCAGCTTAATAATGTGCATATGCGGAGAATATAATGTGATCAAAGCCACAACAACTTGCGAAAATGCTATACATAAACTTACAATTTTTATTTGGTGAAAAACCATAGTTAATATCTACTCACGTTTTAAAGTATAGTATCAATAAATATCTACTTATGTTATGATATCGTAGCGAGTCATTTCACATAACTGTACTTTAATACCACACTATAGTTACTTGTTAGAAACACGTGAATTTTCTTATAAGAAATGTTTAACTTTTCCCTTATTTTCCTTTTCAATCGCAAATTTTTTTCACCTATCGTTGGCTGTATATAGACATGATTTAACACGTAATGGTAAAAATAAACACGTAAAGTGATAAGACATGATTTACTCACACAAAGGACACCGATGTTATGGGAGGTGAGAGTGGAGGAGGAGAGGGCGACTGTGGAGATAGGGACGTTGGCTCATTAATGGACACGTCGTCGTATTGATTAAGAGGTGCGAGATTCGAGGTGCTCTTATAGATGATGGGGGCCCCAAACCCCAGTCAACAATGTTTTCCACCAATAAAAGAGCATGTTGTTGCCATGTGGTACAAATTTAGCAATCTTCGTACTTTGGGCTTCCCTATTTTGTACAACATAGTCCAGCCCAATATTAACATTTATTTATGGCCCAAATAATCAGGCATGGGTAACAACCAATAAATGGCATTGCTAATGATTTCAGATTAGTTGCTAAAACATTTCCCAAGGTACTTATTACACTCTTATTAGTTATTATGTATGACTCTAAATTTGATGATGGCCCACATGAACAACTTATTATATGGTTAGCCCGGAGAGAAAAATCCATGTGAGAATGTTCTTGTCACATGAAAAAAAAATGCATGGAATCAAATTTAGCGACTAGTTTTTTTTTTTATTGAAACATGCTATTTTTTTTAACTTGATTGATGTGTCTCTTTTTATTGCTTGTGAATGATCAATTATTTACACGTGTAGTGTGGGTGAATGCCAAGTATTGATTAACGTAAAATGTACCATGACACCCATTTCTATTATTTGTTAATCATCATTTACAAATCCATGAATTGATTTTAGTGATTGATATTTCACTTTATACAATGATTAAGATGTGCAAAAGTGAATGTTAGTTATTGATTCATGTGAAATTTATGGTATGTTAACAACTCCTCACATACCGCTAGCAAATTGTTTGTCAAAAATCAACACAATGAATAGCCTAACTTACGGTCGACAAACATTTTAAGTTGTCAAATTATCTAATACAAGAACAATTCACAAGTTTTAATAAAATTTAGATTTATCAACGGATGACAATTACCCAGATAAGATCATCTAACTTTCAACTGGGAAAGACCAAGGCTGGTGTAGGGTGCTCTATCAAATTTTGAAGAGGAGAGAGAAGAATAGGGAGAAATTGACCCCAAAAAAAAAGGGGGAGATTTCGACCAAGAAAGAAAAGAATAGGGAGGAGAGAGAGAGAGAGAGAGCAGTGGAGCAGTTGGTCACATCTGAAGGGGACCGCTTAGTTGTATTGGTGTATTATAGAGCAACCAAAACCTAAAGCGACAACCGTATACTAAGCGCGTGCTCGCACGTGTCTATCACATGATTTGATTTGTATAGTGGGTCCCATTTATGATGTCTTTAGATTCAAGAGTGAATTACACGCGCACATAATTGAGTGGATATGGCATCACTTTCCGACTCAATTCCACTAGCCAACATTTTTGAGAGGGCAAAGAAAAGAATAAGTGAGCTGAGGGGCGGTGGTTGGTTGAATGGGTTGTGATTACGCGTAGGTAATCAGGTACACTCGGGTCCATGACTTGAGTTCCTCCTCCCAATTACGTGGATCCATCTCATTGGCAGATCAATACGATCACGAACACTCACCAAATGATGTGGCAATTTTGTGAGTCTAATATTATTATTAATTTTTGATACATTTGAATTCTAATATGTTACCCTACTCCCATTTATACTAACCTAATGACTTGTGAGTCTAGTGTTGGCGCTACACTTACTGAATTCTGATATAATTCTTGTTTATTTTTAGAGAGAAACTTGTATACGACAAGGTGTATAACAATTTATTTTCTTTCTTTATCCTCGCAAAAGAGAAGAGAATACAGAGAAAAATGTATGCACGGTATAGATAAGTCTCTTTTCCAACATTGCGTCTCTTACGGGGAGGGACTTCTGCTAAGCAATTAAGCTGTGACACGTGTCGGAATGGCTTCTTATAACGGACCTAGCCCCCTTGAGATCATAGCCTTTACAATCATGTAGGACAACCTCCAATGAGACTCCTGATAGAGACATTGGTGTAAAAACACATGAGGGGGCCCACCTCAAGTTGCAAGTGTAAAAGAGTTCGAAAAGGATTTCTGATCTCACCAAGAAAACAAAAGGACTTGTTATCAAATCCAATCATCTTTCTTCATGATGATTTTAATTTAATCCAACGGTTGTGAGTAGAGTGGGTGTTCTGTTGTTGAGACCATTAGACAGGTGCAGCAACGGTGACTAAGGTGAGCTTCCATCACTCATCATGAGCTGCCAGCCCACCTGTTCCCCCACAACTCAAAATTAAGAAATAAATCAAGAGTATTTTTAGACCTTATTTTAATCTTTGTTATGGAAAAAATAAAAAAAAATAAAAAATGCCCAAAACAGAGAGAGTGTGCATTATAATAAGAGGGAACTTTTTCATAATTTGCAGTATCTACAAACATCTTAACATCCAATCACAGCCATCCACCTTCAAACTCTGCTTTCCCTGCCCTTCCCTCTCTCTCTCTCTCTCTCTTTCTCTCCAAAGATTTTAAGCAAAAATAGATTCATTTCTTGAAGCTTGCTAGCTTTGCTTTATCTGAGCTGCTGTAGTTTTCTCTTTCCATTCATATCAGACACAACACTTTTTTTTTCTTTCTCTTTTCTTTGTTGCTCAGGCCTCAAGGAAAAAAGAGGAAAGACGAAATCTTTCCCAACTTTTTTCCACTGACTGCTTCAATTCCCCTGGTTTCAGAGCCTCCCTCACTCTTGTCCCCAATTGGGTTTTTCCCCATTAGCAGCCTTTTTGGTCTCTCTCTCTCTCTCTTTCTCTCAGTATCTTTTGCTTTCCTAAATTGGGATGCCAAGAAGTGGAAGAAGCTGCAGATACAAGTGTTTTAGTTCCGTCTGAAATTCTACCAAGATTCTAATTTCATTTTCTCAATATTGCTTTAATCTGTTCTCTGTTTATCATCTCTGAGACTTGTTCAATGGGTTCAGCTAAACTATTTTAGTTTTTTTCTTCTTAAAAATAAAGATTTAAAGACATTTATTTGAATTTTGAAAAGGTAGGTCTTTTCTAGATTCCTCAGGGTGTGCCTATGCGGAAAAAAGGTATTCTGATTCCTTTCAGAATGCCCCTTGATTTAACTCTCCTTTCATCATTCTGAAACCTCCACCGCTCTCTCTCTCTCTCTCTCTGCATTTCCTGAAAGGGTTCTCTCTTGCTCTGTTTCTCCTCTGTTTTCAACCCAATTCTCAGTACCATATCGAATTGCGTCAGTTGGGAATTCAAGAAATCAGAAATTCATCCAATTTGTCAATTATGCAAGCGTGAATTTGAGATCTTGAATTTGATATCATGAAGTTTGAAATGGAAATTCTATCGCCTTCATCCTATTTTTCAAGTTCAAATTGGCTTCTTGAAGAGAGCAAGAGCACACAATGGACCCCGGCAGAGAACAAAATGTTCGAAAACGCCTTGGCGGTGCACGACAAGGACACGCCAGACCGGTGGCTTAAGGTGGCAGCAATGATACCTGGGAAGACAGCAATGGATGTGATGAAGCAGTATGAGGAATTGGAAGTTGATGTTGGCAAAATAGAAGCAGGGCTGGTTCCAATTCCTGGCTATAGTGCCTCTCCATTCACATTGGAGTGGGTTAATAGACATGGCTATGATGGGTTCAAACAGTCTTATGGGCTTGGTGGTAAGAGATCTTCATCAGCTAGGCCTGCTGATCATGAAAGAAAGAAAGGTGTTCCATGGACTGAAGATGAACACAAGTAAGTTTCCCAGTGTAAATTTCAGAATGTAATGTTTATTTCACTTTAACATTTGAGCTGTTAAAGTAGAATTGGCTTGAAGTTAACATTTTAGATGATTTTTTTCTTCACATCTAAGCCATATATGAAGTGTGAAAAAAAACTTTGGGATTGCATATCAAACCAAGCTCAGAACTCTAGCTTAGGTGTTTAAATTTCTACTGAAAATTATCTTGATTCAGATTTGGTTACACTGGTTTTATTTTTCAGCCATTCTTTTGACATAATATTTTCATGATTGTGTATAGGCTGTTTCTACTGGGGCTGAAAAAGTATGGCAAAGGGGACTGGAGGAACATCTCACGCAACTTTGTGGTAACTCGAACACCGACTCAAGTGGCTAGTCATGCACAGAAGTACTTTATCAGGCAGCTTTCAGGGGGGAAGGATAAGCGAAGAGCCAGCATCCATGACATAACAACCGTCAATCTCAACGACATGAGAACTCCATCTCCAGACAATAAAAGGCCTCTTTCTCCTGAGCACTCATCTGTGCCTCAGCAGCCAAATTCTGCTGCCACTGCCAGGACTCCGTTTCAGTGGCATCACCAGCAAGGCAGTGGAGCAAACATGGCTTTCAATCAAGCACATAGAAATATGTTCATGCCCCATCCTTATGGGATTAGTTCATATGGACTTAAAATGCAGGGGCAAGATCTGCACAAAGTTGCTGCTAATAACTCTTACTATGGACCTCAAAATATGGTTTTTCAGGTGCAATCAGCACCGCACTACCCGTACGGATGATCTAGCAGCTCTTCTCAATCCTCTGCAGCTTGATATGCCATTATGGTCTTTTAGTTCATTAGTAATAGCTTTATCTGAGTTTTTTTCTTCTTCATGGTTTCATGTAAATATGTCATTCAGAACTTTGAGTTAGCATAATAGTATCTGAGGGGAACAAGATCAAAGTATTTCTTGGAATTTCGAATACGTACGAAATATGAAACTGAGGTGAAGCATCTCAAAACCTAGTTGTACCCCCCACCCCCCCTATGGATTTCATATTCTGTAATGATAAGGGAGTGGTGAATTATTGCAGAAGGCATCAAAGATGAACAGGAGCATGTATGAGAAATAATGGTTTTTACTTTTTAGAGTCTGGGTAAGGGTCTTCAAGCAAACACAGTATGCTAGACTGTTGACTGCTCTTTATCTGATACCTTAAGAATGGTTCCTCTAGCTCTAGTTAAGAATGGAATGCAGAAGGAGATAATGCATCAGATAGCAGATAACAAACATAAATAAAATTCCAAGGTCTAATGGCTAATGAAAGAAGAGGCATAATCAAGGACAAGCATTTTCAATCAAATGGTGAAAGAACAGTGTGTCTTAGGCACCACCTGCATATTAATATTCAATGATGTTACAAGGGTCATGAATCTTTGTGATAAATATCAAACATTAATTATGATTAACTTAATAAGCATGGGATCTTCTGTACTTTATTTTTTATTTAATATTTGAATTTTAGTCAAATGACTATGACTTCTAATTTTGCCACTATGTTAATTAGAATAAGAGCAAAAATTAAAATGGTAGAAAATTCTGTGAGCATCCCATCCCATCCCATATTGCTATGTCTGTCTGCTTGGGATAATCCAAATCTTTACTATGGCTTTTGGAGTAATTGCTCCCCCGGGCAAGGTCCTGGGTTCAAGTCCTAGCATCTGTGTTGTGTGTGCAAGTTTAGACCAGTTGTTTTCCTCTAAAGTTAAAAACAATAATTGAAAGAAAGAAAAGGGTACTGGATGCTGGGTTTCAAATTAGCCAAGTCATAGAGCACTCAGCTTGGAATTTCATGGTAAGACTGCCTACTTTTAACTCTTTTAGACTGTCTCACTAAACTTTGATACCAAAATGGCCAAGTTGACTGGGAAAGACTTTGAAACTTCAAACCTAGAAAGATCAAATGCTGAGTCTTCTTGCACTAACTCAAAGCATCTTATGCTTCAATCACTTTTCTGGCTTGTCTGTATATATGAGATCCTCTTATAATTAGACAACAAGATCCCCCCGCCCTACTAGCTACGAACGACGGTTAGTGATTTTATTGTATATAAAAAATACAAGAGACTAAGATTTAGATCAGATTACACTGCTAATGTATTTTAATTTGTGGTTCTTATTTTTCTGTAATTTGTTTTGTGTGACATTTCTCTCTCTCTCTCTCTCTCTCTCTCTCCTGGATTTGGTTTTTGAGCATGGTGATTTTCTGATTCTAAAGTGTACGGCACCTACCAACTAAATACAATGTTAAAGATTTCATTGTTCTCTAACAAATCTAGACTAAACTTGTGATGCCCGATCTTGGAGACAAATTAAGTAGCTTTTTATTAGCAGAAAGACCTGTTTACCCTTTTCTTAGTCTTTATAATTTCATATTTCTACATGAACTTTGAGATTCTCTTTTGGGTGGGAACTTCATTGACTTATTTTCCTCTCCTTCCTTCTTTTATTTATTTGGAAGAAGAATCTTCCTCCTAATTAAGTGCTACTTTGATCTAGTGATTAGTGATTTGCCGTCAAGTAAGACAAGTTAACAATTATTACCTACTGTTTAGCTCCATAAAGCTAAATGACGTTAATTAGGTAGGTGATTGATGCAAATTTACAACCCAATACACACTCCCCCCACTGTAGTCACTTTTGGTTTTGCGTGTCTCTTTGCAACAAGTTTTTTGTTTTGGAATTAATTGCACCGTTGAACCAAAAAGAAAAACCCTAGATCGGAGTCATTCCTATCCGATGTAGTGTTTCCGTCTGAGACATTCTACCCTACTTGAACATGCCCTAGAATTTAAACCCTAATGAGTTAGGCATTTGCCACTCAACCCAAAAGACTAGTAAGGTAAGTGATGGATGGTGATGAATTACTATTCACTGGTAATCCTAGTGTAATATACAAGACATTTTATCTCTTAAACTCTCTCCACAATTCACCTCCCTTCAATTAAAACAAAAGGAAAAAATAAAACATTATAGAAGGAATCTCACTATTTCAGAGCACACTTAAACAAAATGACAAACAATGAACACAGTGCTTAAATTGTACTGTACTGTTTTCATTTTGATCCATTTCCACCCTTTTCTCTGTTTATGTTTTAACTTATTTGTTACCTAGTTTCTTTTGATTTTTTAATTTTCTTCATGAAAAGCCAAGTAACCGCGCTGGTCAATGGGACAGTACTGTTTTCTACAGTCCCGCCCATTATGTAAAGAATCCAGACCTACATGGGCAACACTGTCATTACAATTAGGTTTTGCACAGTAAATGACAAAACTAATCACCATATTTTTCCAAAGCCTTTCTGCAACTTGGACAAGAAAGCACCCTACACTTTATTCCTAGGCTAGTTTGATTAACACCTAAAAAACTAATTGTAACCACATACATAGTATCATCACTATCACAATTTCTACTTTCGGCCATTATCTTGTTTTCTCTCTATTTTTCTCAACTATATTCTGATTCTTCTCCGTCAAAATGCTATTAATTAGCTACATGCACTTCAGAGCTGTATATATATATATATATATATATATATGTATATGTATATATAATTACTCATGGTTAGATCAAAAGAAAGATGAGAGGAAGTTCAGTAGGGGTCTATGTGTAGAAGTGCTTCAGTGGCCCATGGATATCTGAGAATAATCTGTTGTGGGGACCTATTCTACATATCACAGAAAAGAATATATGGAAGGTCGGAAAGCAGAAGATGCATCATATCTGAATAACATTAGTTAATGCAAGCTTAATGATCTCGTTAAGTCTTCTGTGGACAAGAAAAAAGGGTATAACAGATAAGACATACCATTGTCAATAGTATCAGTTGGGATCTGAAGCTTTTGCTGGGAATATGAGACTGAAAATTCTTGTCCTCCTGCTATCTCTTTATTGACCTGAGACCGAATTGCAAGTTGACATTGTACATTGATTTGATCATATCCATTATCAACAAACATGCTTTACATATACAACTGAGTTCATGGCTGAATTGATTATCCTTATTCACGAAACTATAGTTCGTCTTAAAGAGGGAAATCACATTCGGATCCTTCATGCCAGCTGACAATAATGACTAGGAAACAGCGGCACGGGGGCATAAGGTAACATAAGACAAGAATAGGGTGAATTCATACATTCAATTAAGTACAAACACATTTGACACCAAGGGGCAATTCATTCATGAACTGCCATTCTGCTTGAACAGGTTCAAGAAGCTCAGTCTACTCAGGATTTCAGAACGGCCTTAGTCTCAAATGTTTTTACTGTAAGGATTTTCCCTTATTGTAAGTCAACCCATAGCCAAGAGGATATAAAGGGTCATACGAGCTGTCTAGAGCATTCATCGGCAGCTGTTCAACCCTTTTAAACCATGACACTGGTAATAGGCCCTCGAAGTCATAATCTCCAAAGATCACATCTGCTATTCCCTCTCCTTCACTACCAGGCAACCAAGCAGCAACAAGAGCATTCATCTTTTCCAAGAGCCAAGGCTCTAAAGTTAAGGGTCTTCCAGATATCAGAATCACCAATGTGGGGAGTCTATCAGCAACTGAGCTTATCACATCAGTTCCATTGAAGGGGATGGCAAGCTCCAAATTGTCACCTCTGAATTCTGCATATGGTCCTTCACCAACAGCTACAATTGCAAAAGAGATATCTTCACGTGCTAAGGTGTCTGCTGATGGATATTGCTCATATATTATTTCTGTGTCATCTCCAACTGCCTTCTTGATAGCTTCCAAGATGGTTGTGCCTTAAAAATGTAAATTTCTAAATAGTTAAGTGTGCCTGTGCAATCACAGCGATCATAAAAGGTATAAACATGGAAATTTATGGTCTACGAACCCCTTGTTCTCTACAAAATTTCAATGTAAGATTTAACAATGTTGTTGAAAAACAACAGCATCTAACTAGGAAGCAAAGTTTCCTTGTAAGATTTTTTTTTTCCCCGAAGAAAACCTTCGGGTGAATGATTTAACTACACATTGCTAGATTCCCAAGAAAAGAGAATTTTCACAACCTCTTATTTGTGACAGTTCTTTAAAAAGCAGATTTTGGTTCAATACCCTGAATCAGGAAACTTATTGGAAACTATGTATACAGAAGCCTATGGACTTTGTCTTATGAAGTCATACATAATGTCACATTGATTAATACTATCATGCATACCCATTTCTAGTATTAAAATCCTGGGAAAATAACAAAGTTCCATACCAATTGTGATCCTGCCACTGCGACCATCCCAAGTAGCTGTCCACCCTCCACACTGATATCCGAGATCATCAGCATGTGTTCCAGCAACAAGTATTCTTTTAGCTTTTCTGTCTAATGGAAGAAAAGGTTTCCTTGAATCCTTTCCATTCTTCAAAAGAACCAAGGACTTGCGAACCGCTTCGCGTGCTAGATCTCTATGAAGCTGTACAATAGTAATAACAGTAAAAACTGTATCTCAGGTATTAAATTGACCGGGACAGTTTTTGTATAACAGTTGGTACATTTAAAGCATAGAAAGTCCACCAAGCCTCAAAATAGGGGTAATATTCTTAAAACAGAATATGCTCGACAAGCAACCTTCTAATGGTAATATGCAAAGCATGCGTTCTTGAATGAGGTGAATGTAAGACATGCTGGCTCTGCAAACTTACCTTGCAACCAACCATGTCCAGCAAAGATCTATCAGAGAAGGGATGCTCAAAAAGACCGGAAACAAACTTCACTCTTAGAATTCTTTCAACAGCATCATCTATCCTGGAAATTGATATGTTCCCATGTTCAACCAGATATACCAAATCCTTCACAAATTGTTCATATCTGAAAGGCACCATCACCTGCATACCTCGTCTTGTAAATTAGACAAACAATTAAAAATCAAGGATATCAATAAATAACTTAGGCTTTTAAACTTGGATCTACCATGTCAATTCCTGCATTAACGGAAGATGAAATGCAGAAACGATAATCTGCACCTCGAGGTTCGCAAAGTTGGTCAAGTGCTTCCCAGTCAGAAATCACAAAACCCTACAGCAGAGTAAACCCTGTTAATTTTATTCTGATATACAGCATTTCATTGTTACAGCAACTACATTCAAATAAACCAACAAAATATATGAAAGTCACATCTAACTCCAATAATACTGTGCCTCTGTTAATTAATTTGAATTTCACTATATCATTCTAATGTTAGCAAAGGCGCGTCAAGTGAAGTAGGAAGCATATCAAGAGACCAGAAAGCCATCAATAATCAATCAAATTGGCAATGTTTATTGAATCTATGCCAATAAAATTGTACTTTGAGGGGAAATAGAACCAAGTCAATAATAGGCTAACATATGTACTTTCTGTACTTGCGCTTTACCTAATAGGGCAATGGATAGGTATGTAGGGGTAGGTCTTGGGTTCATCTTGCTCACCAAGAAAAAACAGACTCATTATCTGCGTTTTTTACCTTAAAACCTAGCTTATCTTTCAAGATTTCCGTCAGGAGAAAGCGGTCAGCATGCAGTTTACTTCCATTCCAGCTGGAATAGGATGCCATAACAGTGGAAACTCCATCAGAAATACAGTTCAGATATGGTGCCATATGAATCCTCTCTAAGTCATCATAAGATGATATGGTATTCCCCTCATTAAGACCTTTATGTGTACCCCCATCTCCAACAAAATGCTTGGCACATGCAATAGTGTTGTTTCTGGAATTTTAAAAAAAAAATGGAACTTCAGAAATAATTTCTAATCTGTACGAGAAAGTTACAGTGACTTAGTATTGGAACACAAGATCAAGGTATGAATATGTTAGCAGGAAAGATGAAAATTTGAGTACAGAAGCTGACCACTTGACTGATATAATATAATTATCAAAGAATTGGAAAATATGAAAGTTTCATGACATAATTTTAGATACAACGTGTATACGTAGAAAAAGGAGGATAAGTTTTCTGGAAAAAGTCTCATCGGTGTCTAAGTGAATCTCCAGAAAATATTCTTTTTCCTTTGTTTTCCCTTCTCATTAACATAAAATAGTATTTGAAAAGGACAGTTCAATTTTCTCTGTAACAATGATGCTTAAAGATGAAATATGATTGACCAAAGAAGTATACCCAGAAATTTATCAACTAACAACTCCTACATACCTTCCCAGTACGAAAGGGTAGCCCTTTGGATGCCCTTGGGGTGGCTGCCCCTGCAAGCCTGTAACAATAGACGTCATCTTTCTAACAATTTCAGTGTCTTCACTGTAACTTTCATAGCATCTTCCCCATCTGGGATCTCTGCACACCTGTCAGAACGCATTCAAGTGAATTGCTTGGCTAATCCATTCAAAAAAGATTATACTGGTGATATGATCATCCACATAAGTTGCACAGCTATTGCAACAACACACGTGCATCTTTTCCCGCAAAAGATACAAATTTTAGAATGTTCATGCAATCTGATGAGCTGTATAGAAATTGAAATTGATTACATCCATAATGACTTACAGCCACACAGGGAGCAAAAGTATAGTGAATGCCACTAGCCCTGACTTCAAGAGCAGTTGCAGCACCAATCCTTTTAACCAAATCCGCATCTCTGTCAGAGTCAGAAAGTTAGAGGACTAACAAGACTAAATCTCCCTCTCTTTTGTTTCACCAACAACCGGAAAGATGTAAAGTAATTCTAGAAAGGGTTAATGAGACATTGCATTTTAAGCCTATAATTCAGCAATTTAACTCCACTTTTTTCTTCTTTGTTTCTGTTTTCCTTCTTCATATCGTTCAGTTTTAACTCAATGCCAAAACAAATTAAAAGATTATAAATTAAAAATATAAGACAAAATTGGTCTTCCAGAAAAGATGAAATCTTGATCCATTGTTCTTGTCATTCAGTTTCCAGTAATTAACATACTTGTATCCTTTGAGTCATTAGCATGGACTCCAAACATAAATTTCAATTCTTTTCCAACATTTTCTTAGGAACCAAACAAAGAGCCCACAACAACCAGTAAAGAAATGGATCATTCACAAGTATAAAGTAAAAAACATCAAGGGAAGGAACAGAGTGAAGAAAGCTAACCTGGTGGCCCCAAGACCAACATTGTGAGGAAATATAGTGGCGCCATACACACTGTTGTTCCCATGAACCGCATCAATCCCATATATCAGTGGTATTCCGAGCCGTGACTCAAGAGCTGATCTCTGAAACCCATCGATCATATCGGCCCAGTCCGACGACAAGGCCTTCTCAAAGGGCACACTGCCTCCAGCACTGAGTATACTCCCTGCCATATGGAAATACAGATATTGTCCTTCAAGTATTTGATAAAATAGGTGAAAGGAACTTAAAGACATGCATAGAAAACAGATGGGTACCGATGGAGAAGTCTCTAATGGCATCTGGGGTGGAGACCCGGCGCTCGATTTGTGTCATCTGGCCCACCTTCTCTTTTAAAGTCATGCGAGAAAGAAGGTCTTTGACTCGAGCTTCAATGGGTTCATTGGGGTTTCTGTATATGCAATTAAAGTCGTTTACTTTGTCCATCTTGAGCTAAGCTAATGTCTTCTTCCTCTTCTTCTTCTGAGCTTCAGTTGAACAACCCAGGTATATATAGAACTGAAGTGTTCTAACCTCTAGTTAATTTGACAAGTGGTAGATTGTAGAGTTGCATTGCAGTAAATTTACTACAGTACTATATTACTGCCTACCTATTTGAATATGTATGGGGACCCTTTCACTTTCAATTTCTGGTGGATGCCACCAACTTTCCTGCTTTGTTTAAATAATCAGAGGTCAAAACTAACTTTCCTCTGGTTGTGTTGTGGGTGCTGCATACTATACTAATTTCAAGGCTAATAGAGCAGTTATTAAGCTTGTTCTCTAACTTTAAGCACCAATCTTTGCATGTATGGTTTGGAAGAGGGGCCTAGTTGTTGGCTTGCTTGTTCTCTAACTTTCCTGCTTTTTTTTTTTTTCCAAACAGAAAAATATAATAATAATTTCAAGGGTAATTTGGGCATCTTCTGTTCATCCCGGATAGATAAGAGAGTACAATGTGTCTGATTTCAACAGGAAAAAATGAGACTGAAAAAAGGGGTTTTTGTTTTACCATGCATAAGTCTTTCATTTGTGATCAGAATTTAGACCTTTTTTTTCTTTCTTGGAGTCATAGATAAGCAACATAGATAAACTTTAAGAATGATTTTGGATCATGATTTGATTCAGTTGAGTTGAATACCTTCAATTATATATTCAGCCTTCATAGCTATATGATTTAGAGGAGATAGAAGAGATATACGTCATAGATTGACAAAGTAGATATCCACATTCAATTCACAAGAAAAGGGGAAAGACAATAGAAATTTGACATGTTACAGATATTATAAACATTTAAATAGTCCTGCTCTACTCTTCTGGAAACCCAAATGAATCTGGTAAACAGTTGTTGAAGCATCATATTCTGTATCCTTCTACAGCAGTTGCACATATGATTTTACTATTTTTACCGTTCAGCTTCACCGATTAACAGCCTGTTCATATTTCACTGAAGTTTTAGATTCACATTCTACATCTTTGATGGCTTCCAAGTTGCCTCTGGCATCAGCTGGCTTTGATGAAGTCCACATTTACCTCCTTCTATACACTAACTTCTTCTAGTCTTCCTCGCACTGACTACTTGATCACCAACTTCATTTAAAACTTCAAGCCTCTTTTTGGGAGAATCTTCTTGTTCCTGTTCAGTTTAACAAAAGCTTGCATTTATTAGTCCCAATTATCTCCTTGTTGGAAAATGATGACTATTTTCTATTTTTGTTTCTGTCTTTTGCCTCTATGCAAACATAAAGCATATGATATAGGTTTCCTCCAGTTGTTCGGAAAGAGAATGAAAAATAATGTTGTGAAATGTTAGGTTATATATTGTGTTTACTTTCTGCTGGTTTTCTACAGATAAAAGAATGTGATTTTCATCCAAAAGTAAAAATGCAAGCTATATATTTTGTTTACCTTGGTTGCTTTTCGTGATACATTTTCAGTATCTTCCATAGAGTCTTTGTTAAGTTTTGATTTCTTCAACTGGTTTTTTCAACTCTACAGCAGCCTCTGTTGTTTTTTCCAATTCTGGAGAAGCCTCTGTTGCTTTTTGTGATATACTTCCACTCTTTTCATCTGCAGAAACTTGGATTGCTTTTTGTGAAACACTTCCAATTTCTGCAGTTGGGTTTTTCAGTTCTGCAGCAGTCTTTGTTGCTTTTTCTAGTAAGTTTTCAACTTTTTCATCTGTTTTTTGTAATTCTGCACCAGCCTCTATTGCTTTTTCTGATACCTTTCCTATTTCTTCAGCTGGCTTTTTCAATTCTGCAGGAGTCTGTGTTACTTTCGGTGATACACTTCCAATTTCTTCAGATGGTTTTTTCAATTCTATAGGAGCCTCCGTTGCTTTTTGTGATACACTTCCAATTTCTTCAATTGGTTTTTTCAATTCTGCAGCAGTATCCGTTGTTTGTTCTGAAGTACTTCCAACTTCTGGTTTTTCCAACCCTGCAGTTGCCTCTGTTGTCTTTCCCCAGACATTTGCAATATTTTCAGCTGGTTTTTTTGATTCTCCAGCAGGCTCTGACGCTTTTTGTGAAAGATTTCCAATATCTTTAGCTGGTTTTATAACTTCTGGGCTAGCCTTTGTTACTTCTTGTGATACGTTTCCTATTTCTTCAATTGGCTTTTTTGATCCTACAAGAACCTCTGTTGCTTTTTGTGATCCACTTTCAATTTCTTCCGATGCTTTTTTCAATTCTGCATGAGCCTCTGTTGCTTTTTGTGATGCACTTCCACTTCCAATTTCTTGAGCAGATTTTTTCAATTCTGCAGCAGCCTCTGTTGCTTTTTCTGATGCACTCCCAATTTTTTCAATCGGTTTTTCCAACTCTGCAGGACCCTTTCTTACTTTTTGTGAAACATTTCCCATTTCTTCTGTTGGTTTTTTCAACTCCGCAGTAGCCTCTATTGCTTTTCCTGATAAATTTTCTGTTTTTTCACCTTGTTTTAAAGATTCTGCAGCAGTCTCTAATGCTTTTTGTGATACATTTCCTATTTCTTCAGCTGGTTTTTTCACTTCTGCAGGAGCATTCCTTGCTCTTTGTGGTACACTTCCAATTTCTTCAGATGGATTTTTCAACTGCACGGGAGCCTCATTTGTGTTTTGTGATATACTTCCAATTTCTTCAGGTGGCCTTTTTAGTTCTGCAGGAGCCTCTGTCGTTTTTCGTGATAAACTTCCAACTTCTTCAGCTGGCTTTTTCAACTCTGCAGTAGCCACTGTTTCTTTTGTTGATACACTTCCAATTTCATCACTCAATTTTTTCAATTCTGAAGCAGCTTCTGTTGTGTTTTGCAATACATTTCCTATTTGTTCAGCTGGGTTTTTCAAATCTGAAGTAGAATATGTTGCTTTTTGTGATGCATTTCCAATTTCTTCAGCTGGTTTTTTAAATTCTGTAGCATCCCCTGTTTGCTTTTCTGATGCATTTCTAATTTCCTCAGCTGGTTTATTCAATTCTGCATCAACCTTTGAAGCTTTTTGCAATACATTTTCATTTTCTTCAGCTGGTTTTTTTAATTGTGCAGCATCCTCTGTTTCCCTTTGGGATACACTCCCAACTCCTTCAGCTGATTGTTTTAATTCTACTGTGGGATCTGTTGCCTTGTGTGATACATTTGCTATTGCCTCAGCTGGTTTCTTCAATTCTGCATCAGACTCTGTAGCTTTTTGTGATACATCTTCAATTTCTTCAGCTG
Source organism: Prunus kanzakura (assembly GCA_020521455.1). NCBI lineage: Eukaryota > Viridiplantae > Streptophyta > Magnoliopsida > Rosales > Rosaceae > Prunus > Prunus kanzakura. Next base: position 5,482,809 of record BPUM01000784.1, read on the forward strand.
GTTTTTTAAATTGTGCAGCAGCCTCCGTTGCTTTATTTGATCCACTCACACTTTCTTCAGCTGGTTTTTTTAATTCTACAGTAGTTGCCTTTTGCGATACATTTGCGATTTCTTCAGATGTTTTTTTCAATTCTGCAGCAGGTTCTGTTGCCTTTTGTGATACATTTATAATTCCTTCAGCTGGTACTTTAATCTCTGAAACTACCTCGTTTGCTTTTTGTGATGCACTGCAAATTTCTTCAGCTGATTTTTTCATATCTAAAGTAGCCTCTGTTGCTTTCTGTGACATATTTCCTGTTTCTTCAGCTGGTTTTTGGAGTTCAGCAGCAGCTTCTGTTGCTTTTCGTGAAACCTTTTCAATTTCATCAGCTTGTTTTTTTAATACTGAAGCAGCTTCTGTTGCTTTTTGTGATAAATTCCCAATATCTTCAGCTTGTTTATTCAATATGATGTTGATTTCCTCAGTGGACTTCTCTGGAGTCTTACCTGGTTCCTGTTCAATATGAGATGTAAGCATGAGTCCAACCAGTATAATTTAATTAGGATTTTGATCCCACCCATCATGAGATCATGTTACCAGAGAAATAACAAATCATATAATTTGATCAAAAGCATGTACCACTGGTTTTCTTTCAATCTAATAATGTATCGTTAGTTGCTTAAGAGTCACAAACCTGTGATGTTTTAGAATCACTTGTATTGGATTGCTGATTTGTTGGTTTCTCCACAGAATGCATTACATTTTGAGGTGCCAACAGTGTACTGTCATGCGGCTTCTCTTCTGATGAATTACTTTTCACCTTGTCTCCCACCTCAGATTCTGAGGCACCCTCAGGGTTAGAAATTGACGAGGACACTTGGTCCTTTGGGATATGTTCTAGCAACACTGACGTAGGAGATGACAATGAAGTCGAATTAACACGAACATCTTTGCTCACCAAATTTTTCTGTGGAGCTGATGCAATGGGATCACCAGATATCTGCTTTACCTCAGAAACTCCCCTTTGTGCAGTACCTTGCTCATCTTTATTGCCTTGAATTGGGTTCAAGTCCTTTTTAGCATCAAGTTCTTTTTTGCCCTCATTTTCAGTTACCTTTTGAAGACCTCCTTCACTATGATTTGAATTCTCATTGTCCTTCGTTGGTTGTCTACTGTCCAAGGTGGCTTGACGTTCAGCAGGATTTACAGAACTTTTCTCCAAATGCCTGTTAGATTCTGATATAGTCCCCTCATGTGGTTTTGATAGCTCTCCCACAGACTCTTTCTTAGTCGATATCTGGGCTCCACCGTCTCTGTCTGTATTTTTCTTCTCATCTTTCGAGTTATCAATTGTGTTGGCTGCCGGAGCATTCACCTTCTTTGTAGTCTCACCAGGAGGATTAGATGATTCCTGTTTAATATCCAAAAAGATCAGAGAGAGAGAGAGAGGAAGATGTATTAGCATGTCAAAGATTAATAGACTGTCTTTTAGGAAAAAAGGATAGTTGTTCCATTACAATAAGATTTATATAAATTAGTGGAAATTTGGACTGCTCAAAACTTGGACTAACCTCTGGATTTACAGAAGGATGAGCCACCAACTTATCTGTCAACTTCATTGTTTCCTCTTGATTTTTGGGCGAAAGTGCATTCAATGAGCTAGAAGTCCTTGGGTTCCCAACTTCTTCCACTACTTGCCTGACATTATCATGTATCTTTCCATCAGAATTCACCGAATGGACTTGACTGTCTCCATAAATTTCTGTCATTGAAGATGACAATGAACACGCATCATCTAGTTCTTCTGGCTGTTGCAAAGGCATGGATGATTCAGCAACACCCTTGGTGTTCTTATTGTTTCCTGAAGATCTTATGTCTGCAAGGTCCTTCTCACTTAGTCCCCGTACTCCCCTCAATTTTGATTCATTTTCTTCTGTTCTGGAGGATTGAGATGAGGCTGCCCACATATACTCTCTTTCAAAGTCCCCATCTAAGTTCAATGATTCTCTATCCGTGGGTGAATTGGCCCCATCAATGGTCAGTGGAGGTGAACCAAGCTCTGAGACCTCCACCTGCAGGTCAGAAGCTATAGAATATGTAGGGGTATGACAAGTGCCCCTTTCTGCATAAAACAAACGTTCTTCAAATCTGCTCCTCTCATTTGCAGACGGGCTAGACTCATATAAAGCTTCCTTCACAGTTTTGCTCTTAGGGACTGAACAAGTTAAAGGTTTTGGTGGAACATGTCTCACTTTCGATAATGCATTTTGAGGGGGTGGTCCAGATGTACTAGCATTAAATGTGTGGTCATCTTCTTCAGAATATGATGTTGAGCTTGACTCATCATCGTTGCTGTCATCTGTTATTTGTTGCTCCATCTGACTTTCACTTATATTTTCTATCTTCATCTCTCCTTTGATATCGATCGCACTTTGAGTTTCTCCGCTGCTTCCATCTTTGGGTTTCACTGAGCTTGTTGCCTGAACGGAGGACGATTCAATTCCATTCTCAGTAATATCAGGGTTGCTGTCAATCTCAGATCTGTCACGTACTTTTGACAACAGAGCTTCAATAACATCATCATGCTTGCCCGACAGCATTCTTTCGATATGCTTATCGTGAGATCCCGTCTCTGCATGGGGCAAAAGAAACATGCATGGATGCATGCAGTTAAGAATCATAAGTCACTACAATTTTCTTTTCAGCTTCTGAAGAAAGTAAGAACTACAAGAAAGTAACAAAAACCTGATTGCTTCTTAAATCTGGAGAACCCCTTTACATCCATTGCTTTCTTCCTGGTTTCTAATGGGAAAGAAGAAGCCCCCAAAGAGAAGCTCTCATGCCTGCAAAATAGCACATCCTTTTGCTGAACTGCTGTGAATTCTTGTTGGAAACTATCTGCCATAAGGTTCGGCTTCTCTTCGAGTGGATCATATGGAAGATCAAATGGATTTTGCATAGGTAACAAAATGGAAGGCGCTGAACCAGGTGTGTCCATCTCATTACAGCCTTTCACGAATTCGAAAGGGTTGTTTTTCGCAATAAAAATGGGAGCAATTTGACCTGGTATTATAGTGTCCAAGTCAATTAGACCTTTCTCAACCTGGATTTTGAATAACTTTCTTGCTCTTCTTCTGGCAATTAAACTTTCCAGCCTTTTATTTCTTTCAATCTCGGAAAATCCAAGATCCATAAGATTTTTTTGATCATCATCTGTCCACTGCACAGCCTTATTCCCATCCTCTTGTGCTGTTCCTCCATCAATCCCGCCACCTTCGGATTTTTCAGTCTGTCCATCTGAGTCATCAGACGACAAGAGATGAGAATCTGAAAGGTCAGAATCTAGGACAGATTGGTGCTGCTCAACAAGAAGTTGAATATTGTCAGTAGATGGTGCTTTAGCAGTGGAGCTCTCTCCATGACAGGAAGTTTTATTCTCTTTCTCCTCCATGACTGCCTTGGTGTTTTTGCCAACCAAGGCAGTTCCACTGATCAAATTATCTTTCCAAGTTGTCGATATGGGCCCCTCTTTTTCCACCTTGCCAGCTTGTGCATCCCCTTCTTCTGTGCACCTTCTTGCAACATTTGTTCGTCTACTTTTCTGTTTCGTTAAGATGGAGCACCCATCTCGATTAACAGCAACATCATCTTGAACAGATTCAGATTTTTTACATGAAATTCTATCATTAATCCGTTTCTCATCCCGTTTGACCTCTAGGATTGTGAGTCCTCCAGAAGTCCAAAAAACTCTAAGTAGAGCAGCAATGCAGACCAGAAATGGAAACCAGAAGACAAAAAGATAGAAAAATACATAAAGGAAGTAGATGAAAAACAATATGGCTGAAACAAATGGATGCTTCTGTACACATAAGCTACTAGTCTTCATGGAAAAATGAAGAACTCTCCACACACAAACTAGTATAGCCTCTGCACCAACAGCCATATCTATCTCTCTGAACAATCTAAAGAAAAAATAGAACCAAAACAAACTAAGTGAATATTTGTCTGTAAACCTACAACATATACATTCGAACCTAGCACAATTAAGGCAGTGGTACTAGGAATTGAGAAATGCGGAAACAAAAGGCAACCCGCATTTTAATATTAGACAAAAATCGGGTTTTGTTCAAGAAAAAAAGATTCAGCACTGGGGATGGATGATATTTTTGACAGAAAACCATAAGAAATGCGAGGCACAAAGAGCAAACATAGCTCTCTCTCTCTCTCTCTCTCTCTCTCTCTCTCTCTCTCTCAAACAAAGGAAGGGTCAAATTTGCCTACAAAACAAAGAAGTATCACAAATTTTTTCTTTGTTCCCTAACTGTGCATTTGGGGTTTTTTCCAATTTTAGCAGCTTAATTTTTTGCTTGGCTCCTGGCTTTGTAAGATCCTTTATTTCAGGACTTTTCACCTTTCTAAATTTTTCTCCTTCAGCCTCCATCACTCAAACCACAATAAGACAAAATAAGAAACAGGTATTTGAAGAAGTGGCGGTTGTGATTGACTTGCGCATCACTCAAGTCAAGGCCCAATCCATTTATGACTATCCCAGCCCACCAACCAGCAAGCGGCTCGTGGCACGGCCCAAAACCCGAAAAATATTGGTGTCGTTTTACGACACGTGCTGCGGTAAACGACCTCAGAGCACATACTATCCTCTCACGCGACACACAGAACCCCAGCCCATTATGGGGGAAAAACGTTGGATAACGATAACAGGCTCAGAAATTAAAATAGGCCGGGGAGAGAAAGTTGACGGTTAGGATCTCCAACACCTTCTTCATCCGACGGCTCAAATTCCAAATTGATCTCCTTCTTTTATATACTCTGTTTTTTTCTCTCTCTTCTGTGTCCCAAAGTTCCAACCTTTGCCTTAGCGGTTAATGGTCATAGGCTTGAAGCAATCACCATAGACGAAACTGAAATCTATTTCTGTATTGGAAGGGCGCATACGAACATGTATATATAAATTTATGAAATTTTGAATTGCGAATTTGGATTGTTTAGGGTTTTGGGATGTCGTCGGTCGAGTATTTACGTCCAACAATCCACAGTAGGTTCTGCTTAAATTCGAATTCTAATGTTTATCACTGCCGCCATGGATTGGGCTTTGTTCGTGGTCAAGCTAGGGTTTTCAACCAGGAAGCGAGACGGGTTGTTTCGAATACGGCGGCGTCCAAGTCAGTCGCGTTGTACGGACATGGCAGAGCTGTGAGAGTTTCGGAGAGGTTCAGTCTCTGGAACAGCCATGGAGGGTTCAGGACGGTTAGGGTTTCTGCGAGTGGTCAGGAGAACGATTCAGGGGAGAAGAGCGAGGCGAAGGCGAGCGAGGGCCAAGGGGTGAACAACAATAAGCCCAATTCGAGCTCGCCGGCTTCGAATCGGCGGAGAGAGAGCCAAAAGAAAGCGAATTGGTGGTGGTCCAAAGGAGGGAAATGGCGGTGGCAGCCCATAGTTCAAGCCCAAGAGATTGGAATCTTGCTCTTGCAATTGGGTATTGTGATTTTCGTTATGCGGTTGCTCAGACCTGGAATTCCATTACCAGGGTCGGAGCCGAGGACTCCGACGACGTTTATTAGCGTGCCGTACAGTGATTTTTTGAGTAAGATTAATAGTAACCAGGTGCAGAAGGTTGAGGTTGATGGGGTTCATGTTATGTTCAAGTTGAAGTCTGAGCAGGGTGAGCAAGAAAGTGAAGTGAGTGGTGGGGTTAGTAAGTTTCAAGATTCGGAGGCTTTGATAAGAAGTGTGGCTCCGACGAAGAGGGTGGTTTACACGACGACAAGGCCAAGTGATATAAAGGCGCCATATGAGAAGATGCTTGAGAATGAGGTGGAGTTCGGGTCGCCCGATAAGCGGACAGGTGGATTCTTGAACTCCGCAATGGTAAGTTTTTGGTTGTTAGATATTATTTGGTTATCCTGCTGAAAAAGTTATTATGACAAAAAAAAAGCTATAGAACTCTTAATATTTGACCTTACAGAGCAACTCTTGTGAACTTACAAGTTGGTTAGTTACAAATTAATGAACTAAGTAACCAGCATGAATGGTTATGATTGAAGGTACAAAATTAATTATATTGGATTCTGTATATGTAGAAGGCCTGAATATGAATATTATGTTGATCCCAGGGTAGGAATTTTTCACTAACATGTAAACCCATATTCCCTTGTATCTTAACATATATTTGTTATCCAAAAGAAGTTTCCTTTGTTATTCACGGTGTGTATTGAGACAAATGTTTATGATATTTCATGGAAGGAATTTCTAATCTATTGACTTTGGCTCTGGTCCCTGCAGATAGCTTTGTTTTACGTTGCTGTGCTTGCAGGGCTTCTGCACCGGTTCCCTGTAAGCTTTTCTCAGGTGTGAGCCAGTGGTGCTTGTTTCTTTCAACTGTCTCCGTTTTCTTTTTCGTGCTTTGAAACTTGTGCTACCTGGTTCTCAGTGAATACATGCTTGTGTACAGCACACAGCTGGTCAGATTAGGAACCGAAAATCTGGAGGCTCTGGCAGTGCTAAAGCATCTGAACAAGGGGAAACAATAACCTTTGCTGATGTTGCTGGTGTTGATGAGGCTAAAGAGGAGCTAGAAGAAATTGTGGTATGTTGGACACCCCTCAGTTTACTTTGATATAACTATTGGATCATCAGAGTCTTCTAGAGGATCCTAAAGACTTTCTAGTGTTTCCTAGAAAAGTTCTTTTATTTATTTTCTTGAAAAAAAATGTTTGCCTTGATGTTTACTGACCAGGAATTTCTTCGGAATCCAGACAAGTATGTACGACTTGGTGCTCGTCCTCCACGAGGAGTTCTCTTGGTGAGTTTTAGCGAAAACTAAGAACGAATGTGACCTCATAAACCAGAGAGTGGGAAGTCATAATGGCCTCTATTCAAATCTTTACATGTATGGTTACCGTGATAGGCCAACCATGCTAGGTCTGTTTCTTGGAGATTTCCCATGCCCCAAGTTATTAGTATAGGGAGTTGCCCACTTAATAGTATTTTCTGTGTCATTTTTCTTTTGACACTTCATTTACAATACTGTATCATTGGCGAGATAAATCTTTGCACCTGGACATTTTCTTAGTTTTACCCTTGAACGGTCCCATCCACTGCTTGTATGCCAGTGTATGTTTGGAGGCTGTGTAGAAGAGGCCTTTTTATTTTGTTTAATATTAGGAAAGTATGGCTTGTTTATCCTACAGGTGGGTCTTCCTGGGACGGGCAAGACTCTTCTTGCCAAGGCTGTGGCTGGGGAAGCTGAAGTGCCCTTTATAAGTTGCTCTGCTAGTGAGTTCGTAGAGTTGTATGTTGGCATGGGTGCCTCTCGCGTAAGGGATCTATTTGCACGGGCAAAAAAGGAGGCACCATCAATAATATTCATTGATGAGGTTTGGACATGGATGTTTGCTTGTGTTATCTTGATTCTTGACCTATGTGGTTTTCTGTGGATTGGTTTTAATATTGCTTGCTTACCACAGATAGATGCTGTAGCAAAAAGTCGGGATGGAAAATTCCGTATTGTCAGCAATGATGAGCGGGAACAAACCTTGAATCAGTTGCTCACTGTAAGCTCTGTGCTACAACTTAGTTTTGAGCATTTGTAACTTTTTGCGACATTCCAGTGACATTAATTAATGTTTGAATTCTCATTGTAGGAGATGGATGGGTTTGACAGCAATTCTGCGGTTATTGTTCTTGGAGCAACTAATCGCTCAGATGTCTTAGACCCAGCACTTCGTCGACCAGGGAGATTTGATCGTGTGGTTATGGTTTGTATTTTAGTTCTAGTACCCCTCTCATTGTCAAAATGATATGAAAGAAAGTTTTAGTTGGGAATAATTTTCTTCATATATGTATGTACGTGCATATAAATGTTATATCACATGAAATCTTTTCCCTTTTCTCGATAGGTGGAAACACCAGATAGGATGGGAAGAGAAGCGATTCTTAAAGTGCATGTTTCCAAGAAGGAACTCCCTTTGGCAAAAGATGTTTACCTTGGTGACATTGCTTCTATGACTACTGGCTTTACTGGGTATATATACGGAGCTCACTGTTCAGTCTGTTTAGAATATGCACTGAATTATAAATAATTAAATGAATGAATAAATTGTCGTGTGTGTGACTAACACATTAGGAGTGATGTTTCTTATTATATTTTTTGCAGGGCAGATCTTGCAAATTTGGTGAATGAAGCTGCTTTATTGGCCGGAAGACAAAGCAAGGTGGTTGTGGAAAAAATTGATTTCATTCAAGCTGTGGAGAGATCAATAGCTGTAAGTCTCCCTCTCTTTCAAATATTAGTTCAACCTATTTTCCTGAAATATGATTCAAAACCGTAATAAAATTGTATTTGATTGTTTTTCAACCTTTTCTCTTTCTTTTACGTTCCCAGCTGATTCTGATGTTAGGGTTTCTTTTCATGACTTTCTTGTGCTGGTCTATATTGTGGGTGCCTTGTGGTTTTGTTTTATATTTATGCAACCCTCTTGGTCTTCACCCCAATCACCAGAAGTGCCTGTACTTGAATGCTGCTCTTATGACCAAGGAGAGCCCCATTCATTTTTTTGGGGGGTTCTTATGAACATGTTTCTCTTGATGTATAACTTTAGTAACACATCTTCCACCCTATTGTTGTTTTAACCACCCTGTGCATTGAGGTGTGTTTTCCGCTCAGGTGCATTGGGGTGCATACTGTTCAGTGACAACATTTTTAAAACAACAAGTTATTGTTTTCTGATTAACTAGTGCATAAACTTAGCCGAATTACTTGTTATAGGGCATAGAAAAGAAGACTGCCAAGTTGCAGGGAAGTGAGAAGGCTGTAGTTGCACGGCATGAAGCTGGTCATGCAGTAGTAGGGACTGCTGTTGCAAGTCTTCTTCCTGGACAGCCACGTGTTGAGGTGAGTTCAGTACTGAAATTTGTTCATGAACAGATTAAAAAAAAGTAACTTGGAAATATTATGTGAGAAATAGGGAATAATTGAGGTCATGTTCGCGCAATAGCTTATTTATTAACTTCCAAATACATGGATACATCTTACCTGAAAAAAAACAAAAAAACATGGATATACTAATTATTCTGTCTTTGTGTTATCAGAAATTGAGCATATTGCCACGGTCAGGAGGGGCATTGGGCTTTACTTATACTCCTCCGACAAGCGAAGATAGATATTTACTCTTCATTGATGAGTTACGTGGACGTTTGGCTACACTTCTCGGAGGACGCGCAGCAGAAGAATTTGTATATTCAGGTCGTGTATCAACAGGTGCACTTGATGATATAAGACGAGCAACTGACATGGCATACAAAGCAGTAGCTGAGTATGGTCTCAATCAAACCATTGGCCCTGTGTCTATAGCAACACTATCTGCTGGTGGAATGGATGAGTCGGGAGGAGGTGCTCCTTGGGGAAGGGATCAGGTCCTGTGTATTTTTATTTTATTCCTTATCAAATTATTTGTGGTAAATACTGATCCTAGAGTGATGAAAACAGGGGCATCTTGTTGATCTTGTTCAAGGAGAGGTTAAAGCATTGCTACAATCTGCTTTGGATGTAGCCCTATCTGTTGTGCGTGCTAATCCTAGTGTTTTGGAGGGTCTCGGTGCTCATCTGGAAGGTGATTTTTTTGCTGCTATGGTATTATCATGTTGTTTCCTACGTTCTATAGTTTATATGATATTATGTTATAATGCTCCTGTAAGTTTGCGGTGGCCTCAAATTGGTACAAATATGCATGATACAAATTTTAACCTATGGACATTTCTTGCAAAGATTAGGGGTCCTGGAGATGGTTAATTTTTGGAAAATATTGCTTTAGCTTTGATAAACAAAGTCTGGTTATTGAATGAAATGAAGTCCTGTCTCTGTTTTCCAAATATTTGATCTGGGTCTTCTGGACATGTAGGCATGCTCAATTAGCTGTAAAATTTCTAAATAAGTACTTACAAGTTATAGTGAATCGTAGCTTGTATGCTGCAGGGGCTATTGATGAAAGATTTGTGGGCATAGTTTTTTTTTTAAGATATAGGATTTCCAAATTAAGTGAGCTTGTATAAATCTATTGAGCGTAGGGTGTGGATATGCTCTTTATTTTGTATTATATGAGTAACTCTATGAAGTTGTCATGGTGTTCTGAGAGTGTTCCTTGTTCAGAAAAAGAGAAAGTAGAAGGTGAAGAGCTACAAGAGTGGCTAAAATTGGTAGTTGCACCAACTGAATTGGCAATCTTCATTAGTGGCAAGCAAGAGTCTCTTCTTCCATTGCAGACTGGCTCTGGTTAACAACTGTATCTTGTTACTGCTCCTCAATGTCAAGTGAAACTGTGAAATATGGAGTAGCTTACTGCTCTTTTGCCATTGTCATGTCAGTGAATTCTTCCTCTTGATTGCCAGCGGCTCCCCCTTACAACTTGTATATGTTGGGTTCATTTTTAACAAGTGCCGGTGTGCTCTTTGTTTTAACTCACAATTTACCAGCCCAAGCTGCCCATCCAGAGAGAAGGGAAAGAAGTCGGGATTATATCTGCACAAGCCTTCTCGAGTGTGTCATCAATATTAATTTCGGCACAACCGGGTTGGTATCTGAAACTGTTGTACATTGACTGTTACTTGATTACACATGATCTGCCTATCTGCAATTGTAATTGTTCTTGAGTTGTATACGATATTTATCATACGAAATATATAATATTCCTCATGAATTGGTTCAAAAGGTTCAGATGAATTGCATGTTGTATTTTTTGGAATTCCAAGGGCATCTTTCGGAGAAGTGAACCAATTGATGGTGATGATAATTGATCTTTACCACTTGCCAGCAGTGTTGCCGGAAAGCCAAAGATTTTCAAATTTGACCAAACTAGTTTATGTTTCATACTTGAAAGACAAGATGGTTTGTCCTAGGCTGGAATTCCGCCAGTGTGAAGCTGTACTGACCCAAGGGTCGGCAGGCACAGGCAGGTGTTTTCATGGTCAGTTTTGCCCTGAAGGGTATGTCAAAATCGATTTGAATATTGCAGGCATTGCATGGATGGTTGGTTAGGTTGTTTTTTGTTTTCGGTCAGTGTTTTTCCCTTGGTGTGCTAGTTTTGTTTATGCAGTTGGATTAGATATGAAGAACTGGAAATCAAATGGTACTTTGGGAAGCACAACGTTGTTTCAGTACCAAGACAAAAAAGCTAAAACATAGTGCCTCATGGACCAATGGTTTTTGAAATCAAGAAAACTCTCAAAAACTCTAGTTTGATCGTGACTTGATCAAAGGAAGGGTAGAAACTGTGCAACAAATTTGGAGCATCTTCCTTTCTCTTTATTTTCTGAAATCAAAATCAAATAAATGTAATCATTGGTGTGGAGGAACGATTGATAGGTAGTGATTGCAGTGATAATATTATATCTGTATGCATTGATATTTTGGAGCCTCTAAAATATCAGCGTCCCTTTCTGAGAGCAATATAGACTTTGGTCCTTTGGGTTTGGCCAAGGAAGAAAAGGAAAAATCTTAACCTACAAAAGAACCATGTCCCATATGAATCTGTTTCTTTCTGTAATTCACAATGTCGTATTCATTCACTTGTAAACTTCCAACTTTTCTCCACTACCAATCCACTTTATAATTAGTGAAACAAATAATGCCACTATTGTAAAGTTCAAAATTCAACCCACCACAGTAAAAATTATAGCCTGACCATGGCCATGGAAAACTGCCAACTGGGTTCCTTGGGAGATGATCTATGAACAATAGAATGGGGTCAAAATAGAAGTAACATAAACCAATTAATTTTTTTCCTTTTTGGTGTTTTGTATATTTATTCTATAAAAGGAAAAAGCTTTATTGTCCTTCTAGTACAAGAAAAAGGGAAACATTATCAACAGTCGAGTTGTGTGTGGCATATACGATTGCCATCCATTTATACATCAATTTTCAATATCTGACAGTGATTCGCGCACGTAAATACAAAGATAACGCTTATGACAACAAAGATCCACTGGGTAATTTACAATTTGGCTTCCGGGGCTATCAGCTGGCCATACAATTGAGAAAGATGCGCTTAAACTTTCCTATCATTGAAAGGTAATTTAGTTTTTGACATTTGAGTCAAAGATGAGAGCCATATTTAGTGGACGTAGCACGGGTTTTGCTGGATGCTATAATGGACTTCCTCCTCTCCTAACTTTGTCCTTACTATTATTATGGAATCATTCCCCATTAATAATAATTCTATAAAATGTTTCTTCTATTGCCCCTTCCTAAAATTGAAAAGTAATGTTAGAATCAAGGGCAACCTTTTCCATTTTTTTTATGATGAATTAAAAAAATTACAAAAATAGATTCTCTAGGGATCCGAGTATTCCTATTATCGCTTGTATTAAAAAGAAAAAATCTTATAATATTATGAAAAAATATTTTCTTTTATTTAAATATTTTTTTTAAAAAAACCCACCACAGATTCATAGAACATGTATAAAAAAAAAATCAATATAAAGAATTATAAGAAATGGCTTAATGGTGCAAACGTCTCACCATAGGTTCATTTCATATGATATGTCAATTGTTGTTACACAATAGATTTCACATGATATATGACAATGGAAGACAGTCGGTCACGCGATGCACCTGAACTGAACCAATGCAAAGCATCCAAATTTCTGTTAGTAATTTATGAATTTTCATCCAATTAAGAAATTTACAGAAAATATCTTACTTGGGAATCATCAGGAGCCACGTAAGGATTCGCTTTTGGTCCTTTTGGAGGACCCTGAAGGCTTTGCCTTTTTTTCACTCCCTATTAAATGCTACAACGTAATCCAAGACTCTACACTCAGAGTTGTCATAGAAATTTTCAGAAGAGAGAGAGAGAGAGAGAGAGAGAGTGAACAAGATAAGACTGTGAAGAAGGCTTCTTCTACCAGCCCCAGGTTCCAGGTTCGTCCTTTTATCTCTCTTCAAAACCCAACATTTCATTCTCAGTTTAATTGATAAGCCTTTTAGCTCACTTGGATTGGGTCTTAATTTTCTGTTTGGTTGGCTAGAAAGGTAAGGTGCTTGTGAAATGAGGCCAAATTGTCAAAAGTTATTTTTATAATGAATTTGGTATCTTCAAAAGCTAGATACTTTTAAGCCTTTTAGCTCACTTGGGTCTCAATTGTCTGTTTTGTTTCCTGGAAATGTAAGAACTTATGAAATGAAGCAAGATTGTTTCTGTTTCTTATGGTTTGATTTTTGGAAAGCTAGATAATTTTATTTGCATGTGCTCATTTTCGCTTTTATTTTCTACATATATGACTGTTTATGCTAAAGTCTGATGTTTTTTTCCGGCTCTACTGCTTCACCTTCTGATTTGAAGTTTGGCATTGGCATTTATGTTGCATGCTTCACTTAAATTATTCATTTTTTTTTGCAGCAACTGTTTTTGTTTGGTCTTATGGCAGGTCGAGTATATATTGTACTGTCTTTTTGCTTACTTTGCTTTGCTAGTATTTCTCTATCAATGTCTTGATCATTTATCATGTGTAATCATATTGTAGAGACATGAACTATGGTAAGATTGAGATGGAAATTTCATAAATAATATGTCTGTAGATTAATTTTGTTCTCCTTTTCTTATAAATTTCATATCTTGCCAAAAAATGCTTTGGGTTTGGGGACATATTGCCTTCGGATATTCCTCAATTACCATGATCCTAGGATAGAAAAATGATTTCATTTGCATGCCCCGTTTTTCTTACCCGACCTATACATAATTTCCTGTTGCACTTAACTGAATTGGCTGTAAATTATGAGTGTCTAGTTTTTAGTTGTTTGTGGATTGAATTTTAATGTTCCAATTCTTTGCTCAACTCAGAGATGGCATTGGTGCATAGTGCCCTGACATCCGTTGTGTGCAAGAATGGCAATCATTCTTCTGCAGCAAAGTTCCCGAGTACTACCTTCTTGCCTGGTTTTGATGCTGTCGGGCGTATTTCAAGTCCATATAAGAAGGAAATATGCCTCAATGCCCTGAGTTCAGGTCCTAGAGCCACATTAACCTTTGATCCCCCAGCAACTAATTCAGAGAAAGCCAAACCACCAAGGCACACAGTTGATCCTGCTTCTCCTGATTTTTTGCCTCTTCCATCCTTTGAACAATGTTTTCCAAAGAGCACAAAAGAACACAGGTGTGTCTCCCTTACATGACTCATGATTTTCATCTTGAAATATAAAACTTGTTAAATCCCTTAAAACACTCACAAGGTACACTTCTGAATTGAATTGTGGTGCACTGATGCGTGATCTGCTCTGCAGGGAAGTTACTCATGAAGAAACTGGTCATGTGCTCAAAGTTCCCTTTCGACGAGTCCACTTGGCTGGCGATGAACCAGCATTTGACAACTATGATACCAGCGGTCCACAAAACATTAGCCCACGCGTTGGTATGCACAATAAGTTTATTTTAACATCTTTTTTGTTGGTAGTCTATCTTTGTTGAAGATGGTATTAATTTTCTTCTTACATATCTAACTTCAGATTTTTCTATTGTTAATTTTGTTTATATGGATACTTCCTCACCCCTCTCAACAAGGCATAAGACGTTTGATTGAAAAGATTTTTTTTTTTTAATCTTGTCTGATTCAGATATACTAATGTATGGTTTTCACATCAATGTCTTTCAAAGTTTTGTGTTTTGGGATTATTAGCATTCTTCATCCATTTTCTTGGTTGCTATTGATAAATAGGACTACCTCAACTGCGGAAAGATTGGATTGAAAGGCGAGATAAATTAGGTGGACCAAGATACACTCAGATGTACTATGCTAAGCAGGGAATTATAACTGAGGAAATGTTGTACTGTGCCACTCGGGAGAAGCTTGATCCAGAGTTTGTGAGATCAGAAGTGGCTCGTGGGAGGGCAATTATCCCTTCTAATAAGAAGCACTTGGAGCTGGAGCCAATGATTGTTGGAAGAAAGTTTCTAGTCAAAGTTAATGCAAACATTGGAAACTCTGCTGTTGCCAGCTCTATTGAAGAGGAAGTTTACAAGGTCCAGTGGGCAACTATGTGGGGTGCTGACACTGTTATGGATCTCTCTACAGGACGCCACATACATGAGACCCGTGAATGGATCCTACGTAACTCCCCTGTGCCAGTAGGGACTGTCCCCATTTATCAAGCACTTGAAAAAGTGAATGGAATTGCAGAAAATCTCAACTGGGAAGTATTCAGAGAAACTCTCATTGAACAAGCTGAGCAGGGTGTAGATTACTTCACCATCCATGCTGGTGTTCTACTACGGTACATCCCATTAACAGCAAAACGTATGACAGGAATTGTTTCACGAGGAGGATCCATTCATGCAAAATGGTGCTTAGCTTATCACAAAGAGAATTTTGCTTATGAACATTGGGATGACATACTTGACATCTGCAATCAATATGATGTAGCCCTGTCAATAGGTGATGGGCTGAGACCTGGTTCCATTTATGATGCCAATGACACTGCACAGTTTGCAGAGCTCTTAACTCAGGGAGAACTGACCCGTAGGGCATGGGAAAAGGATGTACAGGTAATGAATGAAGGACCTGGACACGTTCCAATGCACAAGATTCCTGAGAACATGAAAAAACAGCTTGAATGGTGTAATGAAGCACCTTTCTACACTCTCGGTCCTTTAACAACTGACATTGCACCTGGATATGATCACATCACCTCTGCCATCGGTGCTGCCAACATTGGGGCTCTAGGCACTGCCCTTCTCTGTTATGTAACCCCAAAAGAGCACCTTGGGTTGCCAAATAGAGATGATGTGAAGGCTGGAGTTATAGCATATAAGATTGCTGCTCATGCAGCTGATCTAGCCAAAGGTCACCCACATGCTCAAGCCTGGGATGATGCATTGAGCAAGGCAAGATTTGAGTTCCGGTGGATGGACCAGTTTGCTTTGTCATTAGACCCTATGACTGCCATGTCCTTCCATGATGAAACACTGCCAGCTGATGGTGCCAAGGTGGCCCATTTTTGCTCCATGTGCGGTCCAAAGTTCTGTTCGATGAAGATAACAGAGGATGTGAGGAAGTATGCTGAAGAGCATGGCTATGGGAGTGCTGAGGAAGCTGTGATACGTGGAATGGATGCTATGAGTGCTGAGTTTCTTGCTGCCAAGAAAACTGTCAGTGGGGAACAACATGGTGAAATTGGAGGGGAAATTTACTTGCCAGAAAGTTATGTAAAATCCGCAGAGAGGTGAAGGTCAGTAAATGTTTTTTAATTTAATTTTCCTTATGAAAATCTGTTTTCTGATATACTTGCGTTCAAAGCGTTCTGAAAATTTCTATTTGGAATACAAATAATGGTTTAACACTTGCAGTCTCTTGATTTCATAATACAAGGATAAAATTCTGCATAGTATAAAACATGATCTAATCTAATCTAGTCTCGAGCTCTATAACCAGTGCTTGAAGATAGTTAAGATGTAATTTCATGGGAAATGTCAATCAAGTTTAGAGCACATAAGCCCATCCTAGATATGTTTAAAACTTTGAAGTAAGATGATGTCAGTATTATGGAGCATTTAGTTTACCACTGTAAAACACCCAATATCTGTACTTACACAAACATAATTACGGGGTTTTTTATTCTTAAGCAGCAGCATCATCTGATAGATAGCTATCAGAAAAAAAAAAAAAAAAAAAAAAAATCTTATTTTTCAGTTTGACAAAGAAAATTTACAATCTTGTGCTCCATTATCTTTCTTTAACTTCCAGATAGTCACATATTAAGCTATTCTCATTTCTTTATTCTTTAGTTTTTACACTGGGAATATTTGCAGGATTCCATAAATAACCAGAAGCGGTTTGACAACCCTGGAGGCTTTCGTCCACGATTGGCTTGTCCGCAACGGAGATCTTAGGTTTTCATTTTCATGCTATGGTATAAAACATAGTTTGGTGTGTGAAGTACATTTCAAGACTTTTGACATATCTATCCTTTACCTTTTTCTGCTTGTGCTTGTGTTTCTCCGTAATAAAATGCTTTCTGTTCATATTACATCGAGATTCTGTTTATATTTTTGGCATTGTATTGACATAAAGGACGCACCAGGGGTGCCTGTATCTGCTCGAGCACTAGCTTTTTGGCTAGGATGCGAGCAAGCCAGGCTGAGATAGTCCCTTTGAACCTGAACAGGTTAATACCTGCGTAGGGAGTGTGCATTTCTTTTTCCTGTTTCTTCTGTGCTTGCACAGGGAGAGAGAGGGCTTTCGTCCGTGGTTCGGGCTAGCTGATAACATCGTGGCCAAGCCGATCAATTGTGGCTGGGAGTAACTGAGTGGCAATTCTGTGATACTCTCTGTGATTTAAGGAGGCTTTGCTAAACTCGAAAATAAGGCCTATAACTCCTCCATCCACTTGCTATCTAGTATATGCTGAACCTCATTCTTTTGTTTTTTCTTGTCTAGTTCCTCAAAACTCAGTTTTAAATTTGAAAGAAAGCTATTACCAGCTTGAAATTCGTCCTTGCACGACAGTAAGTTCAAAAACGTGCACAAATCTCGTTCATTTTGATTAAAGAAATGCAAGATATGGCAGGAAGATGTAATAAAAATGGTAGAAATATAGATTAAACATCCACCATTTACAAGCTTGGTTTAAGATCATAATCTATGATACAACATTCACCATTTGACGAGTATCAACAGAGACAGTGGAAGCAAACAAAGTTATGCCTTTTTATCAACATTCTAAAAATACAACATCGAATGATGTCCAAATAGATACATTCGTATTGGATCGGATTTGCAAATTTTACAACCAAAAATAAAAAATAAAAAATAAATCATGCATAGTGAATCTTCGAAACCAGCCTGCAATCTGAACTAAGCATGGTTGACACTTCAAAAAAGGCACGGACCCTTGATTAGGGATAAGTCGAAATGAATCCTAGGTTATCTTCTGGGGCCAAAAAGTGGTTACAAAAACTCTTCATTCTGTGTCATCACTCTGCTGCATCAGAACTCTCCTCTGACACAGTCCCTGCATCCCAAATTAAAGAAAACAGATCAACAAAATGAAAGACCATCCTATACACAACTTTGCTCCATAGAATTGCAAAAGCCAGCAACTTTCATGTAACACAAAACATAACATCTATGGCTGCTTGAATATAAAAAATGTGAGAAATGTTTGATAAAATCTTCCATTTTTATGATAGCCAAAGTTCAACACAAACTAGCCTTTTTTGTACAAGCGAAAATGGGGAGTGGATTCGAACTCGGGACTTCAGGTATTAATACAGCTCTCAACCACTTGAGGTCCATAATCTTAACTAGAGGTTCCAACTCACAAGAATCAACTAGAGGTCTATAATCTTAACTAGAGGTTCCAACTCACAAGAATCAACAAATATGAGCTTAAAAAATAAACAACTGAGCTAAAGGATCCCTAACATATGTACCATGCCAAAGTGATGCACATTGCCCTGCAAATTTTTTTTCCTACTCTTATTGACCCAATTACATAAGAGTAGCGTAGACATGAATTGTATGAAAACGCATGCAAGAGTTCTTATTCTCAATCCAAATTTTAAATCAAATCCAAAATGCATTCACAAATTCAAAAACTGGACCTACAAATGCATATAAGGTAAACAATTCAAATTCTAAATCAAACCCAACAAAAATGCATTCATAAATTCATAAACTAGACCTACAAATGCATAGAAAGTAAACAACCCAAATTAAAGAGTATCAAACGAGTTTCAAAGATAAAGCAAATGACATAAAAAGACTTAACCTTGAACTTCACTTCCTCCTTCTCCTTCTTCTTCGTCATCTTCTTCCTCTGCATCTTCTTCGTCCTCATCGTCGCCCTCATAATTCAACCCATATCTCGCATTCAGATAATCCACAATCTCTGGCGTCAGAATCAATTTATCCGCATTCAAAATATCAAACAAATTCAAAGTCCTCGGAGTCAACATCTTCAAAGTCCCAATATTTCTACTCGAAAGCCTCACATTGTCCGCGACCTCCCTCATCAAAAAGGTCGTCTTCTCGTTCGGGTCCAATCCCCATCTCTTCATCGCCGCAATGAATTCCTTCGTCTTCGGCTTCTCGAACTCGTCGCTGAAATCCTCAACCACGATCGTGTTCTCCGCCGCGCTCGCTACCGCCGTCGAAATCGCGAGCCTCTTCTCCTTGCGGTTGATCTTGATGCTCCAATCTCTGGGCTTGGGTCCGAAAACGACGCCTCCGCCGGGCCGGAGCGGCGTCCGGGTCGACCCCTGGCGAGCCCGACCCGTTTTCTTCTGCGGGTAGGGTTTCCGGCCTCCTCCGCGGACCTCGGCGCGTGTTAGCGTGGAAGCGGTGCCGCGGCGCTTGTTCTGGAGGTCGGTGATGATGGCGCGGTGGACGACGGCACGTGCGGTGTCGGGGAGGGCGGCTTTAAGGTCGAGGAAGGTCTCGCCAACCTTGTCGCCGGTGAAGGAGAGGACGGGGAGGGTGGCGAGCTCGGAGGAGATGGTGAGGGGTTTGAGGGTTTTGAGAGAATTGTTAGGTATGAGGGTTGAGAGGGGTTTGTGAGAAGAGGAAGTGAGGAAAATTGAGGAGGTGAAGAAGGAGAGAGATAGAGGCGTTGCAGAGGCCGCCATTGTTAAGTGTGTGTGAGAGTGAGGGAGTCTTCTTCTTCTTATGACTGTGAGTGAATTTGTTATCCACTCTCACTGCGCCACTGCCTATCCGTTGGTGACTCTGTCCTGGTATGATACAAAACGACCTGTCGTTTGCTTTTTTTTAATTTTCTTTTTCTGAGATAGCAGATTACTACGACATTCGTACTAACTGATAGGCAGTGGCGCAGTGAGATAACAAATTGAGTTTTTACCTTTCACTTTCAAAAATGTCAATTTTTATAAAATCTTTCAAATATAGCCAAAAACTCATCCAAATAGACACAAATGCTCTTAAAAATTAAAACCCATGTAAACTTCAAAAGAAAGCTCATGTACAAACGGGACTCTAAAAGAAAGCTCATGTGCAAACCAGTTATAGATTAAGATCTTTAGAAAACCATTGCGATAAAAGGCGTTGGCTTTGCATGGACTATGGCTACTATAATTCATGCTTTTTCCTTTTCTAATAATCAATTCAAAGACTTTATCCTCACATGGGCCAAATCAAAAGCGTTGCATCTCTAATGTATATCATCTCAAATCTACAAAAATTGTGAGGAAAAACATGCTTGAGCTCCCCATCCAGCCTTCAAAGTCCACACAAATGGGTCTTATAGCACTCTGAACTAGTTATTGGGTGACAGGAGTATAATTATTTACGGAATTGGTGGGTAGATGACGGAGCTGCGCATCAGAGAGGAGGTGTGAGTGGCTGGATTCGTCGGAGGGGGAGGGGGGATGGGGTGGGAGAGCTGGGAGGAGAAGGGCGACGGAGAGAAAGGGAGGGACGAAGAGAGGAAATTTTTTTTTATATATATACTAGCCTCTCTGCACGCGCTTCCGCGCCTGCGAGAGGCTTTTTTTAAAAAATTAACATTTATTTTAGAATTAAAAAAGATAATGGGTAGTTATGTTCCATAAAAATAGGCCATTATCTGATTTTTCTTTTAATTTAAAATTTTTTAAATATGAAAAAGTGTGAATTTACCATATTATCCTCATTTAATTAATAATTTCAATTCTTAATGTTTGTATTAACCAAGGGTATTTTCTGGTATTTTGAATGTTTCACCATTCTCTGCCTTTTGCTTTATATATATAGATAAAGATTTTTTTAAAGTTATTTTATTATCTATATATATAAAGCAAAAGGTAGAGGATGGTCAAACATTTAAAATACCAGAAAATGCCCTTAGTTAATGCAAGAATTGAAATTATGATAATATGGTAAATTCACACTTTTTCATATTAAAAAAATAAAATTAAAAGAAAAATCAAATAATGAATCCTATTTTATAAAACACAACTATCCATTATCTTTTCTAATTCTAAAATAAATTTATTTATTTTTTAAAAAAAGCCTCAAGCAGGCCCGGAGGCGCATGCGGAGAAACTAGTATTATATAATTGATTTATTATTTCTTTAAGGAATTGGTGAGTCTTACAGTGGACACGTCATTTGTTAACGTATGACCAAACAGTCAACTTAACAGAAAGCTTAAATTGGTTATATTTGAAAATCATCGAGTGTAAATTAATGTAAGTGAAACTCGAGAACCTATATTGAGAATTACCTCAAACCTTTATTTTGACGTTATCCCTTATTTATTTATTTAGAGCTATTAAGGTGGGTTGAAGAAACTCTTTGCTTTCCAAACGATTGGCTAAACACCTCAAGAAAAACGACTGGCCACGGCCCGTGGGCCACCACCACACTTGATCTTATTATTATCCGCGTCTGCCGCATCTGCCGCCTCACTCTGTCTCTGACGTGTTCATAACTTCTAACCAAATTAAACTGCCTTTGTACTTTGCGGACATGTAAAGTTCAGTTTCTGCACAGCCAAAGCTGTAAACTTTGGGGGTAATTTTTTCTTTTTGGGAATTATCCACTTTCGGTACTTTAAATCGTAGAATTATACTCAAACGCCTTCTTCCTCAACGCAATTGATGATTCGCTCTTTGAATTCTTACGGCCCCTTAGTAAAAGAACTGGAGTTTTCAAATTGAAGATGGCGACCGACACTAATACCCAAATCTACCACGAGCGGCAAAGGCTACAATTTTGCCTCTTACACTCGCTCAACAATCTCTTCCAGGTACCTTTTCCAAAACCCATCTCTCTTTCCCTCTCTTTATTCTAGTTTTTGCGTAGTGGTTGCGTAGAAGAAAGGTAATAGAAGGGAACCCACTAATTATTTATGCCCAAAACGATCATTCTGCTTTAGTTCTATGATTTTGTATCACAGTCTTGTATGTTTTTTCCTTTTTAATCAAATAGTTTGGAATGTGTTTATTTGATTTGATACTTAAATGTGTATGCTGCTTATCAAAACAATTATGTTGAACAGCAAAAAGATGTATTTACTCGATCAAGCTTGAATGAGATTGCTGAAAAACTTGTTCTTGAAGAACCCAACAACGAAACATGGACACCCTTATCTGTACTCTTTAAACCCCATCATAATGCACTTACTGGAAACTATGATATAAATGTGCTAATTGCTGCTTTAGAAGACAAGGGAAAGAATGTGGTTTGGCATGATCGTCGTAATGGAGCGTCTTCGATTGATCTAGATGGGCCTGAAGATGCTTTGATGGGTATTCTGCTTAATGTTCCGGTTAGAATGTTTGCTGGGCTTTGGAAAAGTAGGCATTGGGTTGCATTGAGGAAGATCGACGGGGTTTGGTACAATTTGGATAGTGATCTTGTTGCTCCTCAGGCTTTTGAAGATACTGAAAAGGTTAGAGAATTCTTGGATTACATCATTGGGTATGGTGGAGAAGTTTTGCTTGTTATGAACAATAAACAGTGATTTTTCTTTTCATGAGTTCAAGGTATCTGATAGGGTATCCAAGCGACTGTATATTAAACTCTGCTTGTAAAGTTTTGATTTACAATCAGCTTATAGAAGAGTAAAAAGTTTCATTTTTTTGGTTTGTTCCTATGCCCCTGTATGTGTATTCTGTTTCAGTGCTATGTGTGGGGTGGTGAGGGTGCTGCTAAATGATTTCTGTAATTGCATATTTGGTATTGGAGGGGCTTCTTAGTCAATCTTGAAACATTGGGCTCTTAAGTTTATCTTTTTCCTGAGGTGAAACTTTATTAGGTAGGGCACCATTCAATTAGTAAACATTTGGATGCTGATTAAAAAAGCTCTGCTTTTGATGTCATATGAGTGTGGATCGTGTGCTTGGACATAATGACAAGATATATTTTGTTTATATATTTGGAGTATGTGATCAGGCAATTGATTTCAAGTTGTCAATATGCTTGATGGTTGACTGAAGACACCCCTGACAGCAAAACTTTGGAGGGATTGATTGTGCTTCTTTCAAGTTTTTTTGACTAGTTTCATGCTCTGTAGAAAGCAGATGCATAATTTTGCATCTTAAGTCCAGAGAGTTATTGCATGTTGTGTTAATGTTTTCTGTTGGGTTTTGGAAAACTTCGAGTGCTGTTTATTTTTTATATCATCTTAGTACATTGAAATCTCTGTGTAATCTGTAAAGTATCATATGTTAAGTTTTTAACCCTAATATGTACAGCTTAATGGCCCTAGTGCCCCACTTTCACCTATTTACCCTAATATCTTTTAAAAAGCATTAGTAGGATGCTGGCTTGTGTCTTCTTCCTTGCATCTTCAAAAGTTATCCTTTTGCCTTCCTCTTTCTTTGCGATTAATTAACTTTTTGGAGATTTTTTTTCCTTGGTTCTTTTCTGTTCCATTCCTCCTGCTGCATTCACATCCAATCACCCACCCACACGAACTCACTTACCCCAATTAGAAAAAGACATGTAAGTTGTTTGCCATTGTCCTACCACCATACATAAGATAATTGTTTCTGTTCCAGTTGGAAGGTGATGTATAGACCATAGCTTTACAGATCTCTCTAGAGTGGACAACAACCTCATTATCACCCAGAGTTTAATAGTAGTCACAAATCAGCTTTTACCAATAGTTGAATGAAACATCTTTGGAGATGGTGCTGATAAATTTATAAAGTATGCTAACTGAGGAAACTGAGACTATAAGCAGTCTTCTTCCTACGACTGATTCGGAGATGGTATTTTAAGCTCAGTTTATGTATTTGATTTTAGATCAAACATGAGCAACACGTGATGTTCTCATTGTGAAATGGAGGGGGCATAAAACCATGGTGTGAATGAAGACATGAGTCTCTGCAGAAATAACTGGTGTGAACAATACTGTTGTGCCAATACTTACTTTCCGTCCTCTCTATTTGTTTTTGGTATTCTGTTCCTTGGAGGGGTCACTTTTTGATGCTTGCACTTCTTGCAAGCAAAAAGGTGCTCTCACATGGTCAAAGGATTAGTGGGGAGCCAGAGATCATGCTTTGGTTACTGCTTGAAATCTCTTTTCTCACTGTCTTAATCTCCCCTTTTGGCATATCCTTTTGACACTCTTCCATATACGTTCTTTACACTCTCCACTTTACCCACTATAAGATTTCTACCCTGGTAGCTCTCTCTCAATTCCTCTCTCTCTCTCTCTCTCTCTCTCTCTCTCTCTCTCTCTCTCTCTCTCTCTGTGTGTGCTTCATTTCAACTTTCGATTTTAATATGGCAACAAGAGCCAAGGCCCAGATGAGCCAGAAGGAGTATGTCAACAGGAAGAGAGTCTTTTATTTCAACCACACTTCAACTAAGAGCGTTGCCCAAGACAGAAGGTATACAGAAAATTTTAGATTTAGGTTTCCTACATGGTCAGGATTCTTACCAATGAGATTACTCAAAAATCTTGCTGACAAGGTGGCAGGAACTCTATGTATGGGTATGACCTCCGTGAGAACGAGACCTTCGCGAAAGGATTCTTTATCTAGAAGATCAATGCCATTCGTGGCGCCTGTGGATTCTCATAGAGAACAAGCCATAGAAGACTGCATTGAGTTCATCAACTCTTCTTCTTCTCTTTCAAGATCAACTTCTATAGCCAGACATTCTCCTTAGGTTTTCCTAAAACCATTGAACTTCTGTTCCAACTATTTTTGTTACATCGGTCGAGTACTAGTTTGTAACAAAAGAAACTTGAAACTTGAAGTCTATTGTAGTATTGTACATATGTTTCGTGCACCAAATCGAAGAGCTATGCTATGTGTATACTTGCTGTTAGTAATTTAATGTGGCCTGGTGGATCCAATCCAATGCATTAGATTAACAGATTGATTCTTCTTCTAGTTATTGACTAATTAAGTTCTTAAAGTAGTTAGTTTATAAGAGGTAACGAAATGTACATCGTAGGGGTTCAATTTTTTCATTAACAATTGATCGACTAGTCTACCCTGTAAGAACACAGAAAAATAAGGGTGCTGATTTTCCCACTCCCCTTTGTTTTTTAATACTTTTTATTATAACATATAAGGGAGTGTACATGGACAAAGGAGTTGTGTGAACATAAAATTTTCAACAAATGGAGTGTAAATAGACAGAAGAGGAGTGGGAAAATCAGCTCCCGAAAATAATCGTCGGAGGTGAGGTGACATCGGTGTGGATCAGTTCAAGAGCTCTTAAAGTAGATTGGTAAGTAGTCTGGTCTAAAAGGTTCAAGTTAGACTTCTGCTCCAGTTTTCTGGTTTGGGATGCAAGGCTATCCTTGTGGAATGACTGGTTCTTAAAATTTCAAGAGTTAAGAGGGCAATTTAGCACCTTAGCTTATTAAAATGGCACAATATGAGCTCGTCACTATGTTAAACTTAAATTATTCCAAACATTGTCTTTCATGCTTTTATTTTCCCAATCTATTCTCAGTTTGTCAGCACTCTGCTCTGTTTCAAAAGATTGTTACATTGTTAAAATATATATTTATGTTTAGAGCCGTGGTTATATATTCAATTCAACAAATCAGAACCCCATTTGGCCACAAACTATTCCAGAACATATCATATATATTATATACCAGCTGATCAAAAATGAATTGAAATGAAATTAAACTTAGATGCGAAGAGAGAGATGAAGAATTTAACACAGCTTAAATATGTTCCATAATGATCAATGAGTACTGAAAGCAAATAGACACAGAATCCTGCCTGAAATGCCAGATTATGATAATTAATCATCCACATGAATCTGATCAGTCCTGCTTGGCAAAGAGGCCTCCAAACCCGCCCTTCTTCTTCGACGGTATCACCACTGTGCCCTTGCGGCCACCATTAGTGGCATCATTCTTATCCTCAACCTTCTTGAGGATTGGATCAGTCTCAAGCAGCTGGTCCTCCTTTGCGAGCCCTCCAAGAATCCAATCAAGCAGACCTTTCTCCTCTTTGCTTCCTCCCTTGGCAGCTGTTGCCGCGTACACCCGGCTACTTGCTCTACCAGTTGCCACAGGAGCAAAAACCATTGTGAGGGAAGCCATTTTAGTTTATTGGCTGCAGAATCTAGCACCAGAGGAAAATAGTATGATGTTTGTAATAGTTGGAGTGAATAAGAGGAAGGAGGCAAAGTAAGTAGGATAATATATCCTCCTAGTTGTTGTTAAAGTGAATGTGAACCATTGGATGGTTCTTGCATGGTGACTTAGATTTGAATGGGAGTGTTTGTAGCACAAGCTCTCCACAAGTGTCTTATCCTCATTCCTTCAACTTTTTTGTTACGCAAGGAGGAAAAAAGGCTATTTTGTAAGATGAGGGCTCATCGTTAGTGGACATGGATGTGGATGAGACACGTGGCAGCACCATAACCTGTGCACTTAGTGGAGGCTAAAAGATGGGCCAATTGGAGGTGGATTGTATTGGACCTTAATTAGTCCCAGGGAATTTTAGTTAACAAACTAAACTATAGAGAGCTAGCTCCAAAAGAAGCCCACAATGTAAATTCCAAAGTGAACAACTCCTATGAGTATCCTAACTAATGTGTATACTGGTTGGGGGAGGGGAAATCGAACACAGAACTTCGGTTGCAGGGTAAATATTATTAAAGTTGAAAACAAATATAACCTTTGAATTTGTATATATAGCAATCTTGTTCTATACTATATATATATATTGGTCATTGGCATTTGACTAAAAGTTTAAGCGATTAATTCCTAAACTTTGCACAAATTGAACTGAAAACGTGAGATTTGGACAAGTACTATTCAATGGGGGTTGGTATCGATCCATGGCCTTAAGAAAGGGGAAAAGGTGCATGATGACAAAGTTGTCCTCCATTTCTTCTAGACAAAGTTTTCTCTCTCGTCTCAGAACTTGTGGTTCAAAGAGAGACAGTTTAGCTCAGTTTTTGTCTCTCTAAGGTCTCATCAGCTCGTTTGCTTCACACTTATAAATCACTCTTTTTCCCAGGTTTTGAAAAATTAAAACCCACTTTCTCATATCGGGTCAACCATCACCACCTACCCTCAAGGCCTGCATGCATGGCTTGAGCTTCCTATTTTCTTAATAAAGAAATTAAGTTCAGCTCCTTGCTTGCCCTCTTTGATATACATATACATACGTTTAAGAAACTGTTTTGAGTGCTTAATTTGTTCCCAACAACCATGGAAAATGCACCTTACTTGTTTTGCTCGATCCTGAAAAACCTTTTTCACTTTTCATCAGTACATTATATGCGGACAGTGGATGGATCATCATCAAAACAAAACAGTTCTTCTACTATTTAGTATATATTGCATGTTCCCAATCAGTTATGTATGTGTTTATCTCTATTATCACGTGAATAATTTCTTTAATTTTAAAACTAAAAGATTGCATTTCCTATATAAATCTTATTCATATATAACTGTTATCTATGAACTCATAATAGAGATAGGACTTACATATGTAGGGCTCATCTCTATTAAAAATGTGGTTAACACGATTGTTTTTATACATGCTCAAATATTCAATTTTGCAAAAATAAAAAAAATGTGACGTGGTTGGGTATGTAACGTGGTTGACGGACGAGTATTACTTCAAAGACTTTCAGTCATCTGTGGTCACAATCGTGTGGATTATTCAAATAAAGAGAACTTTCTTAGATAATGATGTGTACATCGATATAGTCAAGGGCGGAACCAGGAATTTTTCAACGGGTGGGCTAGCTAAAGTTATTAGCTTAAAACTTAATGATTATTTTTTTTGGTACTTACAATTTCTATAGTCTTTGTAGAAATAAAAGTAAACATTAAATCATATAAACCACGCTAGTTCATAGCTCCATAAACTAATTTTCAATAAGTTTTAACATAAACCAAATAGGGTTTAACACCATAGTGGATTGAACATCTAAGGCTTTTTACCTAGATTGACCTTAGTTCCTTCATGCATTCATATCATACATGAAAAATTGTTTTATGTAAAAATATTGACTAAGTATGAAAAATGGGTTTTCCGAATAATCATTTTTTGAAGATAATTTTTGGCGGCTTTTATTCCTCACACATCAAATAAGAAAACTTGATTTTATGGGATTTTAGTATGAAGTATATATTGATTTAATGAGCCATCATTTGTAGCCTAAATCGTATTTTGTACTAAAACCGATTTTTCATATTTTGATTTGGTGAGAATTTGATTTTCTAGTATTTTTATTTGAATCCAAATGGGGGTACTTCCTTATTTACATTGTAAACTTAAGTAAATGGAGTAATATAAAAATAAATAAAAGTAAAATGACAAAGACATTTACTTAAATGTTGAAAGTGGAAATAAGGTAATCTGTATACCTCCATTGACTGGGCTAATATTAAAAATAAGTTAAATATATAAGTTATATTTTTTTTTTTCTTAAAAAACCACACTGGGCTACAGCCCACTGTAGCCCTTAGTGTGGTTCCGCCCATGGATATAGTTTGGTTGGATATGTAACGTGGTTGACGGACGGGAAGGGTCTCTCCTTTTCTTTCTATTACTACAAAGACATTCGGTCGTCTATGGTCACAATCGTGTGGATTATTCAAATACAGTGAACCATAAAAGAGGACTTTTAAAAAATCAGCCACCAATATTATTCTTATCTTAACCACATGCATATTATTAAAAAAAAAATCAGCAATCGTGTGGATAATGATGTGTACTTGGTGGGATCTTTATTCTTCTTTTATAACATAGGGTTTTTCTTTTTTAATATAAATTTTAAGTTTAAAGTGTATGTATTGGATGGGCCATGTGGGGGGCTCCACCTAAGAAAGACCTAAAAAAAATTAAAAAATATGAGTTTGGGTGGGATTATACAGCTGCAACTTTTTTGTAAGTGTGGGCAAGTGCCCACAGTTGTCCTTCATTGGGTCCGCCAATGAACTCATTCAATAAAGTAGAGTATGGGCTTGAAGTACATTATATATATATACACATATCTAGAGGCTTTGGATCCCCTCGTCGATCTGGTTCATATTAGATCTCAATTCTTTTCATATAACTCGTTTTTCAACTCTCAAACATTTAAAAATGCAATTCATGCTAGGGAGAAAAACTTATTTGCAATGGGGATATCACTGTTTTGCGATCTTCGGCCAATAATGGTATGTCACGCGTGGCGTTATTGGTCGAAGATAGCAAAATAGTACCATGTCATTTCATGGAAGTCTTTCTCCATGCTAAGGCCACTTTCATGTGGTAAAAAAATGGGGTTCTTCTATGTAAGTCCAAAATTTCTAGCTCTCATTGGGTTTAGTCCACACCTTTTTTGCTGTAGATTTGGGTTCATTGATTTTTATTAATTTTTTCATGTGTCAATTTTACCCTTTGAGGTAAATAAGGAAAGAATATTAATTGAAAATCCAAATTAATGTATCAATTCTTTCCTTCTAAATAGATTTCATATTTTAAATTTTGAATCCTTCTATTGCCGTCATGACATAAAAGAAGTTCATATAAAACAATGAAAGTATGAGAATTATTAATGATATCTTCCCAACAAATATTTACCTGACTACTAGGTAAATATGATATAATATACCTAATTATTAGGTAAAAATATAAGATAATATACCTAAATACTAGGTAAATATAAGATAACGTACCTAAATACTAGGTAAATATAACATAACCTAACACATAAGTAGTTTACTCTACTGTACCTGATAAACATGTAGATTTTAGATAAAATGTATGTATTTGAGTGATACAACCAATAATCATAAAACGCCACAACAAAAATATTGGAAAAATAGGAAAAACTGGAAGATAATTAACTATCAAAAAACACAGGAATCAAAAATGATGTGGGGGAAAACACAAAACCCACTTGTGTTAATGGTTAATTGCATCTTAATTAAAGATATTAGGTGGGAATGAACTTTACAACAACAAAAACGTGAAAAAAAAAAAAGTGAGCTAAAAAAAATCAAAGTAAAACAATGAGGAATTGTATTATCAAAGAAGAAAACAAACAAACAAAATAAAAATTATAGGAGACGTGATTTGTGAAAAAAATGAAAAAAATAATATGTAAATATCAAAAAATCAGAAAAAAGAGTGTAATCATACGTGGTACAAAATTCAAAGGACTTGTATCAACAACAACAAATACAAGAATTGCATCCAACTTCTGTTTTCGATTTTGGACTTATACCAAATTTTCTATAAAAAGAATTTAGAAAACAACTGGGTTTTACAACATCATCTTTCTAAATTAAGTAACTTAACCATGGTATGCCAACGACGTCCAAGGATTAGAAAAATGAAGGATAATGAAGGCAGTGTACGTTAACGCGTCGAAGGACGTGGCAGTTGCTTACCAACGTAAAATTAAGAGAGTTAAAAGGTTCAAACACTACCTCTCGTTTTTGGTAGTTTTGGTTAATTAATCACTCCTCATAAGGAAATATCTTCCATGCATACCTACTCAGTCGACTACAAATCTATGTAAAGGTTTTCGTGTGCATACTTCCACGTAGAGTCAATTTCCTATCAACTTGGTGGCGACTTGCATGCATGATGCCCCAAAATTCCCAACAACTCCTCCTACAAAACTTTCTCCTCATCTCACTCTTTATATACCGCCACCCAACATCTCTCTCTCTAATTAAACTAATATTCTCTCTCTTCCTCTCTCTCTCTCTCTCTCTCTCTCTCTCTCTCTATCTCTCCATACCACAAGACCAACTCTCCAGCTTGCTCTCATGGAAACCCTACCTATTCTCTTTACCCTATTTGGTGCTACATTTTTGTATCTCTTCTGGTTTTACCTCTTGGCTCGGAAACTCACAGGTCCGACCGTTTGGCCATTCGTGGGCAGCCTTCCGGTTCTCTTTATGAACCGGAATTCAATCCACGACTGGATCACGAGTAACCTCCGTGCCACGGGCGGTTCCTCCACGTACCAAACATGTACACTCGCTCTCCCTTTCTTGGCTCGCAAGCAAGGGTTGTTCACCGTGACATGTAACCCAAAAAACATCGAGCACATTCTCCGAACCCGATTCGACAACTACCCCAAAGGGCCAACATGGCAGGCCGCTTTTCATGATCTTTTGGGGGAAGGGATATTCAATAGCGACGGAGAGACGTGGCTGATACAGAGGAAAACGGCGGCGTTGGAGTTCACAACTCGGACGCTGAGGCAGGCCATGGCTCGGTGGGTGAACAGGACCATCAGGAACCGGCTGTGGTGCATTTTGGATAAGGCGGCCAAAGATCACATCTCGGTGGACTTACAGGACCTTTTGCTTCGGTTGACGTTCGACAACATATGCGGCCTCACATTCGGTAATGTTCGAAATCAAAATTTAGTAGCTCTCCCATAACACTTTTTTCCCTTCTTGTTTACCTAAATCTTCACTAATGTTTAGATATATATTTTTTAATTTATCCTTGTGATTATTTGTTTTAAGGAGTTTGATAAACTCTTTTTTTTTTTTTTTTATAATTATAATGAGAATGATAAACTTAACATTATTATTTATAATTTTCCAAAAACAAAAAAAAAACATCTGAATTAATATTTTTTCAACAGGCAAAGACCCGGAAACGCTGTCACCTGAATTACCCGATAACCCGTTTGCCAAGGCATTCGACAACGCCACCGAAGGCACTCTCCAACGCCTCCTCTATCCCTCTTTCCTCTGGCGACTGCAGAAGACCTTCGGCCTCGGAGCCGAGCGACAGCTAGAGAAGAGCCTCCGTGTCGTCGAGAACTACATGAACGAAGCCATCGTAGCGCGCAAAGCGACGCCGTCCGACGACCTGATCTCCCGCTTCATGAACAAGCGCGACGTCGATGGGAACCCCTTTCCGAGCGCCGTCCTCCAGCGCATCGCCCTCAACTTCGTCCTGGCCGGCCGCGACACGTCGTCCGTCGCTCTCAGCTGGTTCTTCTACCTCGTCATGAACAATCCCCAAATCGAGGCCAAGATCGTCGGCGAGATCTCGACAGTCCTGAAATCGACACGTGGCGACGATCAGCGCCTCTGGCTCGAAGAGCCCCTGGTGTTCGACGAGGCCGATAAATTGGTCTATTTGAAGGCGGCGCTGGCTGAGACTTTACGATTGTACCCTTCCGTACCGGAGGACTTTAAGTACGTTGTGAACGACGACGTTTTGCCGGATGGGACTTTTGTGCCGGCGGGTTCGACGGTGACGTATTCGATCTACTCGGTGGGGAGGATGAAGAGTATATGGGGGGAGGACTGTATGGAGTTTAAACCGGACCGGTGGATTTCGGCCGACGGGAACCGGTTCGAACCGCCCAAGGACAGTTACAAGTTCGTGGCGTTCAATGCCGGACCGAGGACTTGTTTGGGGAAGGACTTGGCTTACCTGCAGATGAAGTCCGTGGCTTCGGCCGTACTGTTGCGTTACCGGCTGTCTCCGGTTCCCGGTTTCCGTGCCCAGCAGAAGATGTCTCTCACGCTCTTCATGAAGAATGGGCTTCAGGTGTATTTGCATCCACGTCAGCTTGGTGGTGGGCCAGGTCAGGTCGCCGCCACCTCAGCATAAGGGGGGGTATTTTCGGGATTGGGAAAAAGAGAAGATCAAAACTGTGCCATCTGTGTGGTGTGGGATACAAATTGAAGTCATTTAATTTGTTTTTAATTAAAAAAAATGTATATGTAACTTTGTTGTTGGTCTGTTGGGTAGGGTAAGTGGGTCTGGGTTTAGTGGGTTGAATATGAGTTTGGTTGCTCATCTAAGTTGGAAAATTTGATGTCTTTGTGTTGTTAATTATATTCCATATCAGTTGATATGGGTTTTTCTTATACTTATCAATAAAATTTAAATGTATACTCTTTTAATCCTTAGAGGTGGTGTGATTAGAATGCTTAATTAATTTCAAGATCAATTCCTATCGCATCCCCATCTTCCCTTCACATTTTTGGGGTGCTTATGTTTTGATTTACATATATCTTAATAGAATAGAACTATTTGAATCACACACTGCTATGACCATTAGCCGGATTTCGGAATACGTCTTATAGAGGTGGGACTTGTTTATTTCTACATGGATTTTATTTCTGTGAGAGATATGATTAACAACTAGGGATGGCAAAAATCCCCGCGGGGGCGGGTCCCCGTCGGGTCCCCGACCCTAACGGGGGAGATTTCGGGGCCAAACGGGTATCGGGTACGGAGATCCCCGAACTTGAAAAATCCCCGACGGGTATGGGGAGGGGATGGTATTGGCGTCCCCATCCCCGAACCCGACCCGAAAATATATATGTTTATATTTAAATAAATAAATATATAATTAGAATATTTATGTTTAACCTTAAGTTAACCTCTCTCTCCTAATTCTTCCTAATCTTCTTTGGATTTTCATATTGATGTGATTTTGAATAGTTGAGATGAACTTTATAGTTAATTTGAATGTGTTGAATGATAATTTAATATGAAACTAAATGTTAAAATGTATGACAAATATTTTTTATGCAAAAAAAATCGGGGATTCGGGGCGGGTATGGGGGATAGTCCCCCGACGGGGACGGGGACGGGGATTCCCCGAAACCAATTAAACGGGGATTGATTCGGGGATGGGGGCGGGGATGAAGAGCGGGGACGGGGATGGTATTGTCATACCCGGCCCCTACCCGGCCCGTTGCCATCCCTATTAACAACGTGGTGAAATATTAGAATTACGCATTTTGATATGGATGATGTAGGCGGACAAAAAATTTACGAGGTCAATTTGTGATGTAATTGTGCAACTTGAATGATGATGATTAAATTCAATCCAATGTAGAAGAATGAAGCCTTGGCTGTCAGAAAATGTATATTAATGGGAAATGCATATGCATACAACATATTGCTTCATAACCACAAATTTGAAGTGTTAGTATTTTGATATAACATTTACAGAGGGGCTGTGTTGTGGTCACTTTTGCTATGTACTATCATCATTCATGAAAAATGGTATGAAAATGCAACCAATTTATCAAACTTCAAATTCTGCCGGGAACCAATAAGCAATAGCCTTTACTCTCCCACTTTTGAGCCCCATGTCAAAATCTTTGAAAAATTCTTCAAGTCCAAGAATCTTAGCAATATGATACCGCTTTCCTTCCAAATTGAATTTCTTGACATTCTGCTACTTCTCTCCTTTAAAGTACCTCTCTTCTATATTATTTTAGGATTGAAGTGCTGCCGGACGATTAGTAAGGATCAAGTCATCCATGGATTAATTTATGATCTTCTCACCGGTGGAGAAAAGATTCCAGACAACAGTTCCAAACAGATAAAGGCCTACTGAGACCTTGAATACGTCATCCCAAGAACCTGAGAAATGTCAATGTGGAAAGCGAGGAATATCAGAATCAGCTTGTTTGCTTAAACATTACAGCTTGATGTGAAGCCCACAAGGCCAAAAAAATGAGGACAATTTGATCTCCACTTATGCCTGAAAATGAAAATAGCTAGCTAGCTAGGACAATTTGAATCAAAAGTTTCTACAAGCAGCGACAAGTTTTTGACAGAATTTATATTCTAATGAGTGCTATGCTCTGATGTGTATGTATACAAATAAAATGTGACTGTCCTGTGTAAGGCAATGCATGAAAATCGTGTCACAAATCTAAACCAGGCTAATTCAATTTTTATGCTACAGAAGAATAAAAGTGGATTCAAACTTCAGTTAGTTCACCATATCGTTCAGTAATTGGCTTACTATCAACTACGAATTGCAGTAGATGGGCACTAACCATGTTGCAAGATGTAGCCAGTCGATGCTGTTCCAAAGACGCCGGCGAGCACTCCGGCAGTATTGGACAGACCAAGCAAGACACCCTGAGAAACAATTTGAACAAGAAAATTAGACCCATCTGTTCAGCATCTAGAACTCCTCTACAATCAGAAAGCATGCATTGGCAAGTGATTGATGGGCTTATGTACTTGGAACTCAGTAAGATGTCTAATTACACAGAAGAAATTTCCATATATGCAAGCCAAATCAGAAACTAAAGCCAATACTCACAGAATATCGTGGAGCAATATCTTGATGGTTTGAATATAGACCAGATTGTGAGAATGCATCAGTTCCCTATTTAAGCAAGAGAAACAAAAACCAGTTAGCTAAATGATAGAAAATAATAAAATGAACAAAAGAACTGTTAAGCAATTGTATAAAGCTTCCAAAAGAAGGAAGAGGAACATAAGTTTATTTTTCTCATTCCATGTACTGCAAGAATCATACCTGACTGCATGCCATACATAGAACAGCCATTGCAGGAGAATTAATATGGCTCAACTGAGTGAGGAAGAAAGCAGGTCCAAGAAACCCAATTGTTTGCATAATCTGCAAGGGACAATGTCGATTAGGTCAGCAATACAGACAGTTGATCAGTTACAAAAACATGGTTTCTATCTTGGAAAATTGTTCTCAAATAATATTCATTTAGAAAAAGAAAAAATTTGATGTATATAACACATTAGAGAATGAGAATACCTTACGAACCGTCGTCACGGAGAAACCCTTGCTCACAAGTGTGTCTGCAATCCACCCTCCAAGGTTTGCAGAAAATGCCATTGTAAGCCAGGGCAGGACGCAGAAAAGCCCTGATTCTGTAAGATTGAACTTCAGCACCTAGTAGTGGGATTGATTATAAAATCAGTATTCAACATGCAATTTCAGAAGAATAAATGCAAGCAACAATGACTTACTTGGTTATAGTATGTAGGCATCCATGTAAGAAGAATAAACGTTCCCCAATTATGACAGAAGTGAGACACTATCAGGGCCCAAACAGGTGCTTTTGACAAAATTAATTTCCAAGGGATCTCTTTAACAGGCTCCTTGGAAACACTGCTGGCAAGAATTAGCTTCTTCTCTGCAGGTCGAAGCTCAGGATCCTCAAGAGGTGAACTGTGTGCCTATAGCAAGAACCCCCGAAAACACATCAAAGATAAAACGTACACATCAGTAAATAAAAAATTGATTGATGACATAGATTACAAAGTACAATGAAAAATCCTAACTTAGGTTGCAAAAGTAACTTGTTTCATGAAAAACCAAACTAATTCAATAACGGCGGTAAAGTTCAATCACCTTGCTTATCCATACAGCAAACCAGACAGTCCCAAGAGAACCAAAGGAGTAAAAAACTGATGGCCATCCAAATTGATGTATTAGAAATGGTGAAAAGGCCAAGCCAGTGACTGATCCAAGGTACATCCCACTGTAAACCAGAGCCAAAGATCTACTTCTCTCTGCTACAGGAATCCATTTTGACAGAATATTATTCATTGCAGGCATAGCAACACCCTGAAAACAAAAGCATACTAAATAAGCAAGTACACATTCAGTGCCCTGTTGTCCAAGTAACAAATAGGCATCATAGTAATTAGCAATTAGCAAAAATTACCAAATAGTCATAGTAAATTTAGAAGTCCAACCTCACCAATCCCCATGAAAGCACGAACAACTAGTAGGAAAGGCAATCCGACTTTAGCAGCAACAGGAGTGAGAATAGTAGCAATGGACCACCAAATGACTCCAAATGCCAAGACCTGCTTCCCACCTACTGTGTCTGCCCAAATGCCACCAGCAATCTGTAACTCTTAATTATAAGTTTAAAAGAACAGATAAAACCAATAAAACCATATAAGTATTAATCTTCTCCATGGCCCACAAGGAATGTGTCACACATTAAATTAACACTGTTATAAAGCAAAAGGCTTTAACTTCTCCATGGCCCATGTGTTCATTTGAAGAGGAAGAAGAAAAAGGTAATGTAATTAACCTGAGTCAGGAGGTAGCCCCAGAAAAAAGAAGACTGTATCAAACCCACAGTTCCTGGGTTCCAATTGTACTCTGCTGACATGGGAAGTATGGCAATGCTCATATTTACCTGCCATAATTCAGAAAAAATAATTTTTTTTATTGCTCTATAATTAAGTTTCATGCTCCATGTCCCATTTTGAAGCTGTACAAGCATTAAAGCTTTAAGCCTTTTTTTTTTGGTAACAAAAACTTTAAGCTTACTCTGTCCATGTTGCAAAGAAGGAAAGCCGAAAAACACAAAACGACGATGACCCATCGTTTCGGGAACAGTTCTAACCACGAAGCCTCAGCCACAGCCAAAGGCTCCTCTTCCAATTCCTCCTCCTTCCCCGAAGGGACATCGTTCAGCCCCTTCTCAAACTTATCCACCGATTCCGATATATCGTACGCCTCCGATTTAACATCCGCAAACACCTTCCCACCTCTCCTCTTACCACCACCAGAGTCCCTGCCCGAAACCCGAAGAACCCAGTAGTGTTCCCGGTTCTGAATCTGTACCCGAAACCGAAACCGGGTTTGGGGTCTCGAATCGGAGCCGAAACTTCTCTTGGGGGCTGAAGTATCGGTGGGCGGGATGTTGGGCTTGGGGGAGAAGGAGTAAAGAAGGGCTCTGGCGTTCATGGTTTGTACGAGCGCATGAAACGACTCACTGAGTCAGTCACTCGCTGCCGTTCACCGTTCAGAGCTTCTTCGCAGCGAAACACAACATGCTATAAGCTTGGGGAAAGATTTCGGAGAGAGAAATGTGGAGGGATATTTATGTGCACTGGCTGTAGTTAATACACGTGGCGGTTGCACGGAAGGGATTGGGTCGTTGCGGGTAAGGGTAAGAGGACGACGGTTTTTCCGCTTTTTTCGGGTTGGCGGGTAATTAACTGAAAATTGAATTGGAATTATTATTCTAATACTGTTCTCAGTGAGGCCTTATAAAGAGAAATTGGGCTGGGCTTTACATAGTGAAAGGTGTAGGCTTTGGCCATTCTATTTCTAACTTGCCTTTTATCATTTGAAATTAAGCCCTAAAAGGATCAAACAATGTCGGTCCATAATTCAATCACTTTTTTTTTCTTTTTTTTTTCTTTTTTGTCGGAATATTTATATTGAACTCAAATTATTTATGTAGCAGAATTGAGAAAACAAAAGTATAGAATTGAAATTGCAATGTGTAAAACGGCCTCATATACACTATTTTAAACTCTCTCTTTTTCTCCTTTCTTTGGGGACAAATTCAATGTAGATATTGAAATCTCACCAAACATTTATCATGGGAGAGAAGAAAACCAACTATTAAAGGGCTCATAAGCTCTACTTGAACTTCTACTCATATTGAGATAGGTGGGAAAGTGGTAAAATTAGCCCTTAGAGCAGTATCCCTTTAAATGAAAGTCCGAATGACGTACCTCCTTTCTGACAAATCACAATTTGATGCATGTGGAGAAATTTCTTTTAACAGTTTTAAGGAATATTTATATTGAACTCAAATTATTTATGTATGTATGTTATGTCTCTTTATAAATAGGGAGCCAGGCAGGCAGTATTCCCTCCACATATATCACTTTTTTTCCCTTCTGCAAAAGCAGTACATCTAGCCCACCATGACACCAAAGCAGGTCCAATCTTTGTTCTATGAATCATTTCTATTTGAATTTTTTTATTGTGTCCCTCTTCTCTTGTAGAAATAACAATTATAACTCTTGGAATGAACTGAACCAATTCAACACTGTGGGTCAGTTAGCCATCATATCTTGCACATCAAGATGCGTAAACTGGTAGTGTATGTCTCTTTCTTTACGTGATATTCGCGTAAGGAGAGAGACAAACACATAAAAGTATACACTTTATTTCACCTGTTATTCACATGAGAAAAAAGACAAACACATAAAAATATACACCTCGTTTCATATAGCCCCTAAACTAAGTTATTCATATGCTGAGAGGTTCTTGTACAATTTGTAATAGGATAGCAAAGCAATCATGAGTCACATGGAAATATGAAGCCAAACACTTTGTGCATCAATCATGCAGGGCAATTGGACTCAGAAGGTTAAAGCCTTTTGAAGTGGAAACTGAAAACTTACCGCTAAAGATTCATTCAGCTTTCGACAAAAGACTTTTGAGCCTTGATCCCACCACACCACATTAAATTAATTATATAAAACCAAAAACAAAGATTAGAAGAATCGGAAAATTTGCTAATGCATATGAACATGAATGATGATCCTCAATTCTAACCAACCCCACACCCCCCCACAATGAGAATATAAGTCTGCCCATCAAAACTTTGATTGATACTCCATATTCAGTGATTCTGATAAGGACATGGCTGGAGGTGACAAGATAGTTTAGTGCATCGCATGATTAACATTTAACATTTTTAATGAGACATTGATACTGATTTATTATAGCACATATTTTATTTAATTAACATGTGAATTAATAACATCACGTAATGAATTGTATCAAGCGCTAATCGGGAAGAAAATTCCAAAGTGGCAAAGTGACATGTGGTGACCAATATATTCCATAAATTATGTAGACTAATACACACCATCATTACCCACTAATCTAAAAGTAAATCAATGTCGGCAACTTTCTCGTAGACTGGGCGACAGGTGAAAAAGGACAAAGAAAATACACGGTCCAAATAGAAAAAGCTTTTCTTTGTTGCGCAAATAGAAAAGCTTTACCAAAAGAGAAAGGCAAAACAGAGCTTCTTTTTTCTCTTTTTCTTTATCAACGGCCAATTGATAGTCTGGTCTCTGGTGGGTGTGTTTTGCGTCTTGTAAAGTCAACAATATGGTCAAAGTCAATCTCACTCATTAACTTGCTTCCTAATAAAGAAAATTACTTTTACTATGAATACAGTCGAACTCAACAAGGTTAACTTTTTTCAGTTTCCGAAACTGACCTTACAAAAAAAAACTTCACAATTATGGTAAATTCTGTAATTTCGTAATAAGGCAGGGTCATTTGGCTGATTAATTATGTACGATCATTACCTCATATACTATAATTGAAGAAGTGGGGCGTGTGACGTGTCATGACTCATGAGAGACAAGGAGATATGAGCATAACAGATGAATCATATTGGCCCACCAAGAAGCTCGGCCTGGTCATCAAGTGGGCCACCTGGCCCACATTAAACTATTGTATAGGCCTTGGGAGCATCTTGATGAGATTTGGCACCAATATATCACGACATAGTAGATCGCTACTCGTCTGAATCCATCCATATTATATTTTTCTTTTTCTTATTCCCCTAATGTTTTTCTGGTTAGGGATTAAAGCTTCACTAAAACCTTAGCATTACTCAAAACACCAAATGTTGTACATTTTTCTTATTTTTATTTTTATTTTTATGGTCAGACTCTTACTGTGAATGTAAAAGTAAATACTCACATTTAATCCTACATCATTCTTGAAATAATGGCATTAATACTATTTACTACAAAGTTGTTTATAAAATGGGAATACGGGAAAGGGGTATGTATGCTTATCTTATTTGATCGTACTAGTTAGTCTTGTGTTGACAATGGTACGTAATGAGCGTTGTAGATATAAGGGTTACACATCCCGTTCCAAACCCTAAGTTTTAATACATCAACCGTCTAATTGGACTATACTTAGCAGCATCTAAAGAGAGGGGGGTAAAAGAGTAGTTTAATTAACATATGGTAACGTGGTTGATTCCTAAAAAAGAAAAAAGAAAATCAGAAGCATATGTCTCCAAAATGCACGGCCACGAGTACAAAGAATCGATTCTGTGAAGCACTAAAACAAATTTAATTCATTCATTCATTCCCTCGAAGTTAGCTAGCATTAGTCGATTTCTAGCCATAAAAATAAAAAACCTGCAATTAGACAAAACTCATGTGTCATGTTTTTTGTTCTTGTCTTTCACAGAAAAGGGTTTTGGCCCTTGCACGTGTGGAACCACCACGTCCACACACAGTATCACATCTAGGAGTTTGAACTAGTTGAAAATCATTCTTTAATTTCTCCAGAGATATTGCTGTGAGAAGACTGCATGTACTGTTGTTAAGGATTTTGGACTGTCGATCGTTGACATGAGATATTAATTTCATTATAGCTTTTATTTGGCCATAATTAAATATGAAATTATGGTTAAACTTAAAGGTAAGATCCATGTGATACCTGCGGGGTGTTCGAGTGCATGCATCATGTTCTACCCAAACAAAAGCATGCTTCTTGAATCATAAAGAACACAAAATATTTAGTCATAAAAAAAGTATTTTCAAATGTTAATTATTATGACTAAAATGCGTTGTAAATGTGAAGACTTGTAAATATAACATTCATAATAATGCATGATTTTTCTACCGTATAAATTTGGGTTGTATATGCAATGTGATTTGTAGACAACAACTTTACCTTTCTTTACTAAAATATAGATTATTGATCAAAGTTCATTGAATATTGTTATTATTAACACCAAATTTAATATTGTTATTATTAAGAGCATTATCAGTGGGATGTGTAAATTCAGGGTATAAAGCTACATCGAGGGATGCAAATGTTTCCGACCAAAGGAGGTAAACAGCTGGCCACGAAATGTGCTCCATTCACATGGTTAAGGAATGAAGTGAGCTACCACCACACCACATTTCATTGTTGAAGACAATTATATTCGGTTAACAGTAATAATATGCAATATTAACCGTCTTCTTCAATACATAGTAACACATAAATAATACTGTAACAAACTATACAATCTCATGATTCATAAAAACGCAAAGCGATATTCTCGCTCAAAAACTCTCCACAAGAATAATAATAATAATATATAGCCACATTACATAAGAGCGTAGCTAGAGGCAGCAGACAAAGAGATACCATGAAGTTGCCTTCCACCCACTCTTACTCTCTTTTAGCTTTATTCTTCTTCTTCCACTGCTCCCATGCCCCACCCTCCTCCTCCTCTTCTCTCCATCTTCTTCTCCTTTCATGATCCTCTCTCCTCTTCTTCCTCCATCATTGCTCTCTCTCTCTCTCTCTCTCTCTCTCTCTTCCACTCCCATCTCATTCCCAATCACCTCGTCTCCACCTTCATGCCTAACCCTATAGCTTGATAAGCTAGTCTCTCACTCCCTTTACCCTAATGGCCAACATATCGACACTCTTCCACAAGTTCCTCTCTCTCTTCATCCTCCTCCTCCACCTTGGCTGCTTCACTTTCACCACCAACAACAACCACCCTCCAACCAAAAAACACAAGCTCTCTTCCCTTCTCTCTAAAACCACCCTTAAACCCCAAAAAGCCCTCACAGCCTCCTGGTCCTATCTCAAGCGCATCTTCACCTCCCCAAGAACCTGCAAGATCACCTGCACCAACATCATCCAATCCCACCTCTCCACGCCTCCTCGCTCCTCCCACCATTCCATCGTCTCCCTCGTCCAACCCGACCCGGACTCCAAATACCCATCTGGTTCCTTCCCCGAATCCGACATTTCGGCCGCTTCCCACCCCTTCTTCCCTCTCCGAAACGATATCTTCCCCTGCACCGCCTGCGGCGAAATATTCCCGAAACCCGAGACTCTCGACAACCACCAAGCGACCCGCCACGCCGTTTCGGAGCTCATCGACGGAGACTCGGGCAAAAACATCGTCCGGATCATTTTCAAAACCGGCTGGACCGATACCCGAAAAGCCCCCGAAATTCGCCGGATCTTGAAGATCCACAACAGCGAAAAAATCCTGTCGAGGTTCGAGGAGTACAGAGAGGCCGTGAAGTGCAAAGCGGCGCGAAACGGCGCCGTTCGGAGGAGGGACGAGCGGTGCATCGCCGACGGGAACGAGCTTCTCCGGTTTCACTGCTCGACTTTCGTGTGCGATTTGGGACTCAACGGGAATTCCGGGATTTGTAATCGCGAGTACTGTAGTGTCTGCGGGATTATTAAATCCGGATTCTCACCCAAGTTGGACGGCATTTCCACGCTGTCGAGTAGCTCCAGGGCACACGTGGCGATCCCGGAGGACATCGAGGAGGAGTTTGAGTTCATGAACGTGAAGCGTGCCATGCTTGTTTGTCGGGTAGTGGCGGGTCGGGTCGGGTGTGACTCGGAGGAGGATCTGCATGACGTGGACAAGGACGGCGGCGGGTTTGACTCGGTGGTGGGAAGAGGAGGGAGTGGGGCCCACACGAGGGTCGACGAGGAGGAGCTCTTGGTGTTTAATCCGAGGGCTGTGCTTCCTTGCTTTGTGATTGTGTATACTGTGTGAGTGTTTGATATGTTTGGAAGTTGTAGCCCTTATTTTAGACCAAGGATTGTGATTTTTTTTTTTTGTGATTTGCAACTGCATATCAGTCATCAAGATTTTGATATTTTTATTTTTATTTTTATTTTTACAATAGAGGTATAGGTATGTGGATAATGTTTATTTTTATTTTCTTGCTATCTATATATATATAGGTCATGTTTAGTCCACGAAAGGAATTGAGTAGAAATGAAGAGGGGAAGGGAAATTGAATATCGAATTTTCATATTTGGTAATGCTGGAAAAGTAACTGAGAAATGTCATTTTATTTTATTTCACTTGTTTGATTTGCGGAGAAATTGGAAACTCGCTTTGTTTAGTTTTAAAATTATACCCCTTGAATTAGACTATACAATAAATTTAGGGGTAATGCTAGGGAGACCATCTATTTGTACCATATTAGTGTACCAAGTGATGTGGCTGTTGAGTTGGTTATGCCACATCATTAAGTGAGTTTTTAATATTTTTAATATTTTTTTACCTTTTACTTTACAAACTCATTATAATCATATTAAAATCATTAAAATTAAAAAAAATTCTCCGGTCTCTTCTCCTACCTCCTACCCAGCCAACCCTCTCTCCCTACTCAACCCCACCTTTCAGCCACCCCTCTCCCGTCGCCCATCCTTCCCTCAGCCATACACCAGTCATTGAGTTTTTCGGATTCTCATTATAGGCCCCAGATCTTGAAATGGGCATCTTTGATTGGATATTGTTAATTTATTTTTGTCATTATTTCACACATTCCTAGAAATCATTCAAGTGCAGTCAAGTTTTGGGTTTTATTGATATTCTGAGTATGTAACCCAGATCCTGAAATGGGTTTTTGATATCTGATCTTGGACATTCTGCAAATTTGGAAACAAATAAACCGAAGTTGGGTTTTGTCTTTTTTTGTTGTTGGTGGGAAATATAT
Organism: Prunus kanzakura; assembly: GCA_020521455.1. Taxonomy (NCBI): domain Eukaryota; kingdom Viridiplantae; phylum Streptophyta; class Magnoliopsida; order Rosales; family Rosaceae; genus Prunus; species Prunus kanzakura. Next base: position 5,526,780 of record BPUM01000784.1, read on the forward strand.
GGCTCATCCGACAGACCATGGGTTTTGTACTAATGGTGCTGTGAGGCTGGTTTTTGTTTAGTGGCAGTGTGTTTGGTTGGGTACACTATCATCCATCTTCGCACTGGAGCTTTAAGGAGAAAGGTTCACTTTTCAATGTTTGTTTGGGAAATCTGGTGTATGGTCGAGGGTAGGTACATGTACAAGAGTATGGCTGAGGGAAGGATGGGCAACGGAAGAGGGGTGGCTGAAAGGTGAGGTTGAGTAAGGAGGGAGAGAGGGTTGGCTGGGTAGGAGGTAGGAGAAGAGAGCAGAGATATTTTTAAATTTTTTTTAATGATTTTAATATGATTTAAATGAGTCTGTAAAGTAAAAGGTGAAAAAAAATAAAAAAATAAAAAAAAATATTAAAAACTCACTTAATGATGTGGCATAGCCAACTCAACAGCCAAATCACTTGGTACACTAATATGGTACAAATAGATGGTCTCCCTAGCATTACCCTAAATTTAGCGCTTGCCTTTGTATTTTCAATTGTTAATTGGAGTAGATTGGTTTTAAAATAGTGTAATTAATGGTCATCTTTGTTTCTCATGGGAATGGAAAAGAAAACTCAAATTCAAAGTGATGGAGGGTTTTACTTTCTGGAAAAAGCTTGGTTTCTCAAGATTGAGGAAGAGTTCCTCCTTATAATTAATGTGGTTTTGACACGTGTCACATGCTCTTATATTTCCAATGAGCCGAGGAAATCGCTTTCCAAGTTTGGACTTACCAAACATAAGAAAAAAAATCAATTTTTATTCCGAAATCCCTTCTCCTGCCAACTAACGAGGCAATAAAATAAAGGTTTTCATGGTTCAAATTTATAATAACTCAAAATTGACTTATTTAATAAAAATTTCAAAACACAAACACTTCATTTTAAAAGAACATGGTCTAGCCGAATGAAAATAGGTCTTGACTTGCAGACTAAAAGTCTCAAGTTCAAACCCTCATAATATCTTAATTGTATGTGTGTGTCCCTTGTAAGATTATCACTAGTACTAAAAAAACAAAGAACAAAGATGTCAAATAATAGTCTATGAAGAAGATAAGAGTTTATATTCTACAAGAATTCTCTATAAATAGAGATAAAATGTTAAACTTTAAAATAATATTATCAACACTCACGGGAAACTAATTATAGAAGGATCATGTAATTATAGTGTCTCAGTGTGTGGTGTAGGATGAGCCCCATGGCCTTGTGGCCTTGTCGGCTTGTCCTATATCACAATTTTGTTTGTTTATTTATTTTTGGTCAAGTCCTATATCACAATTAACCTTGATAGTTGATGATACAAGGGGCATGGATTTCCGTGGCGATTGCTGCCTGCCTGCCATGTTAGTATCCTATTATATTATTTTAGTGTGATTAACAAGCCTATTTTTGTTGATTGTAATTTATTGTGTTTTCTTAAATGAAAATATTTATTTTCTATTTGGTGGCAATTTCCGACATGGCCCCAGAAAGCGAATGCCTCCTCCACTTGCTGTAAAAAGAAGAAGATTAGAAACTTTGGCCAAAAATAGACTAAAATCAAATACAGAATGTAGATTATTAAGGAGGGAAACTTGTAACAGAAGCTTCCTGAGTTCATAATATCATTGAGGAACTGCAATTTGTCGACAACCATAACACACACAGTGATGCATTTTGTCTGCATTTTGTCTACAGAATGTAGATTTTTAAATTTTCTTTTTAGTAATTAAATAATATCTTAACCTTATTTAATTACTTTCATTAATAATTACATTTTAATTATTCTTCTTTATTGAAATATTAGTATTAAATATTTTATTTAACTTTATAAATCATATTACTTAATAAATAGTAACTATTTTTTTCTTTAATAAAATATTTAAACACTAATTATTCACTAAGTAAACAATAATTAAAACATTACTGATAATTAAAGCGTATAGTCGTGCGGCTATATTTTGAAAATATTATATTAAAAGGATATCGCCACGTGGCTATACTTTAAAAATTTTCTATTTACAGAGTATAGCCGCGCGGCTATACTGTCACAAAATTCTATTTACAGCGTATAGCCGCCTTGCTATACTATGAAAATATTCTATTTAAATGGGCTATACTGTTAAAAATTTCGATTTATAGAGTATAGCCGCGCGGCTATACCTTTAATATAACAATATAACAATAAATATAAATAAATAAATAAATAAATCCCGACGATTTGTCGTCGGCACAAGTCTATCCCGGCAAGTATTTGCCGGATTAGACTTCTCCTAACAAAAGTTACCTCTACCGACAAAACTTCGTCGGGAAGAGGTCTAATCCGGCAAAGTTTCGTCAGTAGAGGTTTTTTTTTTGAAAAAATAAATATAAACTTAGTATCTTTAGGTCAATAAATTTGTATTTAAAATTTTCTTTTTAGTAATTAAATAATATCTTAGCCTTATTTAAATTTTCTGGAAAAAGTTTGGCTCCTTAAGATCGATGAGGAGTTCCTCCTTACAATCAAGCCATGCTCTTATTTTCCCTCTCATTTTTCCAATGAGCCGAGGAAATCGTTTTCCAAGTTTGGACTTACCAAACATAGGAAAGCAAATCAATTTTTATTCCGAAATCCCTCCTCCTGCCAACTAACGAGGCAACAAAATAAAGCTTTTCATGGTTCAAATTTATAATAACTCGAAATTGCCTTATTTAAGAAAAATTTCAAAACACAAACACTTCATTTTAAAAGAACGGGTTCTAGCCGAGTGGAAATGGGTTTTGACTTGCAGACCAGAAGTCTCAAGTTCGAATCCCTATAACATTTTAGTTGTATGTGTGAGAGAACCCTCTCCCTTGTAAGATTATCACTAGTACTAAAAAAACAAAGAACAAGAGATGTCAAATAATAGTCTATGAAGAAGAAGAGTTTATGTTCTACAAGAATTCTCTATAAATAAAGATGAAATGTTAAACATTAAAATAATATTATCAACACTCACATGAAACGAATTATAGAAGGATCATGTAATTATAGTGTTGTAGTGTGTGGTGTAGGTTGAGCCCCATGGCCTTGTGGCCTTGTCGGCTTGTCCTATATCACAATGAATCTTGATAGTTGATGATACGAGGGGCATGGATTTCTATGGCGATTGGTGACTGCCTGCCATGTTAGTATGTAAAAGAATAGCCGTACTGTTTTGTAGTTTGTTTGGTTTGGGCTTTTAGCCCCCCTCTTACCTAAAAAAAGAAGAAGGATAGCCTTACTGGTTAAAGTAATTTAAAAAGTCTAAGATAATTAAAACATAAATACTTTTAAATAATATCTTATTCTTATTTAATTACTTTTATTAGTAATTATATTTTAATTATTATTTCTTTATTGAAATATTAGTATTAAATATTTTAATTAACTTCATAAATCATATTACTTAATAAATAGTAACTAATTTTTTAATTTTTTTCTTTGATAAAATATTTAAACACTAATTATTCACTAAGTAAACAATAATTAAAACTTAACTGATAATTAAAGCGTATAGCCGCGCGGCTATACTTTTAAACATTCCATTTATAGAATATAGCCGCGCGGCTATACATTGAAAATATTCTATTTAAAGGGTATAGCCGCGCGGCTATACGTTTAAAATTTTCTATTTACAGAGTATAGCCCCGCTGCTATACTGTTACAATTTTCTATTTAAAGCATATAGCCGCGCGGCTATAGTATGAAAATATTCTATTTGAAGGGTATAGCCATTCGGCTATACAGTTAAAAGTTTCTATTTATAGTGTATAGCCGCGCGGCTAGACTCGTTAAATATAACAATATAACAATAAATATAAATAAATCAATAAAAAAAACCTTTCTCGACGAGTTTTCGTCGGCACAAGTCTATTATTCTTCTCCCTACAAAAGTTACCTGTACCGACGAAACTTCGTCGGGAGAGGTCTAATCCGGCAAACTTTTGCTGGGATTGACCTGTGCCGACGGATTTTCGTCGGTAGAGGTTTTTTTTTTATAAAAAAAACATAAACTTAGTATCTTTAGGTCAATAAATTTTTATTTTAAAATTTCTTTTTAGTAATTAAATAATATCTTAGCCTTATTTAATTCCTTTCAATAGTAACTCTGTTTTAATTATTATTTCTTTAGTGAATAACTAGTAAATAAGAAAATGGATGGAAGAGAACAGAAGCTGGAGAAAGACGACAATCCAAAAATGATAAAAAGATATTCAGTATGTTAATAAACTAGTTAAATACAAATAACAAACATTCCACAAGTTCAGGCTCCTATAACATATCAGGGAAGGAAGCTGACTGTGTGGGAAAATAGGATTAGCAATGAACATTTCCCCAAGTTCTTTAAGTATGGAAGATATATTTTTCTGTATTTCTCGGACCCTCTCACGTATGGATGCCTCCTCACCTCTCCCTAAGTTGTAACTCACGTGCCTCCTCCTTTGCAGCCCTTCCTTTATCTAGCACATCCAAATGATTGTACAGATGCAACAATAACCTCACCAGGTTTCTTTGCAGACTTCCCAGTTTCCCTTTTACCTGTACAACCATTGGCTGGCTCTACCGTGGCATCCTCATACATCCGAAAAAGGCCATTCGCTTGTTTCATGTTCTTAGCAATGACGGACTCTGCAATGTTAGACACCTTGCTCACTGGAAAGCAAGCCTTCAGGAAATCTGAAACAACATAAGTGGAAAAAAATTTGAAACAAGTTACAGAACAAAAAAAAACATTAAGTAAACTAATATATCCTAAACAAATTACAAAACGTAAATGGAGCACAGTTATCAGGAAAATTTAAATCTCCATAGATCCTGTTATAGCCCAAGAAAACCTAAAGATAAGCAACCAGATTACTGACATTTTTCCAAGACTCAAAATATGCAAAATGGGCCAACATATTACTTACGCAGGAACATAGCCTAACAACAAATACAAACAAACTAAATGAACAGAATTCCACTTTATTTCTGTCTTTTACCTCTCTACTGTTTGTTTTTTTTATAAAAACAAACTAAATACAGAAGGATTGAACCTTCAAAACGTATTGCAATTTCCAAAACAAAAAAAATTAAATGAATAAAGACCTAAATGTTCATGTCCACTTCTTGGGATTGGTATATTTTGGATTTTATAACTGTCAAAATTCTTTAGTAATCATAGCATTAGCACTGACAAGACCTTCTTATGGAGCCATTATCCCCTCAGTCAGCTTTGAGAAGCAGTGTTTGCATCACATTGTACCCAGGATCAAGTTTCCGCTGCCATCCCTGCAAAACATAATCAGTGATGAGATTTGTATAAGATCAGTTATTGATGACCACACCAATGATAATATAAATTGGAGCAAATTGCCTCTCATATTTGTATAAGATATCAGTTATTGTCCATTTCTGCTACACATGGTAAACCTATTATATAATACAAAAAACTATCATATTTGTTTTTCTGAGACAATTAAATTAAATTTATAAAGAGAAGAGAAAGGAGTAAAGGATATACGGCCAACAGACAAAGCAGAAAAACAAATAAAGAAAACAAAACTTGATAATCTGAGTGTGTTTTAATTTAATGTCTTTGTGTTTATAAATTGCACATGCCTATATTGCAAAGATTACCGAATTTCATAACAGAATTTCCATGCTTCAGCTGCAGTAGATAAAGGAAAAAGAAATTACCTCAAGAACCAAAGTGGTTACCATGACAGTACAGACATTGCCATCGACATTGACTCTATGACGCCTAACTTTCTCCAGTAACTGCTGCATACACTCAGCAGGATGGACCAGATCACCTTCTGGAGTACCCCAGAAAGCGAAATGCCTCCTCCACTTGCTGTAAAAAGAAGAAGATTAGAAGCTTCTATCAAATACAGAATGTAGATTATTATGGAGGGAAACTCGTAACAGAAGCTCCCTGAGTTCATAATATCATTGAGGAACTGCATTTTGTCTACAACCATAACACACACAGTGATGAATAAACGAAAAAAGGAGTGAATACTACACATATATATATCGCATATTTCAATTGTGCTTGACAAAATTTAGGCTTTGAGACAAGGAAGTATTACCAGGGGAAGTTGGATTGAAAAACATTCTAATGTGAAATTCTTTCTTTGCATAATCTTAGCATAAAGGAGGAATATATATTTAAAGGGCAAATATCAAGATAAATGCAACGGATCTCCAGAACTGTTAAGGAAAAACTAACAAGGCAAAACCTTTGAAGGTGAGTTGCTTGCCCTTTTTAGAGAGGAGATGGTGGAAGATAGAACAATAGAGAGAAGAAAAAAAATCAACCATGTAGGGATAAGATATTAGAAAGATAGTAGCTTTTTCCTACCTTTTATTTTATTTTTTCTGGATTTGTTATGTATTCAGACCACATTCAGGTATATCAACTGGTATAATTCACAAACTTTAAGACACAACAAGATACTTAAAAGATTTAAACACAATCCAATCAAAATAGTCCAAAAGCATAAATGCATTGCAAGCAACATCAAAGGTATATATATGTTACCAGGTCCAAGAGCATCTTCAAAAGTGCGTGTGTCCCAATGTGAGCAAGCACAGATTTAATCCGATCATGCCCTTGAAGATCATCTACACATTCCCCTTGTTCATAAGTTTCCACCAAAACAGCTGGATGCACAAATGGGCAGCTTCCCTTGCAAGATTAACTTGGGACATGATAAAAACTGCAAACTGCTGTACATTCTCATCCAATCTCCAGCACTGTAAAGCAGGAATGAAGTTTGAAATTTTTTCTACCAGATTGATTATAACAAAATCTCTCCTAATCGATTCACAAACACCAGGCTGCCTTACCTTTACAGCAACTACCATGGGCTTCACCTGTTGACCAGCTCCCTGCACTTGAGCAATACTTCCAGATGCTACTGGTTTCTCTTCAAAATTATCAAAAATCTCTGGGAGCTTCCGGCCAAACGCTTCGTTCGACAGTTTTCTTCGTGTAGGCAAAGCTATGTTCAGGAGCGACTGGTTTCTCTTCAAAATTATCAAAAATCTCCGGGAGCTTGCGGCCAAAAGCTCGTTCGATAGTTTTCTTCGTGTAGGCAAAGCTATGTTCAGGAGCTTTAGTGTGAAGCTGAGAGCCTGGTGCATAAAGAAAGAGAACCAACTATGAACAATTACGCGAATTCCAGTGTATCACCACAAATTAAAGGCGATTGAATCAGAAGAAAAAAAAAAAAAAAAAAAAAAAAAAAATCCTCCTAAGCGCTAGGCACCCGCCTAGGCGGGTCTGGGCGTTTTTTTTTTCTCTTTTTAGATATTTATTTTCCAGGTTAAATTTTAATGCTTTTTTAACCCCCAGTAGTAGTAGATAAAAAAAATATTTCTTTAAATGATATTCCTAGTTGAAAACATTTATTTTCTATTTGGTGGCAATTTCTGACATGCCCCCATACACGACTCGAAACCGCTCGATTAAATTTTGTAGAGTGTAGAGTGTCCAAATCCCCTCTTTCCCGTACGTTTTTCTTTGCCATTCAGATCCTCTCCCCATTGATAAACACAGAAAAAGGAAGTTGGGAAAACAGGCAATACAAATGCCTAGCCAACACTAAACAAAATATTCAAAGATGTAAGATGAAAAGGCAAAATAATTAGCAGCACAGTCACTGACATTTCATATATGGATAACATTCATACATTGTTTTAGAAAATATGAACCACCTTAGCAAAGCACAAGTGTTGCCATATGCAAAAGTAATCTCTTTAAACTCCTAACAAATATCCGACGTACGGTAAGTTGCAAATAACGGTCAGAATCAGCACAATCTTAAAGATAGGGAGTTGCACTCATCAATTTACAGAACTCATGTGATTCATGTCACAGTTTCAGCCACTTTGGCTTACCAGGTTTTTTCTCTGCAGGCTTCTTCTCTTGAACAACAGGAGGTGATGCCTCTGGTATCGTACGTTTCTGGTGCAGACTCAACAGGCTCTGCATGCTTAGTGAGGAGTTCCAAACCTTTCAAAGACATGATCTCTTCCTGAAGGAAGGGACCTGACTTGGCATCTGAAGCATCATCTGCCTCTTTAAGCTTTCGTGTTTTTAGAACCTTATCTGTTCATATTGCATTAATGAAATATAGTGTGTATAAATACCATAAGAATACCTCCAATTGCATGTATCAGGCATCTCAATGTGCTTGCTTCAACAGATAATCCAAAATATAAAAAGCTATAAGCTGAATGGTTTGGCCTAGTATAGTTGAATTGCTTCATACCAGTAATAGACTCTTCAGTTTGCCAAGAAGAAGCAGCCGACGTTTCAAAAACACGAATTTCTCTCCCCAACTTTTCTATCTTTTGCTGCTGTGACCTTGGCCTGAACTCACCCCCGACAAAACGAAAAGGCAAAAGTAAATGTAATATCACCCAACACATTCATATGACAGAATGAGTCGCGGTGATTTGCACCAATGGTTAGTATATACAAACACAGCTATTACAATGCGTACTTGTGATTTTCTAGTTGGCTACAATTATATTTTAATTATTATTTCTTTATTGAATAATTAGTATTAAATATTTTAATTAAATTCATAAATCATATTACTTAATAAATAGTTACTAAATTTTAAATTTTTTTCTTTAATAAAATATTTAAACACTAATTATTCACTAAGTAAACAATAATTAAAGTAACTACAAAAGAGAAATTCGGAGTATGCTATTTAAAGGGTATCGCCGCACGGCTATACTTTTAAAAAAATTTATTTATACATTACAGCCGTGCGGCGATACCCTTTAAATAGAATATAATCAAAGTATAGCCGGGCAGCTGTACTTGTAAAATTTTCTATTTATAGAGTAAAGCCGTACAGCTATACGTTTTAAATTTTCTATTTATATAGTATAGCCGCGCGGCTATACCTGTAAAATTCTCTATTTATAGCGTGTAGCCGCGCGGCTATACTTGTAAATATTCCATTTACCGAGTATAGCCGCTCGGCGATACGTTGAATATATTCTATTTAAAGGGTATAGCCGCACGGCTGTACGTGTAAAATGTTCTCAATTCTGGCCCAAACCCAGATCACAACCAAATACGTAAGCCCCAGTCATCCATAATTTCCGCTCAAAAAGAAAACCGTTTGAAATTCCATACGAAACCCAAATTATTTCTTGCTACTTCCAGATTCCAGCGTCCCAGATTCGATCACAGAAGAGAAGAAGAGACAAAAACGAAGAAGACCCAGTTCACATTCGTTAACCTTCTTCCTGTTCTAGAGAGAGAGAGAGTAGAGAGAGATGAATCATGTTTGTCACCACCAGCAGTTGACTTTGGGAGGAACATGGGGAAGTGTTCCGCATTCCCAAATATTATTCAATTTCTGTGGCGGTCGTCTCTCAGCTGGAATCTCGCTCTCTCCCACTCTGTTTCTTCCTTTCTTAATGCTCACTCTCCCTCTCTTTCCTTCTTTCTTTCTCTCTTTCAGCCACAGAGAGAGTACTGTGTGTCACAACTTGACTCAGATCCACACTTAATTGCCTTTGCGTGCTCTTCAAAAAGATGGTATTCATGGATTCACGTTTTCTTCATGATTTCCACTACCCGGGCGTTTGATATCTCTCTCTTTCTGGTTTTATTCAAACCCCTTTTTGTGGTTGGTTAAGCTTTTCCCATCCCTTGTCTTCTTCTGTTATACATTTCTCGAGCTTGGAAGACTAAACTAAAAAAGGTTTTCCATTGGTAAGATCATATACATCTTTGAGTAGAAATGGATATGATTTGAGGCTTTGAGTTTCAGAAAATGAAAATTGGAGTTTAGTTTTCAATTGGGTTGCTAATTTTTTTGCAGGTGGGTGATATGTCATCTGATTTCAAGTTAGATGCAGTTAAAGGCCATGATAGTGAGGACCCAGAAGTTGGTTCTCTGAATGGAGTTCATACCATTCTTCCTGAACGTAGAGCTACGACTTTGAGTGACAGGTAGAGTCATCAGCTACCTACTCTTCATTTTAAAATTTGAGGCTTTGAAGCTCCACAAGAAATGGGACTTATTTGGTTTTTGCATTTTCAGTTAAAGAGTTGCGCAATGTAAATTTGATTCTCTTCCTTGGAAATAACTTTGATAAACACTACCAATTTCTGCTAGTGGGGGTCACTGTCATATGGGATATGAAAGCTGTGTGGTAAATTTGTCTCATTGCTAATTTGGCACATTTCCTTTGTTTGTCTCTTTCTTTGTTAAAGCAGATTGTTTAGAGGGAGTCGAGCTGGGCATGGCGAGATTGTCTCTATTCCGAATGAAAAGCGTGGACATGGGTCAGCAAAGAAATCTGGACCTCTTTTGTCTGGGACAGCTTATTGCATTTCTTCTTGCAGCATGATACTGCTGAACAAAGTTGTTCTGTCCAGTTACAACTTCAATGCAGGAGTATCCTTGATGTTTTATCAGGTTAGCATTCTCACTCCCTTCCAACCCACTTGCTTTTTGATAAGGATGAAATTACCATGTAGAAGTTTTATATTTATAAGTTGCAGATGTCTTCCTGTTTTGTGTATTTTCTAGCTAGGCTAATAATAATCGAGTCCTTGTCACTTCTTGGGTAATAATTTTTCTTATGAAACTCCGCAAATTTAGCCAGCCAAATGGAATCTTTATTTGTTCCATATGCTTCTTTGCAGAATTTGATAAGTTCCGTAATTGTTGTCCTCTTGGGCTTCTCTGGAGTTGTTACTGTGGAAAAGCTCAATTGGAAACTGGTCAGGGTCTGGATCCCTGTCAACATAATCTTCATCGGCATGCTTGTGTCTGGCATGTATAGGTAAGTTGAATAATTGTACACTCTGCACTTTTAGGTGCTTTTCATTTGTTCAATTTGGAGCTTATTGTTCGTTCAGGCCTAGAGTAAAGGGAATGAGGACAAATTGTGAAGGGAATATTGGTGATACGATCCACAATATATAGTTCTCTTAGTTTGAAGCTCTATATGGTTGATTACTAAAACATATTCTAACATACATTTAAAACTTAATGTATTTTGGTTCTTTCTTTTTCCTTTCAGTTTGAAATACGTAAATATTGCAATGGTCACCATTCTGAAGAATGTGACAAATATTTTAACAGCAATTGGAGAATTATATTTGTTCCGGAAACATCAGAGTCAGAAAGTGTGGACTGCCATGTTTTTTATGGTAATCAACTCTATAGTTAATGTTTTGCAGGAAACTGCCAGCATTTTGATTCCCATATCATGTATATTGCTCCGTAGATGAAATATATTTACTTTTTTCTTCCCCAGACAACTGTTTGACATAGAAGTTTCAATGAGTACTATTGTCTCTTATGTATTCAGATTATCTCCGCTATCAGCAGTGGCATTACAGATATCTCCTTTGATACATTAGGTTACGCATGGCAGATTTCAAATTGCATACTAACAGCAAGCTACTCAGTAAGTAGTAGTGCTATAGTTTTAGAGATCTGTTAGTGTTTAGTTTGTTTTGGAGACCTGTAACTTTAAATTTGGACCACAGCAGCTACAGCTCTTGGGCAGGTCATTTTATGATTTGTGCAAATATTTTGTCTTTGTGACAGCTCACTCTACGGCGAGTCATGGATGAAGCAAAAAAATACACAAGATCTGGCTCTCTCAATGAAGTTTCGATGGTCTTGCTGAATAATTTGTTATCTCTACCATTTGCCGCCTTCTTGATTATTATGTTTGATGAATGGGAATATATAATAAGCGTGTAAGCTTATGCTTCTAATTTTAAGTTTGACATAACTTCATGCCCTTTTTTTCTTGGAAGCACATTTAGTTTACTTCTTCTACCTAATGCTTTGGTTTCAATATGCAGGGATGTAATCAAATTGCCTATGTTTTGGGTCATTGCAACAGCTAGTGGATTGCTTGGACTTGCCATCAGCTTCACCTCCATGTGGTTTTTACATCAAACTGGCCCCACCACCTATAGGTAATTTTTGCTGTATACTTAAGCTCAAAATGAACTTCTCACGAGTATCTATATAGGCACTTCTGATGTTCTTCTGCTTTACAGTCTGGTGGGTTCCTTAAACAAGATTCCGATCTCGCTTGCTGGTTTAGTCCTGTTCAAGGTGCCTCTCAGTCTACCAAACCTCTTCAGTATACTATTTGGTAATCAGTTTAATCGCTCTGTAGACAATGAATACCAGTACTGTGATTTCATTACTCTCAATTTAATGGATTTCGTTTCTCCCCAGGTTTATTTGCAGGAATATTCTTCGCCAAGGCCAAGATGTCCTGATCCAGGCCTGGATTTTATAATTGAGATGAAGGAACTAACTCATGCTCAGATAAAAGAAAGGCAAACTGCCTGCACAAACAGTTTCTGGGCTTGGAAGAAGCACTGGATATACTTCTTTTCTTTCTTTTGTTGGAGAAAGCAAAGATTTTATTTGTTTTACAAGCATAGGACCAATGAGTTACAAGAGTTGGAAATTGCAATTCTGTTTACATTCACTACTTGGTTATGATTGGCCAAGCTAACTAGCCAAGAAAAACCACATGTGAGGGACAATACTGTTAACTAAATTGTTTATTTTCCTCTGCATGTAATTCTTTCAGCTAAAATTTTGTTGTTGAAAAATGGTATCCTTTTTTACCAACTAGCACTTTGTCGGGTGATATTTCTCTTTTCAATATTGGAAGAAGTTTCCAAGTTCGAATAACCTCATTGTCATTGATTTTTATTTATTTATAAATAGTGTCGTTCTTTTCTGGTTTGTTGATTAAAAAGTATGATTATTTCTGGTCAAATGATCATTAACTTACCAGCCATTAGAAATTAATGAGTGAATTTATTTCTTCTATTTTTTGCTGATCACTCATATGCATATGATTTAAGCACAATTATTCTTTTTATTTTCAAATTAAAACCTCTTCATCTACTCCAGTAAGTAACGGATGACTGTAGTGTATGGCACTTGAAAATGATGTCCTAAAAGTATTAAATCTAGAAATTGAGCTTAGTCTATTCTTCAAATTTCTATCATATCAAATTGTCAACCCAGTCACTCTATGAGTCAAAATGGTCATAGATACAAATTCGCCCCTAAAGTCAAAATCTAACATGAAGCTTTGAGATGCAAATTGGTGGTCTCATGCTCAGGACCTTTATATGATACCTTGATAGTGTATGTGTGTGATAAAATTCCATCCAATATCGCTTGTATATAAAAAAAAATAAAAAAAATAAAGACGAAGCTTTGAGGGAACCAAAATAATTAAAATTAAAACTACTAAATACAAAATTTAAAGAAAAGAAAAGAAAAAAAACAATGAGGGAGCTTAATTCGAAAGAAATTGGAATAGGTGCAGTAGCCATATAATTACTTCCACAATTGGCTAGCATTTAGTACCCAAACAAAGCAATTATAACTGGAGATTAAAATTTTGCCAAAATTCCTCTTCCTAATAAATCATATTTAATTTCAGAAATTTTAATTAGTGCATCATTGGGCCAAAATACCCTCATTTCATTATGTGCCATGAGAGTGTTAATTAGTGGGTAAAATTGTATTTCCATTACAATGGCGCCAAATTGATCAACATTTCGTAGCTGCCCAAATCACTACCTCAGAGTTACTCTAAAATTATCCCAAATTTTAACAAATCTGTAATAAAATGAATTTAATAATTGTGGAATTAATAACGAAACCCACTAATATCTCTCCTCCCCCAGCCCCAGCTCTTTCTACTTTTGTACAAGAGAGGAAGCTCAGGAGTTACAACCAAAGACAATTCTCAACCGTTGGATGCACCTCCAGTTGTACGGCTATTAAGCCATGTGGCTCATTACAAGGCCTAGTACATGCTAATTGTCCAGCTATCGTTATGGGGTGCTTTCTCTCTTTCTCTCTCTAAGCACAAAATAAAGAGAAAGAAACAAAAAAGAAGACACAAAAGCTCTCACCAAAATTGCAGCCTCCTTAATTTCTCTCTTCTTTTTGTCAATCACTCTTCTTCAACTGTGTCTTCCATGGAAGGAGAGGGAGGAGGAGAAGAAGGTGGTGGTGGTTATGGTGTTTATGGGCTTATAAATAACACACAACCACACCATCTTCATCATCACCATCAAAATATACATAGACCAGGTCCTCCATTGACAGCCATAGACAGGTTCCTGTGGGGAAGCCAGAGCAATTTCTCTCACCAAAACAATGCAAGCAGCAAAGAAAATGTGGTTTCCACAAATGGGTTGTGTGGTTTTTCTTCTTTTGGTGGTGCAATTGGCCATGAGGCTTCTTGTTGGCCTAGCTATGGTGCTGGTGCTCAATATCCCCAAGAGGTAAGCTTTCTGGATGGGCTTTTGGGTGATCATGGAGAGGCCTTGATGATGGCTTGGAGTGGCCAGGCAGAGCAAAACCCTAATACTGGTTTCATAGAAGAAGCAAAGGTTTCAGAAAGGAGGGTGGGAAAGAGAGCTAGAAAAGGTTTACCTGCTGCAGCTTTAATAAAGGGACAGTGGACTGATGAAGAAGACAGGTAGGTCACATATATAACAAGAAATAACCCTGTCATCATCCTCTACTTGCCCTTTTGTTCTTTCTTTTTTTTGGTTCAAGTTTATGGATGTTTCATTTCTTTGTTTGGTTGATTTTGATTTCTTCTAGTCACAAATAATGTTGCATGTAAAATTAATGGGTTGTTTTTGTTTTTGGTTTCGTGAATTAGGAAGCTGATCAGGTTGGTGAAGCAATATGGAGTGAGAAAATGGGCACAGATAGCTGAGAAGCTGGTGGGTAGGGCTGGCAAGCAGTGTCGAGAGAGATGGCATAATCATTTGCGCCCTGATATCAAGGTTTGTTCTTAAATCACTTTTGGTGTCGATGTTGTTGTATGTCTTTGATGCGTGAATAACTAAGAACTTCAAATCTTTGGCTTAGATTTGGCACAATTATTTAGCTACGAGTTAGGATTTCACTGTGAAAAGTCTCCAAATTTCGCTATATTTTTGCTCGGATTGTGATCTATGGATAGAGATATTATATTACTCAAAAAAGTCAAAGTTGCAAATTTAGATTGTGAAGGATCTATTTATAGATCTGATAGATTTTCTCTCTTTCCGTTTGGGTAAGTCAAATTGTATTCTCAAACCCTAGTTTATGCTTAGCTAAATAGCTCTAAGTAGCATATTTGTGAATGTTTATTTTGTAATTAAACATCATTTTTAACAAAAATGCACATCCTTTTTTCAGTTAAGCATAAACTAATTTGGATTTTTTTTTTGTAATAAATGCACATACGAATTTTGTTCCCTATAGCTTATAACTTTAGAGTGCAATGTGCCATATTTGTGCTTGGTGTCTTGGTTTTTTCAGAAAGATAGCTGGACTGAAGAGGAAGAGACGATACTTGTGGAAGCTCATACTGAGGTTGGGAACCGTTGGGCAGAGATTGCGAAACGCATTCCTGGAAGAACCGAAAACGCCATCAAGAACCATTGGAATGCCACCAAAAGGAGGCAGAATTCAAGGAGGAAGAACAGGCAGGCAGAGGGGAAAAATGGAAACAACAACAACAAGCCTCAGTCTTCCATACTCCAAAACTACATCAGGAGCAAGAACCTCATGAGCAACAACAACAACAATAATAATAATAACTCCTCCCCAAATGTTTCCACTATTAGCAACAACACCTCAACCAGTTCTTCCACTCTCTCTCATGAAAACCCATCAAAAACCCACCTCAACATTTTGGCCACAGAGCCATCTGACCAGTCCACAACTAGCAATTGCTGTGACTCTCCTTTGAATTTGGGTGATACATTATACAATGATGAGGAGCTTCATTTCATGCAAACTTTCTTCACCAACAATGTTCACACTTTCAATCCTCATCAGCAGCAGCTATCCCATTCCATTGACAGCAGCAACAACAGCAACAACATTGGCCTAATTGTTAGTCCAGTGGAGCCTACACAAAATGCTATTAATCCCACTACTTCTACTACTCCTACCCCCCTCTACTCTGACCTTTACCTCTCATACCTCTTAAATGGGTCAGCCAACTCATCATCATCTTTTAGTTCCACTGATCATCATCACTTGGGTTTTTACAACACAAGCATGGAATATTTGATGGCACATGATCAATATCATGAAGCTGCTGCAGCTGCTGCTGCTTCTTCAAATGAAAGGAGAGAGATGGATTTGATAGAGATGGTTTCTTCTTCTCAATTTGCTCAGGGTACCAACAGAACCAGCTTCTGATCTTCAACTCAGGACATAGCTTCTTCTAGCTGTGAAGAACTATTAGGAACTAATAATTAATGTGAAGCCTGGATTCCCTTTTTTTCTTTTTTTTTAGACTGGATCGGAAATTACCAATATGGTGTTGGTTGGCTTAAATATTGCTAAAATGCTTGTATTGTGTGATAAGCGTTTTAGTTTATTAGTTGTAGCAGGCTGGACTGCAAAACTTTCTTTTCTGGGGTTTCTTTTTCAGTTCTGTTTCTGTCTTTTTCTTTACTTTTCCTAACTGCCTCTGATTCATTACAGTTTTGTTGACGAGGGTTTTGGTTGGAGGCAGTGAGAGATAGAGTGGAATGTTTTTCCCACGCCCTTCAGCCCTACATGTACTGCATTTGTATATTTAGCATTTTAGGGTCACCTTTTTTTTTTTTTTATTGTTCAATTTAGAAGGAAAGATGAAAGAGAACTGAGAAGAATCCGCTTGTGGTTTAATTTTGTTTTGTTAAGGTAAGCCATGTTGGAATATTTTGTTAAGGAGTTACATTCGTTATCAAATCTTCCATTTTTATCGTTTTGTATAACGGTCAATATGTACGTCACACGTAAATATATAAGTTTTAACATCATCAATTTGTGTAATGGTCAACGCATATGCCACACGTAAGGGTATAATAAGCCTATTACAATCCTTTTGCGTCAACTTCATTGACTAGGGTCTCCAAGATTTATTGAAACGGGTGTAAAATGACCGTACGCACAAATGAACAAGTTTGGAGATTGGTCTAAAATTTCGGTTTGTTAAGGTAAAGCCATGTTGGAATGTATTTTGTTAAGAAGTTACATTCATTATCAATCTTAGTCAAAATCTTCCATTTTCTTGGATTTATGTAACGGTAAACGTGTACGTCACACATAAAGATAAAATTTGTAAAATCATCAATTTGTGTAATGATCAGCGTGTATGCCACACGTAAGCGTATAAGTCTATTACTATCATTTTGCATCAACTTCATTGGTTAGGTCTCCAAGATTTATTGAAATAGGTGTAAAATGACCGTACATAATACTCCTATGCAAATCAACAAAAATTGGAGATTTGGTCTAAAATTTGCAAGACCATTCTTGTTTTGAAGCCATTAAAAAAGTTATCTTGCAGTATGAGAGCATTCACAATCATGCTCTCTATTTTTCAATTAAATTTTAGATAAAAATATATAAAAGTTCTTTTAGGAGCTCTCTATAAAATTTAAACTTCAATCATGCTCTTTATTTTAGGGAGTCATAAATGCCATAACTTTTTTTTAATTAGTCCATCTCTATTAAAAAATAATATAAAAAACAGTTAGCATTAATTAAAAGTTTGAAATACTCATAAAATAAAGCAACATTAAATTATAGGGAGCCACTAGAAGACCTTTCTCTCTCCTTAGATTTATGAGCTCCTAGAGGTCTCCCTATTTTAGGAGATGGATAGGGAGCATGTTAGAGTTGTATATTTTTCCAATTCCTCCCCAAAATTTATCTAAGAAGATGGTTTAGAGAGCCCATTGTGGATGTTCTACCACAATTTTGAACATGCTCATTTGGAAATAAATTGAACGTTGGGCCGCAGTTGATCCAATAAGGCTGTTGGACCAGCTATGGACACATATATAGGTAGGCTAGAAACAAACATCAGGCTTCAGATCGAGCCCAAAGATGGTCAGACCTGGGGTCTCCTTCTCCTTAGCCTGTGCCAAATTGGTTTGGAGCCCAACAAACTAGCCCAAAAGAAAATGTGTGCTCAAGTGTAGAAATAAGAATTCCTCTTTTTCCTTTGAAACAAAACTTGGGCAAATGACTCATTATTGTAGTGGTTTGGTGTAATTGCTCTCCCAAAAAAGATTTTGGGTTCGAGTCCTAGAATTCGTGTCGTGTGTGTTGAGTTTATTATGTTATCGCTTCTCTCAATAGAAAATGTTATAGATTGGTGTAGACTTCTTCACAAAAAAAAACTCTATTTATATTAGTATTGCCCCATCATCTATAACATTAGACATATGAAATTGAAGCAGCAACCGAGATGAATGAGATCTAGTGTGTGAGAGAGAGGTATGGAGAGGGCATGGGAAGGAAGGAGGGAGGATGAATGGAGACATAGAGAGACTGGTCTTAGATTAATTCATCACCATCTTCGATTTCACGTGATGACCGTCATTTTCTGCTTGGCTCTAACTTAATAATCTCATCTAAATTCCCCCAATCCAACGACCCCATTTGACTTCATGCACATTATTGTTCATCCATATGCTTCCTATGTCTAGTCATTTACTTTTCAAAGCAAACAGTTGTAATTATTGCTACGCGTTAAGGTCATGTCTTCCCCAAACACCCAACTTCACATGGTTAAACTTTACCAAAGGGGAAGAATATGGTACATATTGTCCAATAATTGTGAAGAGTACTAACTTTGAAAAACATGCATTTGGTAGTGCTCATTATACATCATCAAAAGCATGATTGCTTTATTCATAATTATTACAAGAGAGCCTATTCACTGCCCTAAATTCCATGTTTCGAAAAATTATTGTATACAACGTAGCTCTTACAAGATTAATCTCATAAGTAACATACGAGAGAATTCAGCTATGAATCAATCGAGGAGGGGCTATTGACCCTGCTCAACAAGTTGAGTCTACATTGATATACGATATCTTTATAAACTCACCTGAACTGAGGAGTGGGAAACCATTACCCTTTTCTCTCAGCCCCCCATGAAGGTGCTTTGCCATCATTGTTCTTTAGACAAAAGTATAAAGTTTTTCCATGTCTTCATAATCCCCGATAGAAACAAATCAACAACTTAGTTCACACACTGTAACCCCACAAAACACAAAAGAAAACTCAATTGAAGTGAAGAAATTTCCAGAGCCATACAAAAGCAAAATGCACGAGAAACACGTGCTTTCTTTGACCAAATTATGTTTCAATTTTCACATTTGTAGTAAAATTGAAAATGGCATTAATATTAACAAGGAGGCTAATTACACTTTGCCATGTGATTGTTTGTCTCGACCCACAAAAAAAAAAAGGAAAGAAAAGGAATTAACAAAAAAAGAGCGACATAATCTGTGCAAAAACAGCCATGCATTCCGATTGGCTCCACTCCCCGAGCACATACAGATCTGAAACAACGCGCAACGCCAAACACACTGCAAATTCTTTGCTGCCAGTTTTGCCGTGCATGTGAGCATATCCCAGGTCACGTGCTTCCCTCCGCTCCAAATGCCACCACCACCACCCCCCATATTTGCCACCGCCCACCAAAACTTCGGGAACAAATAAATATAAAAAAAAAAAGACCTCTTTCTAGTCTCTTCCTTTTTCTCTTTATTTATTTTTTGGATTTTCTAATACCAAATTCCGAGTAAAATTGGGAAAATAAACGGAAGGTGACGGCTCTCTTCTCTTCTCTTCTGTATGTTTTTTTTTTTTATAAAAAAAAATATAATTTACTAAGCATCTTGGGTGTCATCATCAGGAGAGTTGAGAGGGAAACACGTGTCCTCAGCGCCGGTGTCCCAAAGAAAATGGGCATAGTTGGCAGCGTAGTATGAGTTGCTTGGGTCAGCTGAAATGGCTTCCAAGAAGGTTTCTTCTGCAGCCCACAAGTCCTTTCGAACCCTCCACAGAAACGTCGCGTATTTGTTGTAGGCCTCCGCGTCCGGTGGATCCAGCCCTACTGCCTTCTTGAAGTACTCTTCAGCTCTGTTTCCAAACCATTAAACAATCACCCCGAAAGTCAGCCCACATGTAATTGCGCTTTAAGCTAATCACACTCTACTTAAGTACAAATCCATCATTAATCACACTTTACTTATTATCTAATTACGCTAAAATAAACATATTTTTAGACCATATAGTTTCAAATAATTTTATTAAAATCAAAGCAAAGATTCTTTTTTTCAAGTGAAGCGCGTGACCAATTAGGGAAAATACCAACCACACATTTCCCTGTCTGTCAGGCTATCACTGGAAAAAAAAAATTTAAAGCAACACGACAATAAAGAAAAATTAAAGGTTACGGGCCGATCCGGTGTAAGCAGGAATTAGTCTGGATTGTGGTTAAGGCTTAAATATGCCACTTATAGTTGGAGCCCATCCAAGACCACATCCAGATCACCTCGTGGTTCAGACGAAAAAAAAAAAAAAAATCAAAGGCCAGAACCCAGAGATTTTTTGTCTTTCTTTTGACCAAAGACGCATAAAAATAGAAAAACATTGACTTGTTGCACAAGTACACTTGACAGTTTAATTTCCACAACCAATGAATGAAAATGAACTTAACCCAAGAAATTTATGGACATGAAAATCAAAATTAGCAACTAAAACTTTGAGAATTTGATGAAATTGAACAGTACCTGTCATAATCATGAGCAACTTGGTAGAGGAACTGAGCGTAATTGGCAAGAAGCAGAGCATTGCTGGGCTCTATGGATAGTCCCGTTTGGTAGAGAAGCTCTGTTCTGAAGTACTCCTCGTAATCATCACCCTCCATATTCGCCACCACCGGCGAAACAAATCTCTGCATCGTTTCGTGGTTCACAGCTTCATGGTTGCCTCGCATTTCATGAGCTTCTTCCACTATTGAATTCCACACAGCCAACTCCTCCTCTCTGCTCTCTTGCCCGGACACCGACTCTGCCTCTGTCGTCGTCCCAAGTGAGGACAACTGAGAAGCTCCGTCGGGGACAATTGTCCGGTACTGGTCCGACCCGTCGAACCGGCCGTCTCCTTCCGTGCCGCTGCCCACGGGTCGGGCTTTCCCACCACCGCCATTGTTTCCGCCTATGGATGTCGTTTTCCCATTCACAGAAAACGACTTACTTGTCGAGGAATCAAATTGGGTATTATCCAATTTATCGTTGTGATTCTGAACCTCCTCCACTGATATAGTAGTCTCAGTTGCACTGGAGTATATCCCAGGTGGCGGAGCAGCCGCAATGGCGGCGTTGTGGCCTAATGAGTAGACGGTGAAATTGGCCAGGAGGATCATCACGTACACCATTAGCGTCGGCGTTTGAGAGAAGACCTGTTGAAAAAGCCAAACGAACGAAGCGTGCATCTCCTTCTGAACACGACCCAAAATCCCCTGTAAATCTTCGTAGAAGAGAACCTCTCTCATCTGTAAGGTGTACATATGGAGCTCTCGGATTATGAACACCATGGAATAGAAGGCCTTTTTCACAGAGGAACACGCGGATTCCCCTGCTTCTCTGAACCCTTCCTGCCACTGCAGCTTTCTCTTGATCATTCGGAGAGATAGCGGAAGGTCGACGCTGTTCGCCTTCCGCTCGATGCTCGCCTCCGGAACAATCTCGTCCCGCTGCTGCCAATCGGACGACCACGGTAGCTCCAGATCGAGCGGCAACTCGAACAGGCTCTGGTTCTGTTCAAATCTCATTGTTGAAGAAGAGTCATTGACGCGGCGACTATCAGAATCAGCTCTCTCTGTTTCCGAATTCGAAGTGTTACCGTCACCGTTGCCGTTATCTTCACCGTCAAAATCGTCCGAGAGCTGGAATCTGAGAGCGAGCTCTTGAATCTTCTTCGAGAACTCTTCGTCGGAGAAGGCGTCCAAGTTCGCACTGCAAGCTCTTTTCATGGACCGAAATCTCGGCTTCCGTAACTCGCATGACCTGGATCGGTTTAGCTTCGCCGATGGAGCTCCAAACAGAGCCGACCGGTTCAAGCTGTGGACGTAGAGGCAGAGAACAGCTCCGCCATCGCCGCCTCGGTTACGTCGTTTTGAGGAAGGAGATGCGATTGCGGAGGCTAGAGTTTGAGAGGAAGGGGTAGAGTGTGGAACGATCGGCTGCGACCATTGCAGACAGGTCGAAGCTACTTTCACTACCATTTCTCGCGGCTTTCGGATCAGAAAGTGAAGGAAAAATGTGAAATTGATAAAATTGAAGAAAAGGAATCAGAGTTTCAGCTTCGTTTTTATAAAGCTCGATTTTTTTTTTCCTTTTTCTCCCTTTTTGGTGTAATTTAATCGGATCTGCAGAAAGTCTTTGCCTTTCTTGCTTCCAACAACTCTTTAACCTGAAAAAGAAAAAAAATATCAACGAAACAAATCAAATCAGACAAGCACGTGAGAAAATTCCCCAATTTTCCCGGAAAACACACGAAACAGAAACTGGAAATCGAAAATTTTCATGCCACTCGTTGTATTTTCCCGGAAAATCGGATCGGGGAAACGCGTCCCAAAGCCACTCAAAAGCTTGCACAATAACCACGAAAATTGAGATCCCAAAGCATTGAAAAAAAAAAAACAATATTTCCATTAAAATGAACTCACTTAAATTTTTTCGGCAAATTCCGATAAATTTTCAGATTAAGCTCGAAGGAAACTGATGAATTTTCCGGCGAGGCCCTCAGAACGAAGCTCACAAGGCGTAGCTTCAGAGGAAAATGAGCCACTCTTTGGGTCCTATATATACAAACACGAGCTCTGTTTGACGCTTGCGCTTAAAAAATCTCCGACCGTATGTTGACCATATACCGTATACGGGTAAGAAACCGGAAGGTCCGGTGGCGGGTAAGTTACCGGGATATTTATGCGATTTACTGGCTTTTTTGGTTTCGCGTTGTGGGCCCGAGTCAGCTGGAAATTTTGGAGGGGGGTTTTGAACGGAACCTGCTGAACGACTTCAGTCCCGAGGCTGCTGACGCGGACTATTTTCCATCCGATGTGGCTGCTCTCCGTGCACCACGTGTCCACACGGACCACGACCTTTACTTTCCGTGAATCCGTGATATACTACCAGCTCCGGATGTTACTTCGGGAACTCGTGTCAGTTTGGGATTGGGTTAAGGCAACCGCAATGCTAACTTTTTCTGTTTTGGTCAAAAAACCACATGCTATTTGTTTGAATTTTTTTGGTTGGGATAATTTGTTTGTATTTCGCTAATTTATCGGGCGGTTGATGTGCATAAATTAATAGGTAATTATAAAATGTTAAAATAAACAGTCACATAATTGGTTTTTGAGGAACTTTCCAATGAAAAGTGTGATAGTATACCAAATAATTCTTAGGTACTTTGACGAACTCTCATTTCTCCACTTACACTCCCTTTATCTTTTAATACTTTTTAATCAATTTTGTTTTTTTTTCTTTCCTATTCTACCGTTACCCCACAGTAAATTTTTTTTACTTTACTTCCATATTATTTCTTTCTCTTTATATTTTATTTTTCTATTCTACCCTTACCCTATATTCTTTCTTTTTGGCAACTCATGTTGTGCTGTTTAAGTGGAATGACACAGGTTGGTTATATTAAATCCTCTTTTATATTTGTTACTGAAGTTATGATTTTAATTTGAGCTATGGTATTGAGTATATGAGATTATTGAATATTATATCCATTCATATACTCTCTAATATTTTAATATGAAAAAAATAGAGCAATATTTCAGATAAGGGATGTGGATGTATGTGGCAAATGTACATTTGGAAACTGTACTCTTTTTGTTCTATTTATATTTTGCTAAATGGATTTAATCCTTTTTTGTCCAAAAAATAAAGAAAATTTTGAATCATTTTCTTAATATCTACATGTATGATTACTTCCCAAAAATCGAATTTATGATTGCTAATTATCAAAGTATTAGAACCTTAATCGAATGCTTTGGACATGTAGGGACTAATCATGCATGCATGCATGCATGCAAACGTTTGTGTATGTGATGTGCAAAACTGTCTTTTTAGTGTCAAATAATTAGTCTACAAACTACTAGCCAGAGAAGAGAAGATAAAAAAAATTAGTGCATAATCTAAAGCAAAATACGTAGAGATACTCCACTAATCTGAAGAAAGCAAGCAAGCCTTGGCTTTTTCTGTGATTACATTACACGATGGAGCTTAATTGGTTATTAACAAATCATGCGAAAAAGACATAAGATCACCTTATCAGTAGCGAATCTCACAAATACCATCACATGTGTCGGTAATTCTTGTTATTATTGTTTTAGGATAAGTGATTGGGATATGGGAGTTTACATAAATATTCATTGGGTGTCTAGGGTTTTCAAACCTCTATCCGCATAGATGGAGGCGAAAGAACATAACCAACTGAGCTATATCCCATAAACATTTCGGCAATTATTATAATTAATAATGTTACCTCTATGATATGCCAAAAAAATCATATGTTTGCTCACACTTTCTACAACTTCCTTCCGTCCCCTCTATTAAACTTCTCTTACCGTCGACGACCTCTCATGCAACTATTTGGTATAAGCAACTTCTTCAAAAGACAAATTTGTAATTTAGAAACCAAGTGTTGTAGCCTAGGGGTGGTTGCGGTTCGGTAACCGCAAATTTTTGTCCAAACCGCAAACCGACCGACTATTTGCGGTATGGTGATTTTTGAAACCGCAAACCGACCGCGTTTTGCGGTAAACCGCAAAAAGCGGTCGGTTACCGTGAATTAGCGGTTTAAAACCGCAAGTTCTTTTTGTGTCATAAAAATCCAACTTCTCGAGCATATATAAATTCACAATCTCCTCAACTTCTCAAGCATTCACAACCTAAAGAAAATTAAAGTTCAATTCCAAGCATTCTAATTAAAGTTAAACTTCTCAAGCATTCAAATTCCAAATTCTTTAAAGTTACAAACCAAAAGGAAAATGCAATGCAAAATAAATTAAAGTTACAACCTAAAAGAAAATCCAATTCAAAATTAATTAAAGTTACAAATTAAAAGGAAAATGCAATGCACCAATGTTACAAACTAAAGTGTTGGTGGTGGTGAGTGGATTTGAAGAACCCCGTTGTGTTGTATGAGCACCAATGCTATCTACAAATAAAACAATATAAGTTTAGTACATTTTATTATAAGAAGAAGCATAAATAACATGAGCATAAATAAACTAATTACTTATTTATGCAACCTCATCATCAATCTCATCCTCTTTTGCACTAGTTGAAATGTGACATCAACATCATCACCAATTTGTGCAACCTCATCATCAATCTCATCCTCTTTTGCACAAGTTGTAGAAAATATTGTATGAAATATGTTGTATGAAATATATTTTACATACAATATAATATAGACAATATTATTTAAAATATATTTGCGGTTTGCGGTAACCGCAAGTTTTGAAAATCAAATACCGAAACCGCAACCGCAAATGTGGTTTGGTTCTAAATACCGCAAATGCGGTTCGGTTTACCGCGATTGCGGTTTTATTGCGGTAAATTATCGGTTGGTTTTTGCGGTTTTTCGGTATAAAATGCCACCCCTATTGTAGCCAATTTGGGTACTCATATTAACTGCACATGTCCCCATCTCCCATCCCGTGATAGGTTTTAGGCGAATAATTATCTTGCTCTAAATAGGTATAAAAATAAACGTGGTCATCGTCTCTATAAGACCAAAGTAAGTTATGTAGCGTGACCGATGATTTACAGTTGGTCATAAGCATGAAGATGGTTATGATACTAGCTTAAGCTCAATTTACATTAAGTCGATACTGCTCAATTATTTTAGGATAAGTAATTGGGATATGGGAGTTTACATAAATATTCATTGGGTGTCTGGGTTTTCAAACCTCTATCCGCATAGATGGGGGCGAAAGAACATAACCAACTGAGCTATATCCCATAAACATTTTGGCAATTATTATAATTAATAATGTTACCTCTATGATATGCCAAAAAAAATCATATGTTTGCTTAATTAAGCTCACACTTCCTACAACTTCCTTCCGTCCCCTCCATTAAAGTTGTTAGAAATTGATTGCTCACACTACCCTTACCGTAGACGACCTCTCATGCAACTATTTGGTATAAGCAACTTGTTCAAAAGACAAATTATGCCTTGTGTGACAAATTCTCCCATCCCATGATACACTGGCGGACCCAGAAATTTTTTAGCCGAGGTGCAATATTGATAAGTATGAAAAATGGTTTTTCGGAATAATCATTTTCTCAAGATAATTGTTGGCTGCTTTTGTTCCTTACACATCAAATAAGAAAACATGATTTTATGGGATTTTAGTATGAAGTATATATTGACTTAATGAGCCATCATTTTTAGCCTAAATCGTATTTTGCTCTAAAACCGAATTTTCATATTTTGATTTGGTGGGAATTTGATTTTCTAGTATTTTTATTTGAATCCAAATGGGGGTTACTTCCTTATTTACATTGTAAACTTAAGTAAATGGAGTAATATAAAAATAAATAAAAGTAAAAGGACAAAGACATTTACTTAAATGTTGAAGATGGAAATAAGGTAATCTGTACACCAGTTGAGCAAAAGGGCAATTTCAAGCACTTATAATGGTTTTTCTGGCGAGGGGAGGTGCAGCTGCACCTCCTTGCGCCTTAGTAGGTCCGCCTTTGCCATGATAGGTTTTAGGCCAATAATTATCTTGCTCTAAATAGGTATAAAAATAAACGTGGTCATCGTAACTTAACTAGTCTATAAGACCAAAGTAAGACCGATGATTTACAGTTGGTCATAAGCACGTAGATGGTTATGATACTAGCTTAAGCTCAATTTACATTAAGTCCATAGTGCTTATCCTTCACGACTCCAATTGCATATGTCGCATCCCCCGTGATAGGTTTAAGGCAAATCCTTTAAATAGGTATATAAATAAAGACAGTAAGTATGATCTATATAATCACGTTTACTTACATTATGAAATATTAGTATGAGTAAATTACGTTGTGTGACTCATGATTTAAGAATTGTCTACAAACGCATAAATAGTTGATATTAACTTAAGACTCCAGTAACATGAGGTTAACACTAATCAACTACTCAAAATCATAATCATTCACTTTTTTTCTTCTTTGGGAAAATCATTCAATCGTTTAATTAAATTCAACTTAACTTGTATGTGTCAACGGAATTTAGGCTAGTAAAAAAGTGCTTTGGATTGCATGGTGCACACTTTAGTGGGTGTCTTTTGTCATTTTGGGGATAAAAAATGACATGTGCTACAATTGATCAAGAGAGGCAGCCAATTGGTAATTGAGTTCCTATGTGGAAGCACTGAAGTGGGCCCGTGTGCGCCCATTTCCGTAGGTTATTAAATATAATATCTTCGTTATTTAAAAACAAAAAATATGAGCCTATGAAAGGTGTACTTGTATATATTATTCTGCATTTTATGCCCTTTTTCTATTTCCTAGGAGTTGTTGTTCTCCTGTTTTTATTATTTTATTTGGTCGACAGAAAATAAATATCTTTTTTTGGTCATAAACAGAAAATAAATATCTAGTTGAGGGCTTTGTGGGGTGAGGAACTAGCGGTCCAAAATGAAAGCTCAGAAGAGGGTAAGCAGTAAGCTGTAGGCCAACTTGCTTGATGTTGCCATCAGGAGAGAAGAGAGGCCAATTTGGTGATGGTGACACCACCATTTCAACGGTGGTAGGTTGTTGATTTCAGATCTTTTTGACGGCTGCGATTACGTCTTTAACAATTGTGTCTTCATTTTCTGGTTCCCCATCAGATCTTTCGATCCCATCTTATATAGTACAATGTCATTTAGGAATTGATAGTCATTGACACAAAACGTTCTACTAATGGCACGGTGCAGTATTTGTTAAATAAATGGAGGATTTTTATTTTTTAGTAAATGCTATGAGGTGTCTCCACACCTGAAGGGTGGGATTAATCCATGCTCGGGGTTCGGCTTGTCCTTGGCCACAAAGTGCTTTCAACGGTTTTCGAACCCTTGCCATTCAAGCACTAGGTAGCTCGCCAAATTGAGGTGTTAGTTTGCCAACTGCATCACATCTTGTGATTAATAAATGGAGGATTTGAATTCACTCGAAGAAGGATACTACGGTTGCATAAATGCGCGTAGATTGATCCTTACTATTGGCGTATTGTGAGTCTTATATGCATTATTGTTAGAAGAAAACCACGTGCATTTGAGAGACTGATTCTAACACCGCTTTTCATTTTGTAATGTGATTAATTAGTGCTCGAGACAATGCTTCCAAAGAGACATTGGTGTACATACACTCATACTAGATGGGAAAATTAGAAAGTATCAATAAGTTTTGAACTTGATTAGATGTTTTTAGTGCAAGCTTGGATGATTACTTTAGTTTAACTCTTGCAATAATATCCCAGGATATCACACTAGTATAGTAGAGAAGAAGATAATATTGTTAACAGGCAAATAAATTTGCTACATTTCGTCCAAACCTTATCATATCTGCTCCTCATGTCAAACTCAATGGTGACATGCCAAGTTCAAATTTTGGTTTATTAAGGCAAAAAACTTTAGTGCTCGTAATCCAAATCTTGTATATTAATGAATAAATATTTCGAAAGGAGTTCATCTAAATCTTACCATTAGTTTTTAACACCAATTAACAATTCACATTCATTCGCTTGTGTGCTTAGCAAACCTCTTCATGATTCAAACTCAAGCTTCATCCATCATGGCGACAACTTTCATAATTGCATTAGCACCAAATAGAAAAGAATTTTCAACACTGAATGAGATAGGTGTTGCTTCAAGGTGGTAGCTACTCTTCACCAAACATGAGAAACACAAGGTACAAACGGACAATGTTTGAGGATAATGATTACCCACTTGTTGTAGGGTTGAAGCGCAACAAAGTTATTTTCCAACATGTTGGCTCAACTCGTGCATACAAATTCGTCCATCTGTTTTGATACTAGCCGTCCAAACCAGTCACAAATTTTGTTGCTCTTCTTGTTCATTAAAGAAATGAGAAATATTGTATGAAATGCAGGGTCAGGCTTGTCCAGCTGTGGTTCGCTGAGCATGGCACCAGCAAGATTTTTACACCAAAAGCTTCCACTATCATCTATATCTGCTGGTTCAAGAGCGGATAAACTTCGATTGACTTTGATCTCTTTTGGATTTATCTCTATTTTCATAAAGAAGAAAATTCTGTTTTTTTCTTCAATATATATATATATATATATATACATCTTCCTATGTTGGTTTGGTTGCCAGAAAATTGACGGACTGACGTTTAGCTCACTTTGCCAACTTATTACAGCTTATGCATTCAACAGTGTGCCAATATGTATGAAGTTGGACAGTCAAACAAACAAATGTGCAACCAAAACGCGCAGTTTCATTTTAATATGTAAACCTTCAATTCAAACCTTTCCTTTTCAGAAAAGTTGGCACATTCTAGTAACACCATATATGAGGTAATTTATACAAGATAATGATACATTTTCATCATGTTTATCAGACCAAGTCAGATAAGCAAGTACAGTAAAATTAGGATATGCTTTTCGTCTTCTTGTGGAGGAAATATATAGGGTTACAACAAAGACGCTACAAACAAAGTATCTGTTTGAGACTGCTTTTATATGAAACACTTCTGCTTATAGGCACTTTTGTTAGAAGTGCTTTTATTTATTAAAAAAAAAAAAGAAGTTGAAATCGTTGTTAAAAATTCAATTGCTTCATTTGAAAGTGCTAAAAGTTTTTCTACCATTTGCATAAGCATTCCCAAACATGCCCTAAAGCTAAGTAGCCCAAAATAAGTCAGTATACACAACAATAGTTCGTCATGTAAATAGTTTATCCGAAAAGTTATCGATCATTTTTTGGAGTATATATACAATCCTATAGTTCATTTTCTTTGAAGCTAGATAGCAGCAATAGCCAGATCATTTCGTGTCAAGCCCCAACCCAGGGATTAATGTAAACTTGGATTAAGACATAATTCACACATTAATTATAGAATTTAAGAAGAGCTATAACTAAAATGTGAAGAACATTAAAATAAATAAATGAATATTTCACATTTAACCTTCCAACGGAAATAACAACATTACTCAAAAACTTACACCACTACAATATTTTACAAGTTAGAACTACTCAAGAGTTCATTGAAAGAGTAGCTCATTATTCAATCACAAGTTATGTACACGAAACACGCTATAGACAAGCCAAGTTCATCTAAAATCCTAAATTTCAGGTTCCTTACCTGCAAAATCTGTTAGGGGGTGAGCGAAACCACAGCTCAGTATGGACATAAACATTTTTATGATAAATTGATATAACTAAATTAAGTGACATGCAATCACTCAGTCAATTATCATATCAATAATAATAATGCATGAATGCTCTTCATCTACTCTTGTTAATTTATATAACTGGACAAGCAGATTTGCACGTCTCATACCATGCTTATACCACTTGGTCCCGAATGCCCATTTATATGAACTAACCCCCATCTCAATCATCCCATAATTCCCATTTTGTTAATCATCTTGTCTAACTCCCTGTCGCCAGTCCTACATCACCCAATAAAAAACATGTGCAATGTGGGATCCCTGAGATATGCATGGTACCTGCCAAGAGTTAGACTCAACTACACAAAAGATCATTTCCATTACCCTCTTTTCCATCATTATTTTCTCAACCCAAGAACTCAAACTAATTTCCATGACATGATATAATTATGCCTTTCATTTATCTCATGTATCAAAATATAACCACACCAACATTGATAAAATAGTTAATAACAAGTAAATGTAAACTTTATAGATTGCATATAAGAGAACACTACCTTGTTCTGTAGCCATTGGAATGATCGAAGCAGCAACTTGACACACACAGCGCTTCTCCTCAATATCGATTTCTGTATTCTCTCTCACAGATGGGGTATGAGTTCTTTAGAGTTGGGTTATCCGATATGAGCAGGGACTATGTATTTATATGCATCAGTCGGAACTCCTTGCCCATCAAGGAGTCCTCAACCTTTCCTTATCGCATCAGAAATAGGAGTTCTAATCCACTATGAATTAGGAACCTTAGCAGTCTTGGATTTAAACTGAAACACTTCTCTCCAAGACTTACAAGTCCAGTTATAATTGAATTCCTTAGTCTCCACATTGGTTTGGAACTCTAAGTTGATTAACAGACCACTTGAGTGAGATTTAAGACATAAAAATCTTACATTCTCCCACTTGGTCAATAATCAACAAAACCATGTTTCAACTACTTTATGGCCATGGAAATCAATTAAACTGTATTCCTAAACAAGCTCTTGGTCAACTATGAAAATAAGCATCGAATTATCAAGGTGCCTTGAATATAAAACATCCAGGACCTTTATAATCACATATACCTATCTGCATAGCCACATAAAGCTTCCGTCAAGATTAGAACACAGGATGAACATGACTTTTCTTTAGAAAATGCTTTATGTCATTACCATCTGTAGTCCACTTCTTTAAGAGATTACAAGATCTCCCTTTTCCAAAATAACTCTTTCGTGAGTGAGTATCAGGTGTAATTATTGAAGCTAGCTTGTCTACACTTGATACCAACTGAAATCACTTGTTTAAACAAATTAAACACATAATCAAATAATAATAATAAGACTGCACTTTAACTGAAAATCGATCAAGGTTCTTAAAAAATAATAAAAATAAGCTACCAAAAAAAAGGCTAGATTCTAAAACAGACTCCCACTAGTCTTCCCCATCAAAACTGGACACCAATCCCATGCTTCTAACATGTCCATGAAAAACACCATTTGGCAGACCCTTAGTTAACGGATCAACTATCATGAAATGTGTACCAATATGATCGAGCTTCACAAGACCGTCCTTGACATTTTCTCTAACTGACAGATATTTAAACTTCAAATGTCTAGTGCCTGATGATCTTTTGTTGCTTTTGGTGAAGAACACTGCAGCACTATTATCATTCCAAATTTGAACTGGTCTTTCAATTGAGTCAACAACCCTCAAACTTGTGATAAGGTTCTTGAGCCAAATAGCTTGACTCGCAGCTTCATAACATGCAATGTATTCAGACTGCATAGTTGATGTTGAAGTGTGTGTTTGCTTCACACTCTTCCACGAGACAGCTCCTCCTCCAAAAATGAATACATAACCAGAAGTGGACTTTAAAGAATCCACACATCCTCCCAAATCTGCATCTGCATAACCAACTAACTCCAGATTCTCAACTTGCCTATAAACCAAATTGTAACTTTTGGTTCTCTGTAAATATCTTAAAACTTTCTTTGCAGCCACCCAATGTGCTTGGCCTGGATTGGACTGAAATCTCCCAAAACACTTATTGCAAAAGCTAAGTCTGGTCTAGTATAGACTTGAGCATACATCAAACTTCCTACAAGTGAGGCATAGGGCTTGTCAACCATCTCTAATTTTTCTTGTTCAGTTTTAGGTGATTGTTCCATACTCAGTTTGTCTCCTTTTGAGACGGGAACATCTCCTCCTGCACAATTCTCCATATTAAATCTTCTCAACACCTTCTCTATGTAACCTTTTTGAGATAATCCAAGTAATCCTCTCTCCCTGTCACGGCTGATTTCAATACCAAGTACATAAGAGGCTTCTCCAAGGTCTGTCATATCAAAAACTTTTGACAGAAAAACTTTGGTATCATGTAGTAAAGTCAAATTTTTGCTTGCCAAGAGAATGTCATCGACGTAAAGTATAAGAAAAATAAAATTTCTCCCACTGACTTTAATATATATACATTCATCCACAGGGCTTTCATTGAAACCATGAGACCTCACCACTTCATCAAATTTTAAATACCATTGTCTAGAAGCTTGTTTCAATCCATAAATGGATTTCCTTAATTTGCAAACCTGATCTTCTCTCCCTTCTTGAATGAAACCCTCAGGCTGCTGCATGTAGATCTCTTCATAGAGGTCTCCATTCAAGAATGCAGTCTTTACATCCATTTGATGGAGGTAGAGATTGAAATGAGCTACCAAAACCATCATGACTCTAAACGAATCCTTTGTAGAGACTGGAGAAAATGTCTCATTGTAATCAACTCCTGCTTGCTGTGTGAATCCTTTTGGAACTAGCCTAGCTTTGTATCTGTCAATGAGACCCTTTGAATCCCTTTTAGTTTTGTAAATCCATTTGCACCCTATAGGTCGACATCCTTGAGGCAATTGAACCAATTCCCATACTTTATTTTCCTCCATTGAATTTAATTCAGATTTCATTGCTTGCAACCATTGCTCATTTGCTGAACTTGTCAAAGCTTGTTTAAGGGTTATAGGATCTTCTAGGCATGGATCATTTTGCTCAGATTCTTGAAGATAAACGTAGTCACTTGACAGGGCTGATCTTCTGGCTCTTTTTGATCTTCTTACTTCCTGCTCTTCTTGTAAATTATCTTGGTTTTGTTGCTGTGCATCTATATGGATTTCTGGTTGGTTAATATTCAACTCAACTTGTGCATTGACATCAGCTTGGTGCATTTGAGGCGTTGTTTCTTGAGGTGCTGTTTCTTCATTTTGCAAAACAATATTTGGTAGAATGATATGGTCCTCTTCTTCAATTTCATTAGACTGCATGGTATTGCTGTCTATTAATTCATCAAAATCCAATGTCCTATCTTCAATGGTCTCACTTTCTTCTTCTATAAAAACTGCTCTCCCAGTTTCAACGAATCTGGTTGTATTATTTGGACAATAAAATCGATATCCTTTCGTCCTCTCTGGATATCCCATGAAAAAACAGCTAGTTGTTCTTGCATCTAGTTTCTTTTCCAAAGGGTTATACAACTTGGCTTCAGCTTTACATCCCCAGACTTTTATATGGTTCAGACTCGGTTTTCTTTTGTTCCAAAGCTCAAAAGGTATTTGATTCACACTCTTAGTTGGTACTCTATTGAGAATATAATTTGCTGTTTTCAAGGCTTCTCCCCAAAGAAAAATAGGAAGATTTGTGCTTGCAATCATGGATCTCATCATATCTTTGAGGGTTCTGTTTCTTCTCTCAGAGACTCCATTTTGTTGTGGAGTTCCAGGGTTTGTATATTGAGCCACAATCCCTTCTTGTTGAAGAAATCTTGCAAAAGGTCCAGGATTTCTTCCAGCTTCATCAAATCTGCCATAAAACTCACCACCTCTATCCGATCTAACTACTTTGATTTTGAGATCAAGTTGGTTTTCAACTTCTGCTTTAAACACTTTGAACATGTCTAGAGCATTTGATTTTTCTGCTATCAAATACACATATCCAAAACGTGAGAAGTCATCTGTAAAAGTGATAAAGTACTTGAAACCATCATGAGTTTGTGTTGGAAATGGACCACAAATATCAGTATGAATGAGTTCCAACAGATTGGTACTTTTACTTGCCCCTTTCTTCCTTGCATTTGTGAGTTTTCCTTTTACACAACTAATGCAAATTTCATTCAATTCATCCAAGTCAAGTGGCGGCAGCACATGTTCTTTGCAGAGGGTTCTTATTCTTTCTTTAGAAATGTGACAGAGTCTCTTATGCCATAAGTTAGGTGATTCATTTTTACTTTGTGTTTTGCTGGTGCTTGCAACATTCATAATATGCTCAGATCCTTTGATATTTAAAGAAAACATGCCATTCACAAGAATTCCACTACCAACTGAAATTTTATTCTTCAAAATAGAAAATCCAACATCATTGACTACTAATTCGAACTTGGCTTTAACAAGCCTAGCTACTGACACCAAATTCCTTCTCATGGAAGGTACATAAGCTACTTCAAATAAATCCAAAATAAAACCAGACTCTAACTCAATCTTGACTGCTCCAATGAATTCCACTTGTACTTGGACTCCATTGCCAACGAACACCTTTAGTTCATCCTTGGTTGGCACCCTCTTGGTTGTGAACCCCTGCAAGCAATTAGAAACATGTATTGTTGCCCCACTGTCAAGCCACCAGCTATAGTGTGATATATCAATTAAATTAGATTCAAAACAAACTTGGATTTCATTACCTCTAGCCTGCCTCTTTTCCAACCACCTCTTGTACCTGCGACACTCTTTCTTCATGTGTCCAAACTTTTTGCAGAAAAAACACTTAATTCCAGTCACACCTACTGCCTTTGAACCTTTGTCATTGTTCTTGAATTTTCCAGCAACATTGTTTTCCTTATTCCTTTCCTTGTATCCATCTTTCTTAACAGGTTTCATGTCTTGGACCAGATTGACATGATTGAGAGATTTCTCCTTCTTGATGTTTTGTTCTTCCTGAACACAGATTGCAATTAATTCATTGAGAGACCATGACTCCTTTTGTGCAACATAGGAGCTTTTGATTTGTTTGAAATCTGTAGGCAATGAGTTGAGTGCAAGGTGAACCAGCATATTGTCATCTATGTTGACTCCATAACCCCTCAGATTCATACCAATATCAATCATATTTAGAATGTGCACCCTAACACATCCATTGCCAGCATATCTCATATCTGTCAGTTTATTGATCAGGGATCCCATCTCAGCTTTCTCAGATTCCTTAAATTTCAAGCTAATAGACTCTAGGAATTCCTTAGCATTGTCGGAAGGTGGAATACCTCCTCTCACAGTTGGTGACATGGACTTGAGCATGATCAGAATGGCCATCCTATTTGCCTTTTCCCATTTGGCAAAGTAAGCCTTTTCCTCTGCAGTTGCTCCTTCAGCAGGCTTTTCTGGAGCTTGCTCTCTTATAGCCAAGTCATAGTCTAGAAATCCCAAAGCCATCTCAAGATCCCTTTTCCATTTCTTGTAGTTTGATCCATTGAGGGTTTCGATGGTGTTAAGGTTGGTAGCAAAAACTGTAAGAGTTTATTGAAACAAACAGATATATAAATCAAAACTGTCCCCAAATAATCTGTACATTATCAATTTACGCCTGTGGGCTGAAAATTGAACATGTTATAGTGATCACCAAAATATTTGATATATGAATTTCTTTCACAGGATCATTTCTCACATCTGTGGATTGAAAGCAATCACTGTTTAATTCATATATCCCATATTTTGCACCACACCACAATGAATCACCATAACCATGATTAACCAACATATGTGGACAGAAGGCAATCAAGATTATGATGGTCCATTGTGCAAGATTTCTCGATCATCTTTCTTGAATCCGAGATTCTTTAATCAACCAAACCGCTGTAGCTTGCTTGGTTGATCCAAGATTTCTTGGATTCTTGATCGTGAAGCCTTCAAGCATGGATGATAAAAGCCTTATATCTGAAACATATGCTTAACAGATCTATATTAATAGAAGAGTGAAAATAGACACATACTAGTAAACTTTGAACTCAGATTATTGAAAACATAGTTATGTGTCGTTTCAATTATTAAGACTTTGTTAACATGCTTGGTTAAGTTGCTTTTAGGTTCTAAAACATGCAACCTAAGCTCTGATACCACATGTAAACTTTATAGATTGCATATAAGAGAACACTACCTTGTTCTGTAGCCATTGGAATGATCGAAGCAGCAACTTGACACACACAGCGCTTCTCCTCAATATCGATTTCTGTATTCTCTCTCACAGATGGGGTATGAGTTCTTTAGAGTTGGGTTATCCGATATGAGCAGGGACTATGTATTTATATGCATCAGTCGGAACTCCTTGCCCATCAAGGAGTCCTCAACCTTTCCTTATCGCATCAGAAATAGGAGTTCTAATCCACTATGAATTAGGAACCTTAGCAGTCTTGGATTTAAACTGAAACACTTCTCTCCAAGACTTACAAGTCCAGTTATAATCGAATTCCTTAGTCTCCACATTGGTTTGGAACTCTAAGTTGATTAACAGACCACTTGAGTGAGATTTAAGACATAAAAATCTTACAGTAAACACTCAATAACAACGAACGTCAACCAAACTGTAATACCATGCATAATATAATGCTCACGAAATTTAATTAAATCAATCTCCATAAAAGGCCCTCCAAGAAACCCCCTACCTTGACACCAAAGCTTTTGCTAGATTTGTAAAACGATTTCTAATTTTCCACCGCATTCACAAACTCAGTCTCCCACTCTGTTTCTCCCTAATATTTCTTCTTCTCTCTACCTCCCTTTTCTCTCTCACTATTTTTCTAGTTTTTTTTTTCTTTCTATTTTCTTTTCTCTTTGTTTCCTTTCTCTTCGCATGTACTGCCATGCATGTTCTTCAAAATTATTTAGAAGGCTTCCTATTTATACTACAAAAGAGGTGGCAATTAATGGTTTCCAATTGGTTGGAGTTGCAGCAGCTTACAAAATTGTGCTCCAAGTTTTAGATAATTATTCATGTAATTGGCGGCAAGATAAAAGATACTAACTTAACTTAATAACTCTCAAATCTAATGACCAATCAATTGTTGCCATATACAAGAAATAATAGCATAAGTCGGCAACAACAAGGATCCCATTCGAAAATTGTTTTGGCGGCTAAGAAATGATATACATGGAAAATATCTTATACAAGATAATGATATATTTTCACCATGTTTATCAGACCAAGTCAGATAAGCAACTATAGTAAAATTATGACATGTTATTCGTCTTCTTGTGGCGGGAGGATATAGGGTTACAACAAAGACACTACAAACAAAGTATTCGTTTGAAACTGCTTCTATAAGAAACACTTTTGCTTTACATTTGTTAGAAGTGCTTTTATTTATTAAAAAAAAAAGGTCGATATCATTGTTAAAAATCCAAGTGCTTCAGTACCAAAAGTTTTTCTACCCTTTGCAGAAGCACTCCCAAACATACCCTAAAGCTAAGTAGTCCAAAATAAGTCTTCATACACAACAATAGGTCATCGTGTAAATAGTTTATCCGAAGAATGATTGATCGTTTTTTCAAGTATATATAGAAATCCTACAGTTCATTTTCTTTGAAGCTAGACAGCAGCAACAGCCAGATCATTTCGATCCTAAATACCATCACTGAGCGATTCACATTGTCAAGGAAAAGTGAAGCGCACTCACAAGGGCTCTATGCCAAGACAATGAGCATGGAGCCAAACAAAAAAGACTGCTTGCAAATAGAAAACGCCGATTTGAGATGCTTATTTGAAACATATTATAAAGAAAAAACCAAGATCCAAGATGAATATGGGCATATTAGTTGGAAATTGAGCAACTGAGAGTACATAATTAAAAAGAAAAATATGTGAATGTGCATGTGGGGGACGGTGGAATGTCCCGTGCAAACACAGCCAGGTTGGGCCACAGTGAAAAAAGTAGGTAGGGTTTAGTGTTGAAATACAATAGCTTATTATTTTTATTATTACTGTAGTTGGAATTATAGCCATTATTACTAAATAAATGCACTAAATAGCATGAGGCATGATCGATGAATTAAAAGTTTGTTCATGGATAGAACTAGCATGAGGCAAGAAGTAGATTCCAACACTTGCTAAGCCAATGGATAGAACTTTATTACTTCTTACAAAATATGACAGATTCTTGAGTGCGATTGTCGTATACGACGTGACATTAAAAATGGTGGGATTATTCTAGCTAGGGCTAAGTGGAACAAATTGTGAGAGTGGTCGAACAAATTATGATCATGCACAAGCATTTTAGATCTTCAATTTGAACGGAAATCGTTGAAAGTCTCATTGCATTCAATTTACCTCTTTTACAATAAAACCATCCAAACATATAACCTCTCTAGCTTTCTAACAACTTTTTTGGGGCTTTTGGCCAACCCACTTTCCCAACGACCCGAACATGTTATATTGATGGCAACAGTTTTCATTAATGCATGGATGTGTTCCACGTGTTGTGCAGGCCATTGGACACGTCTGGTGGCACCAGAGCTGTAGACCAAGTTCTTATCACGAGCAATGAAAAGGGCAAATGCGACAATTTGCTTTGTAAACACTCATAAGGTAGTACCTTTGGAGATGATGCTTTATTTATCACCGAGTAATGATGAATACTATATGGTAGCGGCACGAAATTCACATTGAATCGAGGTATTTGGGATCCATATGATACGAGTACATGCAAATTCCTAGCTAGTTTGGAACTTTTGTAAAAAAAATTATTTATATTTTACTTTAAAAAAGGAAGGAAAGGAAAAAAATTGTTTGTATATAAACCAATTGAATGCTTACAAAGTGCATTGAACTTTTAGAACACACGAAGTTAGGGTGTGGACCAAAGGGTTTAGGATATATATTATTGGTTGAAGTGCATTCAAGATATATCGTAATGAATACGCATGCTGTTGCCTTTAGCATTATCATGAAAAACGTTACAAGAAGGTACGTACAAATGCTGCAGCATTATGATAGGAAAGCCCTAGCCCTAGGGTTTCTTGTGTGGCCACTGGCCTCCTAAGTTCCAAAGCAAGAAAAAATATATAAGAGAGATTGAAGGAATTGAAATTGAACAATCGCAAGGAAGGAGGGGCCTTGGAATTCCAATCCACATCGGTTTCTAATTAGACAAAGACATGCAGACGCCAATGCCACGCCAAATTTCTTATCTCCTCATCTACTTTTTTGCCCACCCAAAAAAGGCATTTGATAGTTCCATCTCTCCCTTTCATGATTTTTGTTTCCATTTTCCATTTTTGCTGATCAAAATATGACTAAACACACCTTCACTAGCTAACTGATTGGTTTAAAATATATCTCTTTAGGGGTGCATCTTTGTTTTCACTTCATATATTGTTAAATAGGATACTAATGGGGTGTAGTTGGATTGACCTGATCTTTGGTGTGCTCCTAAGTGGTTCTAAGTTCAATCCCCCATGATAACTACGTGTGTGAGTTTCCCCCCTCCCCTTCCTAACTTTGTCAAAAAAAAAAAAAGAGGATTATGTTTACTTATTAATTAAGGGGTTAACGTATACATACACCAACAATCAATAACTATTGGGAGATTCCTCAATTAATTTTATTTGAGGAACACCCTTTAGGGTTCCCTATGAATTTTTTTTTCAACAATCCAAATCATCTATTTGTTAAGTCTATATTCATAGATCATCCTTGCAAATTGGAAATCGTTTCGACATTCAATTGTGTCCTACAAAATCAATGAATACAATGCTTTTAAAAAGTACTCAAATTTCAATAACTCAATTGAGTGGTCAAATGATATCGGATTCAAGTGAATTTTTGTTGAAATGATTTTTGAATGATTATCTAAAAAATAGACAGTTTGGATTAGTGAAATACAATACATAGCGGGCCCTACAACAGTGTCCCTCAAATAAACTTATTTGAAGGATCTCTCAATGGAAGCTCTCTGTATACATCAATACTATATATGAGAATAATCTACCTTTGAGATGAGCCTTATATAAATACATGGAAACTTTTTTTGCTTTCTTCTGTAATTGGTTTTGAAAGTCATTGGCTCCTTTTCAGATGGTGGAGTGTATAAACACTAAAGTCTGACATTATGTGTCTACCTTTTGAATATTCTACGTTATATACAATTATTTGAGTAAGTATATATATATGCCATTTTAAAATAAATTGTTGTTAAGAAAATACACATGCATAATAAAAACCCTTAGCAAAGACTTGTGGATTCACCTCGTTCCCAAAAAGTTGACATGATGAAATTATGCATATACATTGATAAAATTATACGGTAGTACGGTAGGAGAGGATGATAAGCATTTAATTAGGTTAAAATTTAATTTTGTTTAATCTCTTGGCCTATACTTAACGATGAATGCTTAATTGCTGTTGAAGGAGGATATTTCGGTAATATAATGCATGTGTTGCTGTAGAAATATCTAACTGGTCCCTTTCGACATTCAAGTGGTCGCTTTCCCTGACTGTGTCCCTGTAGAGGGGCCACTTTCAGACCGCCGTACCCCGCCGAGTCCTTTAATCGAAACGGGCCATTCAAGTCCATACAAAAATATATATCACAAAAAGTCATATTTATTATATAAATATATGCAAGGGTACTTCTTGTGCGGCCTTGTGACATAGTGTGTCCGTTTTTTACATCGAATTCAATTTCTTTTTTCGGTATATTAGAATAGTTTAAAATATCGTTATGTAAAATTTGTTGATGATTTTGTGATATATGAAGATTGGCGGCGGGGATGCTTTAAGGTCCACCTGGGGATAAAATACCAATGAATTTACACATTCTAAATTGTTGCTTTACTTTTTTTATAGTAGTAATTTATATGGGACTACCAGGCATGAGCCTTATCTCAAGTGGCATGAAGCTGGCGTTGTGGTCAAATGAAAGCCAGCCATGTATGTCGCTAACAATCCTTGGTCTTAACTGCCAGCACCACCACACAACTTAATTTGACCGGGGGCGCGAGTCATGATATACAAAAGGAATATTAAGGGGCTATTATAAACCACATGTATAACACCTATAGTCTTATCACACGCTCTTCAAATAGACGCCCTTGTTAAAAAAAATGGAGC
This sequence comes from Prunus kanzakura, assembly GCA_020521455.1. Classification (NCBI taxonomy): domain Eukaryota; kingdom Viridiplantae; phylum Streptophyta; class Magnoliopsida; order Rosales; family Rosaceae; genus Prunus; species Prunus kanzakura. Next base: position 5,568,187 of record BPUM01000784.1, read on the forward strand.
CCGTGTTTATTACGAGAAATTATAAAATGCTACGGTAATATGATTATGTGGTATATTTTATACAAATGTTATAATATAAATGACCGACCTGATTTATTTTCCTCCTTTTTAAGAAATAATATCATTAAATATTTACTCATATTATAACACGTGTATAAAATGTATCACATAAACATACTACCGTAATATTCTATAATCACTAATTCGTCACATCAGTACTTAACAAACGTACTACTGGATGAGCTTGCGTGTAGAATCTCCTCAAGTCTGCGTATATGCCAACTCAAATCTACCTTTGTCTCCATTGTGCTTGAATCCAAGCTATGCCAACAAAACAGTAGTTCTTTTTTCGGATTGAAGTGGGTTTTCTATGTCTTGAAGCAAGCCCGATCCATTTAAGTTGGGTTAATTCGTACTTTTTTGCGGTATTTGTTTTGGCCCGATGAAAAATTGTGTCGCGCTCTTTTGTGCACAAATAACTAAGATCCTAGGCCCAGCACACCGATGGCCGGCGATACGTTTGTACGTTGTGCCTTAGATGTGCCGGGCTTTAAGCGCGTCGGACCCATGGGTCTAATTTTATATATACTTTTTTCAAGATTTAAAATTTATTTCCTCTTTCAAATAATAAAATATGAATAAATTTTTGGGAGATTCACTATTGTACTCAATATAGAGGCATAAATTATAAAAAAATCATATATAAAATAGACTTTAAAAATAAATTCGAAGTTCATTTACAACATAACAATGATGCTTTTAACTTCTTATAAATTACAAAACTGCCATAAATTTCTTAAAACAAGCACAATCCCAAAATCTCATAAAAAAAATCCAAAACACTCAATAAGTATCAAAGTAATTTAATAATAAAAAATAAATTCAATATGGTTAGCTGTCATTTTTTGGGTTTGTTTATAGAAATTAAATGGTGTATGGTTTAACTATATCATTAGTGTTGAAAATAGGTATATGACTAAATATCTCTAAATTTTTTGCTTGAAAATTGAAGTTTCTTGTATAAAAACTTATAAAGTTGGAAGAAATTCATGCTCCATGTGTCGTGCCTAGTTCAAACTTCTTACCCATTTCTATTACAAAAATGAAAAACAAATTATTGGCACGTGCTTGAGTTTAGGGTCCTAAACAGGACCCTAACCTTCAGCTCCTATGGATGGGCCCGGTGGAGCCCACCTTTGGACATATACAACTCGGTTGTCACGCCCCCTGAGTTTGTAACTCGCGCGCGCCAGCGCGCCAAAACGAATTTTTATTCCCGCGAAAAAAAAAACCTTTATCTATGGGTTCCCACCCGTTCGTTCCCGCGTGTTCAAGCCCTGCGTGCCTGCACCCAATTTTCATTGCCTGCACCCAATTTTCATTGCCTTCGTTTTCTCATTTTCCCCAAACACAATGCCTGCCATTGCCAAACGCAGCCTCGAACTCAACGACGACAACGTCATGGTCATCAAATCGGAGAACGCACCCGAGGCCGTCGGATCCACCGGCGATTCAACTCCTCAGAGGCGGAAGCTCAGATCCAGTTCGTCGCCGATGAAGCTTAGTCCGATCTCCAAGCCGATGAAACTCGGATCGCCTCACCGGCGGCTCAGTGCTTGCGCTAACAGTTCAGCAAATGTGAGATTCGCTTTAATTTTTATGAAATAGAATCCGCTAAATAATTGTGCAAGATTGATTAAGATGTTGGTTTAATTTCATGGAGGACTTGATTTTCGTTTCTGATTCATCTGTAATTGTTTGCAGGGAATTGAGAAATATTTCAGCCAAAAGAAGGTTCGAACTTTTTGCAAATCAGTTGAGAAATCAGTAGATAAACCGAAATGGGATCCCAAAGGCAAGTATTGTTTAAGCAAAATCCATTTCAATTTTAGGGAAAATGTGTTTGTTTGGTCTAAGAATTAACAAATGGTTTTGACTGTAGATGTTAAGCAAATCAGTGAGGCGAAGGAGGCATTACACGTGTCAACAGTGCCGTCTACTGTTTCATGCCGCGAAGACGAGCAGAAGAGGGTTTTGGAGTTCTGCAAGGCATGCGTAGAGCAAGAGAAGGCTGGGAGTTTATATATCTGTGGTTGCCCAGGGACCGGAAAATCGTTGTCCATAGAAAAAGTGAAACAGGCTTTGGTTGACTGGGCAGGAGAGGTGAGCTTATTGCAACTCAATACTTTAGGTGCTTAATTATGTAGATGACAAAATCTTTAGAATGTTTTATTCATTTTTAAGTTCTAAAATGTGTTTATTGTTAAGTGCTTGTGTTTATTTCAATCCAAAGTGTTAACAATGTGAATTGTGCTCACTACCAGGCTGGATTTCAGGAGCCAGATGTGCTGGCTTTGAATTGCAGTTCTCTAACAAAGACTTCTGATATTTTTAGCAAGGTAATGATACTTACAGCATATTCTATTGTTGATTATAAGTTATAGTAGCAGAATGTGCTTACCTCGCATGAATGTGCTTTGGTTTGCATTGGCAGATACTTGGTAAAGACCAACCACCAAAGAAAGTTAAAAGTACTACCTCAGCCCTGCAGCTTCTCCAGAACTTGTATTCTCAAAAGCCTCAGACATCTAGAAGGAAGATGACGTAAGAAAATTATCGTCAATCTGCCACAATCCATGCAATATTTGATGCCCACATAAACACACATTGCTCCTTTCCTTATATATTTGTTGGGGTTAAAAATCCAAAAAATTAGATATGACCAGGATGTCTTTATGACATTGAATGCTTAGTTGCTCATCTTAACAAATTGGATTTTGTCATCAAGAGTGTGGTTATACTCAAGTGGTTTCCATTTTTTCAGGTTGATAATAGCTGATGAGTTGGATTTTTTAATTACTAAAGACCGGGTGGTGCTTCATGATCTTTTCATGCTCACAACGTACCCATTCTCAAGATGTATACTCATAGGTAATAATTGTAAAGTTAGTTTAACTCCATTGCAGATTGTATTGTGTTTAGATCTCATATTCTTTATATGTTTGCAGGAGTGGCAAATGCTATTGACCTGGCTGATCGTTTTCTTCCAAGACTTCAGTCATTAAATTGTGAGTCCAAATACCTAATATTTTAACCTCGTTTTTGCTCAATAAGAAGCTAAACTGTATTTGGGATGTAGTACTTACTGATGTTTGTGGTTTCATATTCTTGCTTTAGGCAAGCCTATGGTTATAACTTTTCGGGCCTACAATGTGGAGCAGATTATCAGGATTCTTCAAGAGAGGCTAATGGTATGTTTGTGCTACTTTTTTGCATGTACTTACAAGTCTTGTTCTCTCATACTTTTTAATTATGAGGAGAAACTAATTATTGTCTTGGTATCTAGTGTTATTTTCTTGGCATCTAGTGTTACTTAATAACAGCTGTTATTCTGTTCCAACAGACACTACCTCACTCCGTCTTTCAACCACAAGCATTGGAACTTTGTGCCAGAGTGAGTTTGCTTATTATATTATCCAGAAGATCCTTAATGGATTTGGATGTTATGGATGTTATGGTTCTTTATATTATAAGCACTTGCATAGGCTGAGTACTGACTCTGAAAAATGGCAGAAAGTTGCTGCTGCATCTGGAGATATGAGGAAAGCTCTTTGTATTTGCAGGTTAGTTTGGTTGAGTTACATCATAAACTGTAGAAAAGTGCAAGAATTTGACTGTGCAATCGAGAATATGTATGAAAGGAACAAGCACTTTAGATTCATCAATATATCAGAAAATGTAAATGCCTTAGGACTTAGGAGTCATATTAGTATCAGCAAATGTCTCAATAAGGCTGGTGACTTTGATTGTACTTGTAGGAGCTTTGTGTGGGGTTATGAGGCTAACTTTTGCTAACTATTGTCCAGGAGTGCAATTGAGATTCTGGAAGCAGAACTGAAAGAATCTAATGACAACTTGAATTCATCACCAGTAGTAGATGCATTTTTTGAGCAGCAGACGGCTCCTGCTCCTGCTCCTGTTGTGAAAAAACCGGAGATTGATATTGTAAGTGATCCCCATTGGTCCTCAAAGGACTCTTGAATTTATCCAAATCAGCAAACTGACAAATGTAGTTTTGTTTTCCTTGTTCAGTATCATTTTCTTATCAAGCATTCTTTTCAAGTTCATCCTTTCATTCTTGCAACAATATTTCATGATTTTTCCTACTCCATGATCATTATTTGATTCATTTGTAACTCTAAGGTCTTATTAGTACCAAGACATTCTGAAATCCTAAAAGTTTCAAGTAAATACTTTGAAGTATGTATGTGTTAAATATTCACTTGCGTGTGTTGCAGGTGAAAATTGGTCATATGGCTGCTGCTTTGTCAAAGACATACAAATCACCAGTAGTGGATACCGTACAATGTCTTCCGCAACATCAACAGGTAATCCTTCTTCTGGTGACTTGTACTACTTGTACTTGTATGCAGGCTGTGGGACTTAAGAGTATTTCAATTCTTGAAAATTGATTTCTTTAGTTCCAAGCAGTTTAGGTTTTTATATTAAAGTGCTGTGAACTAATTTTACACCAGTCTTATGTTTGCTTCCCTGCATCTCATATCATTTATCTTAATACAACTGTCCTTTCTCTCCACAGATTATACTTTGCTCTGCCGTGAAGCTTTTCCGTAGGAAAAAGAAGGATTCAACTGTAACAGAGGTGTGTTTCCTGGCCATTGTTTGACGATAAAAGATAACGGGAAGCATGGAAAAATTATGTTACTGATTTCTGAATTTGTCACACATTTGCAGCTAAATAAATCTTACATAGACATCTGCAAATCAACACTAATTCCCCCAGTTGGAGTTTTTGAGTTTTCAAGTATGTGCAGAGTGCTAAGTGACCAGGTAAGAAAAAGCATTTGTTAGTATAACATTCTTCGTATTGCTGTTCTCTGATACTACACAATTAGATTTAATACTAATTTACCAACTTGGAGAAGGAGAAATAAGTTACTTACTGAGGCATAATCCTAAGTGCAGGGCCTCCTGAAGCTGGGCGGTCAATGTCGAGATGAAAAATCTAAAAGAGTAACACTGAATGTAGATGAAGCGGACATCACCTTTGCATTGCAGGTGAGGACACATATCTAAGCCTCTTAAACTGCGCTTTCCATTTATGTTGTATTCTTATCATTTCTTTCAGCTTCTTAATGTTTACCTATTCATGTTTGAACAGGGAATTCGTTTCTTTCGGAACTGCCTTCAATAATTATGTTCAAAGAATATGGACTCTGAATCATCATTATCTTGGCGACTCGCATTTTCATCCTGCTTCAAATTTCAATAGAAGGTCAGAAACCTTGCCTTTTACATTTACCTTGAAATGATTTTTCTTTGAGTACGAATTCTGCATCTCATACACTGCATTGATGTGATCAACCAAAAGAATGAATATGTTCATTTTGACTGCACAGGTTTAGTAAATAGTACATGCTGGTAAAAGATTATTCATTGCACAGTTGAAATAAGAAATGATAGCTTTGCCCTATGAAAACTGACTTGCTGATGATTTGTAAGCTAAAATTATTGTTGTCTTGGTTTATTTCTTATAGTTTTCATGTTATTGTTTAAATGCAGATTACCAATGATGTGAACCGTCTAATTTCAGAACTCGTTTGCCCAAGAGTTCAATGTTGCCATATCATCCTCCATAAATTTTTTATTTTTAAGATACAGAACAAAATAATAGAGAAAACATATTGAATAGTTTATGTTATACAGAAGATGTAACTTTGTCATTGCTTTTACTAATTGTTGTACATTCTTTTTCTTTCTGAAAACATAATTGAATTGATTTGTTTATTTAGCTTCAGATTGCAATCTGAGTTGGTATCACATTAAGAACAGTTGGCCTGCCAAAAGAAATACAATAACAGTTGAGTTGACTCTTCAATGTGATTTACAGGTTCTTGTCTTGTGTAGTAAAAGTTATTTTATCATAGAATACTTTAATATTGAAAAAAATATATTTGAAAAAATTATATAAAAATGGGAAAACACATGGATTTTCTGCAAACAAAGGCTTATCACTATTCCAATTTATATCCCAATTAAACACTGCAATTTTTAAATAGTGACCCCTAGCCTATGGCTTTGTAAAGTCAAAATTAGTAGCAAGACAGGCTGAAAAGCCATCAAATTGATTTTCTCAACAAATAAAATATTCCAGGATTTCTCTTTGATCTTTATCTAAAAAGTTATATACAAAATAGACGGTTTGGATTAATGAAATACAATGTATAGTGGGCTCTACAAGGATGTCTCTCAAATAAGCTTATTTGAGAGATTCATTAATCGAATCTCACTATATATATAGACTCCCTTACCCTACAATTTTTTTTTTCCCAATGATCCAAATCATTTATTTTTTAGGTATTCATTCATAGATTATCCTTACAAAAAATTAGTCAAATTGGAAACCGTTTAGACATCTAATTGTGTCTTACAAAATCAATAAATACAATGCTTTAAAAAAGTGCTAAAATTTCAATAATTTAATTGAGTAGTCAAATGATATCGGATTCAAGTATGTTTTGCAGAGATGATCTTCGAATGAATATCTACAAAATAGACGGTTTGGATTAATGAAATGCAATATATGGTGGGCTCTACAAGGATGTCTCTCAAATAAGCTTATTTGAGGAATTCGTCAATCGAATCTCACTATATATATATATCAAACACAATTCTATACAACCAATCATGTGCACATACAGTCAAAATGTTACACTATAAATTGCTCAAGGGAACCATGGATATTTAGAAATATTATACACACAATTGCAATATGAATTTAATGACATTGTTGGTTGCATTATTTGTGCTTCTTGTTTTACAAGGCAATAATGTGGCTTCTTCTATCAATGGGGTTTCAATTTCTCATCAGAGAAGCTCTTAACATGACCTGTTACAATGGATGCGAAGGACATTGCCTTGCAACGGAGCTATGTCGATCTCCTGGATATTACAGTTGCGTTAAGCAATGTGTTAAGGACTGTGTAGTTTTCTTGAATAGCTCTTCTCTTGATGATCATAGCTCAAATGTTGTCGACCGTTGTACTTTGGAATGCGTAGAGTCGGCCATGGACATTCTTCAATATAATTTGACTAATTTCTTGGCCTCAATCTCTCTTTCCCTTTTCATGAAAGTACCGGCATCAGTGTTCAACGTTTGAACGAGATTCAATGATCTGAATTGTTTATTTTTTTTAGATTTATTCCAATTATATGCATTGGCAACCTCGCGACACCCTTTTTTTTTAGCAAACTAACTTAATATGATTTTGGTTCCAATTTAGAAGGATCTAATCATTGTAGCACTGAATTGTGCAGGTCCAGTTGATACGTAAGAGATTGTGAAAGCTTGTTTTAGTGACTGCAAGAAGAATTAATTATGAGTTGATTTTCAAATTTAGTTACGAGTGTGCAATTTTGATCGTGTTGCTGATGCTTTAAGCAGGAGGGCATCCTTGTGACCATGCTTGCTGAAGTAATTGGATTTGATTATCTGAAGGAATTGTACTGTGAAGATGAAGATTTTGCTGGTGTTTGGGAAAAGTTGTGGATAATATGCATATTCATGATGGCTATTTATTTTGAGGCAATCAACTGTGTATTCCAAGAGGATCATTGAGAGAGCATTTAATTTGCGACCTCCATAGCAACGGATTAAGTGGGCGTTTGGGCAGAGATAAAACAATAGCCCTTGCAGAAGAAAGGTATTATTGGCCACAATTGAAGTGTGGCGTGGGGAATTATGTAAAGAAGTGTCCAATATGTCAAGTCTCTAAAGGGCAGTCACAAAACACAAGTCTCTACATTCCTCTCTACCTATACCGGAGGCTCCTTGTGAAGATTTGTCTATGGACTTTATCTTGGGTTTACCTCGAACTCAAAGAGGTATGGATTCAATATTTGTGATTGTGGTACTAAGTTCAGATCGTGATACTAAATCCCTAAATCCATCACTTCAGATCGTGATACTAAGTTCTTGTCCCACTTTTAGAGGACTTTGTGGCGACGATTTGATACCACTCTCAATTTTAGCAGTACCAGTCATCCACAAACAGATGGCCAAACTGAGGTGGTCAACCATATTCTTGGAAATCTTATTCGTTATATTTCTAGAGACAAGGCCAAACAATAGGATTTGGCTTTAGCACAAGCTGAGTTTGCATACAACAGCATGGCTAATCGCTCAACTGGAAAGTCTCCGTTTACTATTGTTTATTATCATCCTCTAAAGCATGTTTTGGACCATGTATGTGGAAGATTGGTCCCTTTACCTAAATTGCTAGGGAAAAGCATCGCTGCAAAAAATATGGTCGAAAGGATTTCAGTTGTCCAAAAGGAGGTTCGAGAACACCTAGAAGCAGCAACCATGAAGTACAAAGAAGCCACAGATAAGAAGAGACGCTATAAGGTCTTTCAAGAAGGTGATTTAGTGATGGTTTACTTGAGGAAGGATAGGTTTCCTACTAGAACTTACAATAAGCTGAAAGACAAAAAATATGGACCATACTAGATCACGCGAAAGATTAATGACAATACTTATGTTGTCGAGCTACCAGCTGATATGGGCAGTGGCGAAGCCATAAATTCTATCAAGGAGGGTCAACTTGAAATAGCTTTATAATTACAATGAACTTAGTTTTTATAGGAAAATATATATAAGAATTTATTATAATAATTAAATTTCAATACCTCAAATTTAATATCTTAGCAAGTATAACCCAAATTCTAGCAATCTAAAAATAATGAAAGAGTATTAAAAGTTGATTTTAGATAGAATGAGAAAATCAAATAAAATCCATGACACACACATAAATGACATATGAAGACATGAAAACAAATATAGATCATATTCATGTTCATTGTAGACAATTTACATTTGTAAGAAGGATCAATATAGTAAATATACTTATAAAACAACAGTCCCGTTCTCTTGGTCACCAAGGGTCCAAGGAATTTGTGGTCACCCACCCTTGGATAATATCTAAAAGTGGAGAAAAAATTGATTTAAAAATCCATATAAGTTTAGTTTAAATTATTTTCAATTAAACAAAACAAATTTTGCGTAAAAAAACAAAACAAAACAAAACAAAACAAAACAAACAAATCAAGTTCTATCTTTTTGTGGTGTTGACTGAACAAAACACGTTGTCCAGAAAGCTAGCCGCTGCCTGCCTCCAAACATACCAATACACCATTGAATCATCAACCAACCAATATCAACTTCTCAACAATATACCAAAAAGAGAATGAAAAACAATGGTAGAAACCAAAGAATTCAAAGAGCCCAAAATCTTCAGTCTTTGTCAATCCACAAGAGAGAGATGAAAAATTAAATAAGGCAACGCCGGAGTTGGAAAAGCTAAAGTGGACCATGAGGTGTGATTGGAGGTTATAGGGGTGTTGACCTCCACGGAGTCGAAGGCGGCTGTGCAAGAGTTTAGAACGTGTTTTGTTTCTACAGAAGCTTGTATTATTCAAGTAAAAATAATATAATATGAATTTTTAAATCAGTTTTTTCTGCGTCCTTAGATTAGATCCAAGGGTGGGTGACCACAAATTCCTTAGACCCTTGGTGACCAAGAGAACGAGGTTGTAGACAATTTACATTTGTAAGAAGTGTCAATATAGTAAATATAGCTATAAAACAACTTAGATAATATAGAAAAATATAATATTTTCAAAATGTTGAGAAGGGTCAAGTGACCCTTGTGGGCCTTAATTGGCTCCGACAACGGACATGGGCATCTCTTTCACATTTAATGTGGTAGACTTGTTTGAGTATTATCCTCCATATGGCGTTGACAATCCTAGCAAAAACTTAGAGTTGAGTTTTCTTCACGCAAGGGAGTGTGATGAGGCATCATAATCAAAAGCAAGGTTCAATGAACAATTACTCTGGTTTATTTACTTAATAAATAAATTAAACACATGTTTAATGTTAAATTCATGTATTTCATTCATGAATACTCTAGTTCATGTATGCACTTGTCAATTTTCAACTTCACTATAAATATCTGTATGAGAGTGTGTTTTTTTCTCCTTGTAGATTCAAGATACCCTTCTTAGTTGAAAACATAGATTTACTTTTAGTTTATGCTTCCGTGCTGCATCACATATTCAAGTGTTTATATTTTTCGAAAATATAATCTCTAATAATTATATTTCCATATTCAAGTGCTATGTATTTCCATATTTGAGAGATTTTGAGCCCAAGTCAAAAGCCCAATAGCCTATATGGCTCTGCTACGCTCTTCTCCAGCCTCATCCTGTGACAACTGACTTCGTCTGTTCAAAACTCAACCGACCAGAAAGTTCAAATCAGCCTGCTTTCGTTTTGTTTCACCATGGAAACCCTAGCGGTTGGCCCCCGTCAACTGCCGTCAACTCTTACATCACCGTCAACGGTCTCCGTTAACTTTCGCGGCAGAGCCTCCAGCTCTCTAGCTCTGCTTTGCGCCACTCCGCGTGTCCGTACATTGAGATGCTCGGCCCTCTCATCTCGTTCAATAGGTACATTTTCTCGTTATCTTGTGAGGAAAAGGTGGAATATGCATGTTGATTTTCTTGGCTATGATTGGTTGGTTTCCGAGAAAGTGTAGAACTTTAAGGGGAAATGCATATTGAGCATTCACATTTTGAGTATTGGTGTCTGTTTGGTAAAGGAGAAAACGGTGGAAAGAAAAGAAATTGAATTTCTAAGCTTTGTACTTAATGGTATTTTGATTTACATTATAAAAGCTAATTTGGCTCCTACAAGCTGAACACTGATAGTTGTGGCCTTGTTATAATTGGTCCCAAATTGAGAAGTATATAAACAATATCATAATTCAAAATTTACTTTCCCAACCTTTCTCAGAAATTCTGGTATTTGATTTATAGGAAAGTAGATTGTCATCCTTAGATGAGTTTTGTTTGTAATGTGTTAATGTGAGGTTTGATTGGTGTGATTAATTCCTCCAGCGGACCAATCAGAGAAGTTTGTAGAGGCTTCAAAGAAGGGGAATTTAATTCCTCTATATCGAAGCATATTCTCCGATCACTTAACTCCTGTGCTCGCTTACCGGTGTCTGGTTAAGGAGGATGACAGAGATGCTCCAAGTTTTCTGTATGAGTCAGTTGAGCCGGGTTCCAAGGACTCTAATGTTGTAAGCCCCTTCAGTCTTTTTCTCATTTGTATTTTTTTGGGTTTAACCTTAGATAATACTGGATCACTTATTAAATTTTTATGTCAATCTTTTGCTAGGGGCGGTACAGTGTTATTGGAGCCCAACCGTCCATTGAAATCGTAGCAAAAGAGAACATGGTTACCATTATGGACCACAGAGAAGGGTGTAGGACAGAGGAGATCGTGGAAGATCCAATGACTGTGCCCCGGAGAATCATGGAGAGATGGACACCCCAACTTGTTGATGAACTTCCAGAAGCATTTTGTGGTAGAATAACGTACTTTAATTTTTCTCATAGTATCAATATCTCAATCTTATCAGTTCTAAACAAACCAACACTCCACAACGTAGACTCATGAAGTTGTGGTGAAGTTATTCTGAAAAAAGAGAACATGCTTTGCTTAATTTTTTTCACCTAGTTTGTGTGAAAGTTTTGGACTCGGCAAATAGAGTTGTGTACTACAAGCCTTACTCATATTCTTCCTGTACATTTTATTAATCTGTACATGTACTGTGTTGAAACAAATGCTATGTATTATTTGATATACTTATTTGTCACAAAATTGCCATAAATTTATCTTCGTATTATTGTCTAATTCGGTCCTAGGACAATGGAGATCTTCGAAGTCACTAGGTGGTGCTTAATAACATCCACTCTCTTTAACCAGGTGGGTGGGTTGGCTACTTCTCCTATGATACAGTGCGTTATGTTGAGACAAAAAAGCTGCCATTTGCAAGTGCACCACCAGATGACAGAAATCTTCCTGATGTTCATCTTGGCCTTTATGATGATGTGATAGTCTTCGATCATGTGGAGAAGGTACTTAGATTTTCACGCTAGATTTCAGTGAAGAGAAATAAATAGATTGAGACACTTAGATTCAAATGCATGTCAACATAATTTCATCTACTTCCTTTGCTAAAAGAGTTTCTTTCTTCCAAATTACTCTCTCTCTTGCTTATATTCTTTTCTTTCCTTTTTGTTCCCTTCAAAGTTCTTGTTTGCTTTTTCCTCCATGGCGAAAAAAGATATTTGCATCCTACTCCATATGTAGAACTAGGAGAATTAGGTAATTGCAAGCTTTGGTTGTAAATTTTGATTTGAACAAAATAAGATGCTACCTTTTGTGAGTATAACCATTTTTATTTCTTAATTTTGTCTACTATAGAAAGCACATGTAATTCACTGGGTGCAATTAGATCAATATTCTTCTGTTGAGGAGGCCTTCAATGATGGAATAAATAGATTGGAAACATTGGTATCTAGAGTGCATGACATTATCACGTGAGTAATCAATTCCTTTCTTTCGTGTTTCTTTTATATTTTTCTTTTGTTGAGTTTCTGTTCCTGTCCTATGTTCTACTCATCCCATCCTTTTCAAATCAATTTTTTATTTCAAACTTATGCTTATGTAATAAAGGTATTGGGGGTGTGGTTTTTTATTTGATTTATTTTATATTAAAAATTTATTTTATTTTATTTGGTGGGGAGTTAGTTTTCCATACTTTTCATTACATTTTCTTTTGTAATCGTAAGGTTGACGTAAGAATGTATCAACTGTCAATTTCAGCCCGAGGCTGCCTGCAGGTTCAATAGAGTTCAACACTCAACTTTTTGGTCCTGAATTGGAGAATTCGAGCTTGACAAGTGAGGAATACAAGGAGGCAGTTTTGAAAGCTAAAGAACACATCCTAGCTGGGGATATATTTCAGATTGTCTTAAGTCAGCGTTTTGAGAGGCGAACATTTGCAGACCCATTTGAAATTTATCGAGCATTGAGGATAGTGAATCCAAGTCCTTATATGACTTATTTACAGGTTTGCGTCCTTTTCAGTGAACCATTGTTTTTAATTTTCCTGTTCACCTTGTAATTCTGAGATTATAAGTACATACTTCTGTGATCAGGCTCGAGGCTGTATTCTGGTTGCTTCAAGTCCAGAAATCCTTACGCAAGTCAAGAAGGTAAGCACAATTAGATGTCCTAAAAATTTCAACATCTGAGTTTTTATGTTACTCTGTTGCAAGCTCTTAAGCCTCGTATTATGCGTGTAATCGTAATATTACTTGACCTTTGATAATTTGTACGAGATGTCCTACATATTATGTTTTCTTTGTTTACTTTAGTTTTCCTAAAATAGTATTGTCATTTTCATTAGCTATAAATTTGCTCAGCTGTGCATTTTTTTTTATTTTTGTTAATAGAGAACGATCACCAATCGACCGCTTGCTGGGACTGTTAGAAGAGGAAAAACACCTAAAGAAGATTTAATGTTGGAAAAACAGCTTTTGAATGATGAAAAGCAATGTGCAGAGCACATCATGCTTGTAGACTTGGGGAGGAATGATGTCGGGAAGGTATATACTTTTATCTTTCTCCTATTTATATATTTATTCACATTCTAATGTATGCTGAATGTTATTCTCAAAGATTGGAAAACTGTAAATATACTGTAATTTTGAGGTTAGGATGCAATCCTTAATAGTCTACTTTTGGCAGACGCCAATGTCCCGAGGATTCATTCTGACGGATAAATTGTATATCATTCTTATCCCTTGGTGTTTGAAACATCCTAGGAAGTCAATATGCATTACCATCTTGCAAATTTCGCCCAAAAAGGTCTGTTACTTTGTAGTGGTTTATTCTTGAATGAGAGTCTGAAGAGTATACTTTGCTTTGAACTAGAGATTCAGTATTTGATGGTGTGCCTTGTTGACTTTGGGCCAATGTGGAGGTTCCATATAGTATGAAGTGGAACTATTTTCTATTTTTGTAGAAAGCAATTCTCAGTCTGCTGTATCTTTTCTGTCAGTGGTACAAAACAATATTTCGTTATTCAGCATCGGCTAAAAACGTTTACACTTGGTGGCTTTTCTGTTCATGCCTTAAGTGGCTACTGTTGCTTATATTTATTTGATTGGTATCATAATCTGCTATGTTTCATTTAGTATCTTGTAGCCATAATCACATGCTTAATAATTTGTTCCTGCAGGTCTCAAAACCTGGTTCTGTCAAGGTTGAGAAGCTCATGAACATTGAGCGTTATTCCCATGTCATGCACATAAGTTCTACGGTAAGTATTTCCTTTTTCAATGCACTTAATAAGTAGCCTAATATCTTTTAGTGATTAATAACTAAGACATTACTTTCATAATTTTTTTTCTCATGGATATAATATCCAAAGTCTGTGGATGACAAGAATGTACTCTTAGGTTATTTTCATCAGTGTACTATACTCAACAACAATCAATTTAATTTAGGGACGAAAATTTACAATTGTCATTGCAGGTCACTGGAGAGTTACTTGATGATTTAACTAGCTGGGATGCTCTACGTACTGCGTTGCCAGTTGGGACTGTCAGTGGAGCACCAAAGGTTTTCATCATCAGCCCTTTTCCACCTTTTGTTTTGCAAATTTGTTTCATTTCTAATTAATTGGATACTTTGCCATCCATTTAATCCAAAAGTTGATTAACCTGTATACTGCAAGTTCAGACATTGAACTGTCGAAGAGGGTTAACCTAATTGGTTAGGGATAGGATTATCACACCATTATTGGTACATGTAGTAGGTGGATATATGCAACCTGCTGTCATGATTTCCTAATCCATCTTAGATGGACTTGCTTATAATTTATTTTTGAATTTCCTCATTTTTAGCTCTCTGCTGCAATGCAGGTAAAAGCCATGGAGCTGATTGATGAGCTGGAAGTAACCAGACGTGGTCCATACAGTGGTGGTTTTGGAGGAATTTCTTTTTCTGGCAACATGGACATTGCCCTTGCTCTGAGAACTATTGTTTTCCCAACTAGCTTCCGGTATGATACAATGTATTCATACAAGGATGCGAACAAGCGACGAGAGTGGGTTGCTCATCTGCAAGCTGGGGCTGGAATTGTGGCCGATAGTGATCCAGCTGATGAGCAGAGAGAGTGTGAAAACAAAGCTGCTGCTCTTGCGCGCGCTATTGATCTTGCTGAGTCCTCATTTGTTGATAAATGAAGTTTTTATTCACCTACAGGAATCTGTTTTCACCTTTTTTTCTTCAGCAATTCCAATTTTACTCCAGAGTTGAGGTGAGGCATGTGATTTTGATAGAAGTAAAAGATCTGATGTTAGGACACTATATTATGTCAGATTATGGGAATGTACTGTTTAACCAAATTAATAACAATCGCATATGCAAACCTTACACAATTGCAATATCAAGGAAGCAGTAAGATGAACTCTTCATTCATCAACTTATGGTTAATAATTATTTTCATATTGAGACCATATAAAGCATACAACATCTTGAAATGCCTCTGTCCAGACAGAGCCTAAGCGTATTTGTTATGCTAAAAGGGTTTAGCTTTTGAGCTTCTTGGCAAATTGAGCCACATATTTACCCTGGTAAAATGCCTGTTGGAGTTCTATATCCGTTGGTTGACGAGATCCATCTGCTGCAAAAGTTCCGGAGCCATAAGACGATCCACCCTTCACCTCACTCATTTCAAACATGCCACTTCCAAATGTGTAGCCAAGAGGGACAAATATCATGCCATGATGTGCCAATTGTGTTACGGCTGTTAATCTGCAAACAAATAGATCATGGCAAAGAATCAACTACAAGAAAACAATGTTGCACTGCACCTATAAAGGTGAGCATATGTAAATCTATATATAGCCGAAATGTTTCAGAGGAGAAGTGAAAACTCACGCCGTGAGCTCCTGCCCTCCCCCATGAAATCCAGTACTCCAGAAGATCCCAGCAGGTTTTCCAGCAAGTGCTTGCTTTTCCCATATCTCATGAGTGGCATCAAAGAAGGCCTTGAACTGCGCTGCCATCACACCAAAACGAGAAGGAAACCCGAAGAGGAACCCATCAGCTTCCACAAGTTGCTCTGGCCTTATTTCCGGCACATCATCTGCCTTAGGAGGGGCCTTCACCTTCTGCAGAATGATACTGGGAAGTGTCTCAGGTACCTGCTCCATTCTAATCAAGTCAAACAAAGATCAATTCAGAAAAACTAAAGGGCCATTCTGCCTTACAAGCATTTGAATATGTTGTTAATTATAATAAAATCAAAGATTTTACCTGCCAAAGTGTTGCTTCAACACCTTCAACTGCATTAACACCGCGCTGTACTTCGCGTGCCATGGTCTCAACATGTCCATGTAAGGAGTAGTACCTGCAAGAAGTAGTTTCAACATCCAATGCCTCCACATAATGCATGTGCGCAAGAAATTAAGAAAAAAGGATATAGATAGATACTTACACCACGTATATCTTGGTGGTAGCCATAGCTGCAGTCTCAGGTAGGAGAGTTTGATCCTGATCTTCCAACTACTTATGCATGTAAACTAATACAATTATTCTCCGAAAAACGCGACCTGTTTGATGATAAAAAACTTCATTGATTAGCAGCAACTTATGCACAATTGAACAACCTATACTACTATACATGGACATATCCTTCTAGTTAAATTTCATAAATGAAAGGCCAAAAACTAGATGATCCACAGAAAGTGTCAAAAAGAGCAAGTATTGATCTATAATTTGAAGTATGTAAAATATCAAAAGCTCAAAACAATACAAACCCCTCTTTCTTCCACATGTTTTTAAGTTGAAAACAAAGTAGAAACATAAGTATATAGAACCAAAACAGTCACACAGAGAGAGAGAGAGAGAGAGCAAAGACTACAGACAATCAGCAGCAACATATGAACTGAAACATCAAAGGAGCTGAAAGAGATGAATTTGTTACCTTGAAAATGGAGAGACTGGAGGTAGGAGAAAGCTGATAATGATAAATTTGATGGACAATCCTGCAGTTTGAGGGATGGAGAGTAGATAATAACGTGTGAGCTAACTATACGTGTCAAAGGAAGGAAGCCTTATCGTTGCTTGTTCTCATCATCATCATCATCATCTTCTTCTTCTGTACTTTGCCTTTCACAAATGGACAAGACCACTTGGTCCTCAACGTACACGACATGGTCCACACGTAGATAAATTTTAGGTTCATTGGAGAACATAGAAGAGTTTTTACAAAACTAAAAAGTTAGTGACATATAATTTTAATGTTTTTTTGGGTGTCGATCATCCGACACATTAATTAATTAGACTTTAGGTTTTAATTATCGAGTTTTGGACTATACCTTAAATCAACAATCATGTCACAAAAATAATCAAAACTTGTAAGAATATATATCATGAGAAGTCGCTGTCAGTCGAGATTCGAGAGAGATTGCCCGCCACTCCAATAAATAATACATGGCCGGTCCTGCGCAGAGAAAAATTGATTAGTTTAAGTTAATTTTCACCCAAAAAAATTGACAGCTACATTGACAACTACACCAACCACAAAAATAAGTAAAGAAATAAATAAAAATGAAATATAGTGCGATGAGCAAAAACTTGGTGCAAAGCAAATAGAATAAAAACTTGTTAATGATCGTTTGATAATCATTTCAATTTTAGTTTTTAGATGTGAGAATGAGAGTGAAGATGAGATTGAAAGGGAAGATGAGAGGGAGAAGTAACAAAAGTAAAACAAAAACTAAAAACTGAAATTTATTTGAAATTGTTTTCACTTTGTTACATATCCTGCTCATCCTCCCCCTCTCATCCTAACTCCCATTCTCACTCTAATTTTCCTCGTACTCTAGCACATAAAATAAAAATAAAAATTGAAATGGTGTTGTCAAATGAGCCATAACTTGTTATGTTTTATTTTGGGTCGAAACAAACTTGTTTATGCTGTCAAGATCAAAACTTTTAGCGAACCCACTACAAGAACATAATAGCAGGCCCAGTCTTGACAAGCCCAATACTTAGTGTTTGCTCTTCTTCAGTTCTCTGTGTCTTTTTTGGTTACAGAGCCTTCTTCGGCACTCTACTTTTGTAGACGGAGTTCTCTTCTTCTTCTTTAAATCAGTTCTTGGGGCTCTGTCTGTGGCAGTTTCACTCATTCCCACTATTACCCATCTGACCTTTCAGCCTTGTTTTGTTCCCACAGGTATTGCTTTCTTCAGATCTTTTTTGTTTCTTGTTTTTCTTTTTGTGCGGGTTCATAATCTCATTTCTAATTTCTTGTAATGGCTGGAATTTTATTGCGGTTTTATGGATAGAAAAATCTGGTAGTATTCTCTAGACAGAGGTTTTAGTACTGCTTGAAGTGGTTCAAATACTTGGAAGGGTTCAAGTATGAAACTTTGGCTAAAGTTGCAAACTTTTTTTCATTTTTTATTATCAGGGGTTAAATTTTGGTTTTTTATTTATTTACAATTTTCCTTAGTGAAACCTATCAGTTCTTCATAACCTAATAGATACTTCAATATCCTATATGTAAAATCCTGGGGAGATTAGGGCATGCAAGAAAGCAAAAACAACAGTGATGGCATCTTGAGGGAGAAGGTTCAAAACTAAGACCATAGAGAAAATATTATACACATGTACATGTGGTTCTAGATATGAATGTTTGGATCTCTGATGAATTGAAATTTTTGGGGGAAATCAGCACATACAATTTCTGTGGTTTAACAATCTTGGAGTCCAGGTATTAATTCAAAATTGAGAAAGTGGCTTTCTTAGAATGACAATTCTGGCTCCACCCGTTCACAAATTACAAAACCATAAAATCAGTTTGTATGTGTTCTATATATGAATCGTAGAATGAACCATTTCCAGCCAGAACTGCTGCCATTGCTGGAGACCCCTTCTCTCAATCCTTTTTTACTCTCTTGTTAATTGACACGTACTGTCTTCCATGAAATTTTCTTGTATGTGGTTATGTTCTGTGTTAAGAGCTTTTATGGTTAATTGGAACTGTTATGCTTCAATTTATGTGGTTGTAAGATTTCAGAATGTTGGAAGTTGGTCTGTTTATTGGTGTTGAAATGTTTGGTTGGTGTGGCTGGATACTTAGGCATATTTTTGGAGTTGATTATTTGCATTCACTGAAAGAAGGTTTTTTGTGTGCCAAACTGACTTGTTTTAACTTTTAAGTTTGTGTTTGGATGTGGAGAGTTTTATGATTGGTAAGAATTTGTTGGTTGATTAAATATTTAATGAAGTTTTTCTCTGTGGCTATTAAATAGTTGAACAGATATAATTATTTTGGACTTGTTTAATGAAAACAAAAATGGTTGGTTGCTTATCTCTGAGGTTTGAGTTAAAGGTTTCCGGGTTCCTTTGTAATATAGGCAAGGGATGGCGGAAGTTGGAGAAAGCTCAGGTGCAAAACCCTCTTGCGAAATCTGGGCCAAGCTTGTTCCATCAGACTCGAGATATCTAGATGTTGAGATTAGCTCAGACGAGATTGTAATTTGCTCAGAGATCTTGTTCTCTTCTACTGACAAATGGAAGTGGTGCAAAATAACAAGGAGCTCAGACCGTTCTTCTGCCACCATACAAAATAAAAGTTCAAATGCAATATTCGTTGATGGGACTGTAATCCAAGCTGAAGACACTGTTGTTATCAGATGTGGAAGTGAAATTACTTCAGGTCCTGATAAGGAAGGGTACTTAAGCTACAGGTTCAATGTATTGCCTGGTCCTGAAACTTGTCAGAAGCAGTTAAAGATTTCTATGGATGTTGAGCATGCAAAATGCTGCATTTGTCTAAATATATGGCATGAAGTTGTTACTGTTTCTCCTTGCTTCCATAACTTCTGCAATGGATGCTTTTCAGAGTGGTTAAGGAGATCACAGGAGAAACGCTCAAGTGTACTCTGTCCCCAATGTCGAGCAGTTGTCCAATTTGTTGGAAGAAATCATTTCCTGCTTAACATTGCGGAGGAAATACTAAAAGCGGATTCTTCACTAAAACGCTCCGATGAAGAAGTGGCAATTTTAAATTCCTATGCAACAATACGATCAAATCTTGTCGTAAGCTCTGGAAAAAGCCTCCGTGGGAAAAGGGCTCGCACAGAAGTGAACGAGACAGTTTATGATTCACCACTTCCATGCCCTCAATGTGGTACTGAATTTGGTGGGTTTCGCTGCAATCAAAACACTATTCATCTGCAATGTCAAGCATGCGGAGGAATGATGCCTTTGCGAACCAATATCAGTGTACCTCAACACTGTTTAGGATGTGATAAGGCATTTTGTGGTGCATATTGGAATGCACAAAGGGTTGGACATAGTGATTCTCATCGCATGTGCAGTCGGGAGACTTTTAAACCAATCTCAGAACACACCATCTCTAGAATTCCTACTTCGGCACACGAAAACAATCGACACGAACAAGTTATCACTGAGAAGTGTATTGCACAGTTGGGGAGAACATTGCAGGATGTTATAGCAGAATGGATTGCAAAGTTGAACAACAGAGAAATTGACCGGACAAGGATGCCGCTGAATCATGCTGAGATGATAACTTCTGGGACACCTACGTGCAACAATTGTTATGAGAAATTGATCTCATTCCTCTTGTACTGGTTTCGGATTTCGATTCCCAAAAATCATCTACCTCCGGAGGCATCAAACAGGGAAAATTGCTGGTACGGATATGCATGTCGAACACAGCACCATAATGAAGAACATGCTCGCAAAAGAAATCATGTTTGCCGGCCAACTAAGGGTTCTAATATGTAGATTCTCTTTTTAATCTGTTTTGGGCATGGTGTGGCCGATTACCCGTGAATTAGAAGTTTATTGACAAGCTTAACCTCTCTGATCTACCAGGACAGCTAGCCACAATTTGTGGACACACCCTCACTTTATGTCGACTCTTCAGTTCTTGGTCTAGTGGTACTTTTCTTTTCAAAATTGTCGTTTCCTGTGAAAAGATTTGACATTCGAATTCTATTCCCCCATTGACATTTAGTAGTTCTTTTAGTTCGAATTCCCTCTCCGTTAATAATAAAGATTAGAAGTGTTCCGATTTTAAGCTTTTTTATTTATTTTTATTTTTTATGATAAGTTTTAAACACAACAACTTACACAACAAAAAAGTCGTTTTGTTTGTGTGAAATATCTGAATTGCGAACAAAACGATGTCGTGTCATATCTCCACAAGCTGGCAAATCTCTCCGGTTGCGAAATTAGACAAGGGAACTGATTCTGTTTCCGAATCCAAGCCAAAACCGAAACAAAACCCATCTCTCTCTCTGCTCTCTCTCTCTCTATCTTTGTGTCTTCAAAACCCCGGCTTTGCAGACAGCACAGCTCACCTGCAGCAGCAGCTCAACCAAAAATGGAGGGGCTTTGGCGGGCCGCGACGGGCCAAGACCCGAGCCCAGAAGACTACACCGGGATAGAGTTCTGGTCCAACCCGGAACGCGCCACGTGGCTGACCAAGCAAGGCGAGTACATCAAGACCTGGCGGCGCCGCTGGTTCGTTTTGAAACAGGGAAAGCTGTTCTGGTTCAAGGATGGTCACGTTACCCGCACGTCGACACCGCGCGGCGTGATCCCGGTGGGCACGTGCCTGACGGTGAAGGGCGCCGAGGACGTGGTCCACAAGCCTTGCGCCTTCGAGCTCTCCACCAACACCCACGACACCATGTACTTCATCGCCGACTCGGAGAAGGAGAAGGAGGAGTGGATCAACTCCATCGGACGGTCCATAGTCCAGCACTCGAGATCGCTCGCGGATTCCGAGGTTGTCGACTACGATAGCCGCCGAGGGTGATCGTCTTCAGAAAAATCGATTTTCATGGTACAGTAATAGCATCGCAGTATAATTATTTTTCTTTGTTCTTTTTCTACTTGAAAAGGAAATAGTTTGTTTGATGCAATGTTTCTCTTAATTGTTGAAGTTTGGAGCTTTTCTGGTTCTTCTTCTTATCAATGAACAATTCAGGCTGAATTTTGTTTATCTGTTGCTTGTTTGTACATATTTTGTGTAATTGAGATCAATTTGGGTGAGTTTTGTGATTTCTTTTAGGTAATTTGAAAAAAAAGATCGAACTTTGATAGTGTAATTTGTGAAAGTTGTGATTTGGTTCTGCTAGCTAGTTGAGGTTGGCAAATGGAATACAGCTAATTTCTCAGAAGAGTGCTTGGTGCTTGTAGTATTTGCATTCAACTGGACTGTGTATAAATTGCGGGTTTGGTTTTCGAATTTCTACGCTTTAGTCGGTGGATCATTGATGTCTTGGAGTTGAGTCAACCTCATATTGTGATCATGTTTGAAAATGGACAACTTGTTTGAGTAGTTTTCTATGGCTGTGTGCACCTCTTGAGGTTCTATCACTAAATCTTGGTCAGATGGTTTAGCCAAATATTCTCAATATGCTTGCTACCATCTAGTGTCATGCATAGAATTCACTCTTGTTGGGTTTGGATTAGTGAATTTAGAAGAAGAGATTTGGATTTTGATGCTTTGGTATAAGTTATTAAGCTAGCTTTTAGAAGTATTAATATCTGATAGTGGTGAATTCAACTGTGATCAATTTCAAATCATTGCCAAAATGAAAATTTAAATCCTCATCAATTCACACATCCAAAGGTAAAGAGATTGTTTGTTAATATAGAGTCGAGTCTATTCAAGCATAATGTATCCCATATACCCCAAGAATGTGTTGTCGATTTAGTCCAAACCCAAACCCGAGAAGATGAAATTTCAATACCATCTGTGATTACTAACAAAACATCGAAGAAGTCTCAGCATTGAAATTCAAAACAAGGTGCTTTGCTACAAATGTATAAATTAAGATTTGAAATTCATTACAGTTGAGTTTTAGTTGCAGCAGAGTTGAGGCAGATTGTTGACTTCCCTCAATTGTGTATTGAAATGTTAAAAGATGGCTCCTTAATTTTTCAAGCCATGTATGATGTATGCATTTCTCGAGTTAGATCCACATGCTTGTAACGTATTTAGTGATGACAAACACCTCAAAGTCTACATAGATGGGTCAGTGCTTCACCTCAAGTCTCACTCTCCTGTAAGACGAGCACAATGCGCTCACCTCTAACAGGCTTTTGGGAGTTCCACACACCACTAATGCGTCCGTCCCACAGACATGTTGCAGAAAGGATACTTAGAACAGATGGAGGGGAGGGCGGGGGGGGTCTTCTGTGGATTGGCCGCGGAGGTGGAGGCCGTAGCCACACCGTAGGATGGTTTATATATCTGAATGAAATGGAGAAATTGAGAGCTTGGCCTACATATGAAGAATAACTGCCCAATGCATTTAGGATTAGCAGCAGCGAATATAAAAGTGGAGTAGGAATGTGATAGAGATCTTGTGCGTGCCAACACGATTGAGATAGTGAGATGTGTTGTGGATGGTGATGGTGATGGTGATGGTGATGGTGAGGTGAGGAAGAAGGTGAAAGAGATGTAAGACATGGCCAGGAAACCTGGTGTAGAAGGTCGATCTTCTTTCATTAAGTTAGACAACTTCTTTGACAATATAGAGATGATCATGGTGATTCAGTCAATGCAAATTTTTTCTGGACATCTTGCAATCTATCTTTTACATTTTAGTAATCAGATCTTAGCAATGTTAATGATAGTAATTTAGGTTAATTGTCATTTTAATTTAAGTTCTTGATTACCTATGCGACTGTGTCAAACCTTCCCTTCTTTCTTCACCGATGCAGACAGAAATGAAAAAGTTGGTCTTCTACGTGGGTTTGCATTAGTTGCCGCTCTCCTGTCTTTTACAATAATTACATGCATGTGATGTGTCTGCACAATGGCTATTATATTCCCCCGCAATTAATCTTCTGCAAAATGAGCTTGACGTGGATTACGGCAGCAGTGACGTAAGTGTAAAATGTAATGTCATGGAATACGGCAGCAGGGATGTACTTGTAATTGTACTAGCTTAAACCATTTATTTCTAACAATACATTGTCCGGTATTTCTCCATTAAATACATTTCTTAGCACGGCACGCTGACTGAGGTCGTCAATCTGAATCTTTTTTTTATGTGGTGAATTTGAATCATTGATCTAAGTGAGTTATATTATTTTTTAAATACGATAAAAAAAAAATTTGACAGTTTAATAACATAACGTGCTAATTGTTTAGCAAGAATCTCTCTCTCTCTCTCTATATATATGTCAATTTTGCCAAGTAGAGAGACAAAGTGGAATATAAGTGAGATAGAAGCAAAGGAGAAAGAGACAAAGTGGAACATAAGTGAGATAGAAGCAAAGGAGAAAGAGAGACGGTGAAAAAGTCAGTTGAGATGAAGAGAGTAGAAATAGTGTTCATCCCAGTACCAGGTTCTGGTCACCTTGTATCAACCTTGCAATTCGCAAAGAATCTGATCGATCGAAATGATACGATTTCGATCACCATTCTTTCTATCCCATCACCCTTCCCTTCCTCTTTAAGTTCATACACAAACTCCCTTGTAGCCTCAGAACCCAGAATCCAACTAATTGATGTCCCTCAACCTCCAGAAAAACCACCTTCAATCGAGTCATTCAAATCACCAGCAAAAATTTTCTCTCTTTACATTGAAACCCACCTGCCCAATATCAGAAACATCATCACAGAAATTGTCTCATCGCACGCCAAATCAGACTCTGTTCGTGTTGCTGGGATAGTGGTTGATTTCTTCTGTGCATCCATGATTGATGTGGCCAACGAACTCCATCTTCCTTCTTACCTTTTCATGCCAAGCAATACTGGATATCTTTCTTTCATGCTCCATCTTCCAGCCTATCATGAGCAAAATGGTGAAGTGCCTAAAGACTCAGATCCTGAATGGTTAATCAAAGGTATTGAAATTCCTGTTCCTCCTAGAGTTCTTCCTGTGGCTTTGACAGACGGTAGCTACTCTGCTTATGTTAAGCTTGCTTCAAGGTTTAGAGAGACCAAAGGCATTATAGTAAACACATTTCTTGAGTTAGAGACGCATGCTATCAACTCATTTTCCGATGATGATCAAACCCCTCCGCTGTACCCAGTTGGCCCGGTGATCGATCTAGACGACGGTCAGGCTCATTCCAACCTAGAGCAGGCACAGCGTGACAGGATCATCAAATGGCTTGATGACCAGCCTCAGTCCTCTGTTGTGTTTCTGTGTTTTGGAAGCATGGGGAGCTTTGAGGCAGAGCAAGTGAAAGAGATAGCTGCTGGGCTTGAGCATAGTGGGCAGAGGTTCTTGTGGGCTCTGCGCATGCCACCACCCAAAGGCAAAGGCATGATGCCAAGCGATTTCTCAAACCTTGAGGAGGTTTTGCCAGATGGGTTTTTGGAGAGGACCCAGGGTAAGGGACTTATCTGCGGGTGGGCCCCGCAGGTGGAAGTCTTGGCCCACGAGGCAGTTGGTGGGTTTGTTTCTCATTGTGGGTGGAATTCAATCTTGGAGAGCTTGTGGCATGGGGTGCCTATTGTGACATGGCCTATGTATGCAGAGCAACAGCTAAATGCTTTTAGAATGGTGAAGGAGTTGGGATTGGCAATGGAGATGAGGCTGGACTACAAGAAAGGTAGTGGGGAGGTGGTTGGGGCAGATGAGATTGAGAGAGCTGTGGTTGCTGTCATGGACATGGATAGTGAGGTGAGGAAGAAAGTGAAAGAGATGGGAGAGATGACCAGAAAAGCTGTAAAGGATGGTGGATCTTCTTTTGCTTCTGTGGGAAGATTTATTGAGGCTGTGATTGGGAACAATTGTGGTTCCAATTGATTGGATCAACTTGCAAAGTAGTAATTATCATTTTGTTGGATCTTTGATTTGGAATTCTATTATCTATTTTATGCTTTCAAAGTATAATAAGAGTTGTTGTTTTCTTTTTTATTGAGAGAGTTATGAGATTACAGATTGTGGTTGAATTGAGTTCAATGTGTGCCAAACAAGTCCCATTTAGAAATTTAAGAATTCTAATGGTTGACTATCTACTTCTGATGAGAAGTTTTCTGTCAAAACAACTAATTGGACTTGGATACAAAATGAATAGGAACTTGATCATCTCAAAGTATCCACGTTGAAAAAACTTATAATTTGTTAAATACTGTATTTGAAAAATGTTTATTTTAGGATCATTTTAATTTGATGTATTTTAAATCTATGAAAAAGGGGATTCGAACTCGAGTGCAAGAAAGCGGAGCCCCCAAGCCCGAAGAAGCAACAGGTACAGAGAAGAAATATAAAAAAGCTGAGATGAAGAAACTAGAATTGGTGTTCATCCCAGCACCAGGAACTGGCCACCTGGTGCCAGTTTTTGAACTTGCCAAGCGCCTAATTGGTCATGATGATAGAATTTCAGCCACAATCCTTGCTATCAAATCAACCTTCCCTTCCTCTGTAGATTCCAAAACCAAATCACTTGCTGCCTCAAATCCCCAAATCAAACTTGTTGATGTCCCCAAGGTAGACCCACCACCACAAGAATTATTTATCAAAGTCACCAGTAAAGTATTTCTCTCAATATATTGAGAGGCACAAGCCCCATGTCAAAGACATTGTCACTAACATTAATCTCTCATCACCCCAAGCCACCTCCTCCGACTCAATCCAATTCCAAGTTGGTTTGGTTGTTGATTTCTTTTGTGTGTCCATGATTGATTTGATGTGGCCAATGAGCTCCATCTTCCTTGTTATTTCTTTATGCCAAGTAATGCAGGATCTCTTGCTTTCATGCTTCACCTTCCAAAACCAAATAACCAGATCACTGCTGAGATTAAAGGCTCTGATCCTGAGATTTTGATCCCTGGTATTTATCAACCCAGTTCGTCCAAGTGTTTTGCCTTCATCTGTGACAGATGGCAGCTTCTCTGCCTATGTTAAGCTTGCAGAGAGATTTAGAGGGACCTGCAAAAGGTATTGTAGTGAATACTTTTGTTGAGTTAGAGACACATGCTATCAAATCTTTCTTAGGTGGTAAGAGTCAAAGTCAAACCCCTCCAGTGTACCCAGTTGGGTCAGTGATTGATCTCAAGGGTGGTCAAGCTGATGATCAGTCCAACTTGGACAAAGATCAACATGACAAAATCATCAAATGGCTTGATGAACAACCTCAATCATCTGTAATGTTTTTTTGTTTGTTTTGGAAGCATGGTGAGCTTTGGTGCAATCCAAGTGAAAGAAATAGCTTTGGGACTTGGGCAGAGTGGTCAGAGGTTCTTGTGGTCTCTGCACTTGCCACCTGTACCCCAAGCCCAAGGCAAAACCTCCAGGGCAAGCAATAGCTCAAATTCTGAGGACATATTGCCATATGGGTTCTTGGGTAGGGTCAAAGAAAGGGAAATTATATGTGGGTGGGCCCCACAGGTGCAGGTCTTGGCCCACAAGGCAACTGGTGGGTTTGTGTCTCATTGTGGGTGGAACTCAATTCTGGAGAGCTTGTTGGTGTGCCTGTAGTGACATGGCCAATTTCTGCAGAACAACAGCTCAATGCATTTAGGATGGTGAGGGAATTAGGGTTAGCAGAGGAGTTGAGGTTGGATTATAGGAAAGGCAGTGGTGAGCTTGTTGTGGCTGATGAGATAGAGAATGTTGTGACAAAAGTAATGGACAGAGACAGTGAGGTGAGGAAAAAAGTGAAAGATTTGGCAGAGAAGGTCAGAAAAGCAGCAATGGATGGTGGATCTTCTTTCATTTCTATTGGAAAACTCATTGATGATATGATGGGATTTGGTCAGATTTGGAAGGGTTGATCTCTTCTTGATCAGTGGAAAGGCTTCAAAAATAAATTTGTTCATCAAACTCTGGCCTTTTCTTGTTTAGGGATTATGTGATCAATTTATGTATTCATTATTATTCAATGGCAAGTGTTTCTCTTTCTATTGCAGTAGACAAGTAGATGTCTAGAAACTTTCACCCTTCTTGTTTAGGGATTAAAGTCGACACAAGTATTTAAGATAAGTAAATGTAATTAATTAGTATTTATTAAGTAATTTATGAAATTAATTTAAATACTTAAATACTAAATATTCATTAAATAAAGAATAATTAAAATATAAAAAATAATTAATATAATTAAATAAGGCTAAGATATTACTTAATTACAAATATTAAACTAAACAAACTAATTTTGTATTAAAAAATAAAAAACAAAGTCCACAAAATAATTTAAAATAATTAATTACTTTTATTAAGTAATTAATGAAATTGGTAAAATATTTAAATACTAATTATTCAATAAATAAATAATAATTAAAACATAATTACTAAATTAATTAATTAAAAAAACCAAGATATTACTTAATTACAAAAAGAAAAACCATTTTGTGCAATATAGCCTTCTAACGGTAGAGCCGGGCGGCTATACTCTTTAAATATTGATTATATACATTTAAAGAGCAGCCGCGCGGCTGTACTTTTATAATTTCTATTTATAGAATACAGCCGCTCTGCTATACGTTGATAATTTCCATTTATAGAGTACAGCCGCTCGGCTATACGTTTATAATTTCTATTTACATAGTACAGCCGTGCGGCTATACGTTTAAGTTATTGTTTTTAAAGCATATAGTCGTGCGGCTAGACTATTCACTTATTGTATTTAATGCGTATAGCCGTTCGGCTATACCTTTAAAATATTCTTATTAAATAGTATAGCCGGGCGGCTATAGGTTTAAAACTTCTATTTATAGAGTATAGCAGTGCGACTATACTTTTATAATTTCTATTTATACCGTATAGCCGTTCGGCTATACTTTTAACTTATTATATTTAAAGAGGATAGCCGTCCGGCTATACCGTTCAGTTTTGTGAGTATAGCCGTTCGGTTATACCGTTAAAATATTCTTTTTCCATATTATAGCCGCGCGGCTATATGGTTAAAATTTATATTTATAGAGAATAGCCGTTCGGCTATACGGTTATAATTTCTTTTATAGAGTACAGCCATGCGGCTGAACTAAGTAACTAAGTATAGCAAATATTTGCCAGATTCGACCTGTCCCGACGAAATTTATTTGTGCCGACAAACGTTCGTTGGGAAAGGTCTAATTCAGCAAAGTATAGGTTTGTGCCGACAGAATTTCATTGGGAGAGGTTTTAAAAAAATATATATTTAAACTTAGTATCTTTATGTCAATAAATTTTGTTTTTGGCACTTAAACAATATCTTAGCCTTATTTATTAATTACTTTTAAAAGTATAGCCGCGGTGATTTAAAGAGTGGAGCCGCACAGCTATACTAATGAAAGTAATTAAATAAAGCTAAGATATTCTTTAAGATATATATTTTAAACGTATAGCCGCGCAGCTATACTTTACGTTTAAACTATTAATATATATTCTAAATGTATAGCCGTGCGGCAATACTCTTAAAATATATACAAATATTTAAAGAGATTGTCGCGGGGCTATACATTTAAAATATTCTTTCGTGTAGATTTTATGAGTTCATAACGACCATTGTTGGTTCTCAAAAAAGAAAAAAAAAACCTTTGTTGTGGAGTATTTAGGTTTTAAATTGGAGGATCGAAATCCCTTTTTCATATGCGTGTTTCTCAATTATCCTTAATCTGCAATCTTTCCATGCTTAGTTAACAGAAAAAACAAACATTGTGATTGTACTCATGATTGCTGTAGCATACTTTGCAAAAGTTGTATATAGAAAACATAACAATTGTTGATACAAATATCCTAAACAAAGATCCAACAACATGATAATTACTACTTTGAAAGTTGTTCCAATCAATTGGAACCACAATTGTTCCCAATAACATCCTCAATAATTCTTCCAACAGAAGCAAAGGAAGACCCACCATCCTTCACAGCTTTTCTGGTCATCTCTCCCATCTCTTTCACTTTCTTCCTCACCTCACCTCACTCTCCTTGTCCATGACACCTCACTCTCCTTGTCCATGACAGCAACCACAGCTCTCTCAATCTCATCTGCCCTCACAACCTCACGACCACCTTTCTTGTAATCCAGCCTCATCTCCAATGCCAATCCCAACTCCTTCACCATTCTAAAAGCATTCAGCTTCTGCTCTGCATACATAGGCCATGTCACAATAGGCACCCCATGCAACAAGCTCTCCAAGATTGAATTCCATCCACAATGAGAAACAAACCCAACGGTTGCCTTGTGGGCCAAGACTTCCACCTGCGGGGCCCACCCGCAGATGAGTCCCTTCCCATTGGTCCTTGTTGGCGAGTAGAGTATATCCTATTCTATTTGGGTTTTATTTCCCTTTTGTATAGATATTATGTAATTAGGATACCACTTATTTTCCTTGTCTAACCCTACTAGGGTTTGTAACCTTACTATAAATACCTCCTTTTGGAGAATGAAATATATCTGAAAATATTCTACCATATTGTTTGACTTGGTATCAGAGCCGACTTTCTGGTAACCTGTGTATTGTGCCCACCCGTGTTCTACTCTGTGCCCTAATTTCTTTTTAGGGTTCTTGTGCTTGTGTTCTACTCTGTGCCCTAATTTTTTCTTTTAGGGTTCTTGTGTCCGTGCCTGTGCCGTGTTTATCGTATCTGCTTCGTGTTGTGTTTGTTTCCACTGCTATCATGGGTGATGATTCCATAGTTGTGACTGGTGCTAGTGCGTCTACACCGAAGGAGGCACGTCCCTCGCGTGATTATTCTACCCCGCTTACATCTGACAAATTGGATGGCTCCAATTATGCCTCTTGGTCTCGTGGTGCGCGTATTACGATTACTAGTCGTCGTATGGCAAGTTGGATCAATGGGAAGAAGCCTGCTCCGTCTCAAGATTCCGCTACCTATGATGAATGGGAAGAAGATAATTGTCTGGTGCAGTCATGGCTTCTCAATTCCATGACTAAACCGGTTCGTGCCTTGTTCGAACGTGGTGATACTGCCTATGATATATGGGAGGCTGCTCGGAAGACCTATACTGTGACTCAGAATAGTTCTCGTTTGTTTCAACTCCGACGACAATCCGTACTTATAGGTCAGAATGGTGAATCTGTGAAAGTGTTCTATGAAAAACTTCATGCTATCTGGCAGGAGATTGATTGTCTGCGTCCGAATGAGTTTAGTTGTTCTGTTGATGGGGCTCGTCGTCTGAAAGAAATTGAAGCCGATCGAGTTTATGATTTTCTTGGTGGGCTAGATCCACCGTATGATGGTGTTCGTAGCCGTATTCTTGCTCTTAGTCCTGTTCCACCCCCACTCGAAGCCTATGCCATGGTCATGGAAGAAGATACCCGTCAGTCCGCTATGCTTGGAGGAGGATCGCTGGCTCTTAAAGTGGATCCAGCACGTCACCGACCGGTCGCCCCGCAAGTAGCGACCGGTCGCTCTCCGTCAAAAAGGTTGGGGTCTTCTGCTGGGTTTCGTCCTTCTGCCCCCACCTCTAGCTCTTTGAAGGTCCGCCTAAGTGCCGCCATTGTAATGGGGATCATTACTCTGAAAAATGTTTTAAGGAGCATGGTTACCCTGATTGGTTTGCTGACTACAAAGCTCGTATGTATGGTCCCAAGGCCACTTACATTGTGACTCCTGATGAGGTCCGTCCTCCGACTCCATCTGCAAATCTGTGTGCTTCTGATACTATGCCAGGTATGGGTTCTACTACTTGGATAATTGACACTGGTGCTTCTGATCATATGACTTATAATGATAAAATGTTTGATGAGTTGTCGCATAACCCTCGTGACCCATATATTACTAGTGCTAATGGTTTACATTCCCCAGTTATTGGTGAAGGTACCATCCATCTTACTCCTTCTTTACCCCTATCTCATGCACTCTTGGTTCCCAATATTCATTGCAATTTGTTATCTGTTGGGCGTTTACTTGATACACTTAACGCTTCTGCTACATTCTATTCTACCCATTGTTTTTTCCAGGATCTCAGGACTCACGAGAAGATTGGGCATGGTAAACGGATAGGGGGGTTATATTACTTACAGTTGCCGGCTGCAGCAGTTCGTGATTGTGTCGCTAATAAAGCTTTGAGTGGCAGTGTCAAAGATAAGCAACAACTTTGGTTATGGCATCGTCGCTTAGGACATCCGTCATTTGGTTATCTTAGACATTTGTTTCCTTCGTTATTTAGTTCGTGTGATGAGTCTAGTTTCAATTGTGAGACTTGTGTAATGGCCAAGAGCCACCGTACTGTTTTTCCCTTAAGTAATAATAAAGCTGCTTTGCCTTTTGAGTTAGTACATTCTGATGTCTGGGGTCCTGCTCGTGTGACTTCTCAAGGTTTCCGTTGGTTTGTGACGTTTATTGATGACTGCACTCGTTTAACATGGGTGTATTTGATGAAGAATAAAAATGATGTTGCCTCTATTCTTCCTGACTTTTGTGCCATGGTGTCTACTCAGTTCCATGCTCGTGTTAAAGTATTTCGCACTGATAATGGCGGTGAATATGTGAATCATACCTTGGCCCAATTCTTTCGTGAGCAAGGTATCATTCACCAAACTACCACTCCATTCACACCTCAACAGAATGGTGTGTCTGAAAGGAAGAATCGCCAGTTACTTGAAGTTGCTCGCTCTCTGATGTTGGATACGTCTGTTCCCCATCATCTTTGGGGACATGGTGTCTTGGCCGCTGCCTACTTGATTAACCGTACTCCTAGTCGGGTTCTTGATTTCAAGACTCCACTTGATGTATTATGTGCTCTTACTCCTCCGGTTTCGGTTTCTAAGTTACCTCCGAAGGTGTTTGGGTGTGTTGCGTATGTTCATGTTTACTCTCATCAAAGGAGTAAACTTGATCCTTGTGCTCTCCGCTGTGTCTTCATTGGCTATTCTACGACTCAGAAAGGTTATAAGTGTTATCACCCGCCTACTCAGAAGGTACATATCACTTTGGATGTCACATTTCATGAAGAAGTACCCTATTATGTTTCTCCCTCCTCTTCAATTCAGGGGGAGAGGGGGAGTGAATTGAAGAGAGTGGAAAATATGGAATTTTTAAGCGAACAGCATGCCAACGACCGGTCGCACATAGGAAGCGACCGGTCGCTCGAGTCGAGCTGGGACTACAGTACCGATACGAGAGAAGCGACCGGTCGCAATGAGGAAGCGACCGGTCGCGAACCAATCTGCCCAGGAAACGACCGGTCGCACATAGGAAGCGACCGGTCGCCCGCGTCGACGAGCGACAACAGTACCGATACGAGCGAAGCGACCGGTCGCCAAGAAAGCCACGACCGGTCGCCAGACAAAAATGTTGATGTTTTCGAGCCTCTCTCAGAAGGAAATAACAGTGATATTGGCGACTCCCATACAGATGAAATTGATAATATACCTCCCTCTGCCCTGCCATTGCCTCAATCAAGTTGTGATAATGAGGTACTTTCTAGTGATATGCCTACCTATTCTTTGCCCCCACGTACTACCCGTGGGAAACCTAAAATACAATATTCTCCTGATATACATGCCAAGTCTAAATATCCCATTAACCATTATATGTCAACTCATCGTTTATCTAAGTCATATGCATCATATTTGTGTCAATTATCTAGTGTATGTGTGCCAACTAAGTTGCAGGATGCTCTATCTGATCAAAACTGGGTAGATGCAATGCATGTTGAGATGGAAGCCTTGAACAAGAATGCCACTTGGGAGTTAGTTCCTTTACCAAAAGGAAAAAAGGCAGTTGGATGCAGATGAGTGTTTACTTTGAAGCACAAGGCTGATGGTTCCATTGACCGTTACAAGGCAAGATTGGTAGCAAAAGGGTATACTCAGACATATGGAGTGGATTACACAGAAACTTTTGCTCCAGTAGCTAAGCTCAACACTGTACGCGTGCTCTTATCCTTAGCTGCTAATCGTGACTGGCTGCTGCTACAATTTGATGTCAAAAATGCATTCCTCCATGGTGATCTCAAAGAAGAAATATATATGGATCCTCCGCCGGGTATCCCTGTGACCTCTAAGGAGGGTGTGGTGTGTAAGCTACGGAAATCCTTGTATGGATTAAAGCAGTCTCCAAGAGCGTGGTTTGGAAGGTTTGCTGCATCTATGAAGAAGTTTGGGTATGTGCAAAGTAACTCTGATCATACTTTGTTTCTGAAGCGTCATAAAGGTAAATTGACGGCTTTAATTATTTATGTTGATGATATGATTATGACTGGTGATGATCATGTAGAGATACAAAATCTTCAGAAGTATCTGGCTTCTGAGTTCGAGATGAAATCATTGGGTGATTTAAAGTATTTTCTTGGGATTGAAGTTGCCAGATCTAAACATGGTATTTTTCTATCCCAAAGAAAGTATGTTTTGGATTTACTTGCAGAAACTGGAATGTTGGATTGTAAACCGATTGATACCCCTAGTGAGCAGAATCATAAGTTGGGAATATACCCCGATCAAGTTCCGACTGATAAAGAACGTTATCAACGACTTGTGGGGAAGTTGATTTATTTGGCTCATACTCGTCCAGATATTGCTTATGCTGTAAATATAGTAAGTCAGTTTATGCACTCTCCTAGTGTAGATCATATGGGGGCTGTGACTCGTATTTTAAGGTATCTGAAAGTAACTCCTGGCAAGGGGTTAATTTTCTCCAAGTATGGCCATACAAATGTAGAAGGGTATACAGATGCTGATTGGGCAGGTTCAGCCACAGATAGGCGTTCGACATCTGGGTATTTTATGTTTGTGGGTGGCAATCTTGTTACATGGAGGAGCAAGAAACAAAAGGTGGTGTCTAGATCCAGTGCTGAGGCTGAGTATCGGGGAATGGCCCATGGTGTATCTGAGTTACTATGGTTGAGGAGATTGTTGAAAGACCTTGGTTTTGGGCCTAATAAACCCATGGATTTATATTGTGACAATACGGCTGCGATTGCAATTGCTCATAATCCTGTACAACATGACCGTACAAAGCATGTGGAGGTTGATCGAAATTTCATTAATGAAAAGTTGGATGCGGAGATTGTGTCCTTCCCCTTTATCCGTTCAGAGTATCAGTTAGCTGATGTTCTTACGAAAGCTGTTTCTACAAGTAT
This sequence comes from Prunus kanzakura, assembly GCA_020521455.1. NCBI lineage: Eukaryota > Viridiplantae > Streptophyta > Magnoliopsida > Rosales > Rosaceae > Prunus > Prunus kanzakura. The sequence goes on from BPUM01000784.1 coordinate 5,603,174, forward strand.
CTTTCTCAACTCGCTTGACAAGTTGGGCATGCGTGACGTCTTTGCTCCAACTTGAGGGGGAGTGTTGGCGAGTAGAGTATATCCTATTCTATTTGGGTTTTATTTCCCTTTTGTATAGATATTATGTAATTAGGATACCACTTATTTTCCTTGTCTAACCCTACTAGGGTTTGTAACCTTACTATAAATACCTCCTTTTGGAGAATGAAATATACCTGAAAATATTCTACCATATTGTTTGACTGTCCTCTCCAAGAACCCATCTGGCAAAACCTCCTCAAGATTTGGGCAATCGATTGGCATCATGCCTTTGCCTTTGGGTGGTGGCATGCGCAGAGCCCACAAGAACCTCTGCCCACTATGCTCAAGCCCAACAGCTATCTCTTTCACTTGCTCTGCGCCAAAGCTCCCCATGCTGCCAAAACATAAAAACACAACAGAGGACTGAGGCTGATCATCAAGCCATCTGATGATCTTGTCACGCTGTGCCTGCTCTAGATTGGAATGAGCTTGACAGTCCTCGAGATCGATCACCGGTCCAACTGGGTACACCGGAGGGGTTTGGCCGTCATGGAAAAATGAGTTGATAGCATATGTCTCTAACTCAACAAATGTGTTTGCTATAATGCCTCTAGTCTCTCGAAATCTCGAAGCCACCTCAACATAAGCAGAGTAACTACCATCTGTCAAAGCCACAGGCAGAACTCTAGGAGGCACTGGATGGACAATACCTTGTTGGAGAAATTTGCAAAATATAATAAGTATTTGAAATAAAATCCAAAAGATAGCTTCAAGGGCAATAATCAATGTCCTCATTATTTTCTTTTTGTTACAACATACCTGGAATTAACCATTCTGGATCGGAGTGTTTTGGCTCAACTTCGTTATGTTTGTGCCGGATCGGAAGGTGGAGCATGAGAGCTAGATATCCTGCGTTGCTTGTCATGAAAAGATACGTAGGAAGATGGAGTTCCTTGGCCACATCAACCATGGACACACAGAAGAAATCAACCACCAGCCCAGCAACACGAATTGAATCCAAACTCTTGCTAGCATGGGATGATGAGACGAGGCTGGTGACGATTTTCTTGACATTGGGTAGGTGGCTTTCAATGTAAAGAGAGAAAGATTTTGCTGGTGACTTGAATGAGTCTTGTGCAGGTGGGTGCTCTGGTTGAGGTTTTGGGACATCAATGAGTTGGATTTTGGGCTCTGAGGCTGCAACAGATTTTGCATAAGAACTTAAGGTGGTAGGAAAGGCTGATTGGATTGCAAGAATGGTGATTGAAATTCTTTCCTCTCGATCGATGAGTCGCTTTGCAAATTGCAAGAATGGTGATTAAAATAACTTGACAAATCTATGACGATTTCGACTAAAAAGAAGAAAAAAAATCACACCTGCTGCTTAGGTTCGGAACAAGAATGAAAGAAAGGTGATGATATATAATATGTATTACTATTAAATTAACCAATGAAGTCGAAAGTAGTTAGTATTATTAGTGTTTAAAGTAGTTAAACTTAAATGGTAAAATATTGATCTTGGTTTGCAAGAAATGATGTCAAACCCACAAATTTGTTAGATAATTATGTTAAGTTGAGTCGTATAGAAGATTTCTAATAGTTAATGTATGTGAATTAGATTTCGCCCACTATATGATAAAAAAAAAAAACTATATCATTTGATAAATCGAAGTTTTTTTTCTTATTAATCTTGCTCTTATGCTTAAAACTATATCATTTTAGACTGTTAAATATAAACATTGAACTTCCAACTCCAAATGCTTAACCCTCAAACCTCAAGTGACATTTTTTTGAACATAAGTGGAAGATCAAAACCAAAATACATCCTTATGATGAAATTCCCTCCCGTTCTATAATTATTCTTTGTATTTTTTATAAATATGTGAACACATAAAAAAAATAAAAATGAAAATCATACGTGACGTGGCACGCGATTGTGGTGTGATAATGATAGATCATATCACATAAAGGGGTTTGGAACCTAAAGTGAATGGGGTTAGTGTGAGACTGACCACAGAAGAGATGGCTTCTCTAAGCACCTCAGTTATCTCTCTGCCACGTCACCCAAACTCTTCGCCCCCAACCTTCAGTACCGACCTTCGTATATCAAGCCACCCAGCTCTTTCACTAGTAGACCAATGCACCAGCATAAAGCAGCTAAAGCAAGTCCATGCCCAAATGCTCCGTACAGGTGTTTTCTTTGACCCGTACTCCGCCAGCAAACTTATCGCCGCCAGCGCTCTCTCCTCGTTCTCGAGTCTCGACTATGCCCGCCAGGTGTTTGATCAAATTCCGCAACCAAATGTCTACACTTGGAACACCCTCATTCGCGCATATGCGTCTAGCTCCGAGCCGGCTGAAAGCATCCTCGTATTTTTGGAAATGCTTGATCACTGTTCTGAATGTCCCGATAAATATACTTACACCTTTGCGATTAAAGCGGCTTCGGAGCTCCGGGCTTTGCAGGTTGGAAGAGGTTTTCATGGCATGACAATAAAGGCCTCGCTTGGGTCGGATATTTATATTCTTAATTCGCTCGTTCATTTTTATGGGTCGTGCGGGGATTTGGATTTGGCACGTCGGGTTTTCGTGAAGACTCCTAAAAAAGATGTTGTTTCTTGGAACTCTATGATCACAGTTTTTGCGCAGGGGAATTGCCCCCAGGAGGCATTGGAGTTGTTTAAGGAAATGGAGGCGGAGAATGTGAAGCCCAATGATGTAACGATGGTAAGTGTGTTGTCGGCTTGTGCAAAGAAGGTGGATTTGGAGTTTGGGAGGTGGGTTTGTTCATATATTCAAAGGAATGAAATTAAAGAGAACTTGACTTTGAACAATGCTATGCTTGATATGTACGTGAAATGTGGGAGCGTTGAAGATGCAAAAAGATTGTTTGATAGGATGCCAGAGAAGGATATTGTTTCGTGGACCACCATGCTTGATGGGTATGCTCAGTTGGGGAATTATGAGGAGGCTTGGCGGGTATTTGCCGCAATGCCTAGTCAAGACATTGCTGCTTGGAATGTGCTCATTTCTTCTTATGAACAAAGTGGTAAGCCAAAGGAGGCTTTGGCTGTTTTTAATGAGTTGCAGAAAAGCAAGAGTCCTAAACCTGATGAAGTCACACTGGTTAGTACTCTAGCAGCTTGTGCTCAATTAGGAGCAATTGATCTTGGTGGGTGGATACATGTTTACATAAAGAAGCAGGTGATGAAGTTGAATTGTCACCTCACAACCTCGCTTATTGATATGTATGCAAAGTGTGGGGATCTAGATAAGGCACTTGAGGTATTTAATTCGGTAGAGAGGAGAGATGTATTCGTCTGGAGTGCCATGATTGCTGGTTTGGCGATGCATGGGCAAGGGAGAGATGCATTGGAGTTTTTCTCAAAAATGCTAGAAGCAAAGGTGAAGCCCAATGCTGTGACATTTACCAATGTATTATGCGCTTGTAGCCACACAGGTTTGGTGGACGAGGGAAGAACATTTTTCTATCAAATGGAGCCAGTTTACGGGGTTGTGCCTGGAATAAAGCACTATGCTTGCATGGTCGATATTCTTGGTCGTTCTGGAAATCTGGACGAAGCTGTAGAGCTGATAGAAAAAATGCCAATACCTCCTACTGCTTCTGTATGGGGGGCTCTTCTTGGGGCCTGTAAACTTCATGGGAATGTTGTGCTTGCTGAAAAAGCTTGTAGTCATTTGCTTGAGTTGGATCCCAGAAACCACGGAGCCTATGTACTCTTATCAAATATCTATGCCAAAACAGGGAAATGGGATGAAGTTTCTGGGTTAAGGAAGCATATGCGAGATGCAGGAATAAAGAAAGAACCAGGTTGTAGCTCAATCGAAGTCAATGGTAGTGTTCATGAATTTCTTGTTGGCGATAATTCTCACCCTCTATGCAAGGAAATCTACTCAAAGTTGGATGAGATGGCACTGAGATTGAAGTCAAACGGATATGTGCCAAACAAGTCACATCTGCTGCAATTTGTTGAGGAAGAAGACATGAAGGACCATGCCCTAATCCTTCACAGTGAGAAATTAGCCATTGCCTTTGGGCTTATTAGCTTGAGTCCCTCTCAACCAATTCATGTTGTGAAGAATCTTCGTGTTTGCGGAGACTGCCACTCAGTTGCTAAGCTTATATCTAAACTTTATGATAGGGAGATATTGCTGAGAGATCGATATCGGTTTCATCATTTTAGAGAGGGGCACTGCTCATGTAATGATTATTGGTGAAAATACAAGGTTTTTGCTAGACCATAAACCTCAAACCCTACAGGATGATATGAAATTATCCCTTTTGTTGCCCCTCTCCTATATATAGCAACGTGTCGTACAATCACAGAAATTAGAAGAGAAGTGCCATTAAAGTTGCCCTCTTCTCTGTTGTACAAACATGCCGATAATGGAACTTGGAACTTGGAAGAGAAGTAACAACGTTTTAAACTTATATTCTGTTTAGCTTTAGTTTATCATTACTCCTCTTTTTCCATGCTTCATATACGCTGATTTCAGAAACAGGCTTTTCTTTCTTACAAATTAGTTGAAGACTTCTTTTTTGGTCAAGTTGGGTTGAAGACTTCAAACAATAGTACGAAGGCAAAACTGAAAATCCGTACAAGGAAAGGCCCCTAATTTATCATTCAGTTGAGCGCATCAAAACTCTTTCTATGCACAAGAACAGAGTATAAAACTAGCAAATCCAACCTCATTCTGCCACGTGTTAGAATCCCACCTGATGTCAGATCCGTACCCTTCTCATTTTTCATGCGTATGAGCCTCTTATATATACAAGTACTTCATTTCTAACATGTTTTAGGATTCTGTCTCTCTTTCTGAAAAAACAGAGCCAATGGAAGCCTTTGTAAGATCTTCTACAACCTTGTTTCCAAAGGCTAATATTATTAACAAACCTCTGCCTCCCTTAAAATCTCTTCTGGGTCGATCTGACATTTGCTTTCTAAGGTCTTTGAACTCCAATGTACATGTTCATCTGCTTCGACACAAAGCTCTTCAATTGGTTGCTCCTTCTCAGACAGAGGTGGTTTGTTTATGTTTGAGTTTTTCAAACTGTAGCTGGTTTGTTTCAATCCAAAATTGATCATCTAATTCAATTTCGTCCCGTAAAATTCACTAGCAGGTTTTAACGACGTCGGAGACAGCAGGAATTGGGATCCAAACAACAGGTAAGTTAACTGTATTCAATCTTCTTTTGTTGTTCAGCATGTTAAACAATGAGTTCCCTACTTTCCCATATCAAGTGACAATTACTCTCCGCTTCTCAGAGACATCAGAAACTGTTCATGTTCAATTCCAATTGCACAAGGAGTGCAACTTTGGTGAGAGTTTCCTCCTGGTGGGAAATGAACCTATCATGGGAGAGTGGAACCCTGCAAGTGCTATACCTCTGAACTGGTCAGATGGAAACATTTGGACTGTTGAGCTCGTAAGAACTTCTAAAGGATTTGATCCTTGTTTTGTTCATATCTTATTTTCTTAACAATTTTGATTGGTTTTTTTAAAATTTGATTAGGATATGCCAGTTGGCATAGCAGTCCAATACAAGTTTATACTGAAAAAAATCACAGGAGATCTATCGTGGCAACCCGGTCCAGACCGAATTCTTCATACCTGGAACACCAAGAACAATATAGCCATTGCTGAAGACTGGAAAGATTCTGAACTTCAGAAAATTAGTGAACTGCAAATTACGAATCAAAACGAGGCGCTACTTGTAAACCCCGGCTTGGGACCAATTGTTCCTGGGAATGTGACTCTTTCAGGAGAAGAATCTATGCTGAATGTGAACAAGGGTGCAAAAGTTTCAGACAAGATTGCCTCTGCAGATGACAAGCCGACATTTAGCAGCAACAATGAGTTTGTTCTTGAAGAGAAGGCTATCAAATCAGCAGATGGAACTTTGCTTGGTATAAGAAAGGAAGTACGTGTTTCAGATGATGGTAACTACATCATGAAAGAGGAATCTATAGGGCAGATAACCCCGTCAACAGTAACAAGCAAGATTCCGGAAAATGTGGAAGATGAAGAGACCTTGCCGACTTTAACTCCAATACAAGGGGTGCCTTATAAAGAAACAGTACCCAAAGAACTTGGAAAACCAATATCTTCTAAAGAAACACTACCCAAAGAACTCGAAAATTTGATGGCTTCTAAAGAAGCACTTCGAAGAGAACTTGGAATATCTCAATGTCTGCTCAAGAAGCACTTCCAAACGAACTCGGAAGATCAATGTCTTCTGAAGAACCACTTCCAAACGAACTCAGAAGATACATGTCTTCTGAAGAAGCACTTCCAAAAGAACTCGGAAGAACCATGTCTTTTGAAGAAGCACTTCCAGAAGAACTTGGAATATCCATTTCTTCTGAAGAAGCACTTCCAAACGAACTTGGAAAATCAATGACTTCTAAAGAAGCACTTCCGAAAGAAATTGGAAGATCGATGTCTTCTGAAGCAGCACTACCCAAAGAACTCTGAAAATCCATCACTAGTGATGGGTACAATTCGGATTGATTCAACAGAGGAACACAGTCCTCGATGAATCAAGTCACTCTTTTATTTACCTGTTTTTGCTTACAACTTTGTTTCTGCCTCATTTGGAGACTGGAGATCAGAAACCGGCTATGAAACTGTAAATATGGCTTTCAGCATTCGGTTGTTAGCCTCTTTGTTTGAGTATGCTTTCGCTCACCTCGAGCAGGTATTTTGTTTTTACCTATATATAACAGCCTACTTGGTGATTACAATTCTTCAGATTTTGTTGCATTTGGAAAAGACAACTGATATTTTTATGTTTTTGTTTTAGTCCGGGTTATGCTTCAATGCAAAAATTCTTCTGTGGAAAAGACCAACTTAAATTGATTCAGCCCCAACAATTAATTGCATCACGAAGACTCGATCCTTGCTCTTCTTAAAATGCTCCAAAAAATTTATTTCTGAACAAAAGAAATTAACCCCATGCATAGGCCAAAATAAGCCTCTGTCTTGGACAGCAATGTTGAGAGTGCATTTCCATAGATGCAAACATTATTATTACCCGTAATGTCCCATCCATCCTGGTCAATTCTTCTTAAATCGTGGTTCAAAGCCTTGCCTTGTTAACCATGGTTTCACCTGCAAATTTCACCCCAAAATTAAACTACAATTTTTTTCGGTAAAAAGTTTGCACCAACCAAATCTATTCACCACCATGATCATCAAACTCGAGTCCCAAGGTACAACTTTCTATTTAAATGGATTTCAACAACAAAGAGAAACAGGGAATCAATAAATGATTTTATGCAAAGTTGCACAACTATTTACAGGTCCAAGGCATATATCAACTCTAAACCTCACCCATGAGAAACACAAAGAGGACCACAACAACAAAAGATAGAAACAACTAAATCTGGTATTTTATGCCCAGCTGCACAAGCATTGATGGTCAAAACATGTTAAACTATCTCCATGAAAATAAAGTTAGAAAATACAACAGGAACGATGTTATTGCACGAAATAGACATCAAAATTGCAAAGCGAATCTGTATTTGCTTCACACCATTAACTCCCTTTTTACTCTCTATGACGAACTTCTCTGGATTTTTGCTGAAACTCATCATCTTCATACCTTCTCAGTCTCTCTCCTTTCCTCTTATCCTCGCCTGCTTTTGACTTCAGCTCAAATTCATCAACCTTGCGTCTTCTTGACCTCTGTTCTTCCCACCTATCTTCTCTTGACTTCGGCTGATATTCATCATCAGCGTCCCTTCTCTTTTCTTCTGTCCTATCATGATCCTTAGATTTTGGATCAAATTCATCATCACCAGCATGCCTTCTCAGTTTCTTATCTTCCCTACTATCATCTACCCTCCTATCACGATCTTCTCTAGATTTTGGCTGAAATTCACCATCATCACTACACCTTCTTGTTCTCCTATCTTCCCTTCTATCATCTTCCCTCCGATCATGATTGTCTCTAGACTTCAGCTTTGGCTCAAATTCAGCATCACCACCTTGACTTCTGGGTCTCTTATCTTCCCTTCTGTCATGATCTTCTCTTGGCTTTGGCTGCAATTCATGACCATTTTGCCTTCCTAATCTCTGTTTTTCCCTCCTACCATAATCTTCTCTTGAATTTTGCCCCAATTCGTCATCCTCACTGCGTCTTCTTGGTCTCTTTTCTTCCCCCCTACCATATTCTCTTGATCTAAGCTCAAACCTTTCATCATCCTCACGTCTTCCCAATCTCTTTTCCTCCCTCCCATCACTTTGCTTAGGGTGACTTTCGAAGGCCCTCCCATATCCCTTTCCTCTGGAGTGTAAATCTTCTTGAACTTCAGCCTCTGGAACACGATTTGACGTAGTGTTAGATCTTTTCTCACCCTGTTTTGGGCCATCATACCTGTCACGCCCCCATTTCGAGTCTTGATCACCCCAACCTGTGTTTGCAGCTCTCTGGATACAAATAGAACAAAGCACACATGAGCACCAAAATATGTAGATAAAATTTTATTTTATATAGAACGGACAAAACACCCCCTTTACATTCAACATAAATGATTCTCTGCATAAACTCACCCAACTTCAAGCATGTTAAAAACAAAAACAGAAATCAGAAACATACTAAATTAACATACTGGAAACAAACTCAAAATCCCCCCACAACCACACCTCCCAAAAAGAATCCATACTCAATTATATTGCAATAAGCAGCAATAAAGCTCCATTATTACTTATACACAATAAATTTCTCAATCATCGGAACCCAAATATGAAGAAACATTGCAAAAATTAACGTGCAGTTCACAGAAAACTAAAACCAATCAGATAATGGAGACCTTACTTGCTCATTGTGAGAAAATCTGCACCCAGCTCCGCGAGTACATTCACCCCTCTGGAAAGCACGGCACACACCTCGTTCCTCCCTCTTCCTCTGCTCTTCCTCTTCATCTTCCTCTTCCTTCTTCTTGTATTTAGTCACATGATCCACCCTAATTGTTCGACCCAAAATTTGAGCTCCATTCAGATTATCCACAGCAAGAACCGTACTTCTCTGGTCCTCATATGCAATAAATGAGAACCCTTTGGATTTCCCAGTCCCTTTATCGCGAACCAGGTTCACGTCGACGACCTCTCCATATCTGAAATCGAATAAAATATCAAACAAGATTAAAAATTGAAGAAGAAATTGTATATATGTATATCCCAAATTCGAATTAATTGTATGGTAATAGGAGCTTACTGTGCGAAAACAGCGAGAAGATCACCTTCGGTGAGACCAAAAGGAACGCCGCCGACGTAGACGTAAGCGGAGTCTTTGTACTTGGCGTGCCATGAAGCTTCCTCTGAAATCCCTAATTGGGCTTCTCTGGAATTGATGTTCTGAATTCGTTTCACTAGGGTTAGCGGGTTCATTGCTTGAATTCAACAAAATTTTGTGCTTCTCCCTTCTGTCTCGGGGTCTCCTGGGTTGAACTTAAACCCTAAGGGGCCGTTTGGTTCATGGGAAAGGAGGCATGGGAATGGGAATTCAATTGCTTTCCCATGTTTGGTAAGTCCGGGAATGGGAAACGGATTCCTGGCACATGGGAAAGTAGGGGGGAAAGTGATGCCCCCCTCTTAACTTGGGTTTTGTTTTCCCTCCTCATGGGAAAGTTTGGGAAAATGTGCCGACATTCAATGCACAATTTTCATGACTATTTTGTCCCTATGAACAATTTATAATTACAACGTATCATTAAATATATTCTTTTTTTATTTGATTTAATATGGGTATAATTGGAAAATTATACAAATTTTGTTTTCCATTCCTACTCAAAACAAACATGGGAAAGGAATCAAAGTGAAATCTCCCGATTACTTTCCCAACATTACCAAACGTGGGAAAGGAATCTTTCATTCCCGTTCCTTGGGAAATGACATGGGAATTGATTTCCCCTCAAATCCATTCCGTCAACCAAACGGGGCCTAAGTTTTGCCAAAATTCTTCTACACTGTTTTGAGCGGATCTCCACTCGCGTCTTATTGGGCTTGGATTCTTTCTCAATCTCAGCCCATCTGGCCAACATAGAGTATCCAATAATATAACCCCAAAAAAAAAAAAAAAAAAGTTGAAGTCGATTGCTATTCACAAATACAATTATTTGATAACTATAACCAAAATCAAACATAATAACATTAATAAAAAAAATTAAAAGTTCACGTCTTATGCACACAAAAAACCCTTTAAGGGACGAATTCATGATTTCAAAATAGAGTGGAATAAATTTATCTTACAGGAAGAAGTTGCATGTGAAGGGTGTTATGGGTAGGCTATTTCACATCGTAACCATGTTGCTTGAACATTACTATAAGAACTATAATGACAAAAATCCTACTTTAGCTACAGCACTAGAGCAGGCGATGACCACTTAGAAAACAATGGCCATAGCTCAATCATGGATCAGCATAGGTAAAAAGTGTGTCGAAAAAAAAAAAATGTTATCCTTATTTAAAAGTCGAATTTGCTGTCTGATTTTGATGTTGTATATATGCCAAGAATGGCCGCAAAACCAGTTTCACAACTCATAAACTTTTGAAGGAGAAGGGCGGGAAACATCTGTGATCTATCTATCTCACATGCCATGCACCAAGACGACACACAGACCACGCCAACCCTTCAATCATCTCTTTTTTTTCACCCCTAAACTTTTTGAGCAGATATGGGCCCAGCTTTAGCTGGATAATAAAGCCAAACATTGTCTCACTTTTTCTTCTTGCTTCACTTGTTGTATGAACAATACCTCCACCACACCGAACTCCTTTTCTACACTTAATTTATATTCCAAGTTTTCAACTTCATTATTAAATCATCATTCTTTTAAAGGGTCAAAAGCATTAGGAGGAATATACTCCTACTGTCTTCTTCTGTTCCTTCACTGCAAATAAGATCCAACAGACACAACCCATTTCACTCAATCCTCCAAAAAACAAAATTGTGCAGAAATATTAACCAGGTAAGTAAGAATTTATCACTCAATCTTGGTTTTTTCTGTTTTTTTTCCTTAATTTTGTTAATCTTGTGTTTGTGACTTTGTATGAATGCAATATATCAAGAGTCAATACTGATTTTCTATCTGGGATGAGCCCATCTGTTATGATGTTTTGGTTTACACATTGTGCCTCATGTATTGCCTGTTTTAGAATACTGAAAGTTCAGTGGTTGGACTGCAGAAATTACCGTGCATTTTTAGTGGTTGTTTGGTGGAGTGTCAAGGGCATGAAAGGCAATGTCTATTTATGCTAAAGACACAGATCCAGCATTCCAGGCTGCAGGAGCAAAGCTGTATCCTTCCTTATAAATGATTTTATTTCATTCTTACCTCGTAATCAAGATCTTGTCTTATGGGAAATTTGTTGGTTTAGCACTATTTCCCAAAAGCGTAAGCTGCCAGGAACATAAATACTGTCATCATAGAGAATAATGTTGTTGTCAGTATCCAATTAAGTAAAATTGTTAATAGCTAGCAATAACTAATGGAAACATACAATCCTCATACATCTTGTGTTCAAATTCATTGCTTTATCCTTACCCCGCTTATGCTAGTGGTTTGGAAATTTGGTGTGTTGAGAATCTAAAATTGGTTTCTGTTCCAAAATCTTCACATGGGAGGTTCTATTCTGGAAGTGCGTATGTAATTTTAAATGTAAGTTGTTGACACATTGTGGTTCATTTTATTGGCATTTAGTTTTCTTTTAACCATGCACAAATTCAACTGAACTTTTCCGGACAATTAGTCTAAGCATTTCTTCACAATACTATATCATCACAATTGAAGTTGATCCAGAACAATGTAATCTTCTTAGAAAGTTGCAACTGTAGTGGTGGATCATCTGTGCTATCTAGTAGAGCTACCTATCTGGGTATGCAATGAGTTTAACTATTTCACTTGTTTATCATGACAGACAGTTCTACCAAAAAGTGGCCTTCCTCAGCATGACATACACTATTGGCTCGGACATGATACAAACAAGGTTTTCACTTATTACACATGAATTCTAGCTATACAAATACACAAATTTAATGGTTTTATGGAACTGAAGATTTTTAGGTGAGAAGTCGTGCAAGATTCTAGATAATTATAATTTGTGCTTGATAATAGAAGAATTTTATATAATGTCAATTAATTCTACCTTTAGCCAAAAGGAAATGGAGGGGGGGAGGGGAAGAAGGAATTGCTTATGGAAATCTTTGTGTATAATGCTGTTATATAATGACATTTTTACCTGGGAAATTGATGACAGGAAACTATCAAGTTTTGTTTGAGAAACTGTTCATGTTCATCTTTGTTTTTCTATTCCAAGTAATCATTGTACAAAGAATTTGAAAGATAAGTTACTCAAATTATTTCAGGGTGTTTAAAACTAATACCAAATTGGCAGGTGGACTCAGCATTGGCATCAGATAAAGCACTAGAACTAGATGCAGCCCTAGGGTCCTGCACTGTGCAATATAGGGAACTTCAAGGCCAAGAAACAGGGAAGTTCTTATCATACTTCAAACCCTGTATTATTCCCATTGAAGGAGTATATACATCACAGAAAGAGCACTTAAATGGTGAAACATATAAAGTCAGCTTGTTAGCTTGCAAAGGGGACCATGTTGTTCATGTTAAAGAAGTAAGCTTTCTTTGCAATTTAATGCATTGCTGCTATAATAATTAAGGTGCTGTTGGAATGGTTTCAATTCATTATGATTTTCATGCTTTATATATCTCAAGAATGTGTGCCATTGAGTTACTTCACATAATCAAATCCTATGCTCAGGAAAGCCTAAAATCTTGAGTTTCCACTACTGATACTGTATTTTCACTCTTTCTTGATAAGTACCAGCTACTAGTTCTATACTATACTACTGGCTAACTGTTTACTTTGTCCCCTCTGCACTCTGCATGTTTACCAGGTTCCGTTTTCTCGGTCATCATTGAACCACAGTGATGTATTCATACTTGATACTGCATCCAAAATTTTCCTCTTTAGTGGGTGCAACTCTAGCATACAAGAAAGAGCTAAGGCTTTGGAGGTTGTGCAGTACATCAAAGAGAATAAACATCGTGCAAACTGCGAGGTGGCAACTGTAGGTTGGCAATCTTCTGACCTCTCTTTCTTTCCTTTATAGAAACCATAGCAATTGTTAATTGTTAAAGTGCTGCAGAGGATGGAAAATTTGTTGGTGATCCTGAAGTGGGTGAATTCTGGAGCTTATTTGGTGGTTATGCTCCCATTCCCCAGGATCCACCTTCCTCTGTCCAGAAACAACCTGACACACCCTTTGTGAAACTATCATGGTGGGTATGAATTAGTTTCAAAACATTTATGCTCTTGGCTATTTTTCTTTTCTTCTGAGACTTCAATGCTCTTGATTTTCCCTCTTTTCTTTTCTTGAAGTGTTCTTTGATGATATTCTTCATTCGTAGGATATCAACTCAGGGTAAACTGCATGCATGTCAAACTGACTCATTAAGTAAAGAAATGCTTGAGACAGACAAGTGCTATATGGTAGACTGTGATTCTGAGATTTTTGTTTGGATGGGAAAACATACCTCGGTTACAGAAAGGAAAACGTCAATCTCAGCTGCAGAAGTAAGAATTTTTCCTCCCTCTATTATTTTTCTCTCCCCTCTTTCATACTCTTTGAAAAGGAGCAAACCCCTGGAAGGCGGGCAGTTGAAGTTTTCAGGTGTGAACAGTAAGGGAATGTTCTAGTATAGGGAACAGTGCTATCATTTCTTGGGAATAAATCAAAGCTCAAGAAGTATACAAGAATTAATTACATGAAGAAAGTAAAATGCTGTAACTGAAAAAAAAAAAAAAAAAGTAATGATTTCGCCAGCTCTTTTGCAGGATTTCCTCAGAAACCAAGGCAGGTCAGCTGGGACCCATTCAACTTTTATAACTGAAGGATTAGAACCTGCTAAGTTTAGGTCATACTTCAATAATTGGCCTCAAACGGTGGAAACCAAGCTGTATGAAGAAGGTCGAGGAAAAGTAGCAGGTTTAATGCCTTTACCTAATACCAAACTTGGTAGCAGTATAAGTACTAGTGTTGTAGCTAAAGTAGGATTTTTGACGTTATAGTTCTTATAGTATTTACTTTCTGCCAGCAATGTTCAAGCAACAGGGTTATGAGGTGAAGGAGCTTCCTGATGAAGAAGATATCCAGCCATTTATAGACTGCAGAGGCACATTGAAAGTAGCTTCTTACTGGAAGCAGTTATACTCTTTTAAAGTTTGTGTTTGATTCCTTTGCTCCTTTATGTTAATGCAATCTATAACATTTCAGGTTTGGCGTGTAGATTGTGAGAAATTGTCCCTTCTTCCAGCTTCAGAAGAGAGAAAAATTTTCAGTGGGGATTGCTATGTTGTGCAATATACATATCTTGGCAATGAAAGGAGTGAGAATCTATTTTATGCATGGCTTGGATGTGGGAGTGTAATGGTAAGTGGTAACCATGGCTTATTTTCCTGGAACTTGTGGCTGTTATGACTTATATTAACAGGTTGTAGTAACTTTAAGAGATCAATGATAGTTGACAACTTGACTAATTATAGGAGGGTAAAACAGTAAGAGAAAGAAAAAAAAACTTTGATAAGATCTGGTTACTTGGAAAAACTGTTCTGATTAAATGATTTAGCACTCACTTATTTTTCCTAATGGCTCTCTCATTATGGATATGAAGCAACCATTCAGTATTTAGTAGCCCTTGTTGAAGACCTGTTGTCATTATTTATATGTTCGGCGTGCAGGAAGATAGGAGGGATGCTATCTCTCATTTGAATGCCATAGTTGATTCAACCAGGGGGAACCCTGTTTTGGTAAGTTCTATGTTGCTTTCTTCTATGCATGATCTTTTGAAGTACTTCTGGGATTTAGTAGTAGTTCTATTATTCTACATAATAGTGCCTTCTCAGTATACCCTAGTTTGTTTAGAACACATTTTCCATGTTATTTACATCTAGTTGACTGACTTCTTGGCTTAACTGCATCACTCAGGTGGATTAGTTTTCTCTGACTTACCTCACATTTTTCAAGTTCAGGCCCAAGTTATGGAGAAGAAGGAGCCATCTCAGTTTTTTTCAATTTTCCAGACATTAATTATTTTCAAGGTTCATACCTCTCTGTCCCTTATTTCTCTAGTCAAATATTGTTTCTATTTAAAGTTAATCTGGTGTTAATCATGAGGCATCCTCTGGATATTTGCTTTTCCTTTCTTATAGGGAGGAATGAGTACACGATACAAGAAGTTTATAGCAGACAAAGGTATTGGGGATGAAACTTATGATGAAAGCAAGACAGCTCTTTTTCGTGTTCAAGGGACAAGTCCGAATAATATGCAGGCCATCCAAGTTGATCCGGTAAGCTTGAGAGCCAGGATCTATTAATATTGAAACCTTTAATCTATCTTGTCTGGGAGAATTCATCTTATGATGGAAACTTCTACATCTCTCATTTTCTTTTTTGCTAGGCTCTTTACAATGAAAAGAATATTGGGGGGTTCACACTATATTATTCAGCTAATGAAAGTGTGTCTCTTGGCTTCTGGTCCTCCAGTATCTGAAGTGCATGACTGTATTGATACTGTTGCAGGTTTCGGGCTCATTGAACTCGTCTTATTGTTACATCCTGCAAACTGGTACATCTGCTTTCACTTGGATTGGGAATCTCTCCTCAACCAGAGACCATGACCTTCTTGACAGAATGCTGGAACTAATAATTGTAACTCAATCCTTAAACTTTTATAATATACCACAACCTCTTCCTTATTAGAATTGTAAATACATCATGTGCAGCAAAGCAATCTGAAAAGAAAATTTTAAACAAAGTAATGCATTAAGTTTTTAGTAGTTGCTAAATAAAATTTATAGCAACATATCATACTGGAGATTACTGTCTTTCTTTTCTCATACTTCACTCATAATTGTAAGAGACATATTTATTTTCTTTTGATGCCAATCAGCCAACATGGCAAGCAATATCAGTAAGGGAAGGGAGTGAATCTGATATTTTCTGGAATGCACTTGGTGGAAAGGCAGACTATGCAACGGCAAAAGAGATAAAAGGATACATAGAAGACCCGCATTTGTTTATGTTGAGCACAACTGAAGGTACACAAAATACCCACATTCTTCTAAATTGTTCTCTTAAAAGATGATGCACTTTTGCCTTGTTCAGAATCATCCTGGCTTTGCATTGCTTAAAACTGAGCTAATGATGGGTTTTGCTTCTTTTTCATGATCATCGGAACTTCCCGTTCAGGTGATTTCAAGGTACACTCTGACATACATTTCTATAGGCATGCTTTCATTTCAACAGTTGGTCGACCTTTCAGCATATGGCATACATTTGGAACAAAATTCCACATACAATCTATCAGACTGAGAGTTTCAGGTTTCATGATAAGGAAAGCTGAATGCAGTCATCAATTCATTTAATCCTTTCAAAAAGTATTAAATGAATTCCTTTTCATTCCCCTTAATGCATTGAAGGCCCAATAACATGCTGTTCAATGTTGACTTTCATGCATTTTATTGTGACAACTAGATTAGTTTCAACCGAAATTTGTTGGAAGTTTTGAAAGCAAATGGCGTTGAACTTGTCCCACATTGACAAAAGCCAACTTTTCCTTATGCTTTATAATCAAAACAGTTTTGTCATTTATCAAGTAGTGTGTTTTGGATCTAAGAGGTGTGACCATGGTAAGGCCCATTGCCCAATCTTTGATTAATAATAATTATTTTATTAATCAAAGGATGGGCCTTGGACCTTACCAACCCCACCACTTAGATCCAAAACCAACTCAACTGTTTTGTTTATAATGCAGCTATCAACTATTTTTCTATAAATTAGTTTTGCTGGTTACTGGCACCATTTGTTGAATGCAATGTGAATACTTTTTTTTGTGCCTCGTTCCAAATGATTATCTGAACGGTGAAGCTCACTTGCTTTGCAAAACAAATAGTGTTATGTTCACTGTATACTTGTAGGAATTTCATTTCAAATTTGAGGTTTGCTATGTTTTCCATATTTAGTATTCAGTGTCAAATGTTAAAACTCTTGCTTAGGTTTCTTTGAACTTAAGAGATACTTCACCTGAATCAATTTGAATATTTCAGGTGAAAGAGATATACAATTTTACACAGGACGATTTAACTACTGAAGACGTGTTAGTCCTTGACTGCCACACAGAGATTCATGTTTGGATTGGATGCCACTCAAATGTTAGGTCAAAGCAACAAGCCCTTACTCTTGGCCTGGTAAATTATCCACCATGAAAATTATATTATATTTTATATCAGAACTGTTTAGTTCATGGATAGATTGTTTCATAAGTTACTATACATTAACAGCCCCTAATTCAGGTAATCTGATTTTACTGCATATTAATTCTGTTGGCGAGTCCTTACTTAGTTAGGATTTTAGTTCCTTATTTCATTAGAATTTGGGTTACTTACCAATTATTATTTAGTCCTATTATAATAGAGATTTACTTCCTATTGTAATTTAGATATATTTCCTATTTTATTTAGGGTTAACACCTCTTTGTACTTGTATAAATACCTCCATATTGGAGAAGAATAATAATATGAGCGTATATGAGCATAACTAAATATTTACCCTACTTTGTTTGACAAATTCATCATTCAAACTTTTAGTTTCATGGTCACAATTTTGTTGTTGCTTCTATTGAAAAAACACCAATGAAATCAAATGCTGGACGTATAAAATCTTAGTATCTTTTCATACTTGATGCTCTTCTTCTTTTTTTCTTCTTCCTTTTTTCCTATAACTGTATTGGTTCTGGGCTCTCGCAGAAATTTCTTGAGACAGATGTACTTGTTGAAGGGCTATCTTTGGAGACTCCTATTTATGTCATTAGTGAAGGGCATGAACCACCATTTTTCACTCGTTTCTTTGAATGGGATTCCTCGAAGTCAAATGTAAGATCATTTTCCCAACTAAAATGGTGCATGTTGAGCTCCTGCTGAATTTGTTATGTATCTTTTGGCTACTGCTTTCATTATGTATCGCAAAATATTCATGAAGTTCTTATGACCCAACTTATTATCTAACAATTTGAAGATGAAACTAGAAGAAATTATTAGCTAAGATTTCCTTGATTTCTATTAAACAATGTGGCCTGAGGTTATTGAACTAAGCTGCTGCCCTTGTAGATGCTTGGCAACTCTTTTGAACGGAAGCTTGCTATTTTAAAGGGAAAACCACAACAATTAGAAGTAAGTGACTTCATGATGCTTAAATTTATGTAAGTTCTATTTGTCTTCATTTAGAAGTAAGTGACGTCATGTGTCTCTCGTTGAATTACTTAGGCACCAAAACGAAATTCATGGAAAGCATACTCCAGGGAGACGACCCCAGATGGTTTGAGAAGCAAGTCCATGAGTTCCAATGGCCAGAGAAGTGTTTCTCCTGCATCTGGTGTTTCGGTTTCTAGTGTCACGTCTTCAAACAATCACATCGTGTTCAGCTCAACGCCAATTAACAGGAAAATCTTTACAGGATCCTCTCCTAACGGTAGTCCTGGTAATGAAGGATCCTGAATTTCATGAAGTTATATGAGACCATTGTATCTGTTGAGACTTTCTTTTCTTGTTTGTGAATTCGTGCCTTATTATCGTGTCTTTAATTTCTTTTGGCAGATGTGTCATTGGCATCTGCAGGTTCTCCAGCAGCAGAGGCAAAATTACCTGCTACAGGTGGCACTCAAGCTGATGGAAATGAGCCTAGTGAGGCTGGCACAAACTTGTTAATATACCCATATGAACGATTAAAAGTGATTTCCAAAGATCCGGTAGCAGGCATCGACATAACCAAAAGAGAGGTACCCCTTTTTGCACTCATCTAGTGATAACCTGATCTATTCAGTGTGTTGTATTCTTTCCTTTTTGCCTTTTGCCAATGCCATGACAGTCACCTTCATTTCTAGGACTGCTTTCTTTTATGTGGATTTTCTTTATCGTCTGCTAAATCTTTTCGGTTACCATGCAACTAAAAGTTCAAGAAATTAATGTATCTTTAGTCTAGCTACTAGTGAGCAATCACTGACGAGCTTCTTCTGGTGGGTTTTAGGCATATCTAGCTGATGAAGAGTTCCAAGCACAATTTGGAATGACCAAAAGAGACTTCTATAAGCTTGCTAAATGGAAACAGAACAAGCTCAAGATGGCACTTCACCTTTTCTAAGCTCAGATGCAATTTTCTTGATATGCTAGTGCTGTCAAGGGAATAACTTGGTTTCTAATCAACATCCCAACATTTGATCATGTCATTATGTTGTTCATCTGATTGTATTGGCCAAAACATGAAGGTTTGCTTGAAAAAGACTGGCAATTTTGTTTTCTTCCATTTCTGGATTTTTAGCCAATAGAATCAAGTGACTTCGTAATTCATTCGACGAGAATGAAAGGCACGTCACGTTTATATAAATAAATAAATAATTTAAAGATGCAAAGCGACCTTTTATAAATACATAAATTAAATATTTTTCATTTGATCGGCAAGGACGATAATTTCAATAAAAGCGAACTACTGAACAAAAAACATCCTTGGGCCTTGAAATGCCACGTCTGAGTTTGAGTAATTTTAACTCAGAAAAAATAAATATATTCCAATTTCAGACTTCTCTTCTTCTTGAATGATCACTATCTGGTGGAGTCTCTTCTGGTAAGGTGTTGAATTGTAGAAGAAACAACTCCATCTAAAATAAAGGTTTTATTCTCAAAGCATATACCTTTACACCATTTCTCTCTACAAATACAACAGTTGACGCTCGAAAGGCTTTGCCTTTCGCTTTGCTCTGTGGGTCACCGGCGTTTCCCAGTTCTGGTAACCGGAGATGGCTTTCCGGCGAATACCCATCACATGGACTGTCTTCCTCTACCTCTTGTTAGTATCGACCCAATCCATTCATACTGCTACGGCACGCAAAACCCCCAAAATCCAAGGACCCATCAAAACGGTCGTCGTTTTGGTCATGGAAAACCGCTCCTTCGACCACATGCTCGGCTGGCTGAAGTCGACCCGACCCGAAATCGACGGCCTCACCGGAAACGAGTCGAACCCGCTCTCCGTCTCGGACCCCAACTCGCCCCGAGTCCCCGTCTCCAGCGACGCCTTCTTCGTTGACTCGGACCCGGGCCACTCGATCCAGGCGATCAGGGAGCAGATATTCGGGTCCAACCGGAGCTTCGAGGACCCAGCTCCGATGAACGGGTTCGCTCAGCAGGCCGAGAGCATGGCCAAGGGCATGTCGAGCAAGGTGATGAGCGGGTTCAAGCCCGAGGTCTTGCCGGTCTACACCGAGTTAGCGAACGAGTTTGCCGTGTTCGACCGGTGGTTCGCGTCCGTACCCGCGTCAACTCAGCCGAACCGGTTCTACGTCCACTCGGCCACGTCACACGGCGCCTCCAGCAACGTCCGCAAGGACCTCATCCACGGATTCCCTCAGAAAACGATCTTCGACTCCCTGGACGAAAATGCCCTGGACTTCGGGATTTATTACCAGAACATCCCCGCCACCCTCTTCTTCAGGAGCCTGAGGAAGCTGAAGCACGTGACGAAATTCCACAGCTATGCTCTGAAATTCAAGCTCCACGCGAAGCGCGGGAAGCTCCCGAACTACGCGGTGATCGAGCAGAGGTACTTTGACGTCAAGGAGCTTCCCGCCAACGACGACCACCCGTCGCATGATGTGGCGCGAGGGCAGAGGTTCGTGAAGGAGGTGTACGAGACGCTGAGGGCGAGCCCACAGTGGAAAGAAATGGCCTTGTTGATTACATACGATGAGCACGGCGGGTTTTACGACCACGTGCCTACGCCGGTTTCGGGTGTGCCGAGCCCGGATGGGATTGTCGGGCCCGACCCGTTTTATTTCAGGTTTGACCGGTTGGGTGTCAGGGTGCCGACCATACTCGTCTCGCCCTGGGTCGAAAAGGGTACCGGTGAGTTTTCTCTGCTTCTTCTCGGTTGGTTTGTTTAATAAGTTTAGAATTATTGGGTTTTTGTTTTTGATGAGGTTTGTGGTGGATAGATAATGTGGCTGATTAATGAGTGATATTTGAGGTAAATGGGTTTAATTTTGATATTTAATTGGATATGGACCCTTTTCTTAAATTGTTTTATATGCTATTCTTAATTGGGGAAAATAATCAAGTTTGAGTCTGTTAACTGGTTTTTCAGTTGGAATTTGGTAATGTATGTGGGATTGGTCTGTTTTCTGAAATATATACAAGGAATTTTTCAAGTCTTGGTCTTTGGGTTGTGTTTGCAATGGGTATTTTTTCATATGGCTATGCTTTGAGCTTTCTCTGTGGCTACGCCTACGCCCAATAGTTACTGTTTAAGGGAAGGGAGTTGGTTCTATTTCCCCTCTATAACAAAGTTTTGTAGACAAGGATCTTTGGTGTCTGCACAAGTTGTCCTTATTGTCCATGTGTTAGATGCAAGCCACCAAAGGCGGCAATTTTTCCGCGTTCACCATTCATCCAAGGAGGGAAAATTGGGTCATGAACATGATATAATGGAAAATGGTCTTTTATGCATTACAAATGAGTGGAAACCTCCAATGGGCTGACCATGCTTAAAACTTTGTATCAATTCCAATGTTGGGGTTGAGTTCAGACAGCATAAATTTCCTGAAAGAAAGGGGTTTTATTACATCTAGACTAGAAGAATCTGCATTACGCATCTACCTCGAGGCCAATCAGAACCACAATGTTTCCAATCCCTTCCCTCCCCCTCCCTCCTTCATTGTGATTTCTTGATGCATATAGGGTATAAAGTCTTAGCAAATAATCTCATGGAATAATTCTGCAGGCATGTACTTGTTATGCTTCTATGCCATGCCATTACAGGTTTAGGCCTTTTGTCCTATTGATTGACTTTTGGTATTTTGGTGCAGTTATTCATGAGCCAACAGGGCCGACACCAGATTCACATTTTGAGCATTCTTCTATCCCTGCAACTGTAAAGAAGGTTTTCAATTTAAAATCGAACTTCCTGACAAAGAGAGATGCATGGGCTGGTACTTTTGAGAATTACTTTTACCTCCGCAGTACTCCTCGTGACGACTGTCCAGGTATGCATCGATCCCTCTGATTTTTTCTTTTCTTTCTGATGAGTAATGCCCTTGCATATTACAAAAAGAGTTGCACTTTCTCTCTGGAGTAGTTTTTTCCTTTTTTGTTTTCTTGCACAAATCAGTCAATGCTAATCCACATTCCTTTGTTACAGAAACTCTTCCAGAGGTGACTATGTCACTGAGGCCTGGGGGACCCCGAGAAGATGTGAGCCTCTCAGAATTTCAAGTTGAGTTGATCCAGCTTGCATCCCAGCTCAATGGTGATTATGTTCTCAACACTTACCCATATATCGGCGAAAGCATGAGAGTGGCTGAAGCCAACAGATATGCAGAGGATGCTGTTAAGAGGTTCCTGGAAGCTGGACGAGCTGCACTTAAAGCCGGAGCCAACGAGTCTGCAATCGTTACGATGAGACCTTCCCTCACTAGCCGAGTTAATATGCAAGGTCATGGCTCCTCCTACCTACAAACTCAATGATTATACTTCAAAAATAGCAGCTGTAAATAGGAGTTAAACTCCATATGTGTATAGTATAAGTTATATTTAAGTAAATAACTGTATGAAAATGGCTTGGAGCCTTCCACAGCTAATTGTTATCGGTATATTATTAGCTAACCAAGAGATAATAGCAATTTATAGTTGGGTTAGTCCATCTGGTATTTGTGATAATTGATGTGTGGCACCAAAATTAAAGAAAATAGGCGAATTCGTATTTTCTCGTTTCAAAATTATAATGTCACACACAGAGAAGAATGGTTGGTACAGAATCCAACTAGGTTGAATCTTTTAGGGTCAATAGTGAGCTAAGCAATTAGAATCTCCTCGAACTCAGGTGGGCATTGAAATGTGTAGACTTCTATCTTGGAAGCATTTGCATCAGTCTAGTCAATGTTGTTATCACCTGTTCAGGTTTAAAAGCCAAAAAGACTGTTTTAGGTTTAGCTATGGCAGTTGGCAACTTTAAGAGAAACTCCTCCCACTTAGGAAAAAGAGCTACAAATAAACTTTAATTACACGCACAAGACTCGAGTCAAAATCAAACAACTGAGTGGGAACGGCCGAGTTGGTCCCACTCTACACATGCATGAATATTTATATAGCGACCCACCAATGTGTATCTACCCTTCAAAACTTCAAGCCTCTCATTTAGAGTTGTACACGCAAAACTATCAAAACCCATATCATCCACCTCTCTCAATTCTCCACCAACCATCTCCCTCTCCCTCTCATGGCTGCCTCATGGGAGGAAAGCGTTGAATACTCCATCAACACCATTTACCTCCTCTTCTCCGCCTACCTCGTCTTCGTTATGCAGCTTGGCTTTGCCATGCTCTGCGCTGGCTCCGTTCGAGCCAAGAACGCCATGAACATAATGCTCACCAATGTTGTCGACGCCGTGGTAGGTAGCCTCTCTTTCTACCTCTTTGGCTTTGCTTTTGCATTTGGAGAAGGCGGCCGTTCCAACCCTTTTATTGGTACAAGTTTCTTTGCTCTCAAAGACATTCCCAGCTCCTCTTATGGCTATGACTACAGCTTCTTCCTTTTCCAATGGGCTTTTGCTATTGCGGTTGCTGGCATCACTAGTGGGTCCATAGCTGAGAGAACCCAATTCAGTGCATATCTGATCTTCTCTTGTTTTCTATCTGGGTTTGTGTACCCTGTGGCGGCTCATTGGGTTTGGTCTGATAGTGGTTGGCTCAGCCCCAATTCAAGTAACTTGTTCTTGGGTTCTGGTGCCATTGACTTTGCTGGGAGTGGTGTGGTTCATTTGGTTGGTGGAGTTGCTGGGCTTTGGGGTTCCTTCATTGAAGGTCCGAGAGTGGGCCGGTTCGATGCGTTTGGGAAGCCCATACCCATGAGAGGCCATAATGCAACCCTTGTGGTACTTGGGACTTTCTTGCTATGGTTCGGGTGGTTCGGGTTTAACCCGGGCTCGTTTGATAAGATTCTTGTGGCCTATCCAGACACAAGCGATCAAGGGAATTGGACCTCAGTGGGCCGAACAGCGGTTATCACTACATTAGCCGGTTCGACTGCCGGAATTGTAACCCTATTCGGCCGGCGCTTAATAGTGGGCCATTGGGATGCTCTAGATGTTTGCAATGGAGTGCTTGGTGGGTTTGTGGCAATTACATTAGGATGTGCTGTGGTTGAGCCTTGGGCTGCTATCGTGTGTGGGTTCTTCGCAGCCTGGGTCTTAATTGGGCTCAACATCTTGGCCCTAAAGCTACAGTTCGATGACCCATTAGAAGCGACCCAACTGCACGGCGGGTGTGGTGCATGGGGATTGATATTTACTGGGCTGTTTGCGAAAGAGGAGTTTGTGATCCAAGCCTATGATTCGGGCACGGTGGGTACGGTACGGCCTTATGGTCTCTTGATGGGTGGCGGCTGGGGTCTGCTCGGAGCCCAAGTGACTGAGGTTTTGGTCATTGCGGGCTGGGTCAGCTTGACAATGGGCCCTCTTTTCTACGCCCTTCACAGTCTTAAGATTTTGAGGATCTCTGTTGATGAAGAAGTTGCAGGCCTTGATGTTTCCAGTCATGGAGGCCATGCCTATGTTCATTCAGACGAAAATCATCCACGCTTTTATGCAGAATATGTGAGCTTGCAAAATAATGGATCTTGATCCACCAAATCATATATACTCTGCTTCTTGGTATTGCAAATTTGCAAGTATTGCTTTCAAGTTATCATTACATTTCAAAAGGAAAGAACGAAACATATACCATTACGCAGAACCAGTATTTCAAGTTACTCTTAAGGCAATCAAAACTATGGCCAAAGTGCATTTACAATTTAAAAGATTGCTAATTACACAGTACAATCAGGCTTTTTATCTACAAGTAGTTCCCAAAAGCTGTACATGAGTCTCACCGAACATGAGAATCATAGGGTAGAAATACAGGGTCTGGAACAACAAGAGGCAATCTTTCAACGTACATAAAAAGTCTCTTGCGGTCCTCTCTTAATATTGTGGATAAATCAATAACATCACATTTTTCAGTATAGATCCAAAGGTCGCCTGATTTGACTCTTTTGAGGCTATCACGACAAAAGGGGCACGACTTAGACCGCCCACGCCTGAAACAAACAGCAGAATAACATCAAGTTCCATTCCATATTCAAAATTGGCAAAATCCATTTTTAACAAGAAAAAGGAAAATACAAAAAAACAAGTCATGAAGCTTTTGAAATGCAAATGCCAGCTTTACTCAAAATATCATTCAATTAAGCAAGGTCTATGTCATCGGCCATTTTAATCTTACAGCTGAGCCAAAAAGGGTAACCAAACAACTTAATGACAGAGAAGGTACAACGGTTTCTGAAAACAATGCTCTTTCCATATATGGGGATAAATGTGCACAGAGAAATGCAATCCATCCACACCTATAAAACTGTTATGACCAAAAGCTTCCATAGAAAACATTAAGCAGAAATCTCTTGCACACAATAGAAAACATGATTTATACACAACAAAATATGTTGTGAAGAATAAGTTGAAAACTATAACGAAGACAAAAAAAAAGGGGTGGTTTTGTGTTGGTTCAAGCTTACCAGTCTCGGTAACACTTCAAACACAATGTATGACTGCAGTTAGGTAACACAACTTTTTTGTTCACCTCCATGCAAATTCCGCACTCTTTTTCTCTTTCGATGTCAATTTCAGAGAGTTTTCCCTTGTCCAATTCCTCCTTTCTTTTGTATCTGACAGTGCAAACCTCTTTCTGCTTCCGATCCTCTAAATCTGTGATGCCTCTTTGAAGTTGCAGCAAAGAAGGAAATATCACACCTGTTCATGAAAAGAAAAACATGTGAACACAAATTACATCCATAAATATCAATGAAGGAAAAAAATATATCCCTTGCCTCCCATCCCTTCCCCCCTCACAGCCTCCCAAGAAGATCAGCTTTCAGTATTATGCATGTGCCTACAAATGTTACTACATTGGTAAAGTTCATCTTTACTTCATCACTCACCATAAAATTCTCTAATGCTGGCTTTCCTTTCATAAACTGACATGGTGGTCTTTCCATCGGGATACGTCTGCGCAAATCCACCACATTGCCACACCCAAATAAAAAGTCATAATAAACTCACTACATTTTCTGAAGATGGAATCTAATATTAGGCACATATGATATGAATGAATTAAAAATGGTGAAACTGGATAATGAAATTACAAAGCATATCATACAAAAAAAGTACCACACCAAAAAAAAATTATGTGCTCTTTTGCTAACATATGTTTTTTTTTTTCTAATTAAAAATAGAGGAGGGAAGGGAGGAGGATAGAGTGGAAAAGGGTGAGCAAGAGAGGAAGAAATAAACAGCATGTGCTAATCTAAAAACTAAAAACTATTTCAACTTTTTAAATTATCTTTCTCATCTATTATCTTTCGCTTGGCTTTCTCATCTCCTTCTCCTCTCTTGGCTCTATATCTCTAATTACAAAAACAAAAAACAAAAACAGAAACGAGCATTGACATAACCTATAGAACTCAATTTTTTTTAAAAAAGGAAAAGAAATATACCATATAAATAAGAATTCTGAGCAAACCAAGGGCCCCAGCAAGGTGACAGTCAGTCCACTGGACAAGAAAGAGAAAAAAGTTTGCCGCTGGACAGTAGGATAGTCTCATCTGGAGACGTGCTCCATCTTTCTCCCTTGGATAATCTAAAGCCCTAAACAAAACAATGGCCCAGCAAAGCATTTGATTAACAAGCATTCAACAATTATTATATCACCAAAGTGACATAATTACACACAATAAATAAAATCAACAGCATTTATACATGGTACAAATCAAGTAATTGCACATTTTGAGTTTTGAGTACAAATCTAATGGATTAGGGAAGACCCAATTGCCCAAAATATGGGGTGGCTACCATACACTGTCAAAGCAAACATAATAACCAAAACAAAAGTGTATGCTACTAGAGTTTAATTATGAGATGGGGCCTCTGCAAATTGCAATGGCTCTTCTTTTTTTTTTTTCTTTTTTTCTTTTAATGCCAATAACTGTGATTTTCATAGCACCAGCTCAAGCACAATTTTTATTTGTTGATCTTTCCAAATTCATTCAAGCACCCAAACAGGGGCATTGAACTGAAGCTACTGTAGAGGTTCCCTAATTTTAGTTTGGCTTCTGTCAATTTTATTTTATTTCCTCTCTCTTCTTGGGTTGGACCCAAAAACACTAGACGGTTCCAGAAAACAAAACTTATAAAGTTTTAGAGAGCATAAACAAAAAAGTTGGGAAATTTTTTATAAAAAAATCCTAAATTTACACAGAAGAGTTGATAGCTGAATAAAGAAAAAGACGGAGACTTACACAGTATTGGCGTGCTGAATATCTGCTTCAAGCGCTTTAAGAGAGTCCTTGAACGATTTTCCCATGGCCGGCACTTTCCGGTAAAAACAATTACCGTTCACCAAACGGAAAAACAGAGAAAAAAACAGTGTAAAAAAACCCTTAAGTCTCAACCTTTATCCAAAACCAGAGACGAGCTCAGACCGCCACTGCACTGTCCGCTCCAAATCCTTAAAACAAACGAAGGGGCTGGTTTTTAAATTCTTTATCATCTATATGGATTATGAATTTTATGATTCTCTCTCCTGTGAAGACTTTGCCTTTGCCTGTGCAGTGGCCAATACTCATAAGGCACGTGGTTTTATGGGGAGACATGAAAATTTTGAAGTGGTTTAGTGTCGTAACGTGGCACGATTTAATTGGCGGTTTGAGAAACTTGCAGTGAAGACAGTGAAGGGAGCCAAAACCAGTAGGCGCAGCGGGTGGGGGGATTAGACAAAACTAGTAAAAAAAAGGCGATTTGTCCAAGGCCAACCATGACGTGTAATTTATTAATTATGATTAGCTTGATGACTTTTACATGATTGATAAGTCTTAAGGGATAGAAATGTTAAAACTGATTTACAATTCGCAAAGAACCAACTAGTATAGTGATTTGGAGCAATTGCTCCTCTAAGAAATGTCCTGAAATGTCCTAGTTCAAGTCCTAATATATATAGCGTGTGTGAGTTTAGTATATTAACGTCTTTTTCAGTAAGAATAGAAAAGCTACTCAAAAATTTTAAATTAAAAAAAACTCATTTCCAATTCCGATATAAGTAATTATGATGTGCAGCTGGATTTTGGATAAGGGATATACATGTCACCTTGTCCTTCCTGTACTGGCCCACATTGAATAATTGAGAGATCACAACCATTATTTCATATCTTTGGTGGATAAACAAGAAGCCGTATAAAAAAACCAAAAAAAACAAGAAGCCGTATAAAGTTTTATTGACTTTACCCCATAAAAAATAAATATTTTTTTAAAAAAAAAAACCATTATAAAGACAGAAAGAAAAAAACAAGGAGGATTTTTTAAAAAAATTTAAATTTATTTTAGATTAAAAATAATAATGGATAGTTATGTTCCATAAAAATATGATTTATTATCTAATTTTTTAAAATATGAAAATGTGTGAACTTATCATATTATCCTCATTTAATTAATAATTTCAATTATTAATGTTTGCATTAACCAAGGGCATTTTCTAGTATTTTGAATATTTCACCATTCTCTACCTTTTGCTTTATATATATAGATAATTATACAACTCACTTTTCTAATAGGGGAATGCTAGCAACATTTTTCTTTTTCTCATGTCATGTGTCACTTTCTTTATATTTAAAATAATGTCACTAATGCATAACTTTTATTTTCCAAAATTATCTTTATTGAATGCATTAACTTTCTTTTAAATTACTATTAAAAAAATAATAATTGTTATTTAAAATAATAAAAAAAATATCTAATCATTTAACAAACACAAAATTTTGACAATCTGAATTTCTGAAACATTAGTGGATAACCCTTTTGTAGTTTGGTAGCATATCAAATTTTGAATGATGTAAAATACCCCCTCAGTTCCTAAAAAAAAATACAAGTTCAATTTAAAAAAAATTAAAAATATCAGTTTTAGGATATTAATAATTAGAACATTAAAAAGGTGAAATTATTGAAAAAACAACCCAGCCACACAAGCGGCGGGAGGAAAATGTTACTCAGTGGTGGGTGGCTGGCAAGAAAAGCAACATAGTTTGAGAGATGGAGATGGGGCGTATGGCTGAGGCTAGTGGGTAAAACAAAATATTATTTTATTTATTTTTATTTTTATTTTTCCAATTTGTAAAAAAATTTAGATATATTAAATGTAATATGAAAGTTAATATATTTAACAAAGGTAATCTTGGAAAACAAAAGCTATGCATCAATGACATTGTTTTAGTATAGAGAAAGTGACACATGACACGAGAAGAAGGGAGAAAATCTAAAAATTAAATTAAATAGAAGGTTGCTAACATCACAAGAAAGAGAATTTCTGTCCCATGAGTCCGTTCCTCACTTGAAAAGTCTCCAATTGTGGGGAAGAAAAAAAACCTATCTTTATTGGTGAAGTCAAGATTTCGACAGCAACAATAAAATATGGCCCATCTCTTAAAAGTAGTTTTCCTTTGAACACGTGCTCAATTTGCTATTTGGGGCCGCTTGTTGTGACATCCAACCTTCAACCACAAATCAGTCGTGGATTGAAGAATTGAGATAAGCCTGCAATTTGAAGACCATGAACTTTGGATATGCCTAAACCAAGGCAAAATGAATGTTTAATTAACCATCAATATACCTAACCCATGCCAGGCAAAAGGAATCAAATAGAAAGTCAACGACTAACTCTAATATATTATTAACATCCCACCTAATTTGGGGCTGCTATCGACCACATTATTGTTCAAATTTTAAACCTCAAATTCATTTTTCTCATTATTCTTTTCCATTTTCTAAATCTTCGTCGTCCCGTTAATCAGATAAGGTTGCCATATTTGAGTAAATGTTTTGGCCAAATCTAGCGGCCATCAGAGTCAATCATATGACTACAAACCATCATCAAAAGATAAATGCATAATCAAGAGCCAAATACCTTGGTGCAGAACTAACCTTGTTCTTGTTCATGATCTGCATTCTGCCCTGAAAACATGGTTGTGCAAAACCTAGCTAAATGAGTCAGCGCAAAGACTGCAGCAATAGAAAACCATGAAACACTCAAGTAGGATGAAGTTGAACCTAAATGACTGCATAGTGTGGGGCAATATAATCCCATGTATACCACACTCAGGACAGGAACCTCCACGGCATTATGCATGAGCTGCTCCTATTCAAAGGCGCTGCGCTGATTACGTATCCATGCTCCGGTCTGGATAATAGAGAACACAACATCCTTCAGAATAAACACTCATCAGGGGACCTGCACTATGCAACCGGTAAGCCCAACTGTTCAAATTAGAATGTATCTCTCTTGTGAACAAAGATAGACTAGCACCTGCTTTACAATCAATCAAACAGGAAGCACACAAGTTTTCTTTAATGTGAAGCAATAATTACTTTTAAAACCTAAGCTTAAGTAAAATGGACAAGAAAGGAATAGCGAGTAGAGAAAACTGTCACTGAGCTTTCTCTAACCATTGAATGAGATATATTGCTTCACATATGCTTATTGCCCCTGCAGTTAAATATGCCTTCATGCTATCTGCCATGTAAATGGACAAGCCAGGGTAAAATTAATAAAACCCTTATTGCAGAAGTGCCTGTAAATCTAAATTAATCAGATGAGAGTGAAGATATGCAGAAATAATGAAATTACAGAGCATGAACAATTGATTCTTCGACAAAGATGGCGATGATATAGCAAGCATCTAGGCACACACGGGCATGATATGTGCATGCATAAATATTTTACACAGGTCCGGATGTAAGGGACAGAAGAAGTTAGATGCATAAATACCATTCATTACATTTACATCCAGTACTTGATGCTGATATTTACATAACAGTACAAGCTTTCAGCAAAAAATGTACGATTTAAATTCGTGACTTTTGATCACTTATAAATCTCTTCCACCATAACGCCTCTGCCGCTGCTGAAAGGAAATCAAGGCCTCAACAAACTCAGCTTTCCCAAAATCAGGCCAAAGAGCTGATACAAAGAAAAATTCCGTATAGGCCAACTGCCACAACAAGAAGTTGCTAACTCTGAGTTCTCCACTGGTTCTTATTAGTAGATCAGGGTATGGAAACTCAGTACAGTTAGTTTCCAGTTCTTGTTCAATGAGGCTTTCATTGATATCGTCAACTTGAATAAGGCCATCTTTCACCTTCTGAGAAATACTTTTACATGCTTGCACAATATCGTACTTTCCACTGTAGCTCACTGCCACAACAATGTGGAGTCTAAAGTTGCCTTTCGTTCTATCCTCTGCATCACTTATCAGTTTCTGTAAAGAGTTAGGGAGCTTTGACACATCCCCAATGACCGATATTCGAATACCATCCCTGTCAAAACAAAAAGGTAATAATCAGATGTTCTGCAATAACATTGACATTGAGTCTGATGAGAGACAAAAAGAAAGATAAAATAATATTCACATCCCACAACAACCACTCATCAAAATCTGAAACAATTCTTTCCTTGCTGGCCAATTTTCAGAAAATATATCCATCAACTATTAACATCTACACCAAGAGAATATACAAATAGCGGCACCAGAACCAGTTCGAATGAGGAGTTTTAGGTTACAATTTACCATGTAGAAATGCGCCACTGACCAAAGAAAATGTGCAAAAGAAGTCTTTAGAGCTAATACTTACAACTGGCTGCAATCCCCTAGGAAGTAAAAATGGTTTCGAAGCTCTGTAGGGAGCCATGTCCTCCTCTGTGGTTGAATAAGTGACCAAAAATGGCACAAACTTTCCAATTCCACCACAATCCAACAAAACTTATGCAGATTGCTCTTGCACATTAGAGAAAAAAATTCCCTTTACAACATACAAGAGCAGAAATATAAAGAATTTAAACAAGCAACAATTAATTTGAACATAAATGTGCTACCTTGCAAAACTGTCCATTTCTGAGCTTGTCATCTTCTCGAACAAATTCATCAAAAAATCAACCTCCACCTACACTATAACCAAACCAAATCATTACATAGTTCCACAAAAACTTTTTTTAAAATCACTTTTTCAGCTTTTTCGAACTATAGAAAGCACTCTTTTTTTTGCTTTTGGACGACTGACCTGGGGCCGAACCCAATTATCATACGAAAACGCAAAAACAGTAAGAACCCTAATCCCCCATTTCCAGCACAGCTCAACGAGCTCTCTCAACGACCGAGCACCAGCCTCGTGACCCGACCCAGCCGGCAACCCTCTCCTCCTCTCCCACCTCACATTACCGTCCATGATCACCGCCACGTGCCTCGGCATCAGCTCTCGCCGGAGACCTGCCGGCAAAGGCTCGCCGTCTGGCGGGAAGTCTCCGCGAGGGGCAAATCGGTTATTTGATAACACTCTGTCCCCTTCCTTGAGAACCACGCCAGCTGTGGTTGCGCGAGGAAGAGAGAGTGAGCTTGAGAGGCGTGGAAGTGATTGGTCTGTGGGTGTTTGGAAGCGCGAGGGTCTGGGTTTGAAGGGAGTGATCAGAGCGTTATCGAATGAAATAGGGAAGCGTAGGGAAAGCATTATCCGGGTTAGGGATTTGATTTAAACTGTGAAGTTCTTGTTCTGCTGCTGCTGCTTCGGCTATGTAGGTCGGCGCCGCAATGGCTTTGACCGTTCAGGCCTTAGAGACACTCGTACACATATTTTCAGAAGCCACAATTGGAGCCAATATTATATGACCACCACAAAGACATTGCAGGCGCGTTTAAAGTATCGAAAATATTTGGTGTGACACAAACCTATAGGTGGATCAATCCAGCCGATCCAAGCTAAGAGAACATACACTTATTTGCCATGGCAAAGGGTATGAGCAAGACAAGGAAAGTTACTATTCATGTGAATAGTGGCAGTCTTTGCAAAAGGTTTGTAGTGTTTCCACCTATTGTCATGGCAACTCAAGGGCAACCATTATTCACATGAGATATGAGGAGAGGAATTTGTATAGAGTTTTAATATGAGAAGTGAAGAATATAACTAAGTATTTATTTTTAAAAAATTTGAAATTTTTAGTATTTTTTTTGTTCTTGACGTCATTTCTGATGTTAGCAAACCAAGGCTGTTCTTGCCTTTGGGCTGGCATGGTTTAGTGGAACCCATGTGCTGCTGCTAGGGTTGTAGAAGCCCGTTGGAACAACGAATTGGGGCTTGGGCTCCCTGTTGCCAGGGCTAGGGGGCACCGCTGGAAGTGCCCTAACCGATTGATTTGAGTGGCCGGTTTGATTCAGTATTAAAGGGTTAGGGCCCATTTGGTATCCTACTTAAAAATGGAAACTCAAAAACAATGATTCTTTCTAAAAATATAGTTTTCAAATACTCATTTTTAAGATCTAAAAACAATGGTATCCAACTTTAAAACTATTTTTAAATCTTAAAATTTTGAATTAATAAAAATTAAAAAACCAAAATCATGGGCGAGAGAATATTGGTAGTGCCATCATCGCTGGTCTCGCGCGTCGTTGCTCTCCTTCTCGTGCTCTCTCATAATGTACTTCTCGTCGTTCGATAAGGCCACCTTGAAATCAAATGCTTCGTTTTGCTCTGCATATCCTAGCCTAATGAACGTGCGTTTTTCGATGTCGTCCTTGATCTTGAGCACGAAGTATCGTGAGTGTCGAGCACAGTCTCACGCTGGCTTGGGTGGACAAAGCAGGCAGCGAAAAGCTCGCTAAGTTCAAATCCTCCGATCAAATCTCGCACCGATACCCGAAAATCGACCCGACCAAATCTTATAAAACCATTGTTGAGAGAGAGAGAGAGAGAGAGAGAGAGAGAGAGAGAGAGAGAGAGAGAGAGAGAGGCACACTAGTGTTGGAGAAAAAAAAAACTAAAAAAACAGATATTTTGTAATCTTAAAAATTGGGGTGTTTTTGAGTTTAAGTTTTCAAAAATAGGCCTATCAAACAAATTTTTTTTAAAAAAAACTCAAATTATGTTTTTGAGTTTATAAAGATGGATTCAAGCCCAATACCAAACGCCCCCTTAATCTCAATTTAGTACCTTGAATTTTCAATATGTTTGTCCTTACACTCACAATTTTAACAATTATATACTTTAAGATTATTAATTTTTTGCAATTTGATTACGCCATTAATTTGACTGCCAAAATTTTCGTTAATTGGTTACATGAGTCGCAATAGGCCTGGTTCCACCTATTCGCTTCTTTTGATGCCATTTCAAGGGTATTTTCAGACAATTGATGTCTTCACACCCAAACCCATCCAACATAAAAAAAATCCCACCAAACCCATTTGACATAAATCACATGAAAACACCCTTCAATTGACATTGAAAGAAGCGAATAAGTGGGACATAAGCCTGTCACGTAGGCGATTAACCAAACTGTTACTAGTGAAGTTAACATTGGAACCAAATTACAAAACATTAATAAGATTATGATACATAATTGTTAAAATTGAGAGTGCATGGGCAAACATGCCTTAAGATTGAATGTCTGAGGAACTAAATTGAAATTAACCCCATTTAAATTACAAACAAAGTTAAACAATTAAAAATCGAATCATATCGGAATGATTTGGTTTGGTTGTAGTTTTGAATTTTGTAAATCGGCCTAACTCGAATTTGATTGGGCATTCATTTATGCTAAAGTTCAACTTTAAAACATGTGGTTTTGAACACAAGCGATAATCTAAACTATAAGGCCTTGATTGGTTTGTAACAAATATTTGATGGGAAATAATTTTTCATGTCTTTCCCAAGGGATAGGAAATGGAAGATTCATTTCCCATATTTGATAATTGTGGGAAAGTATCCAGGAAATACCACTTTATTTCCTTTCTCATGTTTGGTTTGTGTAAGAATGTAAACTCCAATTATACCCATATGAAATTTTTTTAAAAATGCAGTTAATGCTATATTGTAATTCTAAATTGTTAATGGGGACAACATGATTATGAAAAATGTGCATTTAATGTTGGCTCATTTTCCAAAACTTTCCCATAATGAGTAAAACAAAGCCCAAGCGGGGACAAGGGCTTCACTTTCCCTATACTTTCCCACGTGCCAGGCACCCATTTCCCATACTTGGACTTACCAAACATGGAAAAACAATTAATTTCTTATCCCCAAGCCTATTTTCCCTTGAACCAAACCGGGCCTAAAGGAAGGAGAGTTTCTCACACACGCATCACCAAGATGCCATGCGGGTTCAAACTTGAGATCAATGACTTCAAATCAAGATCCTTTTCCACTTAGCTAGACCCCCGTTGGCACTTTAGAACATACAGTTAAACAAATTTGCGGCATTCACTATTAAGTCAAAACTAATATCAATATTATCTCAAATTTAACCACAAAAATGCAATACATTATACAAGGCCCAATTTTCCCATTCATGTGTAACTCAGAAAGCCTTAGTACAATTAATATTGAATCCCTCACTCTTACTTCATGATCATAACTTGTATCAAATTGAGGTATTCATAAACTAATTTCACCCCCCACATCAATTTGGTCAGTACACTAGTACTATTCTTAACGTTCTCCATAAACCTGACCCTAACCCTAATTTATAATCAACATCATCACAATCACCATCATACTCATCCTCTCTACTATCATCACTTAGTAGGTCATTGTCATTACTACCATCTTTGATATCATATCACCATCACTTCCTCCTCCTTCCTCCCCTTCCTATATTTTTACCATCTAGCGAAATTAGGAAATGGGTTCTCGGGGACACCCTTTTTACTCCAAACACAATCCATGGGTAATGTTTCTTGATGATGTACGAAGGAACCAGTAGAACATGTAAGCAAAAGCCTAATTCTTGTTTTTTTTTTCCTTTTTGACATATAATTATAATTATTCACTTGTCTAATTCTTTTTTCTTTTATGTATACTGTGTTGACATGCTATGCTCCGTTAATTAAAAAAATGGTTCCTGAAGATGACCATTTTAAGCAAAAATGGTCAGAGATACTCTTTTGGGTGGTCATTATTGACTCCCAATTATATAACCAGAACGTACAAAATATATTTCTTGGAATAATGCCAAACAGTAGAGGAATGACAGAATAGATTCAGCCTCATGTCATGTTCCAGAAAATGAGACTTCTCTTAATGGGAGAAATGTTCCCATAATCTCTTTCTCATAAATCTTGAACGAGTTTGTATGTTTTTTTGCTCAAACTAACACGTAAATGTAAGTCTGTACTAAGCTTTTAAACTATAATACTAACCTTGTTCAGCCATGGTAGCAGTAGAGTATCACGATTTCTTATAGAGAGTCTTCTTCCCTTTTGCAGCACTTTAGTTTCTCTTTCTCTTAGATAGGGTGAGATCTGATTTGAGAGTGGTTTTGCTGCAAGGGAAGGGACCTCTATTTATAGATGCATCACTGCGAATGCCTTGCCTATCAAGGAGCATTCGAGTGTCCTTTTTGCATTAGGATAGGTTTGTTTCAATCCATGTTGTATTAGGAATCCTAATAATACTTGTGTTTGACTTTAATAAGCTTTGTACAAGTATTATCTTATATGGCTTTTGTTTTATTTCCTGATCAATCAAAAACTCGAATCCTCTTAGGATTAGAAGATCATATTATATGAATTAAGACAATAAATATCTTACATTCTCCCACTTGATCGACTAATCCCAAAGTTTTTGTGTTGATCACTTAAGGCCTTTGTGAAATATAACTCAAGCTGATTCCATCAAGCAATTGTCAATTTTAAAGAATGAGAAAGAACCATCAAGACTTCACTGGATATCCTATACTCCAGAGCCTTTATAATCACATTAATCATTCTTTAAAACCACATAAGCTTCCATCAAGATCAAACAGAAAATTAAACAAGTTCTACTGTAAAGCTTTATGAACATGTTCATTCAATGTCCCTTAATTCGACTACTAAGGTCTCATCACTTGTTAAAGTGATGTCACTGTCATGAATGAATATCATTGCAGATATCTTTAGCTAGCTTTTCTGCTAAATCCATTCAAGTATTTATAACCATATATTAATTAAACATGTAACTGTTTAAAGAAAACTTTATTTCTGAATCTCAGAATAAGATCAACATCCATCGAAAACCATGACCAACTGTGAATTAAAACTAAAGCAGAAAACTGCTAAACAAACTTAACAAGGCTCCCACTGATTTAAGCATTCAAATCATTCCTTAATCCCATGCTCATGACATGTCTGTGAAACACTGCATTTGGGACTCCTTTAAGAGACTTCCGTCAAGGCTAGAATGCAGAATGATCATGACCAAACTTAATTTGTGTTTACAAAGGTCACTTTCATTCATACGCCCTCCCTTTGGAGATTAATTTGTCAAGAATAATAAACATAAAACTGAAGTCACATAATTCATCAAAAGATTGAACCAAACAGTAGCAAACAAAACAACTGAACTGTCTCTAAAAAAATAACGAAATTAAGTGGAATAAAACTCGGCTCCCACTGATTTTGCATATAGAAAATGAATGGCATAACCAAAATCGAATCAAATTTCCCATTAAAACTTTTGGGAATAACCTCATACAGTAAATCAATCAACCAATGCAATTTCCTTTCATTTACCTTCTACCTAACAAGCTTGAAACAAAAACCTTAATGCTTATTAGTAATCATAAATTCAATGAAAGGTAAGAGTCATTGATTAACCACTGTTAACTGAAATATGAATTAACAATAACAATTAACACATCCAAACAATCTTTGTTCGTATTAGCCTTAAAACCCTTAATGAAGAACTTGAACATTAAGTGATTAATCATAAACAGTCAAAACTAAATGTATGCAACAAAGAAGATCATTGAATGCTCCCACTCATCAACCATTTTGCACCAAAATGTATCAAGAAATGAGCATAGAACAAAACATATTATTTTTCACTGAAATTGTTTCCTCAGGATTAGGCCTCAACTTTAATTCCTTCAATTTATTTCTCAAAATAGCACTTTACTAACACATATCTTGAAAAACATATTACATGTCATGCAGATTGGACTTAGTTTGAGAAAAACCAAACTGTAATGAATGCATTAAACTTTATTCACTTTGTACTTTAAACATCAATTAAATTTTCTTTAACCAATGCAAAATAAAAAGCGTAAGCAAGGTAAGAACTTTAGTAGCCAAAAACGAAACAGCCAGGTATCCAAAAAAATTGGTAATAAAAATATATTGATGCATAAAACCAACACTTAAGATGTAAAACTTCAATGTGTCAACAACCAGAAAACAGTTCCAAGTATGTTTCAAAACCTTTATGAGCTTTATCAAAATACAAGATGTAAGGTCTTGAGTGTGAAGCCCAAAACTTTACATCACTTCTCCCACTTGGGCAAACACTCACTACTTTTCTACTTCAATATATAGTGCAACAATAACCTCATGATTAGAAATACTGTGATAAAATGGTGTAAAAGAACTTTCAAGGCATGCTCCTAATGTACTTCACAGTATAAGCCTAAATGCACAAAACTGTCAAGAAATTTCCAGCAATGATATGTGATTACTTGAGAATTTACCATAATTAATTTATCAATCGGATTAGCATCAAATTTAATGCAAACAAACTAGAGTCATTAATCTTCAAACAGAAAAATTAATGAGTCGTTTTATAGCTAATTAAAAAGTCTGAAATTGACCTACAAGGTTACTCAGAAAATCTGTCAGCACATACTTTTCCTGAACGCAGATCACTAATAAAATTCTCACAAATAATCTATACATCCAATAATCACGAAACTTTATAGAATTCAAGAACACACATATATTCTCAACATACCAAAATTTAAGGTAATTTGAAGATCTTTAGGTGAGTCATTCAACAATCTTTATACATAATGCAGAAACTGTCAGGAAAATTCCTGTGCATCTGTTTCAACTTTATAAATTCACCAAAAATTCAATTCTCAACATATTTTTATGAAATCAGTGCCTACAGAAACTTTAGAAAAACATCCTTCTCGCCTAATTTTTTCATTATTTAATTCGAATTATAACTTCACCCTAACAGACGACATCTTAGTGTAGTTCAAAACTGAAAATAAAAATAAAAATGTCAACTATAAATTTATGAATGCCAACAATATACACCTCAAAATTTAGTCATCCTTATGCATTCTAAACATTCAACATTAACTTCCATGTAGATGCAAAACAATTAATACCATATCACAAAGGTAGAATATAAATATCACTTTATCAAGTTTAAAACACTTCGAGCAATCAAAAGGTCATTCGTATCTTGAGTATCTTATATGTTGCAATATGCCACTTTTGATTTAAACCAAAAATTAATGAACCTCAATCAAAAGTGCAATTTGATCCATACAACTCATTCAATCAAGAAATAACAGTAATACGATATTCTTAAACATGATAAGCTTCATATTGCATGACATCTTCTTTGAAATTATAACAAAAATTTGCCATGCAAAAGTCCAAGTTTTCTTTCAGTGATTATTCAAAAGTTATCCTTCCTTGGGCATCTTTCTCAATAATATGCATGAATTCTATATAACATGATAAATAATTAGACGTTGATAAAACTGAAAATTCAAAACTTTGATACAATATTCATGTCAATAGAATTCAGATACTCCTGAAATGCAAGCGATGCATCTGCAAATTAATACTTGTAAAGCATGTAAACTTGCATTCACAAGACAAATTTCTCTTTATGCTTGAAATTCAAAACTGAAGGTGTTTAAACATTACACTAATCATGCCATAAAACACATGCTGCAAAAACCCAATTATTATTATAAACTTTAAATTGAATTAACTTATTAATTCAAATAGGCATGTTCGTCATTAGACTTTAATTCAATTGAAAAGGTGCTTTCTGGACTTAACCAGTTAACCAAATAATTATATTGAATCAGCCTTAATTAAGTTTATAAACCAACCAACATAACAAAACTTACAAAACCAGCCAATCTTATATTGCTTTAACTTGATATTAAAACACAATCTTATCTGTCAATACGACTTTATGTGATCCAATCCAATCAAGTATGTATCAATCCCTTTACACGTATGGATCAATCCAACTGTATGTATGTCAAGAAATAGTCGCTGATTTCATATGAAAACAACCAAACATCAACCATATTCATACATAAGCAAAACATATAGCCAAGCAAGAAAGTTCCATAATAGCTCACGTTTCCCTTTATGTGATCAACCAAAATGTCTTTCCTTGAGTCATGAAAACAACTTTTATGACTATTTAAGATCACTATTAATAAATTATCATCAGCAACTCATATACGTGAGATTTATCAAAACCGATAAATAGGACATGTATCATGTTACAATCCATATAACAAAATAAAATCGTATATGCGCCTAATAGAGTTAAGGTTCATTGTGACATTCCGAAAAGTTTTTAAAACACAAACATATCTGAATAAGTTGTCCCATAGTGCTTAAATATCTGTACATTATTGATTCACACCTGTGGGTTGAGAATCAAACATGTTTTTAGTGATCATCAAGAGAGTTCATATATGAATTCCTTTCATAGGTTAAATCCTCACATCTGTGGATAGAGGGAAATTCCAATTAATTCACATATGTTGTCTTTTGCATCACTCCACCATGAATATACATGGATAAACTGTCCCCAAAATCTTTACTTAAATACGTTAATTTATACCTGTGGGTGTAAATTACCATATTCCAAAATCCCAGATAATGAACTGCATAAACTTTCTGTGCAAGAAAACTCACATCTGTGGATGTAGAGAAGACTTGATAGTTTATGCGGTCTACTATCCAGATTGTTCCATCATATTATTATCAATCTGTACAATTCCCATCTGTGGATGGAGAATAATACAGAAGGCTACTAATATAGATGCAATTATTGACCAAACTATAGAGTTTAAAACCTTCTCATGCAAATTGAGCAGCTGTGGCTCACTCAATTTGCATAGCAGATTCCAAATCATTGATCAAAAGTCTTTTACAGCATGATCGAGCAGTAATAACCTTATGCCCTTGATAATACCTTATCAAATAAGATATGCAATTTGTTTAACACTACATGCTTCCATGACTAATGATCAATTACATGCGAGCAAGATATTATGAAACAAGTAGCCTTATAAGCCAATTATTGAACACGCCATCATTCTAGTTTCAATATATATTGTGTTGCGACATTTAAACTTTAATACTACTTTATGAGCAGAGATAACCTTATGCTCTTTAACAGTTAAGATTTGCAAACAAAAGAAAAACTGCATAC
Organism: Prunus kanzakura; assembly: GCA_020521455.1. Taxonomy (NCBI): domain Eukaryota; kingdom Viridiplantae; phylum Streptophyta; class Magnoliopsida; order Rosales; family Rosaceae; genus Prunus; species Prunus kanzakura. The sequence continues at coordinate 5,644,632 of BPUM01000784.1, forward strand.
TTTATAGCTTACGATCAATTAGTCAGATTAAAGAACAAAAGCCTAGAGCTCTGATACCACATGTAAGTCTGTACTAAGCTTTTAAACTATAATACTAACCTTGTTCAGCCATGGTAGCAGTAGAGTATCACGATTTCTTATAGAGAGTCTTCTTCCCTTTTGCAGCACTTTAGTTTCTCTTTCTCTTAGATAGGGTGAGATCTGATTTGAGAGTGGTTTTGCTGCAAGGGAAGGGACCTCTATTTATAGATGCATCACTGCGAATGCCTTGCCTATCAAGGAGCATTCGAGTGTCCTTTTTGCATTAGGATAGGTTTGTTTCAATCCATGTTGTATTAGGAATCCTAATAATACTTGTGTTTGACTTTAATAAGCTTTGTACAAGTATTATCTTATATGGCTTTTGTTTTATTTCCTGATCAATCAAAAACTCGAATCCTCTTAGGATTAGAAGATCATATTATATGAATTAAGACAATAAATATCTTACAGTAAATTGTAATTGACTGAAAAAGAATATATCTGCAATGCCCCGTCGATGTTATGATGTTTCCAAAATTGATTGCAGATATTTTTCTAATGAGAATTATTAAGGCATGGGAAGGAGCATCGGTCCACCATGAGGCATTGGGTCTTTTTTGTCTACAAAATAAAAGCCCCAATAACAAATGGGCATAGTCGACGACGAGTCCATCAGCACATGTTTGGGCTCCTCAGATACGCCCGGTTAAATTTTCATTCCCAAAGTTATTTATTAACCAAAGAAACTAACTACATATAAATTTCTAATTTTAATTTATCGAACTACCACCGGTTTGATCCTGATGAGGATACGTAGGCAATCTAGAGGTTCAATCTAGATGCAACCACATCATCAAATCGAATCCCATGTCTAATTGATTGTTTTTAGGGGAGGAACATGTAAAGGTGTATAATTTGGTCTCACTACAATAAAATTTCACACTATGTACTGATAATTCCAGCTCATTTTATTAAGTTCAACACTAACTAGAAAAATGATACAGATAAAAATGTTAAAGTCACACGTAGTGTGGGTGATTAAAAAAATGTCTCATTTGGAAAAAAAAGAAAAAGAAAACAAGTGAAACAATAAATTAAACATATGCGGGACAGGCTCAGCTAGTTGTAAATTAATTAAGAGCTAGCGGATTTCCTGTTAGGGGATATAGATTTCTGGCCACTACTCAGTTAGAGTTGTTAGCAATTAAGTGAGGAGCAACTTTCCGTTTCGAGTTTAAACTACCATTTACCCCAATTGATGTTTAAATTTCTTTGTGAATCTACTATTTAGGACGTTTTTATTTTTATTTTATTTTCTACTCTAAAATGAGGGAATGGCGAATGGATTCAACACAAAGAGTTGACTTCGAGCATTTCAAGTGGATCTGATTGACATCTTGGATGGAGATGATGATGATTAAATACCTTGTTTGCTGTGATTTAGGATTATCCCCTAATTTCAAATGTTATTTTAAATAAGTTACCATATTGTTCATGAAAAAAAAAGATTAAATAAGTTACCATGGACCAACTTATTCCATTTGCAAGATGCAATGCATCGGACGCTCACAATCAAACATGTCAACTTTGCCTTCGTACCGAAGTCCACGTGTTCGTTTCACGGTCAGTTCAATTCTCTTAGAAGGTTAATTAACCTTATTTCAAGAAGAGTGCTGCTATTTCCACTCCCCTGTCCTATTTTCCCACCCACTTTATCTTCCCACCCACCATGTAAATTTGAAAAAAATAAAATCTTATCTTTCCACCCACCATTATTCCTAAAACACCCTTAATTATTAAAATAAACTAATAATAAAATAACATTTAAAAAAAATAAAAAACAAAAACAAAAACCATCTCTCCCCCTTCCCGACGCAACCCCACCCCCTCAGCAACACTACACTAGCCACCAGCCCCTCCCCCACCTCTTCACACTCCTCCACCATGGCATGAGCAAAATTCTCAAAAATACTTAGTTATTTGTGCCTTCAACCTCTGCGTGAAATTGGGGTTCAGGGTCGGAGTTGCAAGACGAAGCCACGATTAATACCAAAAAAAAGCGAATTCACCTATAGTCTTATATCAATCTGTCAGAAACAAATAACCCAAATAAGAAAACACTAATTCACCATGAATTCAGAAGATAAAAAAAAAATACAGAAACAAAAATCTAGGAAGAAAAAATAGTAAAGAAGCAGAGGAAGAGGCTTTAATCTCATACACCAAGTGAGTTTTTTTAAAAGAGAAACGATTGTATTAAAAGGGTGGATAAAGCATCCACAACACTTGATTTATTATTATTATTTTTTTAAAAGCAACCACAACCAACAAAAAATGAGACCACAGGAGAGAATCAAAAAATAAAAACAGAGGAAACAAGGAACACAGATTCATTTCATCGCTGCCACCAAATCCAACATAATGAAAAAATGTTGTTTTATTTTTATTTTAGTTTATTGTTTTATTTGAAATGATTTAAAAAAGTTTTTTCCTTAGGTCTTTAAAAGTCATTTTACAAAGGGATAAATTTATTTTAAAATTTTGAAAATAAGGCGGGTGAGAAAATAGGACAGGTGGGTGGAAATAGCAGCACTCTTCGAGAAAAAGGAAGAAAGTTAATTAATTGGTCAATATCTTACCCCCCATAAAATGAAGCATAACAAAGGAAAAAAGAGGAAGTTCAATCTCCTCAAAACTTGGCTAAAACTTATTATAACATAATATACCGCTTTGTGTCTATCTCTCTCCTCACATGATGAGTCACATGTGGAGAGAGATAAACACAAAAGAATATACACCCGACTACGTGTCACTCTCTGTTTGAAACCCAAGCTAATCATGCATGCCTGAAATGATCTTTTGTAATTAAAATTTTCTTGAAGGAATGATCAGCTTTAATCATCAAGATCTAAAGTTTTGAAAGCCATAAATTTGTCCATGGTCAAATGAATCCAGGCCATTAGTTTGAATTTTGAAATATCGAGTTTATGAGAGGTTTATACTAACATAATAATTTTGCAATAAAGATTATTTGAGTGTAATCAAAACTGACACACACACTCATGCTCTATTCAAATCTTAGTTTATCATGCCTGCATCTTCCTAAATAGCACACGCATCAAACACCAAAGGAAGGGTTATAAGCCAGATGCTGAATTAATTTGATTAAAAAAAAATACCCAGTCAAATACATCTACAAACACATCGACTATTTTTGTTCAACATTTTCATAACAATACAAAAGATCTGTGGATGGAAATACCAACCAAAAAAAAAAAAAAACCCTAGGATCTAATCAAACTCAAATCACGCACTGAATTAAAATAAAAAAACAACAACAGCAAACAACGATAAATCTAAAGCTTAAGAGACAGATCTAGGCCAGCAGCATCGATATCGGATGTTGGAGGCTCGCGGCGGATAAGATCACTAAGGATTGGCCTGTTTATTCCAAAATTCGAACTCGGACCACCAAAGTTGCGAACATCACCGCTTTCCTGATCAAACCTTGGAGAGCTGCAAGTTCCTGGAAGCCTTATTCCACTGGGAGCATTAGCATGAAGGCCCTCCAGGTTGAGCTTATCAATAGTGGATTGGAAGTTCAAGAGGCCTCCAGCCCTAGATGACCATGCCCCAGAACCATGGCCAAATAGCCCGAATCTGGGGTTTGGAGACCATGGATAAGAGGGCTTGTAAATCATGGAATCCATCCTAACCCCAAGAGATCTATTGAAAGATCCATAGAGAGAGGGTGATGAGAGACTTGAATATGGGTTGTAATAAGAAAATGGTGAATGTCCCTGTCCCAAGACAGCTCCCATATTTTCAAGTTCTCCTTGCCGCCTTTTGGCCAAGGCGCGTTCTTGTTTGTGAGCGTTTTGATGCCCTCCCAATGCTTGGGAAGTAGAGAACTCCCTCTTGCAAAAGTTGCATGTGAAAACCCTAGGTTGAGATTTTTTGTCATAACCACCACGTGGGTTTTCATCTGTGGTTTTGTTGGGTTGAGAGTACCCTAAGACCGGGTTTGATGAGCCTGGGTTGGAAGAACCTATGTTGGAAGGGTTGAACAAGCTGAGTTCAAGCCTCGATGACGACGACCCTAACCCACAAGCAGGGTCGTCGTTGCAAAGCTTCAAATCAAGTCGGAGCCGAGAACTTGGTGATGGTGACGACGATGATTTGAAGGTTGGTGATGGCAGTGGTTGTTGTGGGGGTTGTTGAGTATCATCGTCATCAGAATAATCGATAACAATTTTCTCTTTCAATTTCATCTTCATTTTTTGGTTAAGATTTTCAAGGCCATCTTTTTGTGTTGGTGGTGGGCCATCCGAGGCGACTGAGATGTTAGAAGCCTCAGAAGTAGCTCTTAGACGTTCTACTCTCGGTTCTTCTGCCATCCTGAGCATAGAAATTTTGGGTTTGATGAAAAGATTTGGGGACATCAACTCCTTTTTATTAAGTGTTTGAATTAATGCCTTATCGTTCATGTTTGGAAAGAAATATCATTTTGTTATTGTAATATGCACTATAATGGCAAAGGATTAAAGCGATGAGTAGGCTTTTCCTGAGATTTGGCTTCATGGCCAAGCTTGCCCCCACAATAATTATATCTTTCACTCCATAATTTGCAAGTATCATGTAATTTCGGCTAATTTATTCAGATATACTTGTCAATCTTCTATATTGAGTTTTCATGTAGGTGGCAATCAGTGCATCGACTTTTTAAGTAGCTTTATACTTGAAGACTAAAATTTGATATAGGAAAGCTTGAAATTAGTTTATGAAACCTCAATTTGGTGAATGATAATTTTGAATCGAGAAATTAGATTTCGGGGAAAATCGTGTTATTTTCAAACACAAAAATAGTTGACAAATCTCTCGATCCTCTCGTCTTCCTTTGTCAATTTGTTCCTCCTTTTATTTCCACCTTTTTGGGCATTCATGTCCTAGGGGCTTCGTTTTGTAATTTAATTTTCCGCATTAAAAAAAGAAAAAAAGACAGTCTCTCGATCCCCTGGTATGACATGACAGTCGTGCGAACAAACCAAGCGGCAGATAGTGAGACACGTCTTCTCCCGCCACGCTCTAATTCTGTAAGTTCGGATATACCCTTATATTTTAATACAATTTCCATATCGTTCTCCTCCCTGGTTGTGTCTGTTCGAAAGTGTAAAAGCTTTCAAAACTACAGACGCCAATATCAAAATATGGAGGATACTTTAGTAAATTCAACTCTCTCCCGTCTTTCGAAGTTAAAGGTAAGCTTCTGTCCCTTCGCTTCGCCCCCAACTTCTCGCTCTCTCTCTCTCTCTCTCTCTCTCTCTCAATACTCTCTGTTCCAGTGCTCGTTCCTCTGGTCCCTTTTTTTCCACCTCAGTATCCTTAACTTCCGAAAATGCCCCCACAAACTAGAAGAATGGCGTTCCCGAAGGTGGTTATTGAGAGAGAAACGGACTCTGAGCAAAGCTCATCCGAAGAAGACGAAGCAGACGTAGAACAAGAGGAAGAGGAAGTGTTGGAGAGCGAAAATGAAGGGAAAGTCGAAGAGGCTTTGGATGAAAAGAAGAAAGGGAAAGCACCTATTACGATTAGTCTGAAGAAAGTTTGCAAAGTAAAGTCCTTTAACATTTTCTACTTCCGTATTGGGTTTTGGGGTTTTGGGTTTGTTTTGATTTCTTTTTTTGGTGGTTCATTTAGGTGTGCAAAAAGCCTGGACATGAAGCTGGTTTCAAAGGGGCTACTTACATTGATTGCCCAATGAAACCTTGTTTTCTTTGTAAAATGCCTGGTAATAACTGCTAGAAATTTGTTACTTTATTGGGCTGGTCTTGTTTTTTTTTTTTTTTTTTTCCCCTCTTTTAAAGTTTAATTCTTTGAATTTCTATGTGGGTTTTGTGAATTAAAGGCCATACTACAGTGGCATGCCCACACCGAGTGGCTACCGAGTATGGGGTCGTCCCAGCACCCCATAAAAGTACCCGGAACGCCTTGGAGTATATGTTTGAACGCCAGATTAGACCTCGTGTTCCTCCAGTAAGCCTCAAGTCAACTATCTGCTTGTGTTTTGTGTTAGCCTGAGATTTTATTGGTTATAGTTGCAGCATATGGATATGATCCGGAAACTGTGTAGTTTTAATTTTGTTGGATACCGCATTGTCTCTAAAGCATTTGGTGTTACTAGCTCGGTTGAATCCATGACAAGGAACTCTTGGTGCTTTCTTATTGGTTTCGCTTGCGAAATTATTACTATCATGTGAATCAAACGCAAGTGAGCATGTAATGTTTTGGTGATATTATGTTTTTGCATTTGTTTTCATGGAAACTAATTGTATGGCAAAGTTTGTATAATTTAACACTATAGTGAATTATTCGATTTTGGTGCTTGGTTATTGAAATTTGATGTTAATAGTGTTTCGAATTAGCCATGATCCCAACCCCCCCCCAAAAACTGTGTATATTTTACTTTTTATTGCAACTTGAAGTGGTTGTTATCTGTTTTGCACATATTTCCTGGTTTCTTGGCATTGTTTCTGTGTATAAAATTTATGCATTTAGAGATTAAATTCCAAGATGAGTGATTTTGTTATTGTTATAGATCCTTGATGATTTTCAGGATCCTCATAAAGGTCTGCCATTGATTTATATATATTTTATTTCTGGGATACTATACTGTCTTGTTTTGGGCATTCTCTGTTGCCATTGTTATATTTGTTATAGTTTCATTTTCTTCTGATAGATCAAGCCAGCATATGTGATCCCAGATCAAGTAAGTTGTGCAGTTATCAGATATCACAGTAGACGGGTAACTAGCTTGGAGTTCCATCCAACAAAAAATAACATCCTTTTATCTGGGGATAAGGTAAGTCTCGCATATAGTTTTCATTGTGACTTGATTTAGGTTTATTTTACTCAAGAGTGTGATTGGTTGATGATGGTTAACCCTGGCACTCCCTCCCTCTATCTCTCTGTCCTTCTTCTTGCTTTGTTGTAAAGAAAGGACAACTTGGAGTCTGGGATTTTGTCAAAGTACACGAAAAGATTGTTTATGGAAATGTACACTCATGTTTACTCAACAACATGAAGTGAGTTCTCTACCTGGATATGAATTTATATATGCACATTTATAAATGTAGAATATCTGTTTGCATGCACATGCATATACTAATTTATGTTGATTTTATTGTTTACTTAAACAAAATTTTTGCATTAAAATTCTTGCAGGTTTAAACCCGCAAGTGATGATACAGTCTATGCTGCATCCTCAGATGGAACCATTAGTTGCACTGATTTGGAGACTGGAATTTCAGGATCTCTGATGAACCTTAACCCTGATGGATGGCAGGTAATCATTTTTTAAACTCTTTTCTCCCTGTTAATGATGTACGTCAAGGAGCGTCTGAGCTTCTATAACCTGGTGTTTTTTGAAATCCAAAAAAGTTTGAAGGATGCCTACCTTAGTTAATAGTTTCGATATACATACATAACTTTGTTTTAACTCGAATTGTCGCATCCTTGTTTCTGTTGCCCAATTTGAAAAGTTTGTTGCACCAATGTTCATCTTAGTCTTATCTACCTTAGCTGCAATGATCATTATTATTATTATTTAGGAGTAGTAGTAGGAGTAATATCATTATTTTTATTATTATCAGTATTGCGACAGCTTATTTTTCTTATTCAGACTACAAGGATAATAGAAAATATTGAGGTCTAGCTTGTGTTTGGTGAACATTGGAGGAAGACTAACTTATTTTTGCATCAATTTTTTCAATTTAATTTTGTAGAATGTGTTATATATGTGATCTGCTTGTAGGGGCGAAACAGCTGGAGGATGCTTTATGGCATGGATATCAATGCAGAAAAAGGTGCTGTGCTTGTTGCTGATAACTTCGGTTTTCTGTACTTGTAAGTACTGTTTTTGTTTATCTTATGTTCTTAACTAAGGTAAAGAGATATACAATCACATAATAAAGAGAAAGCAACTAATGAACTGTTTAGTTCGTTGGTACAGTGATCCATCGTTTAACATGTGTTTCCATTCTTTCCCTATCCTCTGGCTGAAGTTGTAGTTTTTTGTCCAGCAATCATAATAGTTATATTCGTTCCATAGATCATTTGGTAAGATATGAGGTGCTTCCTTTGCTTTCTTCTGGGGGTTGGTTGATATATTGTTTGGTTATTGATTTATTTTATGGTTAGGGTTGATACTCGCTCCAATGACCCAACTGGGAAGCCAATTTTGATCCATAAGAAAGGTAGCAAAGTTGTTGGACTCCACTGCAATCCTGTTCAACCAGACCTTCTTCTGAGTTGTGGAAATGATCACTTCGTAAGCTTTTTGATGGAATTAATTATTTGAATTATTTATGGACTGCTTGGTTGTCTGGCTTTCTCTTCAGCCTAAATACATGTGTTTCCTGTCTGTTTTCTCCCATATGGTAAAATATGTAAGACTTCAAGTGACATGGTTTCTACTCCTTAGGCTCGAATATGGGACATTCGTCGAATCGAAGCTGGTTCTTCCATTTATGACCTTGCGCACAGCCGTGTTGTTAACTCTGCATATTTTTCTCCAGTGTCTGGCAGCAAAATTCTTAGCACTTCACAGGACAACCGTCTTCGTATATGGGACTCCATATTTGGCAATATGGATTCACCAAGCCGAGAGATTGTACACAGTCATGACTTTAATCGCCATCTGACTGCTTTCAAAGCTGAATGGGATCCAAGGGTGAATATTTCGACTTGAATTATTTTTCTTTTGCCCTAAGTTCTTTTGTTTCATGTTTTGGATATCTAATATGCCTTTTGGTTCAGGACTCGTCAGAGTCCCTTGCAGTTATTGGTCGTTATATAAGTGAGAACTATGACGGAGCTGCCTTGCATCCCATTGATTTTATAGACGTCAGCACAGGACAACTAGTTGCTGAGGTCATGGATCCAAACATCACTACAATCAGTCCAGTGAACAAGCTACATCCACGTGATGATGTTTTGGCATCTGGTAGTTCAAGGTTGGAGCACTGTTACGCTCATCGCTAATATAAGTTGCAGTTTGTTCAGTTTAACAACCGAGGATCTTTCTTTTATGGTCGTATAGGAAATTAGTTTCTGTTAAAATGTAGATTACCAAACTTGGAATTCCCTACAGTAACCATGTTACTTGTTCAGGTCACTTTTCATTTGGAAGCCGAAGGAGAAGTGCGAGCGGGTGGAACAGAAGGATGAAGGGAAGATTGTTATTTGTGCTGGAGCTGAGAAGAAGCGAAACCGGAAGCTTGGGGACGGAAGTGATGATTCTGATGATGACAAGTTCCGCCCCAAGGGCAAGAATTTAAAGTCCAAAAAATATGCTTTGAAATCAAGTGAATATACTATTAAGGTTAAACGCTGATCTCACGAGAACGGAGTCTATATCTAATGGTGCAGAAATTTTGTTTTTGAGGTGTTGAGGTTTTTCATCCACCAAGCCTGTACAGATAAACCAACGTGTTCACCCCTCCTAGTGTTTCTTCGACATAGCATTACTAGTGTTTTAACATCTCACTGCTTTTGTAAACGCCTAAGAAGGTGAATGACTGAGAGGAGAAGTTCTTTTGGCCAAGAAGGTCTTATGCGACCCTCTCTCACAGTCAGGTGGACCATGTGTGTGGGCCCCACCTCACTGTGAGAGGGGGCCGTAGGACCTGTCCCATACAAGATGTTTTCTTTCGGGAGGACCTACAATATATATTGTTGTATTGTGTTGCTGCTCAAGGTCCTTTTGCATTGTATTATTATGGCAAGCAGGTTTGTGTTCCGCCTACTGGTTATTCATGTTTAGATTGTAGTAATTTACCTGGCTGTGGAGGGCAGATGGTGATTTATTATTCACACCGAAACAAGAACTGCTAAATTGGCTGGTTTTTCTTCAAATAGGAAAAAAACAAAAAAACAAAAAGGGTAATCTTTTGAGTGGTGGCGTGTTTATTGATGTTTAGCTTTAAAAATGCTGCAAAAATTTGCATTGGCTCTTTTACTCTTGCTTTCTACTTAAGAGCAGCTCCACCGGTTAGCTGAGCCCAAGGTTGGGAGGGGGGGCAAAAAAAAAATGACGTTCCAGTGAGGAGCCCAAGCCCGGGTCAGGAGTGGGACCCACGAAGACGGGCTGGCCCTCAGGCCAGTTCAGCCCGAGCTCAAGCTTGAGGGTTGGGCTAATGTCATCGCTGATGCCCGGCTGGCGTCAGCCCACTCATCTGATTTTTTTTTTTTATGTTGTCACGTGGTGTTGTTTGGGCTCTCCGATCGGATTTTTTCCTCCAATCCAACGGCAGCCAATTTTTTTACAATAAAATACTAGAAAAAATTCGGAATTTTTTTTTTAAAATACCAAAAAATTAATGAATTTTTTTCTATAAATACCAGCCAATTTTTTTATAAATTTATCTGAAATTTGAAATTGAAAATTTTATCCGATTATGAGATATGAATAGTATTGACACGTAGGAACCCGAAAATTTTATCCGAAAATATTATCCAAATTAATTATTGAGGTAAAAAAATTTGTGAAAAAAAAAAAATTGAATAGTAATTGCCCTTTGCCATGGCAACGGGTGGAAACGGAAATGCCTTTTGCAAGGAAAATCACTATTCATATGAATAGTGGCTGCCCTAGCCCCCCCTGCCATGGCAAAGGGCAAATGGGTGGAGTTGCTCTAATGGTGGTCACCAAAGAAATGTGATATTGTGCTTTGTAACTTGGAAACCGAGAGGGCACAAAAGTGAGCTCAACTTAGTGCAGGCAGGGCAGCATGTTGTTTACTGTGTTTTGATGGTGACTGATTCCTGCTAAGCGTCGTCGTACTGGATCATCCACGTTGAGAGCAGTGGTGATCATCAACTGTGCTGCTACAAATAACGGTATACAATTCAAAATGTTATGTTAGCATTTAAAAAAAAAAAGAAAAAAGCATAAATGATAAGATACCTTCAGTTTAAGAAAATGAAAATGACTATATGTAAATGATGTTCAAAAGTAATGTAAAGTGGTATTGAGTTCGAGCTCCTATGGTTAATGTGTGTGTGAGTTTTTCCTCCTCTCCGTTCCTAACTTTGACCCCAAAAAAATGCTTGAAATAACATGTATATGTTTGTATTTAATCAAATCATAACTTGTCTAAATTCATTATTTTGATTGGTTTAATGCATCATTTGGGTGGAGGGATTTGAAATGCTAAATTTACTGCATAAACAACTACATTTGCAAAAACACATGGTAGTCGAATAATAGGCAAAAAACCCTAGTCACACCGTAGTCCTTCTTGCCGACAACTAACCACAAGGAAGGTAAAGGGGGAAGGGGGAAGGAGGGAGGTGGGCACTGCCCCTCCTCTCCTTCGCTTATCTTCCCCTTCCTCTTCTTATCTCCCCTTTTTTTTTTCTCCCATCTTTTCCCTTCCTCTTATCCCTTCTTTTCCTTCCCTTCCCTTCCCCAGATAGTCTAGATCTGTTTGTTTTGTTTGGTTGTTTTTGCAATGTTTTAGATGACTAGTGTCGTCTTTGTCTCGATGACGGCAATAGTAGTGGCACTGGATTGTGTCTCTCCTCGGAAGAGTTGTGATACATGGTGACTGATGTTTTGTCTATGTGTTCACGGCGGTGGCAGTAGCAACGTTGGTGGTAATTGTTGGGATGTGGTGCTCTTTCCTACTTTGCGCCGACCAAAGAACTATGCTTGGTCATATGAGGTTTTCTTTATCAAGTTCTGAGTTGAAGTGTAGTGCTTCTCATAGGTCCTTTTACTGTTGTTTCTGTGTTCCTCCTCCATGTTCTCTCCTAGTTTTTGCTATGGTATGCCTTGCAATTTGTGTGAGTGTTAAAGGACTATGATTTTGCTCATAGAAGGCTTCTTTTGATAGATGGGATGTTCTGCGGCCCTCTCCTGTGGGTTTACTATTTGGGGTTTCTACGGCCCTCTTATGTGGGTCTACTGTGTTGGTCTCTAGTTGTGGTTCTCGTCGGAGGTCTTTGTGTTAGTTTTCGTTTTTGATTTGTTATTTTATTGTAACGGTCCAAAGTGACCTGAATTAGACTTTCTTGTTAGTCCATGACATATGTGGTACTCTTTCCTCCATTGGGGTTTGTCCTATGAGGTTATCCTAGGAAGGTTTTAACGAGGCCACTGTATCATGTCGCTCTTTGTATGTCTTTGGTTTTATGAATGAATTCTCTTTCTCCAAAAAAAAAAAAAAACTAGATTTGCATATATTTGAAATTACTAGATGTAGTACAATTTGAAAAATGGATTTTGAGCCTCTGCATTTAGGCTTCCCGCATTTACCAGCAATTTGAAAAACTTTCTTTCTTGTGCAAATCTTGGTAAACATGAATTGTATAGGCTTGTAATTAACAAAATCAAAACTTGTTTGATTGGTTTAATATTCTTATTTATAGAAATTATCAAGTGTCCAACTCATTATTTTCATTGGTTTCATATTCTTATTTCCAGAAATTATCCCACCAAACACCAAATCTTTCTGCAAAACAAATTCTCTCAAACCAGTAAAAAAGAAAAAAAGAAGAAGAAGTAAAGTTTGAGTTGTGTTTGGTGTCTCCATTTATTGTGCTGAATATGTATTTGAACATATTCGTTGCAACTTAATTGCCATTAATGTCCATTTCATTAAGTTCAAATGGTGGTTTAAATTTAGGGATTTGCTTGGGTAAGTTTTTTCTCTTTTTAATCAAATTTTAAAGTCACGTTTTTCTTCTTTTAATCAAAACTTACTTATCCGGTATGGGATATATACAAGATAGGTAAATTGTTGTGCTTTAAATGTCACCTGTACACATGGAATTTGAATTAATTAAGATTTGGATTGGTGGAAACATAATTCCTAAAATTGAGGAAAATGATTTCATTCCACCTTATTAAGTTAATAAATTTGTAGTTAGGAATGAACACCCAAAAAAAGAAGTGGAATTTATTAGTATGCTAGAAATTAGGATATGTTTCTAATTGTAATTAAAATGAGTTTCTAGAACAAATTTTTTAATTGTAATTAACATGAGTTTCTAGAACAAATTTTTTAATTGTAATTAACATTAGTTTCTTGTATATAATTTCAGGATATATATTATCTGATATGGCAAAAATTTTAAATTTGGGTTTTTCTTGAATGTTTTAAAAGAGAATATAATAGTTGTATGGCCTTCGTCTTAAGAACCCAAAAAAAAATTGAAGAATAAAGACCCATCATACCCAAGAAATTTTGCAACCAACTCAAACTTTCTTCTAGAACAAAAGCCGAAAAAATACCAAAATGCAGAGGGCACAACCGGAAATACACAGTCTTCAAAATTCGCGGGGCTAAAAGCCCAAAAATTAAAGTGAAAATGACCATAAAGCCCCCACAGCTCATATTTGTGCCACTATATGCCACCAGCTCCCCCTCTTTTCTGAGAGTCTGTTAGCATTCCCTTCCTGCTTAACTCCACCAAGCAAACTCACACAAAAATCAAAAGTTCGTTGACAGAGAAGAGAGAGAAAGAGAAAGAGAAAGAGAGAGAGAGATCGAACGGTCGCTACGCATCGGAGGTGTGGCAATGGCGGCCGCATCGAACGGCAGCGAGTACTTCGAGATAGAAGCGGGGAGCGAGTCATTCGCTCGGCCGTCGAACGCAGAGTCGGTGGCGGAGGATGAGGACGAGCTGATGTGGGCGGCGATCTCCAGATTGCCGTCGCAGAAGCGATCGAACATGGCGCTGCTGAGGAAGAAGGGCTCCGATAGGCAGGGCGGCGCTAAGACGGAGACGGTCGACGTGCGGAAGCTCGATAGGACGAATCGCGAGCTCGTCGTCAAGAAAGCTTTGGCCACCACCGATCAGGATAACTTTCTTTTGCTCTCCGCCATTAAAGAGCGCCTTGATAAGTACGTACGCCCATTTTCTCTCTCTCGCTCTCGATCTCTCTGCGCATTTGATGTTTGTTCTTTGATCTCTTTATTAGCTTAATTAATTTTTAGAAAACATAATAATTATTATTTTTTACTAATTTTAGATCGCAGAAAAGATATTTATGCAAGTGATGAATTTTGTTGATGTTGTTGCATGCATGTGATTTTTATCAACATATATATATATATATATATATAATGCAAGTTTTTATTTGCAATTCTGTCATGACCAGGCCTTGCATGCATGTAAAGTGTTTGGAATTTATTGGACTATAATTAAGTGTTTGGGATTTCTACGACTGTAATTAATAAGTAGTTGTTAGTGGGGCCCATATTACATGCTAATTAATTAACACAAGTTTAGAGTTGTGTTAATTTTGGGTTAATCGTTTTATTAGTCCCTGAATATTTGCATTTGAGTCCCTCAATTTCCAAAATGGTTCCCGTGGTCCTTTAACTTCACTTTCGTTATGACAAATAGTCCTGCCGTCAATTTTGTTAACCTTTTCAGTTAAATGCAGGGGCAAAATGATATTTTTATGTTAAAACCAAAAAAATGAATAAAAAATCATATCTTTAAAATAACAATAAAAGAAAATCAAATAAAAAACCAAACAAAAAAAAAGAAAAATCACGTTTTGGGGAGTGGAAATTGGAATAGAAGGGGAGAGAGAGAGTTTATTTTTAATCACTTTAATTTTTTATTCATATTTTAATCAATTTTGATACAAAAATACCATTTTGCCCCTTCATTTTGATAAAAGTTAATAAAATTGACGGCATGACCATTTGTCCTAACGAAACTAAAGTTGACGGACCATATGAACTATTTTGGAAATTGAGGGACTCAAATGCAAATCAAGTCTAAGTTCATAGACTAATAAAACGATTAACCCTAAACCCTAAACCCGTTAATTTTAAAACATTTCTCCAATAAAATTAGAGTTTGTGTTAGCACTCGATATGAAATTATTGATAACATTTCTTACTCATATGCATATATCATACATAATTTTTTTTTCTTCATATATGTATCATACATTTTTTTTTTGCGGCATCTTTCTTGATATGGTTACTAATTTTGTTTACTTTTTCTTCTTCTTCTTTGTTATCTTAAATTAAAGAGTCGGATTGGAAGTCCCAAAGGTTGAAGTGCGGTTTGAGAACCTGAAAGTCGTGGCAAATGTTCAAACTGGATCAAGAGCTTTGCCTACTCTAATTAATTTTACTCGTAATTTGTTCGAGGTGTGTAATTAATTAATTAATTTCCTTAATCTTTTCTTTACTAAAAAGGTTTGATTTATCCTATTTTTGCATTGCAAAGTATTTACATTGCTATGTATTATTTGGATGCAGAATGTTTTGACTGGTTTGAGGATCTTTCGACCCAAGAGACACTCTTTAACCATTTTGAACGACATTAACGGCGTTATCAAACCAGGAAGGTCTGAATTAATTTGGAAGTTAATTTTGTATTAAACATACTGATTATTTACTTGAAAGTTAAACCCAACAAGAAAGGGTAACGAAATCCCATTCGTATTTATTATTGATAGATAAAATTACCTATTATGGATGCAAATGTAACTTTAAATTACTTTTTACACTAGCTACATGTGTATATGCCTAGTTCGGTTGGTGCCGTGTGACAGAAATTCATTACTTTCACGTGTTGTTGTGATATAACCATAAATCAGCATACAGGTTCACTGTATTTAATACATCTTCTTTTTTTCCTTTTCTAGGATGACATTGCTATTAGGGCCTCCAGGTTCTGGAAAATCCACTATGCTTTTGGCTCTTGCAGGGAAACTTGACCCCAACTTAAAGGTAAGTAGTTGGTGATTTTTTTTCCCTTCATTTTTCGGTGAATATCACAAGTTATCACGAGTGTGGAATCATATTTCCTTTTTAGTTTGCTTTGCAATTTTGCATCATATCTTGTTTGATTACGTTAGAGAAGTTTCTGTAAACTCGCATTTTTCATCTATGACATATCATTTTACTACTCAGTTGTTTCTAATTAAAATTAAATACATAATTACTCGGAAGAAGGGTTGGTCTTCAATGTCTTGAAGTTGCTTTAATAATGTGATCACATAG
Organism: Prunus kanzakura; assembly: GCA_020521455.1. Taxonomy (NCBI): domain Eukaryota; kingdom Viridiplantae; phylum Streptophyta; class Magnoliopsida; order Rosales; family Rosaceae; genus Prunus; species Prunus kanzakura. The sequence goes on from BPUM01000784.1 coordinate 5,660,687, forward strand.
AAATATTAAAACTAAAAATATAACAAATTACAATTAAATATTGATTGTAGAAACTGTACGTGCTATGCATGCAAGGTAGTTATTGTTGGGGAAGTAGATGTGAAAATTTTATTTTATTTTAGTTTTCTTAATTGATTGTTTATTACAGTTGTCACTAATGTTATGTAAATAAGGAAATAATTGACAATGTGGTTGACAAAGAGCCTTCTCTTAAATAAGAGTACAGGATATTTTTAATTTTTGAGAAAATGTAATTTTAATATTATGTCATATTTCATAAACAAAATCTTTTGGATTTGAGTACTTAACAAAGAGGGGAGCACATGTTGAGAGTATTTGTCCCATATTGAAAAGTTAAGGGACCTAGCCTGGGTTTATAAGGAGTTGGGCTACTCCCCCCATTGCCAATTGGTTTTGGGGTGGAACTTCAACTTCCTTCATGGTATCAGAGCAGGTTAGTCCATGTGTGAAAGTCCAACAGCCACACGTGCTTCACGTCACCCAATATATGTAGTCCACGTGATAGGCTTAAAAATTCGCCACACTTGCGGGGGCAATAATCTTATATGTTTCAAAGAATTATCAGCTAAATTTTGAAAAGATTTTGGTGTTGTTTGTGTTATATCCGAGATTGAGAATATCTGTGTTGATTGATCGTAATGAAATTTTACAACCTTAAGTTGAACAAACAAATAAGATGTTAATACTTACCCTTTGCGTTTGTTAACCCAGTATGTTTCTAAGAACGCACACCTTCTTAACGTTTTGGCTTTTTTTTTTTCAGAAAACTGGTAGCATTACCTACAATGGCCACAAGATGAACGAGTTTTGCGTTCAAAGAACTTCTGCTTACATCAGCCAAACAGATAATCACATTGCAGAGCTGACTGTAAGAGAAACCTTGGACTTTGCAGCTAGATGTCAAGGTGCAAGCGAAGGTTTTGGAGGTTCGTTCACATTAATTTGAATTTCGTAACATTGCATGTATTATGTGGATATTTTTAAATTTAGCAATGGTTTTAAAGTATTGTAATCAAGTCCGAAAAGTATTTGAGAGCTAACTGTATTCTTCCCCTGTTTTGCTCTATTGTTTTTGCTTGTAGCATACATGAAAGATTTGGAACGGGTAGAGAAGGAAAGGGACATAAGGCCAGATCCAGAAATTGATGCATATATGAAGGTTGTTATTGTACCCCAGAAAAAAATTAAAAAAGTCAATCTTGGATTTTGTAAATGTTTTAGCTTGCATACCCAAGGTTTTCTTTATTTTTCTGATTTGTTCTTGTAATGAATTTGAACATACAGGCATCATCTGTCGGCGGTAAAAAGCACAGTGTTTCAACAGATTATGTTTTGAAAGTGCTTGGTCTTGATGTATGTTCAGAGACAATTGTTGGAAACGACATGCTAAGAGGCGTATCAGGTGGACAAAAGAAAAGAGTTACCACAGGTCTCTCTCTCTCTCTCTCTCTCTCTCTCTCTCTCTATATATATATATATATATATCATGAATATGAAAGTACTCATTCAACTGCATGGTAATGTTTTGTAAAGATATTAATCCATTTGAGTGCATGTCATGTCATTGTCATCTCTTAGTTATGTTGCAAATTCCGAAACTCTAGAGTGTTCTTCGGCTGGATAGATTTTATTTTATTGGACTACTTTCCAGGAGAATTGCTAACTAATTAAATCCAAGATCAAAAAGCTCTTATTTTTTCCTTCATAAGAACCAATAAATGCTTGAGGCTTTCTTGAGTTTTGTTCACATGTTTTAATTGCAATTATAGAAACTCTGGACTGATTTGGGTTGCCTATGTAACATCCCTTCATCAATTATAAAAACTCTGCTATGTGTTTGCAGGAGAAATGGCTGTTGGCCCAAGAAAGGCCCTATTTATGGATGAAATTTCTACTGGACTTGATAGTTCTACTACATTCCAAATTGTAAAATGCCTTCGGAATTTTGTTCATCTAATGGATGCTACTATACTAATGGCTCTTCTTCAGCCTGCACCTGAGACATTTGAACTGTTTGATGATCTGGTGCTGTTATCAGAAGGGCATGTGGTTTATCAGGGCCCTCAAGCCCAAGTACTGGAATTCTTTGAGTCATTAGGCTTTCGTCTACCCCGACGCAAGGGAGTTGCAGATTTTCTTCAAGAGGTATATATACCTGTAACAGCACTTTGATGATTTCATTTTTTTTTAACTGCTTGCATTGATATAACTTTTTTGGTTTCCAGGTGACTTCTAGAAAGGATCAATCTCAGTACTGGGCTGATAAATCAAAACCATACGTGTACCTTTCTGTTCCACAAATTGCTGAAGCCTTTAAAAATTCCAAATTTGGAAGGAGTGTGGAGTCTGAGCTTTCTGATCCATTTGATAAGTCTAGCAGTCATCCTGCAGCTTTGTCAAAATCAAAATATGCAGTCACAAGATGGGAGCTTTGTAAAGCATGCTTTTCACGAGAAATATTATTGATCAGCAGACATAGGTTTCTTTACATATTTAGGACATGCCAGGTATGCTTTACTCTGCCACTTCTGTCCTTTTTTCTTGTCTACAAATTATTGATCAGAAATATCATTGCTTGTCTACATGCTAATTCATATATTTGTTGGAATTTAAGATGTTTTGTTCCAATAGGGACTTTACTTGATATATAACTCTCTCTAAAAGGCATATATAAAGTGTTATTTGCAATTTCATATTTTCATTTCCATTATAAATTGTTCTTAACATAGTTTTCTATATCTCATATCTGTTAAAGGTTGCATTTGTTGGATTTGTCACTTGCACAATGTTTCTGCGAACGAGACTACACCCGACAGATGAGGGAAACGGCGAACTTTATCTGTCTTGCTTGTTTTTTGGGTTGGTGCACATGATGTTTAATGGATTTTCTGAGCTGTCTCTTATGATATCGCGACTTCCAGTCTTTTACAAGCAAAGGGACAATTTCTTTCATCCTGCATGGGCATGGTCTATAGTTAGTTGGCTTCTGCGTGTTCCATACTCTGTTATTGAAGCTATTGTATGGTCTTGTGTCGTATACTACACTGTTGGTTTTGCTCCAGCTGCTGGAAGGTATCCTCAGTTTACTTATATGCTCGAAGATGTTCTAACAATTATTCCTATACTAATTATTTTCTCTCAATGTTCAGGTTTTTCCGTTTCATGCTTTTACTATTCTCAGTGCACCAAATGGCTTTGGGTCTCTTTCGGATGATGGCAGCTATTACAAGGGATATGGTCATTGCCAATACATTCGGATCAGCTGCACTTCTAATTATATTTTTGTTGGGTGGATTCATCATTCCGAAAGGTATTAAATCTTTTTTATGAGTAGGACATTAGTTATTATTACTGATTTGACTTGTTAGAATTATAATTTAAACTAAAAGGTTAGGTTTGGTAATTTGCTTGTTTATTTTCTTCTTCAGCAAGCATTAAGCCATGGTGGGTTTGGGGCTTTTGGGTATCACCACTATCTTATGGGCAACGTGCTATTTCCGTCAATGAATTTTCTGCTACAAGGTGGATGAAGGTATGCTCTTCAGACTTATGGATAGATTAACAAATAATTCACCAAATAATAAAAATATCCATTAGTACCTTATTTTGTTCGGGACCATATGCATTAATTCTACTGGTTCTGGAAACTGTTACTCTGCAGAAATCTGCTATTGGTGATAACACTATTGGGCACAATGTTCTCCAATCACACAGCTTACCAAGTGGTGATTATTGGTATTGGATTGGAGTTGCTGTTTTATTGCTTTATGCAGTGCTTTTCAATAGCCTTGTGACTTTGGCCTTGCTCTACCTAAATCGTAAGTTTGAAAAAAAGTTGTGTTTATGTGTCCATTTAATACATTTCAAGTAATTAGTTTCTTTCTCTCTTCATATTTATTTGTATTTCATCGCTGAGTGTTGTTCTTCTTCACAGCACTTAGGAAAGCCCAGACAGTGATTCTCGTTGACGACACAGAAGGGAGTCCTCCTGCAGATGGTCAGTACTCACCAAAATTTGCATAAGTGATCTACTATATATTTAGAGGCTCCAGTTGGCTTGTATTAATTAAAATATCGCAGAAATATCCTTAATAAATCAATATGATTATGCAGTGGACGGTAACAAAGAATCAGATCCAACATCAGCTGGAGATAACAGCCCAAAAAAGGGAATGATCTTACCATTTCAGCCATTAACAATGACTTTCCATAATGTCAATTACTTTGTTGACATGCCAAAGGTCTGTTGCCTTAGTGCTTTTGATTTCCTTCAGTTACATATATATATATGAATGCAAACTGACATCTTTGTGAGATTTTTAGGAAATGAAGTCGCAAGGTATACCGGAAGATAGGTTGCAACTCTTGTCAAGTGTGAGCGGAGTATTCTCACCAGGTGTTCTTACTGCTTTAGTTGGGTCGAGTGGAGCTGGCAAAACTACTTTGATGGACGTCCTTGCTGGTAGGAAAACTGGTGGATACATAGAAGGAGATATAAAGATATCTGGTTACCCAAAAGAGCAAAGCACTTTTGCCAGGATATCAGGATATGTTGAGCAAAATGACATACATTCTCCTCAAGTTACAGTTGAGGAATCTCTATGGTTTTCTTCTGCTCTTCGACTTCCAAAGGAAGTCAGCAAAGAGAAAAGACATGTGAGTTTCTGCATACGACTTTAGATGTTTATATCTGTTTTGTTTTTTCCGAATTCTCCAATTTGTTTTGGGCATAATTTTACTACTTTTCATTGCAGGAATTTGTTGAAGAAGTAATGAGATTAGTAGAGCTTAATACTCTAAGGCACGCTTTGGTTGGTTTGCCAGGCAGTTCCGGCTTATCAACAGAGCAAAGAAAACGCTTAACAATTGCTGTGGAGCTTGTTGCAAATCCTTCAATTATCTTTATGGATGAACCTACATCTGGACTTGATGCAAGGGCAGCAGCCATTGTGATGCGGACTGTTCGTAATACTGTTGATACAGGAAGAACATTGGTCTGCACTATACATCAGCCAAGTATTGATATATTTGAGGCATTTGATGCGGTTAGTTAGATCCTTGTCTTACAGCAGAAAAAAAGCACATATGAAAACCAACTATGATGCACTATCTTCTTATAATTCTGAAAATGATTTTATGTACAGCTTCTTCTTATGAAACGAGGGGGGCAAGTTATATATGGAGGAAAGCTTGGTTTGCACTCACAGACAATGATAAACTATTTTCAGGTAACATTGTAAAAACCTATGTGTATTACTTAATCCTCAATTTAATTGGTCCACTCGATATTGTGTCAAAGTGGAATAATCTACTGTATTGTCTGCGTAAGACAAGTTTTCCCTCATGATTCTTTTGTGTGTGCAGGGACTTAGTGGAATAACTCCAATTCCCAGCGGGTACAATCCAGCTACGTGGATGCTTGAGGTTACTACACCTGCTTGTGAAGAGAGAATTGGTGATGACTTTGCTAACATTTACAGAAATTCAGAGCAATACAGGTACTTTAGTTTCATGTTGTGCTTGTAGTGTGACCAAGACCTCTGCTGGTTCTGTCTAGTTCTTTATTCATTATTGTTAATAACTTTAATGGGAACTGATTCTTACAATTATTTTGTTATTATTAGTGTTTAATAAATGTCTTAACCTCCTTGCTTCAGGGAAGTGGAAGAGTCCATCAAGCAATTTAGTACTCCCCCAGCTGACTCAGAACCATTAAAGTTTGCTTCCAAGTTTTCTCAAAACACGCTGTCTCAGTTTTGGATCTGCTTATGGAAACAAAATCTTGTATATTGGAGAAGTCCACAATATAATGCGATGAGGTTAATCTTTACGACAATCAGTGCATTGATATTTGGTTCGGCATTTTGGGACATTGGTAAAAAAAGGTACATATCATATCTGTTATAGTAAGTTTTGAAATTTGTTTGACTGTGAGCTCACTTTACTGTAATCGCATATTATTCACTGGCCTGTTGAGTTGGATGTTTGGTATATCTCATAGTTTTGAAGTTTCTACATCAAAGCAGACTTGATAGAATAATTAGCTGGGAATGATGAATGTCATTCAAGGATAGATCCTAGATCTTAAGAGCATTGTTAACATTTTGGGGAGGCAAATTCTTCAGTATGGATCCCTTCCTTGGGAAGTATTTGGTAGTAGCAATCTTTATAAAAATAAATGAGTGTTAAAGTTGAGGAACACCGGATGATGAGCCTATTATAGTATTCATGATTTGACAAAAGTCAAAGAAATAAGAATTCCTAGATTTTTAACTTTACATGTCACATATATGACAATGGTATATGCATCTTCCCACTTGAGCATGAGGTCAATAATTTTTCCCCCTTTATTGCAATTTTCTTAACAAAGTTATGAACAATTGAATCTATAAATATTCCGTAGGGACTCACCTCAAGCACTAATGATGGTTATGGGAGCTCTTTATTCTGCTTGCTTGTTTCTTGGGGTCAATAATGCTTCTTCAGTGCAACCAATTGTTTCAATTGAGAGGACAGTGTTCTATCGAGAGAAAGCAGCCGGAATGTATTCTCCATTAGCTTATGCATCAGCCCAGGTAAGTGTCATTATACTGGAAGCATTAGCAAAGCGCATTTTAGGAAAGAACAGGTGGTATAAATAACTTCTTTGCCTTCTCGACATGCAGGGCCTTGTAGAGATCCCATACATTGCTGTACAGACAATAGTATATGGCGTAATCACTTACTTCATGGTTAACTTCGAAAGGACACTTCGTAAGATTTCTAATGTTTCCTTTTGATATACTTTGTGTTATTTCAAATTGATTTCTTCCTTAACCGTGATAATATCATTAATGTTCTGTTCTGTTCTTTCTTTGAACTAGGGTGTGAAGAGTACCATTTTAAAGCTAGATATAGGTTTACCTTATACATAATATCTCTGGCCAGAATTTAAGAAGCAAGTAGATTTTATAGGTTGCTTGCTGAGCATCCATTTTTCCTTTTCATATTGGTTCAACTGCCCCAAAATTATTGCACAGAATACAATCAATGCCTATGCAATGTTCATAGAATTTACTTAAAGAAAATCTTGGAAGAACAAATCCTAGGATATTACAGTAATATTTTTCTCTCTCTTCTCATGTGTTCCAGCTCCATGAACTGGTTAATTTAGGATAAATCATACGGTGTTTAGGTTTTGAAGAGTTCACCAAGAAAGGGATGTTTCCCGGTTCATACCAATATAGCCTAAGCCAATGCCTCCTATTTCTGTTCATGGCAACACTATGAAGATAGGTTAAGCTAAGGTGTAATCATCTTTCCTTTTTAGTTTGGTTTGATTAGGTTTTCTATGTAAGTGGTTGGTTTAGCTCACACTTTTTTGCTTACAATAAGATAATTTTCATCCATGAGAGCAGGAATCTCTATAAATCTAGTAGGAACGTCTGCAGATTTTCATATCCAATTCCAGCAAGTTTTCCCTACATTGCTTCTCCATTATTCTCTAAAAAAAAGACTCTTAAAAATATATTTTGCAGCAATAGTTTGTAGACAATTCTTGTACACCTTGTACACTTGAGGATTCGCTGAACGAGTATTTGGAAGTCAGTATTGGCTATGGCCTAGGGATTGGAGTTTCAGCAGCTCTGCTGGTTGCCTTTTGCATCCTTCTCTTTGGTGTCTTTGCCTTCTCAGTTAAATTGCTCAACTTTCTGAAAAGATGACTGGACGGTTGGTTATATCAACTCCATGACCTTCCCGCATCATACAATCTGGAGTGGAAGGTTTTGAAGTTGTTATAACCCAACCATCCACTCATCTTTTCTGAAAGTTGAGCAACAAGGGCAAAGACACCAAAGAAAAGAATGTAAAAGCCAACAAGTACAGCTGCAGAAACTCCAATCATCCCAGGGCCATAGGCGGGACTGACTTACCTGCAATACTGTTTCTCATCTATAAAATGGAGAGAAGAGGAAAAAGAAAAGATAAGGAATAGATGATAACCTGATACTATTTTCTTAGTCTGTGAGTGAAAACTTCAACTCAAAATTCAAATTACATTTTCGGTTTGGTTCTCTGTTGCAGGAAAATTTTTGCTCTATATTGTGTTCATGTTCCTCACATTCACCTACTTTACCTTCTATGGTATGGCGGCTGTTGGTCTTACACCTTCTCAACACCTGGCCGCTGTCGTTTCTTCTGCTTTCTACTCTTTGTGGAACCTCCTCTCCGGGTTTCTCGTCCCGAAGCCAGTAAGTTGTCTGATTTCATAACTCTGTTTAAAAAACGAAAACCTATTTTTTCTTTTTCCCACTTGTTAACCAGCCTTTGGTTTTTCTACAAAATTCATTTCAGCATATCCCAGGATGGTGGATTTGGTTTTACTACATCTGCCCGGTTGCATGGACACTTCGAGGTATTATCACCTCGCAACTTGGTGATGTGGAGACCAAGATGGAAGGTACATTTCAGGGCACTGTGAAGGAGTATTTGGAAGTCAGTCTTGGCTATGGTCCTGGGATGATTGGAGTTTCAGCAGCTGTGCTTGTTGGCTTTTGCATCCTTTTCTTTGGTGTCTTTGCCTTTTCAGTCAAACTGCTCAACTTTCAGAAAAGATGAGTGGAGGTTTGGTTTATATCAACTTCATGACCTTCCCGCATCACACAATCTTGAAAGAGCGGTCCGTCTATGTCGCGAGAAAGAGACTAAAGTCCATGTCAAAGTTTTGGCAGAAATCAAAGCTCAAGTGGCGGAGGAGGCTCTTCAATCTGCTGAAATAAAAACCTTTTTTTTTCACAATGTCATGCGCTAGTCAGAAACATTACAGTTTTCCCCTTCTCATTACTAGAATTCTTGAGGATAGTTACAGTTTACCCCCTTAGCTCTAACAATTGAACTTTAGCAGTATGGTATAGATTTACAGTCAGTTGTACATTCTGTTATCCATTGGCTTTCCATATAGTTTTATAAGGAAGAAAAAGACGGTATAACTGATTTGCTGTCTTGTACTTCATCTCTCAAGGATTATCTGCTTATATTTTCTGCTATGCTTATGGCTTAAGTGGCCTCGCATTTGTTTAACGTACGGTTAAGCATTTCGGGTATAAGTTTTTTATCTTTTTTAATTTTTTTGGGATAAAAAAATGTTTAAGGGCAGGGGAGGCTATCTCATTCCAGGGTCATGACATATCAAGACCTCTTTGAGGACTTACAGAAGGGGCCTTATCCCTTTTTTTGGTTTTTACAAATTACCACCAAGATGGATTGTTGACAACTGGACTCGAATCTAGGCCTTGCTAGCGAAGATAATGCTCCTTACCAACTCAACCAACCCTCGTTGGCCGGATATAGGGTTTTTGTTTGAGAGATAACTTACATAGTTTTGAAACATAAGCAGAGGATTGGAGGCATGAGTTAGTCAACTCTATGAAAACGACAAATAAAACCAGTTGTCTATATGTCTACCTACCAAAATAAAAAGAGTTAACCCAAGTCTTAGCCTAATTATGTGCAATCAGCACACAAATAAGACATGTGACAAATATACTAAAAGCATGTAAGCCAATAGAATATGCTTTGCTTAGGGAGGTACTCTATACAGACGGCCTGGATTAGTCAACAGTATAAAGAAAGGCAAAAGTCAACAGTATAAATTATATATTTTTTATTTTTTAGTACAAGTAATAGTCTAAACTAAAGGGAAGGGGGATTTTTCACACACATACAATGAAGATGCCGTGGGAGTTCGAACCTTAAACCTCTTGCCTGCAAGTCAATGTCCTTTGCCACTAGGTTAGACTCTATTGGCATTTTTTTTTTAAAGGACATATAGAAAACTTAGGCCAGTGCGGCCCCCCTTTACTTGTGCAGTTAAAGTGAGGCTGGGGCATGGAACTAGGCGAAGTTTTGGCTGACCAAATACCCCAAAGACAAGATGAGTAAAAAGAGGAGACACTTATGAAGAAAACAACGCATCTGTATTATTCAATTTCCCCAAAACAACCTGTATGATCATAAAATAAGGAAAGAAGAAATAGGCAGTCAACAAACAAACATGTATAGGTACAGCCTTCCACCAGTTTCATTTTTCTTGAAGGAAATGTTTGTGGTGCTCCACACATTCAGCCACAATGCATCAAAAGCATAAGCTTTTAAGGTATTAATTTTTCATCTCTCATACAATCTATCCAATACAAGATTGAATCCGGTGTTTTATACCTTACAGTAAAACCAAGCTGATCAACTTTGTTTCGGGTTCCCAATAGCTTAAACGGACAACGAAACAAGACATCCAAGAATGCCCAATTGGCCAAATCTTCCATCTCAGTTTGCATCAGCCCTTCCTTTGCTACAATTTCTTTCCAAACTTCTTTCTTGTCAGCCATTGCTTTCGAATACCAGAAGTCCTCCGAAAATGCATTTTCGGGTACTACTTCTCGTCCAAACTTTTCTGCAAGTGCTGTCCAGATCTCCTTCCATGTGAAACTTGGACCATTGATTGCATTGAATGACTGGCCATCAGTGGATTGTACATTTAAATCATCATTGGTGGCTGCCCAAATGTGTTGTTTAGCTACTAGTCTTGCATCTGAGCCGTCAATGCAGGTCTCTTCCCAACACTTCTTTGTCCCTCCAAACACGAAGGGAAGATTCAAATGCTTACAAATTGCTCCGTAAACACATAAACTACCCATAAAGTTGTACAAAGTCCTAGAAGAACTACCAATTAACAAACCAGGCCTGTGTACAGTCCAAGCTATCTTACCATCCAGCCTCTCCTTGAGCAAGTCTTCCAGCACATAGTAAAAATTGCAGCCTGCATTCACTCTCGGGCTATTCTCATTGTAGTACCGAGTTTCTGCTTCATCGAAAGGCCCCTGCAATGACACATAATGCTTCATCCCTGTCTGAAGAGAAACATGCTTCAATGCCTTGGCCATGGGGATGATGGCATTCAAGGCATTGGACATCATGGCCTTGTTTTGCTCACAACACTCAATGCTATCTAACTGGTATTGGCTTGCCCAAGTGACCCAAAACACATGAGTCACATCTTGTAACAATGAGAGCCTTTGCTGGGTTTCCAAAGGGTTTAGCAAATCACATTGGATGAAATGGAAATTTGAACATTGCTGATTCGATATGATCATCGGATTTCGAGCTACACCATAAACCTTCCATTTGGATTTTGAGATTAGCTCTTTGGCCAGCACCTTCCCAACTAGCCCTGTAACCCCAAAAATGGCTGCAACATGTTCAATGCCAGCTGCCTCTGGTCTTTTAGTTTCTTCAGCTGCCATTAACACAGAAATGGAAGCTCTGCCTCAAGTTTGAGTTTGGAAGTCTTATTATATGCAAGAACTTTTCTTGGGTAAAACTTTGACCTCACTGTTTTTGAAAAGGTCTAGTGCTTGGTTAAAATCAACAACTAGAAGTATAAAATACCCTGCTTTCGAGGGTTTCTGGCACAATTTGAAGCTTGCATTTTACGACAGAAAATAATTGAATTATAATAAGATGCATGCTAGTTGTTTGTAATGAAGATGAGCAACATCTTTATTTAAATGGCTTCCTTTTGATGGCTGATGGCTATTTATATTGTTTATCTTTTGGATTATGTTAGATCCATTACAAGATGCCAATTCATTGCGGCGTCAAAGCCTATTACATGGGCAAGTCAGCCGGCAGAATGTGACCCTTGCCGTTATATTGCTGGCTTTGTGGTTACATTAAAGTTTTAAAATATAATATTGAGTGGTTTTGTGATATCTAAGTTTGGCCATCAATGTGGGGCTAACGACTTTATTTTTGAAGTGAACTCACACACTTCACATTCACGACAAGAGTTCGACTTTCATGCTTCCTCTTCTTTAAATAATCATTGATTATTGATCATAATACATTTACCATACTTTTGTGGGATTATCCTACGTATATCATACTTCTACTTTAGTTTATAATCTTCTAAACACATTTTCTGTCATTGATGATTTAAGGCCTACCCTTAAGTCCTTGAGTCCTTGAGCTAAGCCTCCTATATGAAAACTGAAGAAAGAAAGAAATGATTGGTGCTAGGAATAAGTGATTTTTGATCAAATGCAGTTAGAATGGTAGTTTGGAAACATAAAGACATATAAAATAGCAGTCCTTCAAGGTTTTAGTCCTTTGTTGGGAAACAATCTCCAGACTTTCTTTTAAGGGCTTTTCACAAATACGCTCATTCTAACATGACATATTAACTAGTAGCAAAGTTAGAAGATGCACAAAATTAGTGGGGGGAAATGTAAAAATTAATGCTCATTTATTCTACAAAGTTCTAGAAAAGTCAAGAGCTCACAAAGTTGCATGGCGGCAAAGCAAAATGAATATGGTAGAATATTCTAGAAAAAGTGACAAGTGAATGGCTAAAGTATGGCGGTGGAAGAAATCTCTAGAGCATGACTACAAACGTGTGGTTGGGAGAAAGTGCCCAAATCGATGGACCAAGGCTAAGTCGGCAAACAATCATCTATAAATAGGCATGCAACCTACAATGAAAGGTGAAGTCAACAAAAAGAACTCCCAAACGATGTGGAGTCAACTAATAGAACTCCCAATCTATGTGGGAGCAAAGAAGCTACCCAAATCTAAGCTAGTAAGCTAGCAACCTAAACTAGCTAGCTATCTAGCTAATCAACTAAAGGTCGTGGGAGTTAATCACTAAAACTCAGGGAACTACAGATGAGCTACCCAACCTATGGAAGACGCTTGAAGACAAGAGCTCAAGCTAATTAAGTGTGGTACCAATAAGTTAATAAGCTAAGAAGGAGGCCAATTAGCCTACACCAAGCTATGTACTATTCTCCTCCAATGCAATAAAATTACTTTATTTCAATTATTGTCTATTGTCCTAAACCCCTTAATCACTTAAAACCAAGTAGTGATATTAGAGCAACACACATCACACCTCCTAAATTCCAACAGAAAAGAAGTAATGTGAATCATTTCCTGCAATGGTAAATTATATAATGACAGTTTGTCAAACCTGTGACATTTCATAGCATTTATTAAAAAAGCAAAGTTGAACTCCAATCTAGAGTTGTTTATTTCCATGCTATTATTGCCACCAAAAGAAGACATAGCTGCATTTCCCTCTGCTTCACCCACATATTTGCTTAAATATCAAATACATGCTCTCTAGTCAACAGAGAGAAAAGTCAAATATTGAATATAAAAACACTTGCCAATTTGCCACCAGTTTAACCAAAATGAAGCAAACATCTTCAGAGGGGAACTTCCATTCATTTCCAAGAGTTCTTGCTTCTTGAGAAGAACACACCCCATCTCAACTCTTAACCAAAATGGATGCTTAACAGATCTCAACTTTTATTTTGGGATGCCAAGCTAATCAAGCAACCAAGACTCCTGAGGATGGTTCAAGTACAGTTCCCAAATTGCCCACAGTTGTTTCATCTGTCATCAAAATCCATAATGTCCTTAATTAGTATTACATAATCACAAGCTTAATGTTGGTTCCTCTTTAATTTGTACCTTATAAATTTAGGGTAAATACTTACTCATTGGAATTTTGTCAACAAAAAAGCAAGCAGCAATAATAATGTAGCACAGGAAAAGAATGACCCCTTTCAGATAATGTGATGTTCCATCCTGGACAATAACAGAAGAAGGTATTTTTCTCAGCTAAAAAAAGAGAACAAAAAGTGAAAACAAAGGGGGTGGATTAGGAGAAAACCTGCAATGTGAAGGCTGTGATAATTATAGTGAAAGCAAGAGAACCAGTTTCAAGGAGATTGAAATCAAGATCCATTTGGACACCCATTATCCAGGCAACAATCACACTTAAAGGGACCTGAAAAAAAAGAAGATAGGCAATTGGGTTTTCTTATAAGAGAATTTGAAGCAAATATTTTCTCTGTTATGTGACTTGGACTTTAAATCTTACCACAAACATAGAAATTTGAGATGCAGAACCTAAAGCAACACCCAAAGATATGTCCTGCATAAAAATCAGAGATATGGCAATCAGATTTCAGACCAATGTAATATCTAAAAGGGAAATTAGAGTGATTTTTGTTGCTGTAACATACCAACTTGTTCTTAAGAGCAAAGATGATTGATCCAGCATGTTCTGCAGCATTCCCCACAATAGGTAGCAAAATAATGCTGATGAAGGTCACAGAAATGCCCCAAGAATTTGATGCAGCCTAATTGACGCAAAATGTATATAATTAGGTACTAATTTATGCAATAATTTATGCTTCAAAAGTCACCATCAAGGAATTTTAACCAAAAATTAGTATAATGATCAGGCCTATCTAATATATACCTCAATTGTTCCCACAACATACTCAGACAACAGAGCTATGATAATTGTCATACCAACCAGCCAACTGAATGCACTCCAAAATCCTATCACAGGTTTTTCTTCTTCTTCATCTTCATCTCCCTGTTCATTGGCATTGAAACAAGCTAATCACTAGCCAATATTACAAATTGTGACTTTTATATTATTTATAAAACTAGTTTTATGTCCCAAAAAGATTGGTCTATGGACTGGTGACTTGTTCCGGAAGGAACTCATATATATTACATATATGCTAGTATGTGAAAGCTATGGAAACAGAGGAAATGTATGGAATATGCTTTCATAATCTTTTCTTAATTTTAATTCTAATTCTAATTTTCTCATATGGGTTAGGACCATAATATTGTGGAAGTCACATTATGCAAGTGAGGATGATTGATAATTTTTGGAGTGAAATGATCCTATACGGAGAATAGTTTGCTCATCACCATTAAATGGTCGTGTCGTTGAATGAGTTTGATTTAGTCTATGAGCAATGCTAGGCATACCACATTTGCATACCACCTCTATAGAGCCCACCAATACAAAGGGGTCTACTTCTATTAAAAAGGTGATACACAATGTGATATATAAATGTAGTATGACTAGCATTCACCGCACGGTTTCCAAAAATCAAATTCATCTAATAACAAATAATGTGGTGGTGAGCAAATTAATTTATTCTCTTCATACACCCTCGCTCTTACATTTACCTAACACCATTCACATGGCAAGATGATTGTGAGAGGAAAGCGTGTACGCCTTGTCCAAACTGAAGAGTTTTTTTGTTTTGTTTAAGGAATGGATATTAATAATGATGGATTTTATTGTTAACGCATATAAACTTAATTTGTTTTTAACATTATGGATTAAACATGCTACTAAGATCACCACTACCTCTTGTGATTCAAAAAACTGGCGGTGGGTTTTCAACTGGAAGAAGATATAGGCAACATATGCTATAAGCATAAAAATGCTGCTTATTCTAGACAACTGGAGAGTGTTGGTGGCAAAGGGATTGTTCAGCCCCGACGCATATCTGAACAACAGTGGCAGCATGTGGCAAAGCAACCCCAGCAGCAGCAGGAGTGAATTCACATCAGCCTGTTTCTGTTTCAATTCAAGCCGCACAAAATTTAATTACAGCAAATTAATAAATTAAATTAAATTAATTATATTTTGCTTACTCTATCATATCTTTGTTCTTTTTTCAGGTTGGCCAAACCCCCGCAGAGGAGAGAGGTCCCAAGCACAAGGAGGAGGTTGGAGAGAATGGAACCCAACAGAGAGTACTTCACAACGTCGATTTTGTTTTGGCGAAGAGCAAATAATGCTATTATCATCTCTGTTGCATTGCCACATGTTGCATTAAGAAGGCCTCCAACTGTAAATTTATATCAAAATCATCATTATTCACAAAAATATTGTCATTATAAATAATTAAACATTCTAATTAATTTATAATTAACTGAGATTGTTACCTGTTGGACCAGTGAAGTAAGCAATTTGTCTGAGTTTTTTTTTTGGTACATACAAAATAGGAAATAACAATGTTAGAAAAAGTTTGAACATCTATATATATATTTGGTAAATAATAATTAATTAGAAAAAAAACTTACTCAGTGAGGAAGCTGACACGTTCAGCAAGCGGGGTGAGTCCAAGCAAGCTCAAAGCGAAAATCCAAGGCTACATTGTGCACAAGAACAATCAAATTACGGAAAATGATCATTAATTTACACACAAAAATAAATAAATCATAAGAAAAATAAGGGAATATCAAAAT
This sequence comes from Prunus kanzakura, assembly GCA_020521455.1. Lineage (NCBI taxonomy): Eukaryota > Viridiplantae > Streptophyta > Magnoliopsida > Rosales > Rosaceae > Prunus > Prunus kanzakura. Next base: position 5,676,815 of record BPUM01000784.1, read on the forward strand.
AGTTAGCTTGAGACTTACTCTTCCAAAGTGATAAAAATCAGCCGCGATTGCAAGGGGAATGGCAGGGAAGAGCAGAGCAAGCTTGGTGCCAAGAACCACCTCTTGCAAATTGTTGAGCAAACTTCTGAGCATTTGGAAGCGAACATTGGCAACAAGTATCGGGTCGGATTTCTTGCGGACCATGGAGGCTGCCATGTTTTGTGGTGGTGTTCTTGATCCATTAATATTATTAGCCCACTGCTCCTTGTGATTATTGTCTAATAATCCCTTATAAATATCACTAACGATCCCATTCTCTATGTTGTTCTGTGATTCTTCCATGGTAGCTAGAGACTCTCTCTTTCAGTTTCTTGACTAACTATCTCTCTCTCTCTGTGAAGAAAAAATGGGTCGTGGATATAAATAATATAAGTAGGCATGGCAACTTCCTGGAATTTTCTCACGTTTGTTTCTATACTCTTTGCATGGATACCACGTACTCAATCAGCAGGTGGAGTTACAAGCGGCGTAGCCAGATGCCAACAAAAAACGTGCACATATTCATCCACAATTGGTTGGCAAAAATGAAAATGTGGATGAATATGTGCATCGGAAAAGGATTTTTTTTTCCTTTCCTTTTTGGGGTAAAATAGGGGCCAAAGCCCAAACCAAAGAGAAAAAGGATCTTAACTTGCAGATAAGAAGTTTCAGGTTCGAATTCTCATGACATTAATTTGTGTGTGTGTAAGAAATTCTCCTTATTTATAGTTTAGACTTTTGTACTAAAAAAAATTAAATTTTATATTTTAAAATATTATTTTTTTAATGAAAAAAAGGGTTGAACCTGAAAAATAAAATAAAATAAAACGAGATTTGACACCGTTAAATTTTGTATTACAACTGGATTTTCGCATTAGTCCTTTGGGTTGCATACATGTGAACGCAACTCAAAAGGAATTTAGGAGAGGCCCAAAACGCGGACAAAAGTATCAGTTACAAAAGTATAACTATATATGAAGGTCCCATAAAAATATAATAAATAAAATAAAAACTGTATACGAGGGTAGGGGTGGGCATTTCATCCGAATTATCCGCGTACCGACCGTACCGTACCGACGGTTTGGTTAACGGAAACAAAATTCCTAACCCGACGGTTTAATTATTCCGATCCGATCCGTACCGAAATATTTGGTTTGATTAACGGAAACAAAATTCCTAACCCGATGGAAACCCGTACCGATCCGATATTTATATTTATTTTATTATTTAAATACAAAACAAGAAACCAAAGGTAAATACAATCAGCATTTTGTATCACACTTTTATCACTACTGTATCACTTCTTTATCACCATTGTGTCACTACTTTATCACCATTGTATCACTGCTTTATCACCATTGTATCCCTTATCCGAGTACTGTAGCACCTTTTGGTCAGAGAGGAATTTTTGAACTTCCTATGTTTTCCAGTTTCAACCTTTGTCCTGTTTTTTACCTGTAACTTTCCAACTGTTGATCCAAATTTTATGTTCTTTATATGGTTGGATTCAGCATGAAAAAATAAAGAACCCATCGCGGAAAAAATGTCAAAATCATTTACATAAATGTAGAGAATTCAATAAAAAGAACACTCAAAAGTTCAAACAACAAAAACAAGTGGCTCCGAATACATCTTGAGTACATATTGAATTAGGTTATTAGATTTTTATATTTTAAAAAGATAATTTGGTGTATTTGTTCAAGAACTTATGTTATGTGAAAGTATTATAAATTATATTTTTATTAGTATGTTTTTATTACGGTAGTACCGGCCTACCGACCCGTTCCGAACCGAATGTTAGGTTAACCGATCCGAAGTCTACCGAAGTTTTTGGTTTGGTTAACGGAAGAGAAAATGGTCTACCGAAGTCTTTAGTTTGGTTAACGGAAGAGCCCTCTACCATTCCAAACTGATCCGTGCCCAGACCTATACGAGGGGACTTGTACAACTTAAGTAGCTAAAAGTAATTACTCAAGAATTTTACTCCCTTTACTAATATTGCTTGAGCAGACACGAATTACATATGCAAAGAGTAAACATTGGATCAATGCAATTAGCGATAGTCCGAACTAGAGGGGAGTTCTCTCACATACATACAACAAAGATGCCATGGGGATTCGAACCTGAGACATCTTCTCTGTAGGTCAAGACCATTTTCCACTGGGCTAGACTCCGTTGATTAATTGATTTAAATTATAAATTTAAAAAATAATTGAGTCTTTATTGAGTTTCCTCTTTTTTAATTTTGAATTGAGTAATTGGACAAGGTTTTTTCTTTTTAATACAATGAGTGGAGTTTTATTAAGTTTCCTATCTTTTTAATTTTGAATTAAATGTTTAGGTAAATTTTTTTATATTTACAATAATTGATTTGGACCTAAAATAATATGTATATAATATAGTATTTGTAAATAATATAAATATGTATATATAGGATATTAACAAATTGGGAGTCCTCTCAATTTACGTATTCTAGGCGGCCGCCTTACCTGCTTGTGCCCAGCGCCTTCCAAGGAAGTAACGAAAAGGTTATTAGACTTTAATTATGAAGAAAATTATATTTGTGTATATATTTCTTTGGAGCTGATTTGTATCAAAAGTGATATATAGCAGCAGATTGATGTGGAAACACTTGGAGAGCACTGCATGCAAAGCTCTCTCTACTCTATCCTTTACCCTTTACCCGCCACACCTGCCAGCGGCAGTGACTCGATGACAAAATATATTCGTTTAATAATATTATGTCCAATTGTCTCTTTTGGGTTTTGCATCTCACTCAGTTTGTGTCATTGGTTAAGCTAGCTGCTGGCTTCTACCTGCATCTTTCAGTATGCTTCAATGGAAGCAAGCAAGCAATATGTACATATGTGAGAGAAACGTATACATACAGAGAAGAGGTGATGTACCCACAGAGTCAGAACTTTCGTGGAATTTTCAAGCCTTTTCCTCGAAAGGAATCAAACGGTTGTCATTTCTTTTACACTTTGATCAAACCCACAAAAAAGAGAAAAGAAGAAAAAACCCATAAACTGATTGGTCAGATATTCTTGGCCAAAGGAAAATACTGGACGAAGTTTCCTCAAAGACATACTCTCCCGTTTTTACACTCCAAAATAGCACTGTATTGGCTAACCCCATGCAAAATCAAATTAGTACTCAGATAATGAAAAGCAACCCTAATGGGTCACTTTTGTACGTATTTTAGTGGTGCCATGCCATGCATATTACGACACAATTGATCATAAACTACAAACCTGTCGCTATATACGCATTATTTTGTATGTTTTTTTAATAAAATTAATGGAAATGTGAGAACATCCTCCAATATTAGGAAGAAAAGTATCACTAGCTAGACCAATTATGCATTTTTTACCTTACATGTCTCATGTTCGTAGAACTCGACAATCCTTACAAGGTTTTTCAAATGGTTATTATTTCCTTGCACATCAGACATATTCTACAAACTTCAGGTGGCTCAGTAGTAGCAAGAAGCAAGTTCTAAACTCGAAACTCCTAACTTTAATGTCTTACAAAAACAAAATACTTGAATTTACTTAATACGTGTGCATGCATGTACTTGTGCATTCACAAATTTCATTAAATAAGTGGTGGATATGGTGGGCATTCACAATTTCAATGAACAGGTGGTGGATATGATCATATGAGTTCCACAATCATAAACAGAAGGGGAAAGAATATAGTAAAATGTGGCAATAATGGAAATGACGAAATTTATTGTACAAAAAAAAAAATTATTTACAAAAGTAAAGGGGCATTAAACATAAAAATTCACAAATGTTAGGGTCAAGTTTTAAGAATCTCCAACTTTCGCATAGAAGCTTCAAGAAACAGAGACAAAGAGGAAGACAAGCGCGCGAACAGAGGACCAAAACGCAGAGCATAAGCAAACCCTAGCGACCCAAATGGCCGAGAAATTGGCTCCAGAGAAGCGCCACAGCTTCGTTCACAATGGTAAATCTCTTTCCTTTCACGGCTTTTGCATTTTATTTTGGTTTTCAGTGACTGAAATTTGTGTGCGGATTCAAATTCTTAGGTCAGAAGGTGTTTGAATGGGACCAAACCCTAGAGGAGGTGAACATGTACATAAATCTGCCCCCAAATGTTCCTTCAAAGCAATTTTTTTGCAAAATCCAGTCGAAGCACGTCGAAGTCGGCATCAAAGGCAATCCTCCCTACCTCAATGTAAGTAATTCAGTTCCATTTGATTTATTTCCTCGAAAAATGAAGTTTTTGATAGGTGGTTTAAACGGTGCGTTTCGTATGCGGATTGTACAGCATGATCTTACTAGCCCAGTGAAGACAGACTGTTCTTTCTGGACACTAGGTAATTAGTGTTAGTTTTCTTTTTTTCCCTTATATTCTCTGTTTTTTTTTTCTTCGTAAATTTGAATTATGCTGATTTTTTTTATAAATAAATATTTTGGTAGAGGATGATACAATGCACATTACACTGCAAAAGAGGGACAAAGGGCAGACATGGGCTTCACCTATAGTGGGGGAGGGTCAGCTAGATCCTTACTCCACTGACCTTGAGCAGAAACGCCTCATGCTTCAGAGATTTCAAGAAGAGGTGAATTACACTTATGCATCTTATTCTCGTTGTATGGAACTATGTTTTAGTGTTTGAATTGATGAACTGAACGTGAACCTAGCTGATTATCTTACTGTTACTAATGATTAACAGATAGTGCAACTAATATTGTTAGGTGGTTTTACTAGGATTTCTTTAATTAACATGTGGCAATTTTATCGTTTATTGTGCCCAAGATTCCGCATATGTTGCATTTTACTCGTCCGGAAGAGATGAGAACGTTTTTCGCATGATTTTCCCTATATACAGTAGTAGTCTTGACTAACTAGAGGTTCAAAATTAGCCTTCTAATTTTCTATCGATATGAAATGTTGATGCAGGATCTTAAAGGGCATTGTGTTTACATTAGATGTAATTATTTGTTCCTGACATCTTCCATTTGGTTGTTGCTTTATGGCCTACAAATTAGTTTTATTCTAGTTATCTTAAACAGAAAAGGGCTCTTTTATGGAAATGAATTTGTACGGATCAAATGAACCTTAACCAAAGTTGCCCTTATATGACTTTCCTGGTAATATAGTTTGTGATTTTTTTTTTTTGCAGAACCCTGGTTTTGACTTTTCACAAGCCCAGTTCAATGGAGGCTGCCCTGATCCGAGGACCTTTATGGGTGGCATCCGCTCTGATTGATGAGCTTGGTATGCTGCATTAGTTGCCTGCATTAGCCTGGTATAGCATCCTGACCAACATCTAGTAAATAAGACAATTTGATTAGCTGGCCAACTAGGCTTCATGCAATCTCTGTATGAACTTCAATACTACTTACGGTCTGTTGTTTCTTGTTTATAACTGTAAAGTAACCAACCTAGATTTTGTGCAATTCATCTTCCAGTGTCTGCTTCCCTACTTTACTGCAATGACACTGCCAAATCCATCTCTTTTTATGTTATAAATGCAATTAAAAGAGGTAAAGAAGTTTGCGAATATCTAGTACCCAATACTTGGAAGGAGTTAGAGTTTGCATTCTTTCAGCAGACATGTTTTATCATATAGTAAATGCCCCACCCTGCTCTGTTGTGATAATTTAAAGTCTACATGAGAATGTTGGGCATTGAATCAATCCTGTAAATATATGTTCAGATTTCAATTGGAAGGTTCGAAAATAAAGATGAAATTGCCATGGTTGGAAAGCCCGTACCTTTTAGCTTTAAAAAGTGACCAAAGGAGAAGAAGAAAAACACCATCTTCTTGGAAAAACTTTCTGAAGTTAAAGAGTTGCCCGAAAAGGATGTGCTCCACTTTTTTTTTTCTTTTCCTTTTATTGTTTAATGTGGGTCTCAAATGGTTTACTTTAGAGTCAGAGGTAGCGTTTGGAGTTCGAATAAGAATCATATTCTAAAGTAGTGCAATTTGTGACACACAAGGCCATTTCAGAGGGTTGTAAGTGATCTGGAATCACATTCCCAGCCCCCTCGTTGGATGATAGCTATTAGCCAATTGTGTAAGCTTGTAGAACAGCAGCAAATACCTGATGGATGTTCTGTTATGATTACTGCTTTATGCTCTGCTTATTTAGCACTTAAGTACATGTATTTTTTGAATATTTTCCGGGAGCTCCTACGAAGGGAGGAGTTCTTCCATGGGGTGGTCCTAAAGTGGTGAGCTCGTCTATTAGGACTGTGATACTTAAATTTGGCCTGTTAATAATGGCTGTCCTAGCAGGGTCTCAATGATCTTCTTGCTCGAACCTAAGTAAAATTCTGCTCGATTATTGAGCTGGTCTTCTATGCTCAATATCTTGCACAAAGGACCAACTTCCGTGATTTGAGGAACACCGATGTGGTGTTAGCTAAAGACTCTTTGATGCCGTGATTTGAGGAACACCGATGTGGTGTTAGCTAAAGACTCTTTGATGCCAAAGTTAGAATAAGTAATGTATAGTTATATACTCTTTGATGCCAAAGTTAGAATAAGTAATGAATAGTGATATTGTAGAGTTGCGATATAAGTGACCTTGAGAATGAGGTTGTACTTTTGGATTGTTACAAAGACTTTTCTCTTCTTGTTTTGACACGTAGTAGAGCTTTTAGGTATTGTTTAGTGGCTTGGCGTGAACGGAATTGGAATCATGTCTAAATCAGTCTTTATGAGTCTCATCCTTGTAAGACACAATATATTGACATGTCCAATTTAGTAAACTAAATCCCAGGACATCACTTCCCTCCTTACCTGAAGGGAGGCATTCTTACATGTCAAACTCTGCTTAGCAGGAAAGTAGGAGTTCCTACTTCCTGAGGAGGCAAGTATTTTCCAAAATCCCAGAATTTATAAGTTTGCCAAAAAGAGACCAGGGCACGACTCCAATCTATTTGAAATAGGATGTCTTAGGGTTCTTCTTGAAGTGTTGTGGGGCGTTTGTGTTGTTGGGCCTAGTATATTGAGTCCTTCTTTGTACCATTGGGCTTTATAATGTCAAGCTTGGACCCAAAAAAAGAAGAAGAAATTAATAAGTATTCTGACCCAAAAAAGAAGAAGAAATTAGTAAGTATAAATTTTGAATAAACAAAGAGTGCTGCTAAACGAACCCTAAAATTAACTGAGTACACCCTACGATCTAAGTACACCCTAGTATTTAAATTAAAATGTAAAATTAACTAAGTACACCCTATTTAACTACCAAAAATACCCATGGTACACCCTCTTTAATTTTTAACTAAGTACACCCTATTTAAAATAAACAAACAAACAGAGTAAAATAATAATAAAATAATATTTTAACAAAACTCTCTCTCTCTCTCTCTCTCTCTCTCTCTCTCTCTCTCCTGCTTCTTCTTCTTCTTCTTCTTCTTTTATCTCTCTCCTGTGCGACCACCACCACCTGGTTTGTGTTATTGATTGTTTAAGTTTTATGCATACAAAAATCAACTGAGATCAATACACTTCTCTTGGATTCCGAATTGTATGTTAAAAATTAAGTCAATTTGTTTGAAGGCATGGGTTCAAAAGCTCAAGCAATAACGAAGATTTTAATTCTTAATTAAATATATTGTCTTCAATCTTTCGAGAGAGGTGTGGGTTTTCAATCTAATTTAGGGAGATTTGGTAGTTTGGGAATTTGGGGACAACATATCTCAACTCGTCTCAGAGTTTGGTGGCTTGGGAAGGAGAGAGAGCTTTTTTTCTCTTCTTAAAATTTTATTTTATTTTTTGGTTTTAAATACTTTAAAAGATTAAAATTAAAGAGTTGGCCATAGTTATAACAATGGACATGCGTCAAGTCTTAAGGATGATGTACATATTGGGGTACACAATTCAATATATCCTTTTTGGTCATTTTATATTAGGATAAATTAGTAATTCAATAAATAGTTTGATAGTAGGGTGTACTCAGTTAATTTTAGGGTTCGTTTAGCAGCACTCTAAACAAATCATAGTGGCAATTGCCAATGGTCCCAATTCCGCAAATCAAAGTAAGCAAAGGACGGAGGAGAGGCCATCACCGACAACTGTCAGCTTCCTCCCCCAACCCATTGATCTCTCCATCCATGCACACTATAAAATAAATATGCTTCAAGTCCTCTCCATCTTTCCCTCTCTCTCATATCATCTCTATATTCTGGTGCGCATTGCGCGTCTTCTTCCTAGCGACACCTGCACGTACAATTTGCCAACCCAAACCGAACTTTGTCTTCATTCTGCGGCCATCGTCATCTCTTAAATATCTCTCTCTCTCTCTCTCTCTCCTCATTTCTTCAATGGCGCCTTTCAAACCCTAACTTTCTTTCTTCTTCTTCTTCTTTCTCACCCATGATCCTGAAATCACACAATCGAATCCCAACCCACCAAACCCCACATGGTTCGAGACCGAAACCAACCCAATTCCACTCACCGAGTGCTAGTCTCCGGCAACTATTGCCACGACGTTCTCATCAAGGACGGCGTCGTTTTGGCCGAGACTCTCGGCGGGGCAGCCTCTTTCATCTCCAACGTCTTTGATGGCCTCTCCGTTCCCTACAATCTGGTCTCCAAAGTCGGCTTCGACTTCGCTTACTCGGTTCCTCGTGACCCCATTGTTGTACCCAATTGCAAAACCACTCTGTTCCACGCGCATTTCGATTCGGGCGTCGACGGCGACGGCCGACAGGACCGGGTTCTGAAACGGGTCAGCTCCTGCGACCCGATTAAGCCTTCGGATCTCCCCGAATCCAGGTTTGATTTCGGAATGGCGGTCGGGGTCGGAGGGGAGGTCACGGTCGAGACGATGGAGAAGCTGCTTGAGATTTGCAACACTGTGTTTGTGGACATCCAGGCTCTGATCCGAGCTTTCGATGGCGTCGATGGGACTGTGAAGCATGTGGCTTTGAAAGAGAGTGGTTTCTTCCACCTATTGCCGCGAATTGGGTTCTTAAAGGCGTCGGCGGAAGAGGCCTTGTTCATGGAGGTTGAGGAAGTGAGGAAGCTCTGCTGTGTTGTTGTGACGAACGGGAGGCGCGGGTGCAGAGTGTATTGGAGAGATGGGGAAGTGGAAGTTGGGCCTTTTCCGACGAACCAGGTTGATCCGACGGGTGCCGGCGACAGTTTCTTAGGTGGGTTTGTTGCTGGGCTTGTTAATGGGTTAACTGTGCCTGATGCTGCATTGCTTGGGAACTTGTTTGGGTCATTGACTGTTGGGCAAATTGGACTGCCCAAGTTCGATTTCAGATTGCTACAGGTTTGTCTCATTTGTCCTTACAAATAATCTCTCGCCGATTGCTTTAGTTTTATTTAGTTGATGTATATGGCTGCTTAGCTTTGATGCCGCTACTATCGTCTCGAAAGTTTGGTATAGGTGAAATCTTATATGCGATTTATGATTATGGTACTAATGGTATTTTGACATGATAGAATTGATTTTGCTCTGAAATATAGAGTTGATAATAATTTCTGAAAACAACGCATCACCCTGTGTGCAATTTGGATATCCAACTTGGTGCACTGGGGAGTATTGAGTTATATGTAGATGAGAGGTGTTGATCACATGTTCAGGTATGGATAATGCGTAGAAGTTCTTCAAGTAGCTCCGAACATTGTAGTTTACTAACAGTTGTAGTTGATGGATGGAGATCCATAGGTTGTATTGTGCAGTATGCAACACTTAACCTTGCATGTCGTTATTCTGTTGGAGATATGACTCATGTTCTTTAGTGTGTGTCATGAAATATTTTGCTCTGGTAAACGAGATGCTACTTCTCATAATAGTCATGAGGTATAAAGTTCTTCTGGACAAGTCCTACAGGGAAGATGTATAGGGAACTTTTTTCATAAGCACTTCAAAACATTTACAGTAATTTACATGCCATACTAGCTTCTTTGTTCTGCTATTGGTAATTTTGTACAAGCCGAAATTTGTATACGTTGTCGTAGTGCAATGGTTGTTGAGAAACATGAGAATAAGGGCATCACTAAATAGAGTGACTATGATTAAGTAAGAAGGGCACAAGGCTCATTATGTGGTTCTATTTGTGCTCAAATTTATTCTGTTTTGGATTTTCATCTCCTTTATGTAACTATTAACTGATTGTTTCCATAGTGAACTGAGAATGTTCTCTTTTAGAAATATCTCATTGTTTGCGCTCTGCTTTTATCTTCCAGAGAGCTCGGGAAGAGGTGCAGAGAAGAAAAGTGCAGTCTGTTAACTGTTATGAAAGAAAAGATGACAAGTTTAGGTTTGTGAACGCAGCAGGACAAGAACAATTTCATGCATCTCTTGGACTAGCTAAGCAGACAACAAAATTCCTTGCTCATGAACCTCAATGGGATCTGCAAAGTTCTCCTTCCAAACCCACAGAGCAGGTTGTCCTCTGTCAATACACGACACAGCCTAAATCGTTAACTGGCTCTGTCTACGAGGAGGCAATTAAAACAGTCGACGTTGAAAGTAAACCGTGAATCTTGACAGTGTGGCAGGCAAATCTCCCCATCCATATCTGATGGTGTATCAAATAATGTGTAATGTAGAAATCTATTTGCATGGGGTAGGCTGCGATTGCAACATTTCTGATCCCAGATGCTTGTATCTTTACACTCTTCAGATCAATGTAGAACAGTAAAATGAAAAATGCTTTCACTGAAAGAGAGAAGTTTTCACTGTTCTTAAAAGACAAGAAAAATGTGCTCAATTTATCCATCTGGTTGCAATAACAATGGTTTCTGCATGTTTTTCCTTGGCAAGTGTCTCTCTTATAAGATCGAAGATTCGAATGTGTTAATTGAGATGGACAAATTCAGGCTTGGTAAGGGCATGGTTTGTTCAAGTTCGACCCAATTTTGTATTAGCACGGTTCGGTACCTGCTCGGACCATTTTGGGCTGGGCTGGGCTCGGATGGGAGTTCCGGCCCATCAAGCCAAGTTGGGGGTTTGGCTATTTTGCGGCACAAGCCCATCCTATTAAAAAGTTTTTTTTTATATTAAAAAAAAAACAGCTACCCATTAGCAACCAAAACTACCCCTATTAGTTGTAAACTTGTGATTAAGGGGAGTGTATCCAATTTAAACTTGTAATGACTTTTATAGAGTTTAAAAGTCTGGAGGTATTCAATTTAGACTTTTAAAGAGTATATAAAAGTCTAGTGGTATTCAACTGTGACTTTTAAAAAGTATTTAAAAGTTTGGTGGTATCCAGTTATGACTTTTTAAAAGTATTTAAAAGTTTGGTGGTATCCAAAAAGTTAATGACTTTTAAAAAGCTTATTAAATGAATGATTTTTCCATACTTTTAAGGCTAATTGTTAAGAGCAAAAGTCTTGCCAATTTACTAGTGACTTTTATAAACTCTGAAAGTATTTAAGAATTTGTAAACTCTATGAAAGTCACTATCTTAAAAAAAAGTTTCTATAAGTATGAATTGGATACACCCCCTTAAAATTAGGGATGTTGACTTCTTTGTCTTCATAATTTAAATTTTGGTCAATAGGGGATCAAAAATCTTCATTGACTCAACGGTCGCTTTGTTTTTCTGTACACTCTTGATTTAATTAACGCGATCGTTTATTTCCATCGATGGTGCCACGTGTATTGGCTGCAGTGTCAAGAGCAGCTAATAATTGTAAAAAGAAACAATTACATATATCAGATAGTTCTATTTTGCTATTCACGGTCAATAATATAATGATATGTGGAAAATTTATCATACATGCCATTGTATTATTGGTCAAGATAATAAAAAGTGATATTCCCGTTGAATGAGAATTTCACTCCAATAATTGGTGTTAGAAATGGGGCCCACATATCCCATAAAATGTCTGAGTCCAATCCTTTCCCCTTTTTACTTAGCTTCAGAATTCCAAAAGGTCGTCCCCGAAAAAAACAAAACAAAAATGAATCCCTGTCAACCATTCGCCAACCACCACCACCACCACCTTCTCCTCCTGTTATTTTCAGAAATCCCCAAATTAGCCAAGCTCCCTTCTCTAATTCTCCAACTGTGCCCCCTTTCTGCCTCTCCAATTTAGGGTTTCTGATCCGATCCTCCCCTGGTGCACCGACCTATCTCAGAAACCCTAATCCTCTCGAAAACAAAATCATCCCTGATCGTATTCTATTATCACGCTAGGGTTTTATTCATCATTATAATTATCATTTCCGATTCTCTTGGTTACGTCAAACCCTAGCTATATCTGCATCGATGAAGCACACGAAGAGGAGAAGGAAGAAGAAGAGCTCGGTAGATCCGAAGCCCGTCGCCAAAGAAGACGAAGGCCAGAAGGTGATCCGCGCGCTTACAGAGGTCTTCTCCTCGGTTTCACTCGACGACGCCGTTTCTGCGTATCGCGTAGCCAACGGTGACCAGAACAAAGCCGCAGAGATTTTGGAGCGAGCTGTGGCTGAAAGCTCCGAAGAGCCGTTCACGAGTTCCACAACGAGTGGCGTTTCTGGATCGGATGCGGGTTCGAGTTGGGGCTCGAGCTCGGGTTCGGGTTCGTCAGAAGGGTTCGAGTCAGGCTGTATTCAGAATTTAGTGAGCGAGAAGGGTTTTAGGGGTAAGCAGAAGAGGGTTGTGGCGGCCGCGGGAACGGTATCGACAGTTTTGGGTAAAGATTACGTGAGCTCGAATCCTAGGAGAGGTTCATGGTCGACGATGACGAAGCTGAAGGGTTTTGGTAATGGAGTTGCTGCTGGGGAAGAAGATGCCGAGCAGTTCCTTTGCTCTATGCTTGGGGATGAGTCTGAGCTAAGCTTGGCTGTTGTTAGAGATGTCCTGTGTGAGTAGCCACTAATTTTTTATTTTATTTCCGAGCTAAGTTATTCAAATTGTAGTATGTGTAGTGTTGTATAAACTATGATTTACGTACTAACTGAAGCGAAGCCCTGTAGATTTTTATTTTACTGTTTATTTTTATTTTTAAGGTCTTTTGTTCTGTAAGTTTGAGTTGAGTTGAGTCGAGTAGAGTAGGATATGTTGTATGCTGTTGCATGACCTGAAAGTTTGTTTTTGCAGGTCAGTGTGGGTATGATGTTGAAAAGGTACTAAGAGCATTGTGAGTCGGAGCTTATCATTTTTTTTTCTCTCTTCTAAGGGCTTGCATATGTCGGTTTGAAGATGAGTTAGTTGTGGCTAGCGTGTATAGAGTTTGTATCATGTTTCACTGAGTGCTTAAGATATTTATGGCATGAGCATTATGGAAATTTTGTTCGAGCTAAATGAAATTCCTATTTGAACCTACTGGGTTTTCTGTTATAATCTAATGGCCATTTATATGCTTCTCCAGGCCTTGGATGCATTACTTGATGTATCTTCTTCCTCGTTTGAACAGTCCAGTAGTAGTTCTAACAATAGTTTGATTTTTAAAGGAGATGGTAGATATCGCATCGATCAGTCTGATACTGTAAGTACTATATTTTGTGCTCTTTATTTTGTGTCAAGGCATTGTTGTTAAACATAATAGTATAAACTTGTAGGGTTGTGCTTTTGGTTCTTTTTCGTTCAATAGTATTGTGTCACTTTATTATTCTGAACATTATTTTTGGATAGTTGATATGAAAAGTTTAACTGCACAAGTTTCTGGTGGCACTCATATTTGTTATGGTGTGAGTCTGTAGGTTTGTGCTTCTGGTGGTTTGCTTTTTGTTGATATGATTGCCTTTAGTTTCTTACTATTCAGGACCATCTAGAGGCTTTCTTGTCCTTGTCTTTTTGCTAAGATAGTTTTTCTTATCAGTCCCTCACTAGAAGTTACTTTTGTATTTACCCTATGTTAGAATAAAGACTCCTCTGTTCACATCTTGACAGGTAGGGGACTAAGTTTGTGGAGGGTTTGGGTTGGTTGAACTCATGTCGAATATACATGACTAACATAGTGTTATTTAGATGTGTCTGTACATCATCTGATTGTGAATTTGCAGCAAACATCCCCCACCCCTTTTCTTGTTCTTTCTTAATTTAGTAGAATGTAGTTGATACAATTTCCAGAGTGTTGTCTTACTGAAATTGAGATGTTTATGCTGTCTTCTGTAAGAGACTAGTGAGTGGCTTTGCTGTATGGGCTTATGAAGGATAATGATTGATAGTTTAGTTTATTTAACTTTTTTGTGAATTATTTTTATACATACATTGGCCGCTAAATTTTTTACTTATACTTTTCTTTTTAAAATTTCATAATAGTTGGTTTTGTGCTTTGTCTATATTGATTGTGGAATTTTGTGACAGCTGACAGATAGGGCATCTGATTGCACTTCTCATTCATCTGAAAGCGAGCTCCAGGATAATATATGGTATTCTGGATATACTTGCCGGTAAATTATTCTAATTCGACACTTTTGTTTTCCATATTTCTTTTCTTTCTTTTCTTAACCCAATGAAATCCTTGATCATTTCATTTTGATTATACAGTATAGCTATAGTGATAATCTTTTTATTTGCTCTCTCTCTCTCCCCCTCCCCTTTTTCTCTTTTGGCATGGCATCTATTAGGTGTTGTGTGGCAGTGTAGGATTTTGATGGTTAGGAACACTGCTTTTTATGCCAATTAGCCATCTTGCATCAAGGATGCACATTGTAATTTTATGTTAAAACTTGCATTTGGATAGCATATGATGTTAGTTTTGTATGAGGAGAACCTTTTGTAAAGCAGCTTAAGTCATTGGAGTTTTAGTCCTTTCGTTTTTTCACTCTTGGGGTAATTCCAGGAGATACCATTGATATTTGTCGCAAACCATACATTTACATATTTTTCTATTTGGATTCATTCAGTTTGTGCCACTTATGGTAGTAAGTATTTCATATACCATTTATATGCTATTATGCAGATTAGGCAAATATGTCATGGCATAAAGCTTGTTTAGGTTCCTTTATTTGAGGTAAATGTCATTCTCGCTGTGAGAATGTTAGAAGTGTAGAGCCTGGTCTCACAAGCTAAGTTGCTTTCTTTGTTTTAGGAATTATGCAAAGGTTCTAGCTGGTTCTGACGCTCAATCACCCGTCAGCCCAAGAAGTACTCCAGCAGAACTCCCTCAAAAGGTGTTGGAATCTTTGTTTAACATCTCCAAGAGTCCTGAATATGAACCAACAGCGATGAATTGGAAGAATGTTGTAAATAAGTTACAATCATTGGCACCCGGGTTTGATGTTTGCACTTCTAGCTCTGCAGAAGCACAGAAGGACACCTTTGGTATTGAACTTTGATTTCCTGATGTTTCCTTTGAAATTGCATCTTCTCTTGTACGAAGGACTTGTTTCCTCTTAGATTAGTGATTAATTTCCTCATAATTAAGGTTTCATTTTTTTAATGCTTCTTTTGTTTACTTTTTAATGAATGGTTATTTACCCAACTGTAGCAGTGTAGTTGCATTTATTCTTATGTTTTTCTGTTTCCTTTTTCATTTAGTTAAAGGAGACGAGTATCATGCATTTAGAGGAACTGCAAAGGAGCACTGGGATTCAGTGAGGTCGCATTATCAGAAAGTAAGATGGTTTTAGCACCTTACTTTTATTGGTTATTTTAGTAACTTACTGACGAGCGCATTTATCTACAGGCTGCAACGGCATATTCAAAAGGATCACGGGAATACGCAGGTTACCTCGCTGACCAGGTCTGCACTTCTTTAAGAGCATAATATTGCAAGTTTGTTGTTTGGGAGGTGTGCTTTCATTGGATCGTTTTATAATGATGTAAGGTTGTTGTTTGGGTGGTATGCTTTCATTGGATTGTTTTATAATTATGTAAGGTTGTTGTTTGGGAGGTGTGCTTTCACTGGATTGTTTTATAATGATGTAATTTGAGGCATGCATGATGATGGAGTGGTAGGCACAATGTGTTAGATAGATGTTTGGACTTCCTATCAAAATTATTAGTAAATATTTGACAATAGCTAAAGTGTGCTGTTTGCGCTTTCGTTGGTTTTTTTCCCTATCAATGTCTCTTATATGAGGGCTAGTAGGCTGCTCAATGGTCTAGGATAAAATCATTATACAAACTTAATGATTTAACAATCAACCACCTAGGCTAAGTCCCTTAGATGCCTACTCTATTTGTCAGTTTAAGTTTGTTTGTATTTTCTAGAGGGCCAAGCCTCATGGAAAGCTGTTGTCGTTCTTCTTTTTTCTTGTTTTTGTATCAAGTTGAGATATATACCTGACCTCTTATCTTGCATTTGGCCAGGGGAAAGTACAGACAAAGTTGGCCCGAGAGGCTGATGAAAGGGCAAGCCAGGATATCTTTAAAGCTAGGTTGGCATGATATATTCGTTGCCTTTTTCAACTCTACCTTTTTCTTTGTAGACAAACTAAACTAATGTTATAATCTGCAGAAACAAGGACATAGAAAATGTGATAACAATTGATTTGCATGGACAACATATCAAACAAGCAATGAAGCTTTTAAAAATCCATCTCCTATTCGGAACATATGCACAATGTAAGTGTTTTCTACCCCACTTTCTCATTTTAAAACAAATTTGCTCTGATAAATTGTTAGGTATTGTGAGTTTAATTACTTTTCTATGTCTGGTCCAGCGGTTCAATTCCTGAGGGTCATCACAGGGTGTGGGTCACATGGTGTTGGAAAGTCAAAGCTGAAGCAATCGGTATGGGTTTAGCTGCTCCATTGCATTAAATTTGTTGGAAAATCAGGCCTTGGTGGTTTTAAAATGCATATAAAAATGATCAAACTGGTGCCTCTGTTAATTTATGTGCAAATAAAATGTGCTAGTGAATTTGACCTTTCCATCTTTTAATTTTTTTTTAGCAAAAAAGAAACGTATGTTTTTCATTGAATTTTTTTAATCTTCAGCTTTATAGGGACAAAATCTTCGTATGTATACATGATACATTACCTAACTGTTTGCCTTGCACAGGTCATCAAACTTATTGAGAATGAAGGTATAAAATGGAGTGAAGAGAATCGGGGAACGGTATTAATCAAGCTAGGTGCACAGAAAGAGTTCAGCTTTCTAGATTCGGAGAGTGATCCCGAGTAACCCCCTTTAACATAGTTACTGAGTATGATCCCTTTGCCGGAACAAGCGAATTAAACTGTAACGAAGACTAGTTACTGTAAAACCATCCACAGGTTGTGTTTCGGGTCATTGTTTGTTGTCACAGCTGTTAGGGATAGTGTAGTGAATGTAATGTTGAAGGTCGATCAGGTTTCTCAGATGTTGATATTCATCATTTTACATACCATACCATAGGTGGCTAAATTATTTATTTGAAAAAGTCCAAGTTAGCTCAAGTTGCTCCTTGTACTTACCGTGTGTAGGGCATGTATATAACTTGAGAAAAAAACTGTGTAATTTAACTTAGTTGTCAATGACCTGATACACTCCATCAAATACATACATATCCCTTGTTTCATACGGTTTCGTGTTTTTAATTTTGTTTTTTGTTGTTTTTTTTTTAAAAAATTCATTGGAGAGAGTAGAGAGATAAAGGAGAATTAAAACTAAAAATTCTCTGTTATTTTTATTGTTTCTGTTGTGGCCAACTTGGCTAAGGTCGTGTCTGCCATTCTTCGGTTTTAATTTCAATAGTTGCCTTTTGTATTCTTTCTCATCCAATTACATTTATTATCTCAACTTCTTTCTTTGATTAAAAAATAATATAAAACTATCATATATACCGAAGAAACTTTATGAACTAAAGAAGAATATGAAATTTAAAAAACTGTCATATATACCGAGAAGGAAATTACAATATGCCTCCTGTGTACTAAGAATGGAAAATTCACAATCATTAAAAAATTTCTTACAAATTTTCAAAATATTCTTGAATTGTTGAACCAATATGTGATGTCGTCTCTTTGTTGGTTGCATATACATTCTCCAAACCACTTGAGTTCCAAGCTTCCCCTGCCCTATCATCACCAAGCCCAGAACTTAGCAAAGGCTCTAGGGTTTCAGCCATCTGAGGCAACTCCATTGACAATGGTTGTGGCTCTACTGTTGCCAACAATTCATTGACGTCAAAAACATATTCTTCATCAGTCAGACCACCATAGTCGAAGCATACCGGATCAGACGCAAAGTCACTTGTCATCAACATGTTATCTTGATTATCACCACAAATATTATTCGAAATCGTATTATAATTAGTATCGATTATCAGCTCTTGATCAAGATTATTATAGACGCTACTTTGGCCAGAAGTTCTGTGTGGTTCCTCATCCTCAATCTTGATCCATGGTGATCCCAATCCTTTTCTTGCCTTCTTGTTTGAGGGTTTCTCCTTCGATTCTTGAGTTGAATTATTTATTTTGTTCCAAACCCTGTTGTTCTTTTTAAGTCGGCATAGCACAATCTTTTGTGTCTCTTGATCAACAAGACTATATTCTTCTAACAGCCACTTGCCGTGGTGCTCACACCCTTCGTTCTCGTACCGCAAATTCCTTTTTCGCCCGATAGGGTTTCCAGTCGTCTCGTCGTAAACCTTTTTGGAGAAGGCTTCGCTCCAAGTACCTCCGGCCTCAATCTTACGTTTGATGCGCGAACCCTTTGGGCTTAAATTCTTGAGCTCCGAGAAGAAATACAAGTCTTCGTCAATGAGGTCAGGTCCTCCGAAGATATCCCAGATCACCCAGGGCTCTGTTTCGCCCAAAGGATTGAAGTCATGCACAATGTTGCTGTATGACGCCATTAATGGCTCCTTGGCTATCGCTTTCTTGTAGAGGAAGTAACTGATGAGTTCTTGATCGGTAGGGTGAAACCTAAAACCCACCAGCCGATTACCACTATAATTAGTCATTGTTAGCCTGTTTGAAAGCAATTCACGCTCTCTCTCTCTCTCTCTCTCTCTCTCTCTCTGCTTAAATCTTTGAACAGAAAAGGAGAAAGAAAGACTGACTTGACTTTGTGTTTGCTTGTGAGTGATTTATAAGCATGGGGTGGTGTTGTTTTCCTAGTTATGTTGGGTCTCGGATTCCCGTTTTGAATCTTTATTTTATGTTGGCACTTAGCTCTCTTTTATTTTATCACTTATTGTTTTCCTAATTATGTTGGGTCTCGGATTCCTGTTTTGAATCTTTATTTTATGTTGGCACTTAGCTCTCTTTTTTCTTTGAATCACTTTATTATATTACAGGCAAAAAAATTGTGAGGCTCCATAACAAAAGGAACCTGTAACCTGAATTTAAGAAATATAATAAACTATATCATGCTGATTAAATAAAAAGAAAAAGGGATTCGGAATCCTCTCCTAATCACCTTGATCTCCCAACCTACCCAAATTTTGAACCATAAAAAAGACCAAGTAATTAAAATTACATCCTACGAACTCATATTAATTATAATTTTTCTGTCGGGTTCTTTAGAAAGAACTTTGTTAATAAACCCCAGCGTCGGCTTGTTCATCAATGACCCAAACTTTCTTGAACAGTCCACGACCAATCCTCTTTAAAATCATGTCATTGGAAATTAGACTTGCAAGAAAGTAGCCATCACCTCTCTCACCGACAGGCTTGAAAACCCACAACCACGGAGCTCTCGACCCTTCTTCCTACCAACATTTTGATATTTAGAAACAGATCCAGGCTCAACATAATGGGTTACCATAACAAAAAGGTCGGTTGGCGGTTTTCAATGATCTTGCTGGATTTCACAGCCTCAGGATTTCGTACTTGAAACGTAGCACTTTGTTGTTAAAAGGTTGGCGAGGTTAGGAGAGTTTGGAAGGAGAGGAGAGAAGAGGATCCGCACCCAAAAAGAAGAGCTTGAAATATCCACTTCAAATTAAGAAATCTATTGGTACCTTATTATAACATCTTCAGCGATCTCAAACATGGAAAATTAAGGATAAGTAGAACAGTTACAACTACTATCACTCAGTATATGGAGAAAGATAGCAACATCTAGAGAGGAAGTTCGCCACTGTCTGCGATCACGACTTTGCTCTTGGGTGTGCCATTCTGATTTCCTTCGGCTTCAATCTTGTAAACCACATCCATTCCAGACAGCACCTTTCCAAATACAACATGTCTGCCATCCAACCTGTAAATAGGGATTCAAATATTAGTTCAGAAACTTCAGAGCAACTCCTGATGAAGTCAGTAGTTCAACCCCAATTCGAATGAGTGCAAAGATGCAAATATGTAAGGTGAGGAAACCATGCATCAAGTAGCAGACGATAGTTGTTTTAGAATTTTTTCTCTTTTACAAGTATGCATGGATGCACATTAAATTACCAGTTAGTTGTCACAGTTGTGATGAAGAACTGTGAACCATTTGTGTCGGAACCAGCATTTGCCATTGACAAAAGCCCTGTACACAAGAGTCAAGTGATTTTTGTTCACATCAGCATTATGATAGGTGGCAACCATCTATTCCATTCAGAGAATAAAAAAGGGGGGGAGGGGGGGAGGAAGGAGTTGTATTATTTGTCTACCTGGGGCAGTGTGCTTCAGCTTGAAATTCTCATCAGCAAACTTCTCTCCGTAAATTGATTCTCCACCTCTTCCATCACCAAGTGTGAAATCACCTCCCTGAATCATGAAACTGGGTATAATCCTATGAAATTTGCTACCCTTGAAATGGAGAGGTTTTCCACTCTTTCCAATGCCCTTCTCCCCTGAAATTATATGGAAAACAAAATGGAAACGAACAACATTACAAAGATATATATATAAGCAACTTCTATATTGAATAACAGTTTCCAAAGGGATACAAGCAAACATTCCTCTGTTAACTCGTACTACTTCCTAATCTCTACTGTTTTGGGGCAATACAGAATACAGGAAGATTTCTATATATCTACCAATTATATGCATCCTCCCATTGTAAACGTCCAGTTGTTAGCAAGCTTGAGGCCTTAACCAAATTTCATTTTATATACATTTCTGATGATAAACCCCAAAAAGTAGATACCGCATATAATCCATTAAGCTATATGCAAGGAAATGAAGATGAGTGGCTGGTTACCTGTGCAAAGAGCTCGAAAATTTTCTGAAAAAAGAAAAGGAATAAGTTAGTAATGTCCTGCAAATGTAGCTTTGAACACAGAACCCGCCAAAATGAGTGATTATTCACTACAATACCTGCAGTCTTGGGAACAGTCTTCCCAAAGAGACCGATTACAACCCGACCTGAAACCCAGTGATCAGAACAGTATCAATATCTGTTAGCCAAAACAAAAAAACCTCTAAATCATCACTTTGGAATCCCCAATTTTCATTTGCCAACACTCTATGAACATAACCACATTCCCACCTCTACAGAAATGATCACCTTTCAGTTCCCTATTGGGCTTGTATATGAGATATTAATATAATACCAATATCAAATTTGAGAGCAGCCACTTAAAATCATTGAATTTTGAGTGATGGGTCAAATTTTGTTTTACAATCTAATCAACAAACTATATTACAAAGTAAAAACATACCAGCAGGCTTGCCAGCAATCTCAACATCAAAGAAAACTTTGTGGGTCACTTCCTTCAGATCCTCCTTTGACTTCTTTGCCTGAATGATCATCAAATCACTTCATCAATCACTGATTTCAACCAAGTTTATGTATTTAAAAAATTATACCCAATAGGCTGCAATTGGATCAGAGTGAGACTGTGATAAGGAATTAAGCTAATATCAAAAAAATTCACCTGGATGAGAGCTAGGGTTCCGAAGAGGACGAGGGTGCAGAGCAAAAACGACGTCGTCCGAGCCATCTCTTGCTTCTTCAGTTCTTCGAAGTCTCAGTGTTTCTGTCTCTCTCCCAGATTCATTGATATGGTACTGGTGAAGTACACATTCATTCTATAGAAGAGTCTTAGGGTTCAGTGTTCCAGCCAATACGATTTCGACACGTAGGAAATTTTGGTGTTTTGGTTGAATGCGATTGGTTGAGCCGTCCATGGTGCCGTCTACAGTCTCGAACTTTTTTGATGTCAATGGATACGGGCCGATTTCTCAAAGCTGTTTTGGGCCTAGGGGCTGATTGGTGAGATGCATTTGGGCCTACATGCGTCATAATTTTTGTTTATGTCAACATTAGTGCTTTTTTTTTTGTCCATATCAACAGTAGTCGCATTCTCTTGGAAAGAGGAAGTAGCAACTCATACTTTCCAATTATAGACACCGAGTGCAAACAAATAAATTTTGTGGTTTTGATGATTTTTCTTGTATATGTGTTAAATTGTAATTTGCAGGAATGAGGACTGTCTCTTTATATGGAATAATACAAGCACTGCTAACTCCGTGAAAAAGGGCATTGACTTATAAACCCGTGGTTATGAGGGTCTAAATCTGAGGAGACTACTGGTGTGCAAGTCAATATTATTTTTCACTGGACTATACCTCGTTGACATATCTCTTTTCTTAAAAGGAGTTGATTTTCTCACTTCCATTTTGTCCACTTACACTTTTTTTTCTTGTATGGTATAGTAAAAAGTATTAAAAACAAAATGTAGTGTAAGTGGACAAAAGATAAGTGGGAAGATCAACATTCTTTCTTAAACCTTTATTTTAATCTTTATTCAATTTCCCTTAAAGAGCAAATGGAAACATTCATAAAGTAACTAGATTTGAATAGAAGTTGTGATCAACCTTTGCATTATCGTGTTCAAGTTGTGCTATCATGTAGCCCTGAAAATTATACCCCAACAACCAATCCAAAACAACATGACAATTCTTAAAAAGTTCGACAATAATAAATAAACAAAAAGAATTATGGAACTCTATCAACCACATCATTTCAAGCTCGTTGACCAACCACTTTGTGGGACCACAAGACAAGACCAACATCTAAAGTGAAAAATCAAGCATTTAAAACACATCAACTAACCGTCACGCCCCAACTACCATTCCCGATGGAGTAAAAACCAAATAAGGAAATCAGAAAGAGGACTTCTTGGTGAGAGTGTCACAGCCTCTTCACCACCGCCTTTCCATCATCAATGGCCGACTACTTCCACTACATTCCTCAAGGTGAGTGCTTTTTTTTTCAAAATATTAATATAACTTTGTTTAATAATTTTGCTTCTTTGCTAATTGCTATGTATAAAAATAACAGCCAAAGATAATCAATTTTGGTTATTTTTTGTGTACAGAATGGAAAACCCAGAACCAGATCAGGGTCAACGTGTTTCTGTTCCATCTTCTTCTTCTTCTTCTTCTTCTTCTTCACCATCCAGCTCACAGGTACAAGATGAAGAAAATAACAGGCCTCAAAATGGGGATGATATTTCTGATGAGCAGAGCCAACACAATCATATTGAACAGCAGCCACAACAACAACAGCAGCAGCAGAGGATTTCTAGGACTTTTACTTATCATGTGAATTTGTTGGTGTCTGATGTAGCAGCATCCGAGATGAAGGATGATGTTTGGTCTTGCCTTGTTGTGCTTGTCACGTTTTGGTTCTTTGGTCAGTTTCCCTTTCCATCCTTTACTAGTTTAGGGCGTTGCTTTGTCAATAAATAAATAAATAAAATTCCAGAAACCAATCAATCCATTTCGCTTGTGCCATGTGCATTTAAGGATAGGATTGAATTTGGTTCTTTCATAAATGGTATGAATGATCTGAAAGTTTTCATTTTGCTATATTGGTTTTTCCCATATGATCCAAGCAGACAAGAAGAGCCTAACTTGTACTCTCTTCTTTTTCTCTTCTTTTGAAGTTTTTCCTTCTGTTGTTACATAATGAACTCATTTACTAATGACTTGAGCATCTAACTCATTTGGTTTGCTTGGATTGCTTGTGGTTTCGATTTTCCTCACCCGCAGCATCCATGACTTTGATACTCGGTTTTTATGGATCAGCCAATTTGAAATTGCGGCCGAATTGCTCACTCCTGATACAACCTAATCCCTTCCTTGTGCAATCCATTAAGGTGATTCAATCTCATAATTCTCATTTTACCTCTTTTTTTTTTGCTTTTTCCTTTCTGCTGCAGCTGTTAGTGTGCAGTAAACTCATTTAGTCCATAAACAGGCACAAGAACTTGATGAGCCAAAACCTGGGCCAATGTTATATGGATTTCACAAACCTCCTCCTCTGGATGTTGAAATAGCTTGGACTGAAACACATGATACACTTGTGCCAGCCAATTATCACAAGGTAAGATGTTTGCCTTTTACCGTAAAGTATCTATAGTTTCTTCTCTTCTCCTCTTCCCTCATCTTCACTCAAATTTTTTTTTCTTCATATGTTTTGATTGATGGGATAAAATTTCTTTTCTTTTCATGTAACAGGAATGGATATACTTTCTAAACAAAGGGTCTAGAATAGATATTTTTTACCGTGTAAAACCTACAAGTTCCTTGCCTTTAACCCTTGTAGTCGCACAAGGTAAGTCCCAACTTCTGCTCTTCAAATGGGAAATTTTGTTATTTTGATTGAAGCACTTCCTCTATGGTTATCTAAACTTTACTGTATCAAAGTCTAGGCTTGATGTCAAATCAATTAGTTGAAGAATTGGAATAATGTTCTGTGGCAGCTTCTTTGCTACAATCATCTGAAGGCCATGCCAACAATCATAAGAATGCAAACTTCGATATATGTTCTCGAGACTAGGACTGATAATCAAGTACTTTTATAAGAAATTGCATCCTATTAGTGACAATTCAAAACTTCTCCAATTTCTGTGTCTTGCTTCCTCTGCTGCTCTTGAAACTAAACCACTTTCCCCTGAGGCCAAATGTCTCTACTGCAGGTTTATTATCTAGCCCTTATTGTAGGGGGGAACCTTTTGTTTTTTCGGTTTTCTTCCCCTTTTTTTTTCAGGGGTGGTGGTGGTGAGAGTGGTAGAAGAACTCAAATGTGTTTTCGTGTATTGAAAACTTTCATCTGAACCTGCAGGTAGTGAAAGCATGGCTGAGTGGATAGAGGATCCATCATATGGTAACGCAACATTGTCTTGGAATATAATTTATGGTGAGCTTCATCAACCAATGCTCTATCCTCCCTTTTAGCACCAATTAGATTGTTCTAAGCAACCTGGTTTCTTCACAGAAAGTGGTAAGATCCAGCAGGAAATTCCCAAGTCTTCTAATTATTATATTGCAGTAGGGAACTTGAACCCTGAGGATGTTGAGGTAATTATTCAAATGTGCATGACCTGTTGTATATAATTATATATCCATAAATAACCATTAACAGCTTTATTGACCTTCCAACAGGTAGAGTTGGAATTCAACATCAAATCTGTTCTCTATAACACAACCGAGGCGTATTACAAATGCTCCTTAGATAACCAATTATGTAGCTTAAAGCTTTCCCTCTTGGGGGCAAGTGCTGTTGTCATAACTTCACCAGGTCCTAAAGAGGTAATGCAAAAGACTCTCCGTTGCTAGTTTTCTTTCTCTTCTGCCCCTTTTAGGTCATCAATGCAGCTTCCAATACTTTGTCACGATAAATGTATTCTTTGAATCCCAATCATGTATCATTAATCTTCAGTCGTGATTCTTCTAGGGTGTCCCTGACGATGACTGGTACATCAGACTCTCTTATGGACCGCGATGGGTCATGTATTTTCTTGGATCAGGTTACTTTTTGTTTGCCTTCATATACTTCTCATAACACTGATAAAAAAGGAAAAAGAAAAGGTCTACTAACACCTACCTCTATGTTTGCATATAGGTGTGATGACTGTGCTCCTCTTAATGGCCTTTAGATTTTGTAACATATTCCAAAACTCTGGTGAAGTCAGAACAGAATTTCAAGCAGGGGAGGCAGAATCCGAACAAACCCCATTGCTTTCGCCAAAAGATGACGATGTTTTGAGTTGGGGTTCATCTTATGAATCTGTTTCAAATAACGAAGAAGATTTGGAAGAGAGCCTTGAAGTGAGTTTCCTTGTAGGAAAGTCAATAAATGAAGGGGATAACAACAATACTCAGCGTCTTTGTGTTATTTGCTTTGATGGTCCAAGAGATTGTTTCTTTCTTCCTTGTGGGCACTGTGCTGCCTGTTTTACTTGTGGAACAAGGTATGTAAATCTGCATCATGCCTCTTTTGCAACATAAGACACCATACCTTGTTAAGCATAATCACTAATATTAATCAAATCATTGTAACTTCTGCTAAATCAAAGAAGGTTAGATTCTAATTAGAGGATTCACCGTGCAGGATTGCCGAAGAGGCGGGTACTTGTCCCATATGCCGTAGAAGGATGAAGAAAGTGAGGAAGATCTTTACAGTCTGAGCTGTGTATATAAGTGAGCCAAGTTTGTAGGAGCCCCCTTGCACCATACTTCTTAATGGTCCATTGTGGATATTTTTCACTAACAGATGAAGTTGTGATTTTTATTGTAATATGAGACTTTTTCTTTTTTCCTTTTTATTCTTTCTTTTCTTTTTGTTTGTGCAATTCATACGGTTTTCACATGAAGCTTTTGAGGAGGTTGGCAACATAATGCAGTTTACTTTCCCTTATTCTGAAGTTTGGGATTTTTCTCTGTATCAATATTGTAGCTTGATTTTCCAGATGTGTATATCTCACACATGTAATTTGTTCATAAACTAGAGCTGATTTTGTATAATTCAAATGTTTCATACACCCTTCACTCGATTTTAAGATGAAGATTTTTCCTATTATTATTGGTTATTTTAGTTAGCCTAATCTAGAAGAATCAAGTGCCATTTGTTATAAACAAGAATCAAGGTAATTTTGTTTAGTGGTCATCAAGCTTCAAATATAACAACACAAATTAAAAACCTAGGTTGGGTTCAATATACAATAAACTATTTGAATTTACATGACACTTTGGTAGTTTGTTAGATTTCATTTTCTCTTCCTAACTTTGGCAAAATAAAAAATAAACCTACAACACCAAAACAAATAAATAAAATTATCAAAACCACAAGGATCGAAATTGTAATTTCCCTAAATTATAATAAATATTTTCATAGAATGAGTAATTCGAACTCGGATACAAGAGAACGGAACACTCCAGACCTACTTCAACGAAAGATAGTTTGGGCAATTTCGCCGGTTACAAATTGACTTCACGTCTGCATTATTGTCCGAAGAATTTTCTTGGTACGAAATGAAAGTGTTGATTCATGTAATCACCAGTTTATTGCGCAAAGGGTCCCACACCATCCATTTTCTCCGCGAAACGCAAACGAGGAGAAAACGGGTCAGGAAGCTATTAAAATCCACCCACGTGGCAAACACCAGTGCTGAGTGGGTCCCAGCAGAAGCAAAAAACCAAGGAGCTCATCCCATCCCCAGGTGACGACAGATTACAAATTTACAAGGCGACAGAAGAAAAGACAATGCAGCACCACCACCACCACTCATCCACCGCCACCTCATCGGACTATGGCTCCAAGAGCCAACGCTCGCTCGCCCTCTTACATCCTTCCATCCGTCGTCGCCTTATCCCTCCTCTCTCTCGTTGTCGTTGTCTACAAGGTTTTTAAACGCCGCGTCGTTTTCTGCGTCTTCATTGTTTCTTCTTGTTTCTCAGTCTCAATTCGTCTGGGCATTTTGTCGAACAGGTGGACGACTTCGCCACTCAGACGAAGACATTGGCGGGCCACAACCTTGACCCAACGCCATGGCACCTCTTCCCTCCCAAGACCTTCTCCGACGAGGCCCTCCACAACCGAGCCTACAAGCTCATCCACTGCTCCTACCTCGCTTGCCGCTACAGAAACAACGACATCCCTGAACGGCGTCGTCCTCCTTCGTCCAGCGCGAAAGCCTCAAAATGCCCCAATTTCTTCCGATGGATCCACCACGATCTGGAGCCGTGGGCCCGAACCCGGATCTCAGCGGCCCATCTGGAGGCGGCTAAGCAGTACGCTGCGTTTCGTGTGGTGATTGTTGGCGGGAAGCTGTATGTGGATTTGTACTGGGCTTGTGTGCAGAGCCGAGCCATGTTCACCATTTGGGGTTTGCTGCAGCTCCTTGCGAATTACCCGGATCGGGTTCCGGATGTGGATATCATGTTTGATTGTATGGACAAGCCCATTATTAACCGGACCGAGCATGAATCAATGCCTTTGCCACTTTTCCGGTACTGTACGGATGAAGATCACTTTGATATCCCATTTCCTGATTGGTCTTTCTGGGGTTGGTAAGAATCATCAGTCTTTGATTATCGTCTTCTACATTTATTATTGTTGTCTTTTCAAATTTACAGTTGTTTTATGTGGGTAATTATGCTTGTTTTTTTAGCAAAAAAGATATGCTTGTTTTATACGCATTGCCCGTGACTCAATGGGAAAGAACCTACATTTATGATTTGTTTGTGTATGCTTGAATTGCTATAAGAAATTGTAAATTAGAATATGCTTGCATCAATTTTACGCTGTCCCCATTTTAGGTGGATCAATCACCGCTGACATAAATGGATTGACATAGTTTGCTAAACTTGTACTAAGTAGCATGAAAATGTTGCTTTTATGTGGGCTTCAAATGCCTGGTTATGGTTTTATTTATGCTGATTGTCTTTATAGTCTATGATTACTGCACAGGCCGGAGCTACATATTTATCCCTGGAATGAGCAGTTCCGAAATATCAAACGGGGTTCTAAGGAAAGAAGTTGGAGAAAGAAGGAGCCTTTCGCGTATTGGAAAGGAAACCCAGATGTTAGTTCCCCTGTTCGTACAGAGTTACTTAACTGTAACGACACTAAGATGTGGAGAGCACAGATTATGCGTCAGGTTGAATTAAAAATTGCAAATGTTGATATCTCTTTAACTTGAACTCTGGATTTAATAGGCCTAGGACCAATCCTGACATTGTCTTTCTAATGTACATTATAGGATTGGGAAGCAGAAGCAAGAGCTGGTTACGAGCATTCCAAACTGTCTAATCAGTGTAATCATCGGTAAGCACAGCTTCTGAAAGTGATAGCCTATCATCATATTCTCATTAGATAGTCTGACTGGTTAGCTACGAAGAAGCAGCTTGATCAGTTATTAGCATAATATATGGTCACACAGATCATCTGTTGTCTCTGTTTTGTAGTCCGTAGAGGATTTTTTCTTTTGCTTTTGTCTATCTAAGTTCAGTTTTCGTTATCTATGAAAATGATGCCATTTTTCGTCCTCCTTAGTATCAACAAAAAGGATGCCGTTTTCAGATTATAGTTTTGGAGTTCAAAATTCCCCTTTTGGGGGCATTCTTTAACTTTCAAAGAGGACTTAGACATTCTTCATTGCATGCTGTCTTCTTATCTAACTGGACCTTGACTATTGCGACCATCCATAAAACTTTCACTCCTCTTTCTTCATGGTTGATGAATAACTGTTATATATGGTTATATTGCGTTGATTTATTATATTCTTATCTAATTAGCATGTGGCTCCGATCCTGCATCTCACAAATCTTTTCCTCCTGTTGAAGGTATAAAATCTATGCAGAAGGCTATGCTTGGTCCGTGAGCTTGAAATATATTGTATCATGTGGTTCTCTTACATTAATAATAACCCCACAATATGAGGATTTCTTCAGCCGTGGTCTCATTCCTAGGGTTAACTATTGGCCTATCTCTCCCAATGCTATATGCCCGTCCATAAAGTCTGCTGTTGACTGGGCCCATGGACACCAATCTGAGGTACGTATCGATTGCTAGTTATGCTGTACATTATGTTGTTCTAGTTGTTACATTGTGTAACACTTTCCGTCGTTATGGTACAATTCCGTTCCTTCCCCTCTCCCCCTTTAACCTTATATTTTTCACGAAAAGAACATAATCGTGGCTACAATATTCCCAAATGGCTGAACAGGCTAAGGAAATAGGACAAAGAGGGCAAGATTTTATGGAAAGCCTAAGCATGGACCGGGTCTATGATTACATGTTTCACCTCATCACAGAGTACTCGAAGCTGCTGGACTTCAAGCCAGTCCCTCCAGATTCTGCTCTGGAAGTGTGTGCGGAATCCCTGATTTGTCTTGCCGACCCGAAACAGAAGCATTTTTTTGAAAAGACAACTGCATACCCTTCTGCTAGCCCCCCATGCACTCTCCAGTCGGCCAATAGTAATCTCATCAAGAGATGGAGGCAGAAAAAGAAGGAAATAATGGAGGCTGTGGAGGATATGAATCCAAAAGAACGGAGACGATTAAACTAGGATGCTGCCATAGTTTTATATAATCATAATTTTATAGAGTTTTTAGTTGGTGGGTAGTCTTAGATGACCCCTGAAGTAGGGTTTTCTTCCCCCGTAATTATTTTTTTGTGTGTAAAGAATGTAGCATTGGTGCACAGCATTTGGGACTGGAAAAAGACACGTACAAGAATAAAATACTTTGTGATTATTTTCTTCCCTTGAAAACTATTCTTGGTCACCATGTCATTACTTTACTTGAAGGAGAGAAGAAAAGAAGATAATAAAGGCCAAATCCACATATTTTTTTTGGCAAATCATAACTTTTAACATTTATTTGCTTTTGTTTTTTAAAGAGGCGTTCCTATATGCTTGTAAGAAAGAAAGAACACTAATGTAGTAAAATATGGAAATCATAAATTTAATATTATTTATCAACTAATTCTTAATCTAATTATATTTCTCTGTTCCTCCGTATCTGAAAGACATCCCAAATTTAAAAACTAAACACTATCAATTTTTTACATTGACATGTTAAAACCTATGTTCCATTCAACTCTTTTACTCTCTTTTATGAATAAGAATGGAAAATTTGAAAAAGAAAATTGGAGTTGCCAAAAATAGATAATGGAAATTTAGACCAAATATTAAGAGTTGGGGTTGGGGATTTATTTAACTAATCAAAACTAGTCCCTAGTCCCTAGCCATTATTTTATCCAATTTCCATTTCCCATATCGTCGTCATCATCATCATCTTCTTCTTCTTCTTCCACTTACTCTCCACTCTCCACCACCTTCCTTCTTCTTCGCGATCTCACCTTCCCAATTTCCCAAAAATGGCTGACAGCAGCGGCGTCGTCACCGTCTACGGCAAAGGCGCCATATACGAAACCACGACCAAATCCTCCTCATTCTCCGTCAAAGTTGGCCTCGCCCAAATGCTCCGCGGCGGCGTCATCATGGACGTCGTCAACCCCGCGCAGGCCCGCATCGCCGAGGAGGCCGGCGCATGCGCCGTCATGGCCCTTGAGCGCGTCCCCGCCGACATCCGATCGCAGGGCGGCGTTGCCCGAATGTCCGACCCGCAGCTCATCAAGGAGATCAAGCGCTCCGTCACCATCCCGGTCATGGCCAAAGCTCGCATCGGCCACTTCGTCGAGGCCCAAATCCTCGAGGCCATCGGCGTCGACTACGTGGACGAGAGCGAGGTCCTGACCCTCGCCGACGACGAGCACCACATCAACAAGCACAACTTCCGCGTCCCGTTCGTCTGCGGCTGCAGGAACCTCGGCGAGGCGCTTCGCAGGATCCGGGAGGGTGCCGCGATGATCCGGACGAAGGGGGAGGCCGGCACCGGAAACATCGTCGAGGCCGTGAGGCACGTGCGGCAAGTGATGGGGGACATCAGGGTTTTGCGGAACATGGACGACGACGAGGTGTTCGCGTACGCGAAGAGAATCGCGGCGCCGTACGATCTCATGATGCAGACGAAGCAGCTCGGGAGGCTGCCGGTGGTGCAGTTCGCCGCCGGTGGCGTGGCAACGCCTGCCGACGCGGCGTTGATGATGCAGTTGGGGTGCGATGGGGTTTTCGTCGGGTCGGGTGTGTTTAAGAGTGGTGACCCGGCCCGGAGGGCTCGGGCTATTGTGCAGGCTTCGACCCATTATAGCGACCCGGATGTGCTGGCTGAGATCAGCTGTGGATTGGGTGAGGCCATGGTTGGGATTAATGTGAACGACGAGAAGGTTGAGAGGTACGCGTTTCGGTCTGACTGAATTTGGTGAGTTGAATTTTGGAGCTTTTTTGGGTGAAGCCCAAAGGGCTAAAGGCTAAAAGCCCCTCTTTTTAGAGGAAAATGAACATTGCCCCATATATACCATTTTTTTTTTTTCATATTGGATTCATTAGCTGTGGTAATTTTACATTCATGGCTCAAGAGAGTAATTTTAGTGTTGGATTTATTGCTGGGTTTTCTTTCTTTCGTTTATAGATGTAGGCAAGGCAACAATATTATTAGAATCACTGTCAATTGGATTCTCAAGTTCTATTTGTCTTACTTAGTTCATTGCAATTTGCAAGATATATTCATCCAATTCTACTATAATGATTCATGGATGGATTTGTTGGAAATTAACGAGAAGCAAAGATAAATTTATGAATGAATCATCCGTACTCAAATGTCTTGGTAGGTTCTTACATGCTTGGTTTCATAGAAAATGATCTTAAGCCATGTGATTGCGGAATTCAGGTTCAAAAGTCTGTGAGTTGTATGGTAATGTAAACTTCTGGTTTGAGAGATTAACCAGGGAAATAGTAAACCATGTATGTCCTTGGAGTTGTACGTGTGAAACATATTTGAGTGTTTGTAGTAGAAAACGGATTTAGCATTTTCATTAGCTCTTAAGTTGTGCAATTGATGCAGCTCTATCCATTGAACCAGTAGCCAATGTGCTTTCTGGAGAAGGAAATAGCACATGAATTTTTAATATTCTAGTGTGCTAACGATTATGAATAGAAGTGCTTTCACGACTCTCTCTCTCAGTAATAGGAAGAAAGAAAACTGAGTTTGTGTTTGGGTTTTTTGGGCCAAGTTTAAAGGCTGCTGATCCAGATCTGTAGTGTTGTTGGGCCTTTGGTGAAAACCCCTTAAATTTTTAAAAAACGTGGCTGGACCCTTATGAAAAACATATATAGCTGTAAAACCAGTGATTAGAGAGATAGACGCATGTATGTATACATAACCTGTAAAACCGAAGACTTTCATTTCGAGAGAGCTGAGGACTTAAGACGCATCACGCATGTATTACCATCTAATTACCTCTGAAGATTATTGTAATTAATGGAACAAATTCTGGAGTGCTACTATAAAGTTTTGCCCATTTCCGATCAGCCTTAATTTTGTCATAATTAGCTCAGAGACACCAACCTTAATTTTAATACTCTTTTCCTTTTGTTAATCGAAGTCAAAGATAATGTTAGTTCATACTTACTACATAGCTGATGTAACCACATGGGATGAGCCACATGTACCCTTGGCCTTGGGTGGTCAATCTTTCAATTTGGTCTTTGTTTATTGCATGGCTCAGTCCGTCATCCACCCTGGTTCGATTCACGTTGGAGACAATCTTGAGGCAACCTAATATAATACTTCCCCCTCTCCCTCCCCCTCCTTAACAAATGACAATAAAAAGATATATGGTCTGTGTTTTACTTTCAGATGTATTATTATTACCTTTGTCAGTTAACCTACTGGTAAACCAAATAATTAATTATGTATGTTTTTAGAGCATCTCCAAGGGATATGTCAAATACCAAACATCAAATTTAAATTTGATGGCTAATGTGCCAATTTGACATTTACACTGTTTTACACTCCACCCAATATGTCAAATAAATAATTATTGCAACAGTCAAATCATTCAAGATAAAGAAGAAAAAAAAAAAGGAAAATAATAAATGAAAGTAACAACTAACTGTCTTTAAAAAAATAATAAAATATTCATTTGACATCTTGCTTTTGGGATGTCAAAAGTAACAGCTGAACCTCCAGCCTTCATTCCACATCAACTTTGACAATTCGGTTGGAGTGCGGTGAGCATGGGCGGTGCTATGCACAGGGCAGGCTGGGTGCCTGCCCAACCCAAATTTTTTCAAAATAAAAAATACCTACATGTGTTATAAGTCCATATCAAAATAATAATAAAAATTAAAAGCATATGCTACACATATGTTGCCTATCCATGTGGTGCCATATATTCTCTCTCCTTGTCTTTTGGCTATTAGACTTCTTGTTTCTCTCTCTCTCTCGACCGCAGCAAGTTTCTCCCCCCCTTTTTTTTGGGGTCAAATTCTCCCTCTATTGGCTAAATCTTCTATTATTTTGGGTGGGCAACTTGGCAACAACATCTTCTCCTCTCCTTTTGTCAACAACAAGTATTATTTTCATTCTCTCCTTTGCTATATATCTGTAATTATAGGTTTAGGGCTGAATTATTCTAGGGCTTTGATTTGGGATTTTGTTAAAATTGAGTATTTTAGGTTTTAATTATGAATGAATTATAATTTTTGGTTTGGTGTTGTTGAGATGTTATTATGAGAATTTGTTTGATTTTTTGTTGGTATGTTTGATTAAAATTCTTTCTACATATTATTCATAGGCTATCTTTTATTATGTCAAATCACAATCGAAATCCCAAGAGAACAATGAATTTGAATAGTGTTGTTTTGTATTGCATTGCATTTACTTTTGTTTTTAGTTTTGCTTTTGTATTTATTGAACTTTTATTTATAGATAGAGATGCATTTGAGGGTAAGGCTCATTATGTCCCCCCGACTAGGTGTATCTTTTTATGTTTATTAATGAAATTCATCGTACCGTGGAGTTTAGTATGTAAATTTTGCCCAATTGGCTTTTGAATCCTGACCGCCACTGGAGGTGAGATATTATTTCTAGCCGTTAAATGTCTATGTGGCACTTTTGACATATCGGTAGGAGATGCTCTTAAGCGCTTGATTAACAATAAATAATTAGGGCTTGTATTTAATGGCTAACGATATCTGTAATGCAGGTTGGCATAGCAGGAGTGCCAGCAGATGAAATAATGAAACAAACCAAGAAAAAAGAGAACATCTGGACACCTTTATGGGAGGAAGAGTTTACATTTCAACTGAAAGTTCCTGAGTTGGCTTTGCTTCGAGTTGAGGTTCATGAGCATGACCTTTCTGAGAAGGATGACTTTGGTGGCCAAACTTGTTTCCCAATCTCTGAATTGAAACAAGGGATTCGTGCAGTCCCTCTCTTTGACCGTAATAAAGGAAACAAATACAACACAATAAATGCGATTTCAGTTCATCTGAGAGAATTTGGTTCTCCTCATTCCAATGGCAAAAACCATTTTTTGTTTCCATACATATAATGGTCCTATCACTATGAATGAGGTCCAGGAGCGGAACTAGAATTATAAAGTTAAGAGGGCCAAAATGTGAATATTAGTTTGAAAAATATATAAATATTCGAGCTTCCTCTTACTATTTATCCAAAACAACATATGTAAATATATATATATGTGTGAATTTAGCAAATTAGGGGGAAGGCCATCCTTGGCCTTAAATGATTCCGCCACTAGTTAGGTCAATTGGCTAAAGGAGCCGTCTTATGCCCGAGTTCAATCCTCCTCTACGCACATACATAGTGTCAAAAAAAATGATCCTATCACCAAGCCAATCGATTGTTCTATTTGTCTTCAAATAATTTGATTATTATTACATAATTTCTTATTGTTTTTAATTATTCTCTTTGCTAATTGACGCCAAAGATAATGTTAGTTTATAAAACCAGGTGGAACGGGCCAGATGTACCTTTGGGTGGTCTTTACTCACTCTGGTGTTTCTTTATTGCATGTCTCAGTAAAAGAAAACCAACGTGCATCTCGTGATAAATTTTCTTTAATTAAAAAAATAGAACAAGTCTTTGACCTCCCGTCCTGTCTCTACATTATCAAATCTCTATCTTTTCGATTAACTTCTTTCTTGACTTCTTATTGAGTCCACGCGTCACCGTGGGTCATGACTCAAATGTGAACGAATGTGAACAGTTGATTCAATTAATTTCGTGGCTCAAGAGTTGTTAATAGTTCGCATGATATTACTCCATGGAGAAAGTTCAACATCAATCAAAATTAATACGCGATGATTTAAAAAGGCAAAAAATGAAGGGATAAATAAAACCAAAAAGGCGCCAAACAAAACGGCAAATTTTTCCATAAATAAAGAATATAAAAAGGCTGTCGTCTGTCAACTTCATCTGACGATCACAATTCCATAAATAAAGAATATAAACCCCCCAAAGCTCGACCCCTTTACATTCCTAAACCTCTCTCTCTGTTCTGTCTGCCATTTCTCAAAAGCTCTGATTTTTGTTGTGTAAATTATTGGTTAAGGTCGATGGGGAGTTACAGGATGTGCATGTGCTTCACGAGGAAGTTCAGGGTGACGGAGGCAGAGCCACCGCGGGACGTCAAGGAGGCATTCAACAAGTACGCCGAGGGAGGGACCCACATGACAGCAGAGCAGCTTCAGCGTTTCTTGCTGGAATTTCAGGCAGACGGCGGCGTAGGCGGCGGCGCGGAGGAGTCCGACGCCGAGCGGATCGTGGAACAGGTGCTGCAGAAGAGGCACCACATTGCTAAGTTGATCAGCAGGCGCACTCTCACCCTCGACGACTTCCACCATTACTTGTTCTCTCCCGATCTCAACCCCCCCGTTCGAGATCAGGTATTGGATTTTTCTTTTCTGGGTTTTGTTTGTTTCCCGAGAAAGTATAGGAAACTGCAAGAATGTAAATATTGAACTCCGTTCGCTCATAGCTAGCTTGAGTGGAAGAATCTTCCTTGCGGACAAATTCCAGTTTGACACGTGTGCAACATGCTGCTAGAGACTTGTCATAGATAGCTCATAATCTAGCAATAGCAATGCTCATCAGCATATCAAATATCTTGACATTTAAATTCTTGGGCTAGGTTACTTGAATTCATTAGCAAATTTGTCGCCCTGTTTTATTGATCATGAATTCATTAAAGAAGTGTTCTCTTTAATGAACAAGTGCATTTTTGTATTTCTTCTATTTTGGTTGAGACAATTTGTAAATTTCTGCTTTTGTTATTTTGTTTCAGGTTCATCAGGATATGACAGCTCCATTGTCCCATTATTACATATATACAGGTCATAATTCATACCTGA
Source organism: Prunus kanzakura (assembly GCA_020521455.1). Taxonomy (NCBI): domain Eukaryota; kingdom Viridiplantae; phylum Streptophyta; class Magnoliopsida; order Rosales; family Rosaceae; genus Prunus; species Prunus kanzakura. Next base: position 5,713,585 of record BPUM01000784.1, read on the forward strand.
CTGGAAATCAGCTCAGCAGTGACTGCAGTGATGTTCCGATCATAAAGGCACTCAAGAGAGGTGTGAGAGTGGTGGAGCTTGATATTTGGCCAAATTCCACAAAGGACAATGTGCATGTTCTTCATGGAAGGTAACTCTAATTTTCTCCAATCTAATGGTACCTCGTCGGACTTCAAAGTGAAATCGTCTTAATGATCATGAGTTTCATTGAATATATTTAAGCCTGTGTATCCTAAGTAAGCTTGAAGATAGACAACTCTGTTTTAAAGCATTCTATTTTCAGCCTAGATACTTTTTATTGCTGTTCTTAGTTGATATTTCTATAAAAGCATAGTGTTCCAACTCATGGGATTGATATTCAAAGTGTGTATTTGTGAATCTAGGACTTTGACAACCCCTGTGGAGCTTATTAAATGCTTGAAATCAATTCAAGAGCATGCATTTTCTGAATCTCCATACCCTGTCATCATAACTCTTGAAGACCATCTTACTCCTGATCTCCAAGCTAAAGTAGCACAGGTGATTTTCTTTTCTGTTTTTTTATCTATGAGTAATAAATCATGTTCTTACTATAATTTCTGTTTAAAATTTGCAAATTTCTTCATTTCCAGATGCTCATTCAGACATTTGGTGAGATGTTGTTTTACCCTGAATCTGATTGTTTGAAAGAGTTACCTTCACCAGAAGAACTAAAGTATAAAATTATTATTTCTACCAAACCTCCTAAGGAGTACCGCAAGGCTAAAACTGCCAATGAAAAGGAACAAGACTCACATAAGAGTGAGGAAGACTTATGGGGGAAAGAACCCTCAGAGCTTACAGAAGAACACGAAGATGATGACACGGTGTGTTTTGAGAAAAGAATATTTACTGCTAGCATCACTTATCCTTGATGTCCTGCCCTTGGCTGATTAAATTTTTCTCTATTGTCTTGCAGAGTGACAGTGATTCAAGTGAGGATAACAGTCACAGTAATCGTGGATCGTTCTCAACAGGAGAACATGAATACAAACGTCTAATTACAATCCATGCTGGGAAACCCAAGGGTGGTCTAAAGGAGGCACTAAAAGTTGAACTTGATAAAGTTAGACGCCTTAGCTTGAGTGAACAAGCACTTGAAAAGGCTGCTGAATCTCATGGAACTGATGTTGTTAGGTACATTTTGTTTTCTTAGCACAATGAGGTGCCGAATGATTCCCTCATGTGATGAATTCAATTGTGAAATCTTCTTTTACTTGGTATTTGATCTATGTTATCCAACTGAACAACTATAAACTGTAACAATGTTATTCATAGATTTACCCAGAAGAACATTTTAAGGGTGTACCCAAAAGGTACTCGGTTCAACTCCTCCAACTACAAGCCACTAATTGGTTGGATGCATGGTGCTCAAATGGTTGCATTCAATATGCAGGTTGTTTAAAGTTCTTTCCTTTCTGTCCCGAAAAAAAAGTTATTTTCTTATTCTTATATCCTTCTCCTGTTTTGATTGTATTCTTCCCTGTTACCAAGATAATGCTTGGCAATGTTATTTCAAGATAAGAAAACTGGTAGCATTTTTGAGACAGAAAATGAACATTTCTCTGGTCCAATGGCAGGGATATGGTAGATCTCTTTGGCTGATGCATGGGATGTTTAGAGCCAATGGGGGTTGTGGTTATGTGAAAAAGCCTGATTTTATTATGAATGAGTCAGATAATCAGATCTTTGATCCTAAGGCAAAATTGCCAGTAAAAAAGACTTTAAAGGTAAGCACATTTTCTGTTCCTTTTCTCTGGATGTAAAGTTGTAAGTACGCTGATTGTCAAGACTGTTTTTATCCCCTCTCATTTAAAAGACTCTTAAACTAATTATGTTTCTTGACAGGTGAAAGTATATATGGGAGATGGATGGCATTTGGATTTCAAACAAACACACTTCGATTTATATTCCCCACCGGATTTCTACACTAGGGTAAGATGGTCTGTGTTTTATTTTCAAATGATTACCTTGGTCAGTCTACTGGTAAAACAAATAATGTATGCTTTTTAAGTGCTTGATTAATAATAATGCAGTTCTTAGTGCTTCTATTTACCATTTAATCTGTGAGGCAGGTTGGCATAGCAGGAGTTCCAGCTGATGAAATAATGAAGAAAACTAAGAAAAAGGAGGACGATTGGACACCAGTCTGGGAGGAAGAGTTTACATTTCCATTGAGGGTTCCTGAATTGGCTTTGCTTCGAGTTGAGGTACATGAGTATGACATGTCTGAGAAGGATGACTTTGGTGGCCAAACCTGTTTGCCAGTGTCTGAATTGAGACAAGGGATTCGTGCAGTCCCTCTCTTTGACCGTAAAGGAACGAAATACAACTCAGTAAGGCTTCTAATGCAATTTGAGTTCATCTGAGCATTTGGTTATGCTCATCGAATTGTCCTCGGTTCATTTTTATTCTGTTGCCCCCTGTAGTTCTGCTATAAGTTTCGTTTATTTTGCTCATTGTAAAAGATTGTTTGGTACTCTCTCTCCCTCACTTTTTTTTTTTCCTTTTTGGAAGTGGATGGTCTATAGAAGCATATAATGACAGCCTTTTTTTTTCCTTTTCCTTTTCCTTTTCCTTTTTCCCTTTATCTTTTTCTCAATTATGTTTTAAGGGACAATTCCATCTTTGGTATAACTCAATAAAGGCACCGTTCAACCTGCAGATCAAATGGACAAAATCTACTAGAGTTTAGGTGAAACTCAACTTTCAACCTGGTTGTCAAACTTTTCCTTCTCCAACCCCACAATAGCAGTAGCAACATTGTCCAGATTGAAGAAATTAACAACTCAACTTTCAATCACATAGCTCAAGTACAGGCCGGTAATAATGTGTCATGTAATTCAGTAAAAGAAAATTTACTTTCCATGGCATAGATATGTTTTGGTTACAGAATCTGGTTAATGATCTAAAAAGAAAGCAAGGGTATATTTTGTTCGAGGCCTCCTGATGTAAAGATCTTTTTAGGCAATTTGCACCGGCAAAAGAGAATGTACAGACGAGAAAGCCTGGTATGAGAGAAGCATTCTCTTTATTTGTGGACCAAGAAAAAGTTGGTTTGAGATACGAATTGCCATACAATACTAACAATAGCGTGTATATATGACATTAATTACATAAAGAGTAGGGAATGTGGGGTGTTGTCAATTTAAAGTTTTGCATGAGCACAGATTCTGACTTTGCTGCAAAGCCAGGCCTAAGAATTTCAAGCAAATTATTACTTCTTGTCAGGAAATTCCAAATGCTTGTCAGCCGTTGATGTATGCGAGTTCCACGGTAAGTCTCTTCATGCACAAAAGGCTGTGATGTACTTAATGAAATTCGTCCCTTCTCTCTTCATATAAACAGAATCTAGAGAAACTATTGGCATCATCACAAGCTGCCAGTCTCAAAAATGTCCAATAAGCAGTCTTTCAAGGTCTGCTTCTGCTTCAAGAGAATATTTAGGGTCAAGGTGGCTGAGCCTCCTGAAGATATAAAGAACCTGTTTAATCAGTACGCCGAAAATGGCACCATAACGATCGATAACCTTCAGAATTTTCTGATTGAGTTTCAAGGAGAACCCAATGCCACCAAGGAGGATGCTCAGACCATTTTCAACAGTCTCAGGCATCTCAACATCTTTCAAAGAAAGGGTCTCCATCTCGATGCCTTCTTTCGGTATCTCCTTGGTGACCTTAATCCTCCTTTCTATTCAAAGGTAATTTCATCAAACTTTGTATTGTTTCAATTTCATATATTGAGTAAAGCATTCACTGTTCAGAGTGATGAAACTTTCTAACTTATTTATACATTTAAGGAACATGCAAACTATGAAGATGATTGAAAAAAATATATTAGTTTGCAGTTTCTGCATTAGTTTATGCATCTTAATGATCCAAAAATTGAGAACAGCCGTGTTTGGATTCAGGTGCACCATGACATGAATGCGCCATTGGCTCATTATTTTCTATTTACCGGCCACAACTCCTACTTAACAGGAAATCAACTCAGCAGTGACAGCAGTGTCCACCCAATTATAAACGCACTGCTACAAGGCGTTAGAGTTATCGAATTAGATTTGTGGCCAAATTCTAAGAAAAATGGCGTGGAGGTTCGTCACGGAGGGTATGAATTTAATTTGTGGTTGCTCTCAAACTCTATTATGAACATGGTCTTGGTTGGAAAACTATTAATTCTCAGTCCAAGCTAGTTAGTCATATATGCATAACAAAATTTGACCTCTTTGAACCTTTAGGACTCTTACTAGTCCAGTGGAACTCATCAAATGTTTGCGGGCTATAAAGGATCATGCTTTTACTGCTTCTGAATACCCTGTTGTCATAACATTTGAAGACCACCTACCTTCAAATCTTCAAGCTAAAGTGGCCAAGGTGAATAGGAATTCATACCTTAATTAGGCTTCCCATCTTATGATTCTTTTTTATGCACCACTTCAATTGTGATTTGAACTTCTTTTTTTTTTTTTTTTTTTAAATGTGATTGTAGATGGTCACAGAAACATTTGGAGGCATGCTATACAGCCCTCATTCAGAATTCATAATGGAATTCCCTTCACCTGACTCATTGAAGAGAAGGATTCTGATTTCGACCAAGCCACCGGAGTATCATGAATCTCAGAGACCTAGGGAATCGGGAGCCACTGATAACAAGGTATTAAGGTGCATGTGAACACTAGTGTACATTGTGCTAACACATTTGCTTAGTGAACCAAGAATCATGTACCCTTTTAATATATCATTACACACTTGAAAGCAGGACAATGAACAAGATGATCAAGATGATCAAGATGAAGATGAGGAGAACGCCATTCCAGAATATAAGCAATTAATTGCAATTCATGCAGGGAAGCCGAAAGGTGGGCTTGATATATGGCATATCGATCCAATTAAGGTCCGGCGTCTTAGCTTGAGTGAGCAAGAACTGGAAAATGCAACCAGAACCCGTGGATCCGATATTGTCAGGTGACATTACACTGGTTTTCATGTTAACTACTCTTAACTTCTTAATGTTCTTCACCATCTATATGATCAATTGTGCTTAAATTAATCTTTCTCTAGGTTTACACAAAGAAATTTGTTAAGGGTATATCCTAAGGGTACACGTTTAGACTCATCAAATTATGATCCCATGCTTGGATGGACCCATGGAGCTCAAATGGTGGCATTCAATATGCAAGTTAGGCTTCTTTTGTAACTTTTAGCTAACTTTTTAAATAACTAGCTTATAGTTGTTTGCTGGGAATTCTGCTTTTACTTCACCTCAATTCCTGCTTATCTTACAATAGTGAATTTCTTCTCAAAGGGACATGGAAAGTACCTTTGGATCATGGAAGGAATGTTCAGAGCCAATGGAGGCTGTGGTTATGTGAAAAAACCTGATTTTTTACTGGCCCTTGGCCCAAATAATGAGGCTTTTGATCCTAATGAACCCTTACCAGTGAAGACAATTTTGAAGGTGCTTTGAATCTCTGATCAAACTTGTAACATGGCACTTTCTCTTATTATTTTCAAATATATATGTATATACATGAACTTTCTCCATAACCTTCTTGTTCACAAGCAGGTAAAAGTATACATGGGAGAAGGCTGGCATTCAGATTTCCACCACACACACTTTGATCTTTATTCTCCTCCGGACTTTTATGTGAGGGTATGTTACCAAAATGTTCATTCAAATGTACATCCCCTATGAATGTTCTTTTGTCAGGCAAATACTCTGACATATTATGTTGTTCGCATAATAATCTGAACGTAATTCTACATTTGTACCTAGTAAGAGAACTTTACCGGTATATGTAACATAGTAAAATGTTCTCGTGTCACAGACAATCTGACATGGTATGTTGTCAAAGCAACAATCTAGACAACTGTTTAATATATTTTTGTTTGAACGCACATATGGTATGGTTCAGATTAACAGTCTGGTAAGAGAAAGCTTAATTTGGTGTGTTTGTAGGTTGGAATTGCTGGAGTGCCAAATGATACAAAAATGATGGAAACCGAGCCAATTGAGGACCAGTGGGTACCAGTATGGAACAAGGAGTTCATTTTCCCGTTGAGCGTTCCAGAACTGGCTGTGCTTCGAGTTGAAGTCAAAGAATATGACACTTCTGGGAAACATGACTTTGGTGGCCAAACATGTCTCCCAATTCCAGAGCTCAGAACTGGGATCCGAGCTGTTCCTCTGCATAATAGAAGAGGCCAAAAATATAAATCCGTGAGGCTTCTGATGGGATTTGAATTTGACTATGCTGAATAAATTAATAAGTATTGCTTTGCTTTCTCATGCTCTGCCTCTCCTGTAATCCATGTTCAATATTACATGCTAAACTTCCATCTGCTGCTAATACACAAGAAATTCTTTTTATCTTAGCCACATGTGCGAGAATCTTCCAATTCCAAACATGAGAGTAAGTTTTTTTAATTATTTGGATTTGGCATATCTTCCAACAATTGAAAGAAAAGTATCACTAGATAAAGAGCTAGTTGATCAAACACGGAGTGCAATTTTCTTCATTGTCATTAATGGAGCATTATTTATTGATGCTCTATAAGTGTCATTTGTCACATATATTAGAGTGCTTATTTTCCCACTCCTTTTTTGTCTATTTACACTCTTTGATGTTTTTTTAATAAGTTTTACTATAACATATAATTTCCAACAAGGAAATGTAAGTGGACGAAAGAGGAGTGAGAAAATCAACTCCCTATATATCATTCACGGCTAACTTTATGTAACAAGTACAATCATATATGTTACTTTTAATAGATCATACAAGTGATGTTAAGGATAATCGCCTACACATAAGTCAATGCATTGTGAGATTCGCATGTATCGACAATATGTGCTAAAAATTGTGCCTATGGCCTATGGTAAATAGTAACATTGAACCTGTCTTCTTCTTTTTTTTCAAAGGGGAGGGTGGACAATGATTAACCCTTGACATCCTCATGTGTCTCTTAATTTTTATGTAATTAGGCCACCTAATACAACTTAATAAAACATTGGTAATAGGTTATTGTTTCCAATTGCTTCACATAATTAATTAACCAAAAGTTAAGCCTATTTTATAATCCCACGTTCATCATTTCATCAGCACCCAGCTGTTGTACAGCCTGTGATCAAACGGTGCGGCCGCCGTAAACCCCACGTTTTACAACTAGTGTGACTCACTAGTCCTTTTTCTTTTTTTCTTTTTCTTTTTTGGGGTCAACTTGATATTCAAAACTCAAAAGCCAATATTTCCTAATTGCTTTTTGTTAATAAAAAAACAAAATGATTTCAAACAGCTAAGTAAAAAATTAAAATTTGCATATTTTAAAAGCCATACATTTGTTTTTTTCAGAAAATTGTTATCGGAGTGCCATTAAAAGACTTTATTTATTTATTTATTTATAAATGATAGAATATTAATATTTGTAAGACTATTTTTACAACATGATAGCACGCATATCAAAATTAAACCTTCACAACCGATCAAGGCATCAAATCATGCATATGTATCGATCTTACATTCACGTAAATCGAATTTAAAACATCCTCCGACAAAGTTAAAAACAACCATATGATTGTTGAGACAAGGAGGCAACCACTGGCACCCTTTATATGATTTTCTGTGGACGCTAATTATAACATTAATTTTCTAAAACAACATCGTGTGGAAAATGGTTTGCAAAGAGTGGTCATTTTACCTGGCTAAAGTAACTAGAATTCCAAAAAATGTACACTAAGGTGATCAAAGATCCCACTATATAGGAATAGGATAATGCTTTTGATTGGAATCACTAATAAAATCTTCATGCCCCACTGCCTCCCAGACCAGCCAACATTCAGGAGGCGAAAGATGAGAGATACCCAACACCTCAACCAAGAAGATAGGGCCATCATGTCAAGTGGCCAGACCACTGGCCTATTGTGTACGTTAAAGTTAGCAATAACTTTACAGTGGACGGTCGTATACGCCCCTTTTTGTACAATTATTCATCACGTGTTACTTATATGATGAGATGATTGTGAGAGAAAAGTGTATACGCCTTATCTACTAAAGAATTTCTTGTGAATTAGACCACTTTTATGGCATTCCTTAATCTTTACCATAGCAAAAATCGTGAAACTAAGAATCATGCATAAGCCGAAATGGTGAAGAAAAAAAATTTGGTATAGAATTAATAAGGAAAAATAAATAAATGAATACTGTTTTTGGATGAAATTTCACAGTGAAGGGAGGGAAATTGTGGTGGTAGAGAAGCTAAAACGTTCATCCTCACAAAGAGCAAGTGCCCTTTCCAAACTGGCAACAATGTCAGTCATACTAGGCCTTTCCTTCCCCTCCAAGTTCACACAATGCCTGGCAGTATAAGCCACCAGCTCAACTGCTTCAGCTTCATTCGGATCTGGCGGCACCACCCTTTGATCCAAAATGCTTTGCAGCTCCCCCGCCATCATCCGCGGGCCGGCATACTCCACAACCCCCATTGGACCTGTTCCCTCTTCACTGAGTCTGAACACAGCCCTCTTACCTGTCAAAAGCTCCAATAACACCACCCCAAAGCCATAGACATCACTCTTTGCTGTCAAAACATTTGATACAAAGTACTCAGGATCAATGTAGCCAACTGTTCCAACCGCCTTCGATGACACGATCTCTTGGTCAGATTCCGGTCCCAGTAATGACAGTCCAAAATCAGATACTCTTGCAAGCCAATTTTCATCCAAAAGAATGTTTGAGGACTTAATGTCCCTGTGAATTATTGTTGGCACTGCATAATTGTGCAGATACTCAATTCCCCTGGCTGCATCCAATGCAATTTTTATCCTCATTCTCCAAGAATTCACAATGCTGCTACTTCTCTCAACATTTTTCTTGTTATGCAAGTGATCATGAAGTGAACCGTTGCACATGTACTCGTAAACCAAAAGTCTCTCCTCCTTCTCTTCACAGGATCCCACTAGCTTCACTAAGTGCTTGTGGTGAAGCCGGGACAGCAATGCTAATTCGGAATCAAATGCGCTCTCTTTCTCCTGAAATTTATTGGTCTTGGTACTAGTGTCTCCCCTCTTGATGGCCACTTCGCGACCATCTGAGAGCTTGCCTTTATAGACAGTACCAAAGCTCCCAGCACCAATCTTGTTTTCTGATGAGAAGTGCTTGGTAGCAGCGGAAAGCTCTGCTAGGTGAAATGACTCAGTCTTGTCTCCATGCTTTGATGATGAGCCGCTTATATAGCCCTTGATGGAACTTGATCTTGAAGGTGGAGCATTAGGATCATTTTCAATCCCAACTGCAGAACCTGCATTGGGGGCAACAGCACTTGTGGGTTGCACAGAATCATGATGGTTAAACCAAGAACCACATTTTCTAGTCCATAGGCAAAAGATAATAGTGCAGAGCCCTGCAAAAGCCCCAACGGATCCAACTATTGCAAATGCCAACAAAAGCCTATTTCTGGTTATGGATGATGAAGAAGCCGGTGCTGAACCTTGTGGTGGCGACGGATTTATTGGGGGCAATGGCACTGCAATTGGAAGTTCAATCTGGCATGATTTGCAGATTTTCCCAGAACCACCGCAAAGAGTCTCCGAATTCGGGTACACACCACAGCTACTACATGGACCTTGTACACATGGACCAGGAACAATCATTCCTAGTGGAAGATCATTCTGAGAACTAGACCAGCCTGGTCCCCAACAAATCATTGATAAATTACTTGTTGTTAAGCCGCAAAGAAAATCCAAACCTGCATCAATCAACTCAAATGAAACATTTGCAATAGCATCACTTTGATATTCAAATCTGTTTCTTCCTCCCCAGCATACAACAAAGCCACTTCTTCGACGAATGGCACAAGTAAAATTTGATCCCAACGCAAGGCCTGAAAACTCAAAAGCTGAAGTACTTGAAGGTACATTCAATTGCCCGGAATCGTTGTTCCCTTTACAGACCAAAGCTCCATTCACACTAAACCCACAAGCATGAGACTCTCCAACAACTAGGCTTGACATCAACACATTCTCAAACCCTGTTTGAATCTCATCTCCAACCCTACTCTGACCCCAACACAGAACTCTGCTACCATTCATCAAAATCCCACATGTAAACCCCCTTCCAGATGTGATTGTTTGAAAGTCCAATGCTTCCCCAGGTGAGGGAAACAAAGACCCTCTTGTGCCATCTCCTCCTCTCCAGCACCTGACAATTCTAGAGTTGACCTCTCTGGCACAAACTTGGGCATCACCTACAGCCAGATCAGTCAAAGCTATTGTGTCACTGTGATATATGCGCTTAGGTTGGAACCTATTTGAGCTAGATATGCTGGTGTCCCAACAGAGAAGGCTAAAGCCACCAGACCTGAGGCCACAGAAGAAGGTCTTGCCCCCAGAGATGGCTTCAAAAGAAACAATGGGCTGGACTGAAATGGTCTGAATGTTTTGGTAGCATTTTATGCTCTGTGTAGGGTTGTCTGCCACAATGCCACAAACAGTGGAAGTGCCATATGTGATGGCTGTGGTAGAAGCTAAGCCAAGGCCATGGACCACCCGATCATGTGGTGTCAGTGAAGATACGAAGGCTGTGAAGATGATGGTGATAATGAGAGAAGATGGTGGATGTACAAGTGTCATTTATGAAGATTTGGGTAATGGGTAAGTGGAGGTTTCTGGTTTTTTTTTCTTCATTGGGAGAGAGAGGGAGAGAGAGGAGCATTTGAGTTAGGGAAGAAGGTGACAATGGTAGAAATGAGAGAGAATATAATAAGCAGGCTGTGGAGCATGTGGTCCCTTTAGATTGGTTATGTTGTTGCCTTGCCTAGCTAGCAGAAGAGGAAAATCCCTGAGTCAGGAGAATTAAAATTTCTTCACTGTATTGCATGTGCCATAGATCACTGATTTTAGACAAAGTTAAAAAAAACTATCGGACTGTTTGAGAAGAGAACGTAATCTCTCGTACGATTTTAGCAAATATAATTAGAAAAAGAATATATGAAATGTTTTACTGAGGCATGAAAGAGTTTAAGGTAAGCTAAATTGGAATTGCTTGTTGTTGAAAGTGTCTTGCACAAAATTTCTAAATAAACAATCAGCTAGTTTTGGTCTCTAAATAGTGGTTCGAGTAGGACAAAATTAAGCCTGAGCTTTGTTGTTAGAATATTGAGAGATGGAGATGAAATGGATAAACCTAAACTTCCTTTGTTATCAGCTACTTTGGTCACTTCCAATCTTAACTTGGTGAAGGATTTTGGAAGAGTAACAACGATAATTGGTTTACTGTTTAAGGGCTAAGAGGGCGTTTGGTATCCTATTCAAATAGGAAACTCAAAAACTTTGATTTTTCTTAAAAACAAGGAGTTCTTAAATCTATTTTTAAGATTCAAAAACTTGTTTGGTATGCAACTTGAAAACTGTTTTCAAATCTTAAAAATTTGAGAACTTGTGGATTGTTAGAAAAAAACTGAAAAAACTGATATTTTTTGTTTTTAATTATTAGGGTGTTTTTTAGTTGTTCTTGAGTTCGAGTTTTTAAAAATAGGGCTACCAAACATGTTTTCTTTGTTTTGGACTCAAATTCTATTTTTGAGTTTAAAAAGTTGGATTCAAGTTGAATACCAAACATGAGTTTCTTCCTCTTTTTCTTCTCTTTTTTTTTTCTCAATAGATGATGAGGAGAATAATTCATCACAAAATTGAACTATGAAAGCAACCCTTAACCTTCCAGCACTACTATATGCTTTTAAGGGAGACTAAAATGCCACTAAATTTAAAGGCTGTTGACAACTAGGTTTGATGATGAAGGAATTTTTTTTATAAAAAAATCATTTTTATTCGGTTTTTTCTTTCCTTTTTTTAATCGAAAGGAAAGAACTTCATTCAACTGAAACCAATTACAAATAGTAATGAAAAGGATGCAAAAATATAAATGCTTCTTTTCCGTAAACTCACGAGGACTATAGGAATATGGTTTTTCATAATTGAGCCAAAGCTCCATGATCTAGAAGAACAATATTGCATGTAAATCACCTCATCAAATTCCTGACTTTATAGGGCAAACTTGTTTCTGAAGTTCCTCCGTACAATCGTTGCTTGAACTTAAAATCCTAAAATGAGAAGAAAAGTCATGCAACTTCCGATCTCAAAATATACTTCTTCGGCACACTCAATTTTGTTCTTGCTTGAATTAATTATGTATATACTAAAAGTACCAAAATTTTCATCTTAGTTCAGCAAATTGGCAAACTACTGGGTAAGAAAACCCAAAACCCAATAGGCTTGAAATACGAAGGGGAATTACTTGGGCTGTTATTACAGTGAATGTATACCAACTACACAAAATAAAAACGAATTAACCTACGTACCAACCAGAAACATGGAGTTACCAACATCCCGGAATCCACCTTAAATAAGAACCCATCTTTTTCCATCATTTTCTTCTCCTTCTGTATATTCTTGTTGGGATAGGGGCAGGTTTGTAGTTGTGCTGTCAACTGAATTCTACTGATTCAAGATCCCCTCCGTACAAGCTAAAAGGGCCCTAGTGGGTCTTTTCCATCGGCATCCATAGGGTTATCATAACTTTCGTATTCGTAATCTTGATCGAGAGCCTCCATAGTTTTCCCAAAAACAAATGACTTTGTCCCCATTGTCGTGAAAGGCATTAAACCAAAAGCTCGAGCTGTTTTGATTTCCCTAGCGACCTTCCTCTGGGCCTTGGCGCTGATCCCAGTCTACACAAGGAACAAGGGAACTTAAAAGTATTTCAATGCAGCTTCAACAAAGTTCAGGTCATTCAGCATGCATTCAATTTTACCTTGCTTCTTTTGATGAGAATTCCAGCATCTGTTAAGAAATTTGCCAGGAATCTCACATTCTGCACAGAGCAATACAGTTGGTGCAAGAATGCATCCAAAGGATCAAAAATCAAAAGCATAAACAACAAAATTTGACATTTAAAATTGGGATTCAGAGACGTAATAAGATAAGCAAGCACACCAGTAAAATCAGCGAAACAAGATCAAGGATTTCAGATCTCAACGGACGCAAGGGACAAAAAAGGACAGCTAAACCTACATTTCAATGTCTAGTAGCAGAAGAGAGAGTAATAATGAAATCACAACAACCTGCCCAGAGTTTTTAACTTAAGTTTTCTAATAATCAAAATTAGTTGCAATTGATGAATTCAATAAAGAATATAGAATATTCTGAAAATTAACTAAGAAAACCTGAGGGCCCATTTGATAACCATTTCAATTTTTGTTTTTAGTTTTCATTTTTTGTGCTGGAGTATAGAGGAAAAAGAGGGCAAATGGAAGTGAGAATGAGAGGGAAGATGAGAGGGAAGGATGGGAGGGAGGAGTAACAAAAGTGAAAACAAAAACTAAAAACTGAAATCTATTTGAAATTGTTTTCACTTTCAAGTTTTTTTTTTCACTTTTGTTACTCCTCCCTCCCATCCTCCCCTCTCATCCTCTCTCAATCTCATCCCAACTCCCATTCTCACTCTCATTTTCCTCTATACTCTAGCACAAAAAATGAAAACTAAAACTTAAAATCGAAATGGTTATCAAACAGGCCTTAAGGCAATCAAGTGCAATAACCTGCCAATATGCAGCTCATTCACAACCACTGTGCCAGCAAGCTCCGAATATCATAATATCTAGATCTTTAATTCTGAAACTGAGTCTCAATCAAGATAGATTATCCCTTATAAAAAAAAATTGGATAAATCTACTTTGCATAATTTTAGTCCTCAGCTTCTATTTATGCGTATCAGGGAAAAGAGGTATAGGGGCATCAACAATAAAAACAATCCTTTACATTTCACCAAACAGGCAAACATATACAAAGCAACAAGGATCCTACATGCATATATTGGAGAGACTGACAAGTGCACATACCCTGAAATCAGCTTTTCTAAGAACTTCCTTTGTAGTTACTTCAAACTCATCCCTTGGGGTAAACTTACGCACTCCTGGCTTAGTAAGATCAAGATCCTGCATAGAGCCACATGGTGCGTACATGAGACAGGGATATCTAAAGACAAACGAGGCATAAAGAGAACAACACTGTGGCAAAATATTATGGTTCAGTGGTAAGGCAGGACAGGCTAACTTGTATTCTTTTTCCACTCAGGACAAACAAATCTCAAATGCAGGTTATACATTTATAACACCACAAAATATGTGCAAGCTGTAATTATAACAATAACATAAAAGTGAAAAGGCAGAAAAGAAAGGGAAGTTGCTCCATAACATACTTTAAGGTCATAAGTCGTTCCTAGCTCAAAATTCACATCTGGTCTGTAAGAATATTCCTCTTGGTTTATTTCCTCGTAATCAATATCAAAGTCGGTGGCTGCTTTCTCTAATTTTCCATCCATTCCATCTGATAATGTGTTAAAACTTTCATCTAAGCCGTCGAGTATATGAGAACCACTTCCACTTCCACCTCCTCCAAAAGGATTCAAACCCTGTCCATCATGACCCATCCCGAGCCTATCAAGCTTCGTGAAAAAGGCATCTGATCTAAAATTACCCCCAGAAGTTTCACCGAAAATACGCCGCTCAAACTCATCCGGAGATTCAAATGAATTAGGATTGTTCTTATCATCCACTTCACCGCCTAACACAGAAAAAAGCTAATGTGTCAAGCTTTTATTTGTAGTTAGATTGAGTAATTCTTGGAATAGAGAAGCTATATTACAAGAAAAAACAAACCAAATCCTAAGTTTAACCTCCAAAAGAAAAATCTATTTTCATACTACTCATGGAGATTCAAGCAAAATTTCGACTTATAAATTATCAAAACCATATGGAAAAATGGCACCAACAGGGTCCTGCACACGGAACTGTACAGAGAAGTACCTGATGTTACATTTGTGGATAGGGTTCTCATATGTGGCTGATGAAATCGGCGTGAAACGCCATCGTTGAAGGATCGCAAAGCAAATCGAACACCTTTCATTTCTGCCAAAGTTCAAAGTTTGAGAAGAAGTAGAACTGTGGGAGATGGAAAAGCATTAACCAGTCAACCTACTAATTATGTGCAGAAAGCAGCAAGCACAATGAACTATATCCCATTTCCAAACACAAATCAATGCTTTCACAAATAAATCAGCAAGCAGCATCTAAAAATAAAAATAAAAAAATGCCCGAAATGAAAATGAAATGAACAATTCGCAAATGCCCATTATGCCAAACAGAAGCAAAAACGAGTTTAGATGCAAACGCAACAAAGAAAAGTTCAAAATTGACAGACCCAACTCACAAAATGAAAACTTTAATCAGTACCTGGAGCCACTGGCGAGCAGGAGATGGAAGGAAGACTGAATAAGATGAGAGCAGGAGAGAGAGAGCTCGGGTCCGTTTTGTTAGGGCTTCTTTAACAATAATGTAGGCACACTGACACTGTGTATAAATTGGGCCTAATTGGGCTTCAAAATTTGAGTAGAGTGATGTTTCAGGATTTGGGCCGATTTAAGAAGCCCATTATTTGATTTTGGGCCTGTTTGAATAGCCCAACATTGAGTTGGGCCTAGATCAAAGTCATATGCCCATTCTTCACATGCAAGACGCCAAACCAAATGTCACATACAACTTTATTGATAGATTCACACCGATAACGAAGTGAAAGAATAGATGGGAGCCCTTTGTTTTTGGTCTGACATTTATACAACTTAAATTTCAGTTATGTTATCAAACACTTTGTTATGGTAGATAATGATGGGTATCAAACATGACAACATAATTGAAGGGTTTTATACCTCGAGTGATTAATTTTATATCATTATTACCTGCAATTGAGATCCTGTGTTTGATTTTCTTATCTCCCAATATCACTTGTATGCAAATATTAATATGACATATCTAATTCTATCTACTAACTCTTAATCTAGCAATACTATTTTTTTCAAGGTTAGGTAAAGTCCTAAATTGAATCCCCACCTCTCGTGAATGAAAAAGATCTTTTGATTGTCAGTCTAACAATATAACATTTTAGATTTATTCAAATTTTGTTTATATACCGTCATATCTGTCGACATTCGATGATTTAGTAGTTGTACAAAAAACAATATTACCAACCCTAGGGGCGTCCATCACAAATAGGAGATTGAATGGAGTTGGGTTAGGCAAAGGTTAAAAGGCAATGGTGCTAAGTAGTTTTCAACCGCATAGTGAGTGGGAGGTTGAATATGTTCATCAAGAATCTTTACATAATTTGAAAATCCATCATTTATTTAGGGGACCATCTTTCCCTCTCTCTCAAGTGTGAAATAGGGATTGGTCCCCCACACACTGCCCCAATTAGATCTTCCAATATTTTCTTCCCCGCTTTTGATCACCGTTGATGTCCTTGTTACATGGACAATTTCACAATGGTGTCACATCATGATCAAACCCTAATCTTATCGTTCAATTTTCGGATCTTTTAATGGCATAAAATGCAAAACCTTTGCTTGTTTTTCAATGGTCAAGGAATTATCACCTGTTTGCCTCATCATAGATTTCCTCGCATTGCATGAAAACAACCCGAACAATGACATAACATGGATAATTAGAACACCAATGTAAGCTTGCTTTATTATTATAAGTGCGATTTTGTATAATCTTTCTTACAATATGCATGGGTTTTATACTATTAAAATACGGTACTAACTAGTTCTTAGTTTAATTTTACTCTTCTTTCCAATATTAAAAAAATATGTCAAGTTCGAATCTTTCGTGTTTCGTTAATCAACTATTTGTAAATTGTTGTGATACTTTATCATCTTTTTAACATTAGCTTTTTTTTCACTTTATATATATGATAAGGTTAAAGAATTTTTCTTTTCCTTTTGTAGGAGAAAATGATAGATTAAAGCTTATCGCCCACTTTGCTCTTACTTTTTACACCCCCTTTCATAAGAGAATATAGATCGGTAATCAAATAAACTTTTTATTATTGGGTGCACGCAAAAGTGATATGTGATTGAAAAATTATTCTAAATAATGAAGAGACAAATAATTAAATAAGCTTAATTAATGAGCTCAATCCAGATGGGGGATTTTTTTAATGAATAATTATTGTCCTTCTCATGAAATCACTTGCGAGATTAAAGTTTGAGACAATTGCTTAAAAAAATAATATAGGTTTTGTTATTGGATAAGCATAAAGCTTTGGGGACGCGGCTGGATTAAAGTTAGAGTAATGCTACTCTTACCATATTTGTATATCACATTCTCATATCATCTTATGTGGCAAATGAAGTTGACAGACACATCAATTAAAAAATGCCAATAAATCATAAATAAAAAAAGAAAATGTTATATTAATTTTAATTGATATGATTGTCCAACTCATCTTCCACATAAGGTGGTATGGAAATATAATAAGACTAACATTATTCTTAAAGTTATGATTAATAAAACCCACCATGGCAGGATTAAAGTTATGATTAATAAAACCCACCTGGCAGGATTCTGGTGCCCTGCACTGCAGCCTTCTTGTCTCTATTATTTAACAAAATATCGACACCCACCTAGTACTATTGATGATGCCAATGATCCTTCTTGTTAATAATAATAATGTGAGTGCAAAGCTCTGACTTTCGCATGAAGCAACAAAGTCAACATTCTCACTTTGCAACTTACTCATTTAATTAATATTTTTACTTCTTTAATGGCAATCCGAAACTACCAACCCCTCCTCCATATAGTCCAAATTTTGCTTCAATTTTTAATGGTCAATCACCATAATTTTTTTTAATAAAAAAATACCTCCCAAGAGCGCTTATATTCCTGTTAATAACATCGTGATATGTGTGCATAAACTTTTATTTTTGTGCTTTTAATTAATTATTTTTGTATATGTGTCAAACTATGATTCACATAAAGAAGGAGTACCTCTTTACAGGTAAGGAGGCAATTCTTTTTCATGAAACAACTTAGACATTTTAGAGTAGGCTTAGAAGAAAGTAGCGAATTACATGTGAGAAATTGGCAAAAAGAAAAAACAAAACTAAGTGGTTATTAATTTTTTCTATTTTCCTGGTCTGGGCTTAAAAGAGGAAGAGAAACCATTGAATGAGGTGGAACTGAAAGATGCATGTGTTTCCAAATTCGGCAAAAGCCACTTTATGCAGAAAGTGAGATTCATGACCCATCTATGTGCTCATGAAATTGAAAGCTCCCTCAGTCTCAGAGAACCACGCCTTCTCCATTATTATAACACCACCAAAGAAAAAAAAAACCACTAAATGCATGCAAATGCCCACTTGCGCAAACAAATATCTAAAAGCATGCTTCAGCTTCGCATCCCTCCCTCCCTCCCCATGGCCATGTGATTGGAGATTGAGCTGCACGAACCCTAAGAAGCACGTTTGGAAATAGAAGTGCTTTTGGCTTGCAAGTTGGTTCATGCGAGTCCAAAGAAGCTGTCACGAGCAAAGAGCTTTTTGTTGGGGTGGGTTTTGGGTTTTGGGTTGCGCGACTCTTTTGGTACTGAAAGGGTAATATAGTAAAGGAAAGTGATGTGTGTAAGAATAGCACTAGGATCCATAAACATCAACTCCAACATTATAGGAGAGAGAGAGAGAGAGAGAGAGAGAATGAAGCATCGATTACGATACGAATAAAGAGATTGATAGAGAGATTATGTTCACACGAACGGTTGCGATGAAGTTTGCTTCCAGGGTTGGGTCAGTCCAACTGTCCAACAACAAAAGAAATGTTTGCTTCTAGGGTAGGTTTTATGTCCCTGCAAAAATGACCTTTGAAATTTTAAGATGGAAACAGGTTGTAGGACCATATGATGTTCTTCGACTGTAAAACTGTTATTAAGTTTAACAGAAACTTCCAACCCTTGTGTATGTAAGGTTATTAACTTCTGGCATGATTCGAACCCAACACGAAATTAGTGAAATTTAAGCTAAGTGCAAGTCATATTCAAGTGATTTAGTTAGTGTCATTATCGAACCACTCGTTTGTTAATTATTATGATGATCCACAAACCTGGAAAATTAACATGTAATGGCTTGTACTCAATTTGAAGTGGGCCAACATGATTTGTTTGAATTTGACTTGCACTTAACTCAGACTTGGTGCGTATGAATCCATTTCATCCAAGTTTTTTCTTAAGATTCCATATCGCATTATGGTAAATCACATCACTAGCAAAAGTGATATCTACCTATACATTATGAGAGAGATATGAAATATGTGTATGAAGTTATTTCATCAAAGTTTTTTATACGCTATTCGATAAATCACATCACTAGTAGAAGTGATAACTGCTCGTACATGTGAGTCTAGCATATCTTAATTGGGCGTCTAAAAAGTTTTATTGCCTAATTATATAAAACTTATTCAATATGTATTTACCAAAATAATTAACAATCAAGCCATACGTACATATAAAATGGAATTCACCTAATAAATTCCTAAAGGTCGTTTGCAAGTATGCGTACGCATGTGTGCTTGGGAATCTGAAAGTAGAGTTGCACATCTTCAAAAGAGATTTTGAATGGTAAAGTGTATACAGGAAGCACAAGCAAAAAGCAAAGTACAAGGGAAATGAAAATGAAAGGTTGAAAGAACGAAAGGACAACTTACAAATAACCAAAAGAACACATCAAATCAAGCACCTTTTGTGCCCATCTCTCTCTCTCTCTCTCTCTCTCTCTCTCTCTCTCTCTCTCTCTCTCTCCTTTGAGACTTGAGACCAAGGGCCAGTTTGGCATTGCTGTGCTGTGAAAATAATCGCTGTTAGATTTGCTATGAGAGAAATCAGCTGTAAGAGAAAGCAGTTTGGCGTTTTGTAAAATTTTTGTTAAAAGTGTTGTTGATATTGATTTCAACAAAATCAGAAAATAATTGTTGCATAATCATTAAACCCAACGCCTCTTGGAAACTGATTTCTGTATAATCAGAAAATGACAGCACCTCATTAGCTGCTTTCCCTTATAGCTTTCTCTCACAGCAATTTTTAACAATAAGTGATTTTCTCACAGTTTACCAAACGGGTTGGGCTTCCCAAAATTTTTTAAAAATCACTTATCACCCCAAATAAGCAATACCAAACGGGCATCAAGAGAGAAGAGATGGATGGCACCGTGCAGCTCTACTTTTGACCCTTGCGATCGACAAGAATCACTATAACGGTATTTCAAACTAATCACGCATATTATCACGTATAAAAGACTAAAATGTCTAACTTAACTTACCGTCATAATGACATCCTGAAAAATAAGTCTCTCTTCTCACCAGTAACATTTAGTTTGGGTTGGCTGCCTTTAGAACTGAGGCTAGAGGAACTCCACCAACGTGTAGTTTCTGAAATGGTTTGAAGACTTTAGAGTAGAAAACTGAAAAATTCAGAAAAAGAGAGCAAAGGCCTGCCTCGCTCGTGAGAGCATATATGGTCCAATACGTCACTCCAATTCCACACAAGGCCCCCTAAAAATGGTCCAATCTAAAGTCTTTTTATCAAGTTGGGGGCTGCCTTGAGAATGACTGCCATTTGGTGTTGTTGGGTTCCCCCCCGGATACTTTTGTTGATGCAGGTTGCTAATGTTTATCTAAATCTTAAATATTATTTTTGTTTTTTTGAACAAAAACGATAGTATTTTGTTGATGAATACTTGGAGGATTATGCGAGTATCTTTACATATAATGGTCATTTGCTCGTCGGCCTAACCATCTACATCTTTATTATTATTATTGATGACACATCAATAAGATAATCACGATTAAACTAGTCACTAAGAAAGAATGGATAAATTTGAGTTTATTAGATGGAGAAATCGGACTTCTCTTTACATTGAAAATATCAGTATAAGGCGGTTGTTTTCCGAAAAAAGAAAAAGAAAGAAAAATAGCATCCCAAAAATGATACAGATAATGACAGCTGTAGAAAAACAAAAACCATGAAGTATCCAAGTTTGAGGTCTCTCTCCTAGTCATAGACTCATATCTTAAGACTTGAGAGAAGCCAGTGGTAATGCCTATTTACAGTAAAGAAAAACATCCCATGGGTGAGAAAATTCACATTACTCCAATTGGTCATTGACATCACAATTTTAGAAATTTAATATCAAACTTTTATTAAAAAGAAAAAGATAAAAAGCTAATTTTTGAAAAGCTTGACATTGACGGCTATTATCATCCTGTTGGCCCATTTGTATTGTTGGACAGTGGACACGGCATCTGTATGTCAAATTATCAAAAATCCCCCACCAAAACACCCAAAAAGTAGCATTTACAAATAATATTCCAAGTTTTTTTTAAAAAACAAATCGATATTCTAACTGCGAATATGAAATTGAACTTTGGTGTAAACGAACGGACATACTGTTATGATCAATTGATCTAATCCAAAGTTTAACGAAAAACAAAAACAAAGAAAAAGGAAAGAGAAAAGAAATCGAATTTATGCTAGCCTAGCCTAGCCTAGCCTCGCCAAGAAGGATTGAATTCGGGTGTAAGAGGCGAACACAATCAACGGAATGTAAGTTGAATTGACTCGGGTCTTTGTTGTGCTTCCAAATGGTCTTTGTATGTATACTACCTGTATGTATGTATATATGTGTGACTAAACTCGGGTCTTTGTTGTGCTTCCAAATGGTCTTTGTATGTATACTACCTGTATGTATTTATATATATGTGTGACTAACTTTACCTCCTCTCTCCTCCCTATCTTTGAAAAAAAAAAAAAAAAAAAAAAGTAGGGAGGGACGGACAGAAAGCCTTGCCAACTGGCCTGATCCAAAATTTAAAAACAACCCAAACGAAAAGGGGAGAGAAAGAAAAGAAGGCGAATCTATGCTATGCTCACTCACCATGTGTTTGTATTAATGCTCCAGACAAGGCCCCACCTCCTTCGAACACTCTAAAACAAACAACTCCTGTTACTGTTCCTACAACCGCAGCAATTCAGCCAACCATACAACCATGCCAACGACACCAAAATCTATCTCTCTCTTTCTACCTCTTTTATACTCCTCCCTCCCTCTGATTGCATAATTTATTCACAACCTTTTCTGAATAATTTTTTATCTATATTTTATTTCTTCTCTCTCAGCCCTCAAAATCGCCAAACGAAGACACGTATGAATATAGACAGAGGGGTTTTGTGTGTGCGTGAGTATATATAATTTATATAATACATACATTTATATATAAATATAAGCTAGCCGGCGATGCCGACGCCGGTGAGCGCAGCAAGGCAATGCTTGACGGAGGATGCGGCACGTGCTTTGGACGACGCGGTGGCGGTTGCGAGACGGAGGAGCCACGCGCAGACGACGTCACTGCACGCCGTATCGGCCCTGCTGGCGTTGCCCTCATCGACTATCCGCGACGCCTGCGCACGCGCACGGAGCAGCGCGTACTCTCCACGACTCCAGTTCCGAGCTCTTGAGCTCTCCGTCGGTGTCTCCTTGGATCGATTGCCGTCGTCGAAAGCTCAGGATGAGCCTCCGGTCTCGAACTCGCTCATGGCGGCGATCAAGCGGTCTCAGGCGAACCAGAGGCGGCATCCAGAGAGCTTCCACCTGCACCAGATTCACAACCAGCAGCAAACGGCGTCGCTTTTGAAGGTCGAGCTCAAGCACTTCATTTTATCAATCTTAGACGACCCGATTGTGAGTCGGGTGTTCGGTGAAGCCGGGTTTCGGAGCTGTGATATAAAGCTCGCGATTCTTCACCCGCCGGTGACTCAATCGACCCGGTTTCCTCGGACCCGGTGCCCGCCCATTTTCTTGTGTAACTTAACGGATGCGGACCCGGCCCGACCTGGCTTCAGCTTCCCGTTTTCCGGGGTCGAAGACAGAGATGAGAACAGTAGAAGAATCGGCGACGTGTTAGTTAGAAAGAGCGGGAGAAATCCGTTGCTAATCGGTGTTTGTGCCAGCGAAGCTCTCAAGAGCTTCACGGAGGCCGTACAGAAAGGTAAAACAGGGCTTTTGCCAGCTGAAATCACTAGTTTCAGTGTGGTTTGCATTGATAAGGAGATTTCCGAGTTTGTTGTTGATGGCGGGAGTGAGGAGAAGATGGGTTTCAAGTTCAAGGACGTGGGTCAAATGGCTGAGCGTTGCTCTGGAGCTGGAACTGGTATTATAGTAAACTATGGTGACTTGAAGGCTTTGGTGGGTGAGGGTCTGGTGGGTGAATCTGTGAGCTTTGTGGTGATGCAGTTGAAGAGCTTATTGGAGATTTACAGTGAGAAGTTATGGTTGATTGGTGCTGCTGCGAGTCACGAAGTGTACAAGAAGCTTTTGGCTCTGTTTTCAACTATTGAGAAGGATTGGGATCTCCATCTTCTTCCCATTACTTCTTCTAAAGCTTCAATGGAAGGAATTTACTCTAAATCCAGGTGGTTATCCAACTCTAGTTTTTGTTTCTGTGCTCCTTTTCCACTTGTTTGTGCAAATGCTAAATATATATATATGTGGGTTGAAGCTTCATTTGTGTCTGAAATTGCTTGGAGTTATGCATGGATTATGGTTTTGAGTTTAATATGCAAATTAATTGGATGTTTGTGGAGAAAAGACAAGTATTGTATTTTTCATCACTCTGGTTTTAGGTTCTGTAATTTGGTTTTGAATAGATATTTTTTAATTCATATATGTATGTTATGAAGTACATGTTATAATGTTTAAGTCGGTAGTGTTATTATTAGTGGTGTATGTATGGAAAGAATGTATCTTTCAAGTTATGCACTTTAGTGTCTGACTGTTTTGTGCCCGTTGGATCTCACAGTTCCGTGCTCATGATATACTTACAGCTTGATGGGGTCCTTCGTTCCATTTGGAGGATTCTTTCCTGGACCGTCCGACTTTAAAAATCCATTGAGCAGCACGTATCAATCTTTTAGACGTTGTCATCAGTGCACAGAGAAGTATGAGCAAGAAGTTGCTGCTATTCTGAATTTAGGATCAACTATTTCAGCAGGTGATCAGTGCTCAGATAGCTTGCCTTCTTGGTTGCAAATTCCAGAACTTGATTCTGGCAAGGGAGTGGATCTAGAAAAGGTGTGTAATCCCTTCGAAATTTAATTCTATGGCCCAAGTTGGCCTAACTTTTGTGTACACAAGCATGCCTTCATGCACATACACTTGCAGTTTAACATGCACGTTTCTTGTAACTGGTTTGGATTTTAATCTCCTAGCTGTATTTCCTCGAATAGATTGTGACAACATATGTGTAAGTGTGCTTCATTATTCAGTGCAGACCAAAGATGATAAAACAACATTGAATGCTATATCAGCACTGCAGAAAAAATGGAATGATATATGCCGACAAAATCATCACACTCAACCATTCCCTAAAGTGGACTGTTATCAAACAGGGTGTCAAGTTGCATCTGCTGGGGGCTCTCAAGCTGTTGTGGATGGGAAAGCAAATAGTGGTGAAGATTCATGTCTAAATGAAAGCCGTTCTGCTATTCAATATGGCTGTCAGCCGATGAACATGAAAACGAGTTTTCTATTAAAACAGAACTTACTGATGCAAGTAGTTTCTAATGCCGAGAATGCTAGTCCCCAGTCGGAACTATTGGTAAAAGATTCAAAGGGTCAGCAACTTGAATTGGGGAGCCCCTGCCGTTCTCCTTACCCTACCCACAGTGTGAATCTTCCGACTGACCGCACATCTTCTTCGTCTGTCACTTCTGTGACTACGGATTTGGGATTGGGAACATTATATGCATCAACTAGTCTGGGACCAAGAAGTCCTAGACTACAAGATCATAAAGAGAGTCTAGGACACCTCTCTGGTTCCATTTCTGCTGAATTTGATGCATTAAGTGAGAATACTTCACAGCAAATAGCCCAGTCCTCTTCTTGCTCTGGATCTGATGTTGGAGGGCAGTGTGATCCAAGAGATATCAAATCACTTAGGAGAGTTCTCACAGAAAAGGTTGGCTGGCAAGATGAAGCCATATGCACTATTAGTCAAGCTGTGTCACATTGGAGATCTGGTGGTGGAAGGAATAGGGGTTCAAAACTCAGAGGTGATATATGGCTGACTTTGATTGGGCCTGATAGAGTCGGAAAGAAAAAAATTGCTTTAGCACTTGCTGAGATATTGTTTGGAACCAGGGAAAGCCTAATCTCTGTTGATCTGGGATCCCAAGATAGGGGTTACCAGTCAAATTCGATTTTCCAATGCGAAGGCTCCGATGATTATGATGTGAAGTTTAGGGGTAAGACGGTTGTTGATTACGTTGCAGGGGAGTTAAGCAGGAGACCCCATTCGGTGTTCTTCTTGGAAAATGTAGATAAGGCTGACTTTCTGGCCCAGAGTAACTTGTTGAAGGCCATTACGACTGGCAAGTTTCCAGACTCTCATGGGAGAGAAATCAGCATTAACAACATTATCTTTGTGACAACCTCAGCTATCAAAAAGAGAAGCAAAAATCACTACATAGAGAATGAGCCCCTTAAGTTTTCTGAGGAGATTATACTTTCCGCCAAGAGATGTCAAATGCAGATACGAAATCTTGGGGATGTCAACCAAAGTAAGGGTATGAATGTGAGGATTGCACCAAGAGAAGGAACCTCAAACCCATGCTCCGTAAATAAAAGAAAGCTGATTGACACAAATGTCTCCATCGAGCAATCCTTTGAATTACAGAAACGGTCCAACAAGGCGTTAAGGTCCTTTCTGGATTTGAATCTGCCAGTGGAGGAGACAGACGAGTGCATAGATTCTGAAGGTTTTGACAGTGACTCCACCTCTGAAAACTCAGAAGCTTGGTTGGAAGATTTCCTTGATCGAGTGGATGTAAAAGTGGTGTTGAAGCCATTTGATTTTGATGCGCTTGCTGAGAAAATAGTAAAGGAAATCAGTCAAGAATTCAAGAAAATCTTTGGGTCCGAGGTGCAGCTGGAGATTGATTTTGGTGTCATGGTGCAAATTCTTGCAGCTGGGTGGTTATCAGAAAGGAAGAAAGCACTAAAGGAGTGGGTCAAACAGGTTCTCTGTAGAAGCTTTGATGAAGCACGTCAGAAGTACCGCCTCACCGGTCATTCTGCAATGAAATTGGTTGCCGGCGAGGCCCTGTCTGTCGAAGAGCAAACTCCCAGTGTTTGCCTTCCTGCTAGAATTAGTCTGAACTAATTTTTTTGCTCACTGTGCTTTTTGTAAGTACATGTATACCGTAGCTTTTTAGCATATAGCATTTGGCTGCTTTTCTAATCAATCCTATATTTTTTTTTTGGGGGGTAAATCATTTTGTGTTGTATTGACTTATTTTGTAAGAATGTGCATGTTCCCTCTTGATCTGCAAGCAGTTAGTTGTACAGCTTGTACTGTTGTATTGTCTGTTTCTTGATCTAATGTATCAGCATCAAGTTGTTTATTTATATGCAAATGTGAAATGTAGTGAGTTATCCAATCTAATTCAATCTTACGCGCGCCGAACACGCCCAAAATGTAAAATGTAAAATGTAGTGAGTTATCCAATCTAATTCAATCTTACGTGCCGAACACGCCCAAAATGAGCTTGGGTATGGGCCATATGCCTAAGAGAAGATCTTGCTCAGTAACTTAGAGAGATCACAAGGCAAATTCCAGCCCCACAATTGGCAAAACCAGAACTGCATTGCTACACTGGAACAGGTTTTTTCTGTTGGGCTTCATTGAATCATTCAAACCATATTGATTGAGTCGATAGAAACAAATGTTTTTTTCTTTCTACATTTGAAATTTTTTAAAGAGGGTCCCTAGATTGGATTGGATTGGATTGGACTCTTGCAGCCCATAATTTGTGTCAATGGGCCTTCTCTTGCTGGTTCATGACTCGAGTGGGAAAAAGAATAAATTCACATATACCTCCAATCCAAATGTTGTCAAAGTTCTTTGGCTTATTCAAAACAGAAAAGGCAAACCAATAAATAAATAAATAAAAAAAGTCCACATATTGCTGTGACACCATCCCACTAGCATCATGACAATTGTGCATTGTTTGTCATCCAACTTTCCCTTTCAAAATTATATTCCTTTACTTTATGAAAAAGATAAACCAACAATCGAAATTTTGGAACAAAGTGATTGTATTTCCACTTTCTGAAAAAGCAGAACAATTTAGCTTACCTTTTTTGTATAGCTGATTTTCTTCATAAATATCAGAAGAAATCTCATATGAAGCCAATTTGATCTTGTCAACATCTTTTTCTTTTTCTTTATCATCTAAAAATAAGTAATCTTTATTGTATTTTTTGTATATTTGATCTTTTTATTAAGCTCGAAAATTATAGGGGTATCAGTATACGTTTCGACACCGTATGGGTATGGGAACGCAAATAATATCACAAAGTTTTATAATAATTTTTTTTTAAAAAGAAAGAATAAATATAGGAGAAAACCAAAAACATGCACCGTCCTCTGTCTCATCATCTAATGAGAATCTACAAATATTTGATACTGATAGGATGGAATGGAACTAGTGTGTGATCACACACAAAATAAAAATGTCTATTTTCCACCGAAGAAAACGACTCCGAGTGATTCTGACC
The DNA here is from genome assembly GCA_020521455.1 of Prunus kanzakura. Lineage (NCBI taxonomy): Eukaryota > Viridiplantae > Streptophyta > Magnoliopsida > Rosales > Rosaceae > Prunus > Prunus kanzakura. The sequence continues at coordinate 5,741,087 of BPUM01000784.1, forward strand.
TGCTTTTGCTTATTACGCATCTCTAGCCCCACTTCCTCTTATCTTACATGCAATCTTTGATGTCGTTTACGCCTTGGTGGGGTCGTTTTTTATCACACCTCATTGACTTTCCAATCTGGATGGCGAGGCCTTTTCTTTGAGCTCCCATAGTCAAGTTTGGCTTTGCCTTTGGGGCACACTGGGAGCCGTTGATTGTGAACTGTGCATGAGGAAGACCGTCCGATTGTCGTAGTGTTGAAGTTGGAATTATTTTTTTTTTCCTATTGAAATGTAGTGCCCTAGAAGATGGACTTTCTGCTTATCCACTTAGTCATGAATTGTCTTTTAGCTATTGTCTTAGAGCTCAACTTCATATTCCTGCTTTCTCCAACAGTGCGTTTGGATAAGGAAATTTAAAAGTACAAAGGAAAATTCAATATTTACTACCCATAACTTTAATAACCTATGACTCTTCAACGAAGAAAGTCACTCATGTGCACATGTATGATTATGAAATGTACATCCATTATCATAATTATGAAATGTATATCCATTAATTGTTGATAATTATTGATGGATGTGCACTTGATTGTAGGACCAACACTCATTTTGTGAGTATCCCTAACAAAACTCTCTTAGTAATTGAAAGTTAGAATGATTGGATTTTCCTTTGTAGAACTAAAAAAGCATTATGCTTGAAAATTTTAAGATGATTGAGCTTTATTCTCTCTAGTAATCGTTGAAGAATTTGCTTCCAAAACTTCCATAATTATTGAGCTTTATCCTCTCCGCTAAACTTAAGCACTCAATTTTGATAGTCCTTAGATTCATTCTAAATCCATAATTTTATCAACTGAAAACTCCATTAGACCATACTTAATATGATAACATAATTTTGGATTGAATCTAATGAACTCTGATTGGAGCACTTGCTTGCTTTTTTCTGGATTAAAGGTAGGAAGAGGGAAAGGGATTTAATCGCACACACTAGTGCTTAAGAGTTTTGAACTCAATACCATTTGGTCTTAGATCAAACATACTTTTCCAATGGAACACTTATTTGCTTCAATCACGACAAATACAACTTACCCATATTTTTCTATCTTACCATGCCTTTCGACTTACCCATTGTTTTTTATTTTTTAAATTTGTTTATGTGTTAAAAAGCAAATAGATGATTCGGCCGTGTTAAGAAATAGGACTATATTCAAATTTGATCATAACCGCATTATGCTCCCATGATCATGATTGTTGCGAGTTTGGTCATCATGATTGGATTATAGTTGTGCAATGAAGATCACCATTCAATGTGATCATTGTTAATACATGAATATTGAAATATTATTCAACTAATTTGATAGGGGGATAAAGCCTTCTATTTATAAAAGAGAATTTCACTAAAGAAAGGAAAGACAAAGAGAAAATGAAAATATGTTGCAAAAGTGATGGAGATGATCAAGCTTAATGGGCAATATCAAGGCATGATGAAGATCTGATGGAGCTGGTGAAGGTAATCAAAACTTAATGGAGGTCTATTAATTTTATTTTAGTACAAGCGATAGTCTACATTAAGGCGCACTTCCCATGTCATTTCTCAAGGGATGGGAAATGGAGATTCATTTCCTATGTTTGGTAATACTGGGAAAGTAACCAAGAAATATCACTTCATTTCCTTTCACATGTTTGGTTTGTGTAGGAATGTAAAACAAAGTTTGTTTAATTTTCCAATTATATCCATATGAAATCAAATAAAAAAAAAGAATGCATTTAATGTTATATTGTAATTCTAAATTATTAATGGGGACAATATGGTCATGAAAAATATGTATTTAATGTTGGCTCTTTTTCCCAAACTTTCCCATGAAGAGGAAAACAAAACCCAAGGGGGGAGGAGGGCTTCACTTTCCCCCTACTTTCCAATGTGCAAGGCAATGATTTTCCATGCCTAGACTTACCAAATATGGAAAAGCAATTGATTTCCCATCCCCAAGCCTCCTTTCCAATGAACCAAACGGGGCCTAAAGGGTATGGAGATTTCTCACACACATAAAACTAAAATGTCATGGGGATTCGAACTTGAGACCTATTGTCTGCAAATCAAGATCCGTTTTTTTTGGGCAAGATTTCGTTAACAACCATTATTTTAAAATGTAATACTAGAGATACCAATTTATTTTTGGTTGTTTGACATCATCTACTGTGTCAGTAGTTCATTTGTATTTTTAAACGAAAATTCCGAAAAATAAAGTAAACATAAATAGTTAAATTGTGGCAAAGATAACTAAGGTGGTTGGTGTGAGTGGTTCGGCACTCTCATTCCTTAAGAGAGGTCAGGGGTTCGATCCCTGCTCTCGTATGGAGTCACCATTTTGGCCAGCACTTTACCTCTTACTGGCCGACCCGGTGTGAGCGGAGATTAGTCTGGGTTGTGGTTAAAGCTTAAAGGTGCCACCCATAATTGGGGCCCATCCAGAACCACATCGTGGTTCAGACCCAAAAAAAAATTGTGGCAAAGATAATTCTGAAAAAACCGGTAACAATAAATGAGAGCGCCCCACTATGGTAGACTTTTTGGCCCGTTTTATGACGTCATTAATCCGACTGAGAATTCAAATTTTTTTGCAGGCGAGACGAAAGCGAGGGTTCTAGAAAGCATCGAACCGCTCTCATTCGTCGATGCCTTCAAGAATTCTAAAGTGCGCAATGCGCAACAACATCAAACTCAGAACCGATAACCTCACACCGCGCCTCCATATACAACCACGACAGACAGTCTCACGGGGATAAGACGTTGAAAAATCAAACTCCATAAGATTGACTAATCTCCATGTCCACTCATCTTCGCCAGTTATGCATGAATTAGTGACGGCCAGTTAAAATAGCGTAATCCAGTAGCGAATTGGTTCATTTTCCCCACAGGGACGGTGGTGGTGCGTCCACGTCGGCCACCAAAGACAAAGACGCGTAAGGCGGTGAAAATCCGGAATCTGAATACATCACTGTGGTGAGGTCGGTCTCACAGGATCAAGGACACGCGGCCATCCGTTACTCGAAGGCTGTTAGATATTAAAAACATCGGGACCCACCGAGAATTTAAAATTTAGAAAAAAAGATTTTTGTGTTTTGGGTTTTTCGGAAGAAAGAAAGGGAACGAAGACGAAGGAGGCAGAGGAGGTTGCTTTCATAGGCTCTTCTTTTTGACTCAAAACCCATAAACACTTAAAAGGAAGAAACGAAAAGTCTCTCTCTCTCTCTCTCTGCTAGAGTTTGGTCGTGTAGTTTAAAGAGGAGGAGTTGGGTTTTCTGAGCCACTCGGTGTTCTGCTCCTTCTATCATTTCTCTTTTGTGAGGTATGTGCCCCTGCTTTTATTTTCCTTTTTTCTTTTGTCAATTTTAATTTTCGTGTGTTCTTTGTGTTTTATTGAATGTTTGAGTTTGAATTCCACTTGGGTTTTCTGTCTTCCGGAAGTTTGTTGAATTTTCTGTTTGGATATTGAGAAAAAGAGAATGGGAGTTTTAATGGGTTTGTTATTTGTTGGGACTTAAAAGTTGGAAGAAGGAGAAGAATTGTGTAGAGTTGAATTTGGATGGTAAGTCAGAAGGGTAGCTGTATATGGTGTTCTTGTCCCAGTTTCCTGGCAACCAAACAAGTGGGTGTGTTTGTTATGAGGGTTGTGTTTGTTGGGTTTGTAACAGATTTCTGTTTCAGTTTTGCTTGAAATTGGGTAACATATGTGTTGACATAAGGTTAAGAACGAAACCGAAGTTTGGATATTTGTGTTTTAATCTTATGCCTAGTACACCTTTTTGAGCCCCTCTCTATGAATTTTGTTTTATGCCTTTACATAATTTGAATTTTTACTCTTTCTTCATGTTACTTTTCCTCCATAAAGTGCCCATGCTTGTGATTTCTGTCAGAGGGTCTTTGAATTGATGTTATGCCCGCTTTTTTTATATAGGAAGGGAGAGATTTCCATGTGCAGTGGTTCCAAGAGGAAACCTTCTTCCACTGACTTGATCATGGAGCGTGAGAAACAAGAAGGGATGCGGTATAGTTTTTCAATTTTGCTTGAATTATCGGCCTCCGATGATCTAGATGGGTTCAAAAGGGCTGTAGAAGAAGAGAGTCATGATGTTGATGAGGCAAGCTATTGGTATGGAAGGCTAATTGGCTCAAAGAAGATGGGGTTTGAAGAGAGGACACCGCTCATGATTGCCGCTATGTTTGGTAGCAAGAACGTCCTGAATTATATCCTCCAAACATGTCTTGTTGATGTTAATAGAGCCTGTGGTTCAGATAGAGCCACGGCTCTTCACTGTGCTGCTGCTGGTGGCTCTTCTGCTTCAGCTGAGGTTGTCAAGCTCTTGCTTGCTACTTCTGCTGATGCAAGTTCTCTTGATGCTAATGGAAATCAAGCAGGTGACTTGATTGCACCTGCTTATAGTTCAACCTTCAATTCAAGGAAGAAAGCTTTGGAGGTCATGCTCAAGGGTGTTCCCAGTATAGATGAACCTTTTGACTTTTCAGAGCAAATGGTTTATGAAACAGAAGGGCAAGAACAGCAAGAGATTACAACTCCTCGTGCTTCAAAGGATGGAACAGAGAAGAAAGAGTATCCGATTGATCTTTCTCTTCCAGACATCAAGAACGGAATTTATAGCACAGATGAGTTTAGAATGTATACTTTCAAGGTCAAGCCATGCTCAAGGGCTTATTCACATGACTGGACAGAGTGCCCGTTTGTCCACCCAGGGGAAAATGCAAGGCGGCGTGATCCAAGGAAATATCATTATAGCTGTGTTCCTTGCCCGGAGTTCAGAAAGGGGGCCTGCAGGCAGGGAGATGCTTGTGAGTATGCACATGGTATTTTTGAATGTTGGCTTCACCCTGCCCAGTACCGCACCCGTCTTTGCAAGGATGAGACTGGATGCACTAGAAGGGTCTGTTTCTTTGCTCACAAGCCAGAAGAACTCCGTCCCTTGTATGCTTCGACAGGTTCTGCTGTGCCGTCTCCGAGATCATTCTCAGCCAATGCTTCTTCTCTGGACATGGGTTCAATTAGCCCACTTTCCCTCAATTCTCCATCTATGTTAATTCCTCCTGCTTCAACTCCACCGATGACCCCCTCGGGAGCCTCTTCTCCTAGGAGTGGAAACATGTGGCAAAACCAGCCAAACATCGCACCTCCCACGTTGCAGCTTCCCGGTAGCAGGTTGAAATCTACCCTAAGTGCTAGAGATATGGATTTAGATATTGAATTACTTAGTCTGGAAAGTCATCGCCGCAGGCAGCAGCGCTTGATAGATGAGATATCTGGTTCCCCATCCAGCTGGAACACTGGCTTATCTTCTCCTTCAGCCTTTGCTGCCTCCGGGAATCGAACAGGGGAGTTGAATAGGATAGGAGGAGTGAACCCTACTAACCTTGATGATATTTTTGGATCTCTAGATCCTGCAATTTTGACTCAATATAATGGGCCAGCATCCCAGTTACATTCTCCAACTGGGATCCAGATGCGCCAAAACATGAACCTGCAGCCCCGTCCCAGCTACTCAGCCAGCCTCTCATCCTCTCCTGTGAGGGCTTCTCCATTGTTTGGAGCTGATGCATCTAGTGCAGCTGCTGTTTTTAGTTCAAGGTCAGCTGCATTTGCAAAGCGGAGTCAAAGCTTCATTGAGCGTAGTGCTGGCAACCGTAATCCAGGGTTTTCTTCACCTGCCGATTCTGGAACTTTAATGCCCTCAAACATTTCAGATTGGGGCTCTCCTGGTGGCAAATTAGACTGGGGTGTGCAGGGGGAAGAGCTGAACAAGCTGAGGAAATCTGCTTCTTTTGGATTCCGAAGCAGCGGGAGCAGTTTTTCAAATGCTCCAACCATGATGCCAGGAATTGCTGATGAGCCTGATGTATCTTGGGTTCAATCTCTTGTCAAGGATGCACCACCACCTTCGCAACGCGGGCAATTTGGTTTTGAGGATCAGCAGCAGCCGCAGTGCCACCCTAACAATGGAGGTCCAGAGATGCTCCCTGCTTGGGTGGAGCAGCTCTACTTGGAGCAGGAGCAGATGGTGGCTTAATTCTAAGTTCAGTCCCCAGGATTGCTACTTCGTTAACCTTTAACGATATTAATTTTTGCCATTTTTTAAATTTTTATTGTATTCATCATAAGTAGGTTCAAGGAACTGGATAAGAGGGGAAATACCCCTGACGGAGAAAAAAGATAAGTCATGCAGGATGCAAGTTCTGCTCATACTATTTCCTTTTAATTTATCTCGTCTTCATTGTAGTATCCATGTGAATCTCAAGCAGAAAGATGCTGGACTTGAGATGGCCTTTCACCTATGATATCATTAATTTAGATATTGTTGGTCGGTTGTATGCCTTATATGATATGTATGGCCAGCTCGTAAACTCATGAATTTATTCATAAGTTGATAATGTTTATACCTATTTGGCCAACTTTATGTTCTCATGTTGATTCTGTTGTGTACCTTTTACTAGTGGAGAAATATATCTGTCATTTTTCTTTTCGTGTCTTGGAACCAATTGAAAATACAGTTCCTCACCCCAGCCCCTCCCAAATTCTTGTGCAATCAACAGCGCCTAGTTTTAAACTTTTTCGCTTTCAAATTCCTTTACTTTTTCCATCTGTGGTTACTGCCATGGGGTTTCTTGTCTTGTCCGAAATCTGCATATTACTTTCGGCTTTCCAAAGGTGAATGTCAGTGGTTCTGTCAACTGGTGATATTTGTTGAGCACAAACAGAAAAAGGCAAACCTACTTGCTCTACTTTTTGGTCCTTGAATCTAACTTTAGTAGTTGGGCAATTGTTAGTGGTATGAGCACTGGAAAAAGGAAGGATAGTAGTGGCTTAGTCCCAACAGCCAGAGATGCCCTGGGCCATAAGTATAGGTGGCGATTTATGGTACGATACGATGACACTCGATTTGAACACTACACAAATATGGGAGTTTCTATAATGAGAGGCTATGTTGAGGGGTTATAATGAGAGGGTTCAATTCAATAGTCTAATATCGAACGGCTATTAAGGATCCCATCACTATAACCCCTTATTCTAGCCTCTCTGCACAAATATAGACCCCATGGATACATGTTTAGCACAATAAACACTGCTTAACTAATATTATGATAATAAAATGCTAACCTTTCTCATTTTTTATGAATAATATGAGTTATTGTATTGTTACATTATTATTATTGTATCATGTTGCTTATCCTGCTTATCGATCAAACCGGATGTTGACACGAACACTATACGACTAAAAATGAATCAACCCATATAAGACCCATTGCCACCCATTAACCCGTGTGTTCAAACGAACACTACACGACTATAAATGAATCAAACCAAACACAACCCATTGCTACCCATGAGTCTCTACTCTACCTCTAAACCCACTGAAAACAGATTGGAACTTTATCCCGGGCGATGCCCATGACTGCCCCATCCAGTCCAGTCCGGACTGTACAGATGGTTGAGTGTAGATGGGCAGCATTCCCTTTTATTTTAAACCATCACAAACAAGTAACCTAAAATTGAGGTTGAACTGCCTACTTTGTTACTAGTCAAGAACCTCCTTTCATAAAAAGAAGAGGTACAACCAACTTTTAAACTACATGAGCTGGTGGTGGTGACATATATGTGATTGAAATTTTCAAACAAGAAAGCATTTTTTTTCCTACCCTAAAAAGGCCCCTCCTGAAATTGTTCTTTTACCCTAGTGCACCAATTCTAAATCCACATGGGTTTGCCTAAAAAACTTGACCAAGCATTCTAAATCCACATGAATTGATTGACTAGGACCAGCCTCCATTGCAGATGTTCCTCTGTTGGTAGAGAGGATAAGAATTTCCTCTGTTGGTAGAGAGGATAAGAATTAAGCACCTTTTTATAATGGCAAGTTTGAATGTTGAATATGCAGTTTACAAAGGGGAGGGAGACTAACCAAAAAGCAAAGTTGAGCTGAAAGAGTGGGAGCTAGTGTTTTTTTATAAGGAAAATACTGTCCTTTTTTGGTCAAGGAGGAAAATACTGTCCTTCTTACCATGCAGTATGAGCTTTTATATTACTGTCAATAACAGTTTGACGTATGTGCAAAAGTTTTTCATGTTGTATTTTTAATGAATTATTTTTACATATGTATGAAATTGTAATTCACGGAATGAAAGAGATGCTTCTTTATAATGTCATGACTTTCAATAATGGCTGTGTCCATAACTTGATTAAAATAATCTCAGAAAGTCATCGGTTTGAAGTTTGAGCTCTAACTCTGTGGATGACAAAGAGTTCAGTGGCAAAGTCAGAATTAAGTTGTGCAGAGTTTTGAATCACATTATAATATTCTTGTTATGGCAAAAGAAGCACATTATAATATTGAATTTTCAGAAGAAGAAAAAGTGGATTGTCTTGGCACAGTAAAAGAAGGGGTAGAATAAATTTGTTAGTTTGCTTTAATTTTATTGTAATGCCAAAGTTACAAAGGTTTGTAAATCTTACAGGTTTTGAATTTTCAAGGGTGAGTCAGCAAATTGATCTACCAGCTCATCCAATAATTGACCAAGAATTTGTGACTCAAAATCTGCACCAATGCCTGCAGAACCTGCTTGGTTCCAACTGCCTTTGTTTTGTATGATCCAATTTGAGCCAACCAATTCATCTTCAACCAGCCTACAAATTTCCCCCCACATCTCAATGTGCTTTCCACTGTGAAACTCTTTCTTCCTTGATCCAAGACATTTGCCTTCTCTTGCCTTTGTTCTTCTTGCATCACCAATTAAACCATTGTCTTTACATGGACAAGGCAAGCCTGAATCTTCTTGATCTGGTGTGCAACATTTAAAGTAATTTAAAATTTAAAACCATGCTATAATTGGTCACTGTATGAAACAACTATTTCACGCTTAAGTTTGAAAGATGGTGTGTACAAAATTGAGGAGACAAACCTGAGGTAGGAGCTACTGGATCAACAAGAAATTGACCACAATCAAGAACCGAAACCGGGCTTAAATCTTCTGAGCTGCACTCAGATTCTACATTCTTAAGAACATCACAGATTGTAGGAATTGAAGCACTTTTTGAATCCTTAACTATACCATTAATATTGCCAACTTTGTTACTGGGATTATCAGAGCTACTTCTACTTCTACTTCTGAGAATCTCCCTCCCATTCAAATCCTTCAGAATCCTTCGGCTCTTTCCATCTTGAACTTGCTTCTTTTTCTTATCTGCCTCTCTTTCTGTTATGTTTTCATTGTTTTCGCTCTTCCCTGCTCTTTTCTTCTTCCCTTCTCTACAACCCATTTCGCCTTTCCTCCCTTTTGATCTCATTTCCTTGCCTTTGCTCTCATTCTCAAAGCTGAGAATAAAGAACTCCTCATTTTCAAGCTCAAGGAATGTTGGCATCTCTCGAAACGACTGCGTCGACTTGACCTTGCGATGTTGTGCCTGCATTGTATCATCACCACCTCCAGCAAACCGGTCCACAGAATTCATGGATTTGCTACGTGAAATTGAGTTAAGGGTTGACTGGCCGTTGACCAAGTTGACATCTGGAATTGACTCCAACCCCATCAGCCTTGCCACTAGGCTTGGAGTGGCAGCGCTCTCTGTTTTCTCCCCTGTTTTCTCCATGGACTTGAAATCCTGATCCTTGTAAGACTCCACAGAATTGGCCGCTTGTTCTTCTTCTTCTGTGATATGATCAGAAGGGTATGTGGGGAAGCTGCCATAGCAGAGAATTCTGCGGAAAATGCCAGCAAGGCATCCTGCAGCAGCGCCTTTTGGATTGCACATAGCTGCATCAAAAGCAGTGGAGGTTGATAATGATGAGGAACATGAAGAAAAAGAAGGGGAAGAGCTTGGCAACTTCATGTTTGAAATTGAGCTGATAAGTAGCAAAGGGAAGTAGAAGAAACAAACACAGTGAGTGAGTGAGTGATTTGAGTTGAGTAGGGTTTAGTGGAGTTTCAACTTTCAAGTTGGAACTGCAAAAGTGAAAAAACAAAGAATGAATAGTTGTCGAGAAAGAAAAAAGGCTGAAAAAAGGAGAGATTCAAATTTGTTTTGTAGTAGCAAACTGCAAAAGTGTGGTAATGACAGAGTGAGTGAGTGAGAGAGAAGTGGCGGGCTCTGCATTTGAATATTAGATTGTTTGGGAACATGTTACCACGCGGATTGTAAAGTCAATTTTGTACAATATGCTGTCTCCTTGTAGATATTTGGTCATATTCTTAGATAAATTATTGTATAGTGTGAAATGTTACTAATTCGTATACGTTAAGTTCATATCTTATATATGTACACACTTTATAATGTCAAGTTGTGAACCCATGACTAACTGAATGGAGACAAAATTCCTTACCGCTACACTAAAAGAGCATTGACAATTTTTCTACAAAATATTAATACAAAGATACATATTATAATGTATGTGAATTAATTATACAATATGGTGGTGTTACGGTCTCACCAATACATCAGTAGTTTGTACATGCCGTGACAGTGTGAAAGGGTTAATATTGGGTGGTCTAGATTCTGCAGTAATTCTGTAATTACTATTTAGGCATGAGGCAAGAGGAGGAGAATTGTGTGGCCAGTTGCTTAATTGAGAAACAGTTTTTGGGATCTGCAGCCCAAGAAGATGATGACCTTTCACTGGTTTGTTCAAACTGGGTCAGCCTTTAGCGGCTAAAAGAAAAGAAAACATTGCAGTTTTGGGCCGGATGGTTCATGCAGTGTTCCCCCGACCGTCCCTTCTGTCATGTGTTTCTTCTTCAACTTTGGTCACATTCCCATCACAATCAATCAGAAGCCATGGCCCATTGCAATGTAGCTACCTTACAGAACAAGCAAGCAAGGCTATGACTTTCTGCAAACAATTTGGAGGCTTGCCTTTTCCTTGTGTGTTGTTCCTTTCTTCTTCTATAGAAATATATGGCGAAGACTCATTCAACTGAGCCTTTATGGTATTCAGATGGCTTGATATGTGGGTTTCAGTTTCAGAACAAATACACAAAATTAGAGGAATTGTAAATTTTATAATAAACTAAAAAATCTCTTGCATCAAGACATTTTTAGCTCCAAAAGATTACGAGGACTTCATCTTCTCATAAAATCTGAGACGCTTTGAATCAGTCTGATAATACACAATATCTCCTGTGTCACTGACACAGTGATCCTCTTTCATACTTGCAGTTAAAATCTTCGCCAAGTGAAATGGAATTGGGCCTGATTTTTCTGGCTCGCGATAATATTTACCAAGAACATGCTTAGCTGCCTTTGTCTGCAAGATAATTACTCAGGCATGCAAATATTTAAAATCAATGGTTCAAAACCAACTCCTCACAACAAATGAATAAACCAATTTGCTCAAGTAATGGAGAACATACTGCTTCTACTAGGTGATAGTGTGGGATTTGAGGGAATAGGTGATGTACAACATGGGTCCCAATATCATGGTGAATTTTATTAAACCATCCGTAATCGCGATCAATAGTTGTAAGTCCGCCTCGTAGGTAACTCCATTCCTGAAAAAACAACGCCGTTTTGTACATAAGCACAATGCAAAACATGTTTCTTTTCTTAAAAGTACAAACAAAAAAATTTTACCTTGCCACGGTACCAAGGGAGTTTCGTCTCATAACCATGGTGATGCAAGTATGTGACAATGTCCAACCACATAACAAAAATCTGTAAAAATTAGAGCATGATCAAAAGACAAAAATATATAATAACAAAAACAATTTGGATTAGATAGTACTAGCCAGTTAACAAAAAAGATCAACCCAATTACTTACCCAATAAGGAAGAAAGTATAATTTGAGCATTGGGATAGGACCAAACACAATGGACAAATGGAAAAGCAAAGCAGCCACAATAATCCAACAAACAGTTGATGTAATAACATAACTTCTTTCATTAGGAGAGAACAGGTCGCTGCTAGGGGGGAAGTGAGTGCCTTCTTTACCAGGAGTTCTATACCACTTCAGTAAACAAAGCAAAAGCAAAAATTAGAAGCTAATTAATTACACAATCAGAAGCTCAATCTGTATGACTGAATTAAGAAGTCCAACCAGATAGAGAGGGAAAGCAAAGAATGGAAAGGGCACTGTGAATCTCAGCGTTTTGGTGCTGCTAGGCAAGCTTTTGTACAAAGACTCTGTCATCTAAAACAAACAAACCCAAGTTAAGGAAATGCAAAATGGAATATCAAATACAAAGCATTAGAATATAACTGAGATAATAAGAGAAACACTTACTGGAACCCAAGACTCATCATTCTCAACATGTCCATGGTTCTGATGGTGTGTTTTATGGCTGATTCTCCTGTAAGTATAAATTGTGATGTTAATAGTTATCAAGAAATTATTGTGCACAAGTACCAATTTATGGTATATGATCCATATTTTGTTGATAGAACGTGTATATTTTTTCCGAATACAAGAGATAGTTTAAGCTACGAGGGGAGGGGGATTTATCACACACACAAACTACCAAAGTGCCATTGGAGTTAGAACATGAGACTGTTAGTGTGCAAGTCGAGACCCATTCCCTTTTCTATTAGGCTAGTTGATAATGGTACTTGATTTGATACCAACCAATACTCCCCTGTCTATAATAGAACTATTTAAACCACATTTACAATCCTTGTATGAAGCTTAGGGTACAAGAATTCAAAGAAATATGAGAAACCCACCAGCCATGAAAAGGAACAAGAATTGCAGAATGCAAAATATGCCCCATAAAACTATTGAGCCAGCGAGAGTCTGAGAAGCTTCCATGGCCACAATCATGTCCAATAACAAATACAGCCCAAAACATGGTGCCTTGAACAGCCCAATAGAATGGCCAAACATACCAAGTGCTTGAGTATTTGGGTATGGCTCCCAGTGCAAAAATGACAAAAATATCCCTAACAGCATAACTCAAAGACGTCCATGGATTTTTAACCCAACAGTGTTTGGGAATTGCATCCCTGATCTCAGCAATCTTAAACGGTGGAGGAGCACTTGGGTCAAAATCAGCTTGGCCTCTGGTCACATTAGTCTCCATATCTGTGTAATCAACTAAATGAAAAGAAAAAAAACAAAAAATTAATTAACAAGAAAATATTGATTATAAAATTAAAACTACAAGAAATACAGAGGAAATGAAAGAGGACTACTTACAACAGATACTCTTGGTCTTGGAGTCTCTAATAATGTGACAATTTGATATGGTTGATTACGGGGTTGGCTATTTATATGTGTTTAGGCTCCTAATTAAATCTTAATTATGCATTCAAAAATGAACGCATGATTAATTAAATATTTAACCAATGAATTTTCTGTGGCATTTTTTTTTTGGACAGAATTTCTTTTTGGGTAGTTGTCTCTTAAGATCCTACACTCCTAGCGTAAACTAGAAGAAAATCTACGTTTTCAACTAGGAAGGGTACCTTGAATCCATAAGGAGAAAAAAAAAAAGGAATTTCTTATCAAATGGTTGGGTTTTTTTTCTTTTTTTCTTTTTCTGTAGTGGAGGTGGAGTGTAGGGCTTGAACTTTTACAATTGATGTGGGCAACATGATATAGCATTGGAAGTAGAAGCATATTCACCTAAATTAGTAATCATCATCAAGTTAACACATGGACAACACACATACATATGATTATTTTTCCTAGAGTACTGATAATCACAAAAATGCTAAGCAATTTGCTGTTTATGATTATTTTTCCTTAATGTGTTATTGTGGGACTGTGGAGAAGTGTACATAAACACACATGTGATTATTTTTCCAAATGTTCTCTCTCTCTCTCTCAATTACAACTTCAATATTAGACTTCTACTTTCAGTGCTCTAGGTTTCTGCAGATTTTGATTAGGATGCATTTTCATTTGGCTAGCATGGGTTTTTTCCATTTATTGTCCTAGCTTTCTACGTGGATAGTCAGTGGGGAACAAGTGCTACAACAAGTATTTTCATTGCTGCAGCAATTACTGATTGTTGGTGGACCTTTCAAATTGCTATCATTCCTTTGATTCTTGGTGCATTGATAAGGTAATTAACTTTACTAATTGGTGGATTTCTCTCTCGTGTTCTTCAATGATATCAAAATGATCTTGCTTGTTAGAAAGTCGGCATTAGATTTGGTAGCAGTTAGCAGGATATTTGATGTCACTGCATTCTCAGTTATTTTTGTGATTATCTATTGCATTTCAATATTTATAAACAAAGTCTATACTCATTAGCAGGATAGACAAAGTCTATACTTATTTTTGTGTAGCAAAACAAAGTCTATAAAAAAAAGCGTGGAAATTGGAGCATCAAATTTCCGAGTTTAATTTCCACCAAAATAGGAGTCATTTCACAATTTTCATAGTGCCATTTACAAAATTCAACATGCATAAATCCAAACACTGAAATCTTTATTGCAAAAATTGAAATGATAGAAATCTAAATTCTGTCATTTTAGAATTCTATGTAATTTTCAATTCCTTTATCCAAACGGAGGGTAAACTTTTGTTTTGCCTACTGTTCTGAGTTTCGATCAAATGAGTATATTTCAATTTGTTGCAGCTTCTTAAGCTTCTTGAGCCTCGTAAATAAATTATGTTGGAGTTATTTATGTTAGATATGATTCACAGTTTTGCTATCAACTACTGACTGTGAAGCTTTGTCTATTGGAAGAGTAAAAAGCCTAAAATATCAGTGTATATGAAATGTCTTAGGTGGGTGCTTAAAGTATACTGTCTTTACTGATGAAATGAGTTTGGGTGAGACTTGTTTGTTAATCTGCCTAGTGATAATCCATTTCCGTGTTGTTTCATATAATGTGAGAATCGGTTTATGTTTGAGTATAAAAAATAAAGTCACATATTATGATTTTCTCCTTGTCAATATTATTAATGGCATGATAGACATGGATTGAAAGAGAAAGAGGAAGATTATGACAACTCTAGTTGCAATAGAGTTAGAGAAACAACGTTTGTGTGCATCCATGATGTTAGTCACTGTCAACTCATAGGACTTAAAATCTAGCCCAATTCAACACTTTAAGCCCAATCCTAACCAGTCCAGTCCGGCCCACCAAACGCTTATTATTCATTATTTGAATCTGCCCATTTTATCTTATTAAAAATGTGTTCATGTCAAATACATAAGAATTACGATCATTCCGAGGAGTCTTCATTCTTTTATTACTCTGTCTACGCGCTAGTGGGCCAATAACATTATGAATTTCCAATTCTTGATCCATCCTAGCCCAGTCTAACCCAGCCCAGACCCAGGACTTATTGATCTTAAGGTATCCATGCTTATTCTTTTTTTCTAGTACAAGCAATAGTCTAAACTATAAGGGAGGGAGATTTCTCACGCATACAACTATGATGCCATGAGAATTCAAACCTGAGACCTCTTATCTGCAAGTCAAGCTCAATGCCCTTTTCCACTGAGCTAGACCCCGTTAGCATCATCTATGCTTATTATTTATAAGGGAGTTTCACTAAAATACCCAAAATGGGGGCTAAAATTATAAAAATACCCAACACCCAAAACACTTTATAAACATACCCAAAACCCATCATTACACACACTCAAAACCCATTTATAAACACACCCAAAAAATATACAATTGTTGATTGTGGGGTTGATTTTGGGTATGTTTCTATGTTTAAATAGTGCTTGGGTATTTTTATAAATACATGTCTAGGATTGGGTATTTTTATAAATATCTATATTTATAAATCTGAAATTTGATATGAAGATTTTAGGCTTTAGCCTTAGGGGGCTAATGCGATTTAAGTGTTTGCATAAGATATGAATTGTTATCCTGTAGCCACTTCATCTACCTCTATAGATTTCCATTGTCAAAAACTAAGAAGCTAGAACAAAATACTCAAAACAAAATTGAAAAAAAACATGTTTATTTGCTAGAAACTAACAAATCATCAAATACAGCTATCCTTCTCAAGGTTTTTCAGCAGATAATGCAATAGAGAAAACAATTCATATCTGCCATCTCAATTGAGCTAACCAAAAAACAAAATCAACTAGACTTGCTCTTAAGACTTTTGAAAAGCTTGGGGTCAGTCTGATAGTATACAATGTCTCCATTGTCACTAACATAGTGATCATTGCTCATGCTTGTCATTAGATTATCGATCAAGTGAACCGGAAATGGTCCAGATTTCTTTGGCTCCCGATAGTAATTTCCTAGAACTGGCTTGGCTGCCTTGGTCTGCAATATAAGCATGTGAATGGCAGCATTAGAATTACCATCAATTACTGCTAGCTAATAGATTGCAATTGTAAATTCTGAACAAGTGATAAATTTGTCCAAGGAAGAACAGGTTAGTAACATACAGCTTCCACTAGGTGATAGTGTGGGATTTGAGGGAAGAGATGATGTATGACATGAGTGCCAATGTCATGGTGGATGTTATTGAACATTCCATAATCACGATCAACGGTTGTGAGGCCTCCCCGTAGATAACTCCATTCCTGCATAATGAAAACCATGAGAGGACAGAAAGCTTCTTATTTTATTAACCCTTCTGATAACATCTCCAAATTTTAAGTACAAAAGTTCTTCACTTGCAGCATGTGAGTGTTATCCAAGTATCAATATAGTTAAGTTCCATGTTTCGTTTTACCTTGCCACGGTACCAGGGAAGTTTTTGATCGTAACCATGGTGATGCAAATAGGTGACCAAATCAATCCACATTATGAAAATCTGCAAGTAAAAGTATAAAATTAGGAAAAATGAACTGTTTGCAGGTGCTGTAATTATCATGAAGATATTAAAATTGAGCTCACCCAGTAAGGGACACAGTAGAGCTTGAGGATTTGGACAGGGCCTACTACATAGGACAGATAGAGGAGCAGGGCAATCATCATTGTCCAGCAAAGAGTTGAAGTTATCACATCTTTCCTTTCATTTGGGGCAAACAAGTCACTGTAAGGATTGAAATGAGAACCTTGCTTTCCTGGACTTCTAGTCCACTGAAAGGCAACCCAGCAGATAAAAAGCAAACCTTAGCTTCATGAACCATCAGAAACTCACAATTTTGAATCTAAGCATGAACACATATGTTCAATAAAAGATGGGTTTTCTCACCAGATAGAAAGGGTATGCAAAGATGGGGTATGGCACTCTGAATCTGAATTTTCTTGTACTTTCACGCAAACTTGAATAAACCTTCTCAGTCAGCTAGCAAAGATAGCAAAACACAAACATGTTAACTACTAATTAAAAACTAATTAAAACATCAGAACTAGTACTTACATTAATGCAAAGTAAGAGCTAGCATTGCGACTAATAAAAACAAAATCAAAATTAAACATGGAAGGAGCAGTGTGAATTAAGAGAAGCACTTACAGGAACCCAGGACTCATCATTCTCAACATGTCCATGGTTCTGATGGTGAGTTCTGTGGCTGATTCTCCTGTAGAAATCACACACGTCAACAACATTTTCAAAAGACAATCTAAAGATATTTAATAATATGAGCTCAAACAGGGAAGGAAAAAAAAATCATTTGATGTATGGATTGAAGCAAAGAAGTTTATGAGGAACCCACCAGCCATTATAAGGTACAAGAATTGCAGAATGCAATATATGCCCCACGACACTGTTCAGCGTTCGACTATCTGAAAAGCTTCCATGGCCACTATTCAATCCAAAACAAATTACATTAGAAACAGAGAACATATATACATACAGAATCTGGTACCCAAAGTTCATGCCAAATTATAAAAAGCAAGAAAAAACGTAAAAAAATGTAGATGCGAGAAAGTGATATAATTACCAATCATGTCCAAGAACAAACAGAGCCCAGAACATGGTTCCTTGAGCAGCCCAGTAAACTGGCCAAAGATACCAACTTTCCAAGTAAATGGCAGCAGATGCCATTGCAAATATCACAAACAAATCCCTGAAGACATAACTCATAGACCTCCATGGATTCTTGACCCAACAGTGTTTGGGAATGGCAGCGCGGATCTCAGCTATCTTAAAGGAAGGAGGGGCGCTTGGGTCAAAATCAGCTTCATCTTGTTTGTTGTGGTTATGGATCCCATGAACCCCATTCATGGGTTTGCTCTGAGCCTCCACCATTGTAGCTAAAAGTAGATTCCTTCAATGGAGGAATAACCGCTGCTCCTAAAAAATCTCTGCATCCACTGAGAAGCGGACAAGAGGGCTGCTATAGGCAGTGAGGTTAAGGTCAGAATGTTAATATTTATAAGCGTAAAGCAGAGAGAGAGAAGGAGAGAGAGAGAGAAAGAGCGTGCACCGTGCCAGGGTACACCGTACCACACAGACACAAAAATCTCTCTGCCTGGTCATGGATTGGTGCACCCATTGAGAGTTTTTGTGAGGCCAAAAAGAAAGAGAAAAAGAAAAAAGAAAAAAGAAAAATTCAGAGACAGAGCATCAAATGCCCATCAAATCTAACAAATTTACTTGACCTTTGGTCACATGTTGTGGCCTTTTTGGCTAACTGTTACCTCCAAGATTGAACACCAGCCAGCCATGTGCAAAGCAAAGCCCTCCACCAAGCCTTAAGGCCAGCTGTGTAGGACTACTTGTCCACACACCAACTTGTTCTGATTGCATTTGGCCAGGAAAGTGTGGCCAATGACAACAGAGGACCAACACCGTAGGATTCAGAACCATTTAATTGCTTGCATAAATGAAAGTGAAGCATTTTTCTTCTTTTCTTCTTCTTTTTTTTTTCCTTCTTTCTTTGAATGACAAATACTAAAAAACAAACATTCAACATTTCTATGAAAAAGTCCTGTCAAGAAAATACCAATCCCACTGTTCTGCTTTGAAAATTCTCTGCAGTTACTAATGGGGAATGGGGGTTGGATATACTTTGCTACTATATATATATATATATATATATATATATATATATATATATATATATATATATGAGCAATAGGGTTGGATGAATATGGTAAAAAAACTGTGGCACATAAATAAAAGGCCATTATAACACAGGACAGATATTCAGAAGATATTTAGTTCAGAATAACTTTTTCTAATTGGCTGCCCGCCCCAAGAAGAAGCTTTGCATCTTTTTAAACAGAGGAGGGTATGGGAACTTGGACATGCCTTGCTTCACCTTCAAGTATATGTTTCTTGGCCTGCGGTTTTATGGCTCCCAGGCATTTTACAGAACCCACTTGGCAGAAAGTGATTGGCCATTCGGCGCAACCGAAAGTATGAAAAATGAAAAATGTATTGAATCACACTTGTATATGTATCGAAGAACAGACTTGTCTATGAGGCATATGAATTTTGTAATTCGAGTCAGTTGATAGGGCAAGCAACTTATTAACACAAATTTGTCACATTCTTAGCTTTGCGAATTATTAACAAATTTTAATCATCAAATCAAATGATGTGGTACGTGCCATGACAATACGGAATAAATTTTAATGTATGCTATGCATTAATATAACATTTGAAATCTCGATGGGAGATGCTGCTAAATCAACAACTCTTGTCATAGAAGGCTTCTTGTTAATCAGATCAGATGCAATGAAAACTAATAAAGATAAAGATATGAAATTATGAATATTGTATTGACATTGACACTTGATTTATTAAAAAGACTGGTTCGTTGTTTTTTTTGCTGAGAAAAGAAAATTGCATGACAGAATCCCAAAAACATTCAGGCCCCATCTACCAAATTTAAAACTTGAAATCCCAGAGATAAGGAAGGAGGGTATGATCCTAAATATGAAAATTAGAGAGATAGATAATATATTTAGATGCTTGCTTTGTCTCGTATGGAAGAAAAACACTAATTAATAAAGGTTAGGAAAGTATAATTTTTATAAAAATGTCATAGTTTGTCTTTTCCTTGATTGTTTCAGCCATATATACTTTGTAGATCCCACAAAGAAAAGGCATATTTTTCGGGCATTGTTCATTTGCAGTCACAAAAAGAAAAGGCATTACGTCTCTTTTCTCCTTTCTTCCCTGAACAGAAAATTAAAAAGAGATGAAAAGTTGAATGAGATTTGTGAGAATGTGAAGTCGAAAATGTCCCGCATTGAAAAGTTGAGCAATATAATAAGGGTTTATAAGGAGTTGAGTTACTCTTCCATTGCTAATTGGTTTTGGGGTATGTGTTGTTCATGTATCAAGCTTGAAAATTTGCTACACATGCAATGGTGTGTGATAATGTGAAGGTGAAAATATTCCACATTGGAAAGTTAAGAAAAATAACAAGGATTTATAAGGAGTTGGGGGCTACTCTAACTTTTGCCAATTGATTTTGTGACGAAACCTCAACTTCAAAAATAATTGACATAATCAAGAAAAAAAAAATCTAAAATTAATCCTAAAACATAAATGAAAATAATTTATTTATGTCTTTTGTTTTTGTTTTGTTTTTTGTTTTACAACAAGAGCCTTTCTTTTTAAATTTCTGAATTATAAAGGAATCATACGGAAATGAATTGCGACAGTAAATAAAACAAGAGAGATATATGACAATATATTAAAGCAAAGGTCTGGCTGCACTCATTCCCAGAAAAAGATAACCAAAAAAACAGAAAATATGAATAATTAAAAAGGGTGAGTGTGACAAATAACGGTTACAGTGTTCACGTTGGGATTATTTATTTCTTTTGGTAAATGGGATTTCAAAAATATGTTCCCTATGCTAGATTACTGTCTCACCTGTTAGTGAAGGTTGATTTTCTTCTGAATATGATGTCTAAATTCGTAATCTCTGACGATATAAATATACAGATTTTTTCCTCTGCGGATGTTTGGACTCTTCGTTTACAATGTCATTCGCACAATAATAACGTATGGATGTACGCATAAGAGAAAAACTTTATAAATACATATTATTTAACAATATACTGGTTGCCGTTGCTTAATGATATCAAACAGTTTAATATGTTATGTTGTTAAATTGATTACGATTTTATTTTTTAAAGCCAGACCGATCTACAATCAAGCCATCGGTGACCGAGTCTATGCTTTGGAGACTATAATTTATAAATGTAAATGTTTGGCCTAACAAAAAAAATCATTAAAACGTTGAAAACACATAAAACTGAGAAGACCAAAACCAACAACACAAGTTTGAAAAGTTTGGAACTTTGAATATTAACCAAATAAGAGGCTTCATGACTTTGTTGGAGGTTCAATTATAACACCTGTCTTTGTAGGTGAAGCATTAATATAGTCTGTATAGCTAGGCCTAGGGATCTAGGGTTCATGTTAGAAACTTCAAACTCAAATTAATATTTCCAGAAGACCAATATTGTCTATTTCTCCAAATTTGTACCGCAATTATTTATTTTATTTTATTTTATTTTTATTTTCGCAAGTGGATTTTTATTCACTCGTTTCAGAGAGGGCATGTCACATCATTTTCCAATTTGGGACCTACTCCTCCTCACAGTCTGTATCATTAATTATTCTCATATTTGTAGATGATCGATGGACGTATAAATATTACGAATAATATTATATTTATTTGTATATTCACTGTGTTCGAATTTTTTCTCTGTTGGTCTGCAGATTCATCAGCCATCATCAGAAGCTATTTATGAGGAATCATTTAAGGTTGTGGCTTCCAAATTCCCAATCCAACTGAGTTAATTGAGGTTGATTTGTGAGTTGAAAACGAAGCCAGTCTCCAACTGTGAGTTGCAAATGAAGCCAGTCTCCAGCAGTGATTGGAAATGAATGGCATGTTTACTAATCCGGAATTGGAATTCTCATCCGGAATTGAATTCCGCCTATGGAGAATTCCTGCGTTTACTTCACATAAGGAATTGAAAAAGTAAGCGGGGCCCACACAAAATTAGGAATTGAATTCCTGATTTTGGAGGAATTCAATTCCGGAATTGGAGGTGGTATTCTAATTCCGGGAGAATTCACCCATTAGGAATTCATCTTTTTTACCCATTATATCCTCACACAATTTTCAAAATTCCAAATATGCCATCTACTTTAACCAAAAAATGTGGACATTTTAGTAATTAGTACCACTCTTACCATAATTCCATATGGTTTAGTAAACAACTTCAATAGGAATTCGGAATCTAACTCCCCTCAATCCATATGGTTTAGTAAACAACTTCATTAGGAATCCGGAATCTAATTCTCCTCAATCCAACTCTTCCTCAATTCAATTCATCCTCAATTCAATTCCCCCTAATTCAATTCCGGATTAGTAAACATGCCAGAAATGTGAAGGTATTTTCAGACCGCCATTATGGTTCACAGCGTGACCTAAAAAAATTGACCATGAATGCCATACTTAATGCACGGTGAAGAAATTATTGGTACTTCTCTTGTAACACATTTATTATGCTACGAAATTAGATGTTGATACACAATATAATATTAATAATAGGTAAAAAGTCATTTTCATTCATATAATTTAAGCTTTTTTTATCGCAAACCCGAACTCGTTTGAGTTAAACTCAAAACCCAAAAGGTGGATTAAAATATAAAGACTAGATTTGCCACATTATTAAAAAATTGTAGCAAAAAGGAGATGATGTGAAATGTAATATGCAACCTTTCTTTGTTGAGGCAAAGTCAAAGTTTGACCATAAAAATGAAGTAAGTAATATGGGACTAGACTAGACGTAGGTGCATAGACTATAAAAATACAATGTCAATTAAAGAGAATTGGTCTAACTATTGGTCCTCGAACTTACTAGGCAAATGATCCCCCTTGAATTTGTGGTCCATCCTTTTGAATTTTGATGCAGAGGTTCTAGAAAAGCCAACATGTAAAAATGTTGTTACAACTTAAACATGAGTTTAGTTTTCGCTTTAGAGAGACAAACAATGAGAAAAAAGAAAACAGAGGAGGGACAATATGATTAAACTCTAAGGTAAAATTGCAAATCGAACAGTGTCTTGTAATCAACATGTTCCAGAATTAGCCATGAACTTGCCAACATAATCACCGACTAACGTCCTAATTGTTTTGTTTTTGCAACATCCTAAAACTTTATTGATTGATTGATTCGTTTATTCATGTTCAACTGCATGCGTGCAATGCAATGCAGGGAACACTAAAAGTATGTCATACTGCAATTAAACTAAAAGTATGTTAATCATTTTAATGTTGTTTTACTCGAATGTCGGTATGTGTGTTGAGAAGAGATCTCAAGTACGAATATTCGTTTTCTGAATAATAAAAAAAGTATTTAAATTAAAGTTCTTATGTGAACATGCATAATGCAGTTTGTGATATTTTAATAGTTAAGAAAAGGGTTAGTTTCAATTTAGTACCTTGAACTCTCACCTTTAAGGCATGTATATTTGCCCATGCACTCTCAATTTTAACGCTTATGTACCCTAATATTTTTAATTTTTTGCAATATAATTCCGTCGTTAACTTAACTGTCAAAATTTCTGTCAATAACCTACGTGGCAGGCCTGGTCTCGCCTATTTGCTTCTTTCGATCTCAGTTAAAGGGTATTTTCGAGCAATTGGTGTCTTCCCACCCAAACTTGTAGAAAATGTGTTATAGTTTTTTAACAGCAGTACGCTCCAAAGACACCATTTGCCCTAAAATAATCTTCAACTGACATCGAATGAGGCGAATAGGTGGGACTCAAACCTGCTACCTAGGCAATTAACAAAAATTTTGACGATGAAGTTAACGTCGAATCTAGATTGCAACAAATTAAAAAGATTAGGGTACATACATGTTAAAATTGAGAGTGCAGGAACAAACATACATGCCTTAAGGGTGAGACTTCATGATACTAAATTGAAATTAACCCTTAAGAAAGAGTCTAGAGAAAGAAAATCTGATGTTAATACGTTAACATTCGTTTATGTTTTTCTTAAAATGGAATTCTGGTGATCTTTTTTGGAAATGAAAGAATATTCGATGGAATTTATGTATTTGTTTGAAACTTTATTCGATTATTCTTTTCTTAGTGGGGAGCTATATTGAATGGAAAATAGTGACTTTTCAACAGAGGCGGCAACAAGCTTTTGGCTTTTTTAACTTTTTGGTTGCTTTGCTGTCGAGACTTTTCTTGTAAAGTTCCCAAAATGCAGCAACACTTTATTTTTAGGACAGTGATAGGGAAACCAACTTTAGATACCAACTTGTGTACAATCTCTCTAATAGAGTGTGGGACCCATTGTATTGGTGAGCTCCCCCTCTTCTATAGAGATCATACACAAATTGATCTCCCTAGCATGACCCTTATTTTTATGTTATTTTAATGCAGATGAAAATCACGCTTGAGTTTAACTGAAGATGAAAATCAGGCAGCTCGCAATTCTCAACACCCTATTGATTTCTTACAAGTTACAAGTTACAACAATGAATGCAAAACTGAGAGACTGAGAGCATAACTATACAGTAAATTTACAAATTGAGACACAGAGAAACTCACTAAAAATTACAACAAAAATTCCATGTCTGTCATCGGCTACCTCTGTGCCCGAGTTTGATTCGAGGACTTTCCGCTAACCGCCGATAACTGTTTCAGATTAGTGAGAGCATCTTGAGCATGTCTCCTTGTGTTGGCATTGCCATGCTTAAAGGCTTCCACCAATGCCCAAACCAGAGACTGATTTAGAGAATGTCTATGGTTGTCGACTCTCAATATTCTCTCTATGATCCAGGTTGTTCTCTCTTGAAGCTCCCCCGGACGAACTTCTATGAAAAGAGAAATCACGGCTTTGATCACACCCAATTGTTCGAGCTCGTCCACTGCTCTTTTGAAGCTGCTGGAGGTATCTATTACAAGAGTGGACAGTGCCTCCACAGCAGCAATCTGAACACTCGTGTCGCTGTCTGTAAGTAGATCAACGAGGGGTTTGATGGAGTTACTCTTTAACAAGCACAGCTGACTGTCTTCTTCACATGGAGCATTGTGTATTGGGCACGTCGAAGGTTCTTCAGAAGAGCGTCCACACATGAAGACCAGATAAGAACACATTCCATGGGGAGGTGGTCGTTCTGATTCCACTAGTGACCTTCCATACTCGGACAAGATTTTCAATCCAAGGGCACCTAGTTGTTTCACTCTTGGGTTTGATGGATAACCAAGATGTTCGCGGAAGATAGTGATAAGGCTGTGCTCTTTGAATGTAACAAGAGTTTGGGGCTCAAGGTTCCTTGTAATGTGAAGTAAAAGACCAAGAAGACCTTCCAACATGCTTGATGCAGGCCGTGAAATCCTCCCACTGGAAGCTTGGCGCTGGTTTTTTAGAGTAGTAATCGTCCATTTTACAAAACCAACTCCCAGGAGTGTTTTCACTTCATCTTCAGAGAGTGAAAGGTTCGCAAGTATGCATGCAGCATCGGATCTCTCACTATCGGTTGAAAGGTGGTCTAAGAGTTTGTCTCTGCACAGGGGAAGCCTGGTAGAAAGCCTTAGCTCATTAGCTATATCTTGACCAGACCTTTCTGAGAGGAGTCTTGTAAGCTTAAAAGCATGAACTCTGTGTTCAACTTCTGGGTGTTCAAGGAATGGTAAAATGGTTTTAATCCCTTCCCCAGATTTTATATGACAGGCTACCGACTCTGCCAATAGAAATAATAAAACACGGGTCTCATGTTAGAACATGGTAATTGTCTGAGTTTCCGTTTTATGAGAGATACTCTTATGCATACAATTCACAACCATAAAATGTAGCAACAAAATAGAAACCGATTCTCAGCAGATAAATTCACCTACAGTGGTTTACATTTTGCTAGAATTTGGATTTTATGATATTATCAGCAGCAAGCCCACACAGGTATATATGATCAAGAGTAAAGCACAACAATTATACAATTAGATTTTGGATATAGAACTTAAGATCCAGAGGCAACAATGTAAAGGAGAAGAGAAACAAAGGTAACCACTGTCATGTTGATGTTAAAAATTAGATACTTGAGCCCTGTTCCTGCTGTTGCAGCATAGAGGTTTAGGTTGTTTTTTCAAATTATTCTGGGAAGCCAATTATGGAGATCATCTTCTTTGTTTCTTTCTTTCAAATATCATTTATGGAAAGCCAATTTTCCAGTAATATGTTGGATTTGGCCTTCTGTGGGAAACAACATAAAACCCAGTCACTATAATAGGATTTCGTTTAACTGCATCAACAACGTTTTTTCCTGATTCCATTTTCAAACAAATAAATTTAGGAAAATAAAAAAGCACCAACTTACATTGCAGTGAGCACAAATTAAATGCAGAGATTGATATAACAAGATATATATATAGGAAGGTATGATTCCATAACTAATGAAAGTATTATTTAATGCATAAACTAAATGAAACAAACCTGATGCCTGTGGGGACGATGCAATTCCGTATATGATATGGAGAATAGATATTTGGCATTGAGGGGATGCTAGAGGTAAAAACCTCAAAAGACTATATATGAATGATTCTGACTGCATAGGATGCCCTTCTTTGTCAGCAGATGCCAATTCCCAGCTCCCTGGATTTGATACTATATTAGCCATTATTGATGCAGCCAATTCTTTCAGTTCGGGCGAAGTATCCTGGTTTTTGAAAAGGACATCTGTAAGAGCGGGAAGTACAGCAGAATCTACAAGGATGGTTGCATTGTCATCTAGACCTGACAAGTTGTACAGTGCTTGCAAGCTTGCTGCTCTTCCTTCTGGCTTAGATAGCATCTGAATTAGTATTTTCGCACTCTGCCTGGCTATTTGTTCCTTGCTGCTATTTGTCAAGGTCATACTTCCCACCATAAATGCCATTTCAATTTTGACATCGTCAGAACCTGTTGACAAAAAGACTTTAGATTCCATA
This sequence comes from Prunus kanzakura, assembly GCA_020521455.1. Lineage (NCBI taxonomy): Eukaryota > Viridiplantae > Streptophyta > Magnoliopsida > Rosales > Rosaceae > Prunus > Prunus kanzakura. The sequence continues at coordinate 5,767,857 of BPUM01000784.1, forward strand.
ATAACATGTGAATGTAAATCACACCATACACTGTGCAGTCTATAGGGAAAAAAAAGGATGGATCTCTCCAGCTCTCCTGTTTTGATTCCATTACTTTGTACAATAAACTTGCAAAATTGATTTTTTATATGTGATCCATGACAATGTAATGATTTTCAGAAGGACAAGTAAAAGCTAATAGAAGGCATACCTTCACAAAGTCGAGTAAGCAAGGGTTCAAACCTCCCTGCCGCAGCTAAATACTGAACATTATCCTCCACCTTTTCCATCTGCTTCAATACCTCGTCGGCTAGATTGGATAAACCAGGATGCTCTAGGTTTCCTGCCATGCTTGAGAGAAGAACCAGCGCACCTTTTTCTGTTGCAATTTTAATGCAACAAGCTTTGTCACTAGAGAACTCAAGTAACAATTTCACAGCATACTCTTTCTCTTTCTCTGAGCTCCCGATAAGACTATGTATGGCCAATCTAGTGATACCCTCTTGAAGCATGATGTTCTAATAATGTTTAACACATTCTATTAGAAACTTGTCAAAATGTAAGACACACCACAAGGCCCTACTAGATACAAAAATCAAATACAAAAAGCTAAAATGACAAGAAACTGTGATTAGGCATAGTGGAGCAAAAACTTCAGCATGAAAGAGTATACCATGATTTAAAGAAAAGCATCTCAAGGATTAAAATCACCACGAAAATTTGTTCTTCTGGTTCCTTCTACCTTCCCCTTCTCAGCCCACTAATTATTACTCACTTAGAAACAATCTTAAGCTACTTGCTTGTGCACATATCAATGACTATAATCAATAAGAACTGGTTTGAGTCTTGAAATTCATACAAGCGCCAAAAAACTAGAGGAAGTGACAAAAAAACCCACCTTGCTTTCTTCATCCTTGGCCATGCTAAGCAAAGCCATGAGAGCTTTGCTTCTCAAATTTGTCCCAATACTCTTGGAACTGTTTCTGAGCATCTTAACAACGAGCACAAGAACCCCAGCATTCCTAACTTTATACCTACAACTGGGGTATTCCTCTGAGATATTATACACATTATCCAACACTCCCTCCAAACAATCCACCACAGGAGGCTCTTTGCTGAGATGTTGAACTGAAATCTTCACCAGAATCTCAACATTCCTGTTGACCCACTCCTCAATAGCCCCAGCAAGTCCAATGTTCGGCTTCATCTCCAGTGACCCGAGAACTTCACCTGTGACCGGGCAAGTCGGGTCTCGACCGTCCTCCAGACACCGCTCGAACCAGTAGTTAATGGCGGTCCGCTCGTAAGTCTGCGACGATTGGAGCACCACTGGGTCCCTCATCACCTCCTTCGTCAACGGACAAAGAAAATTCTTAAACGGCGAAATGTGAACGTCGTCGTCTTCGAACTCCATCCCGGCTTTCCAAGCAGAGATATTGGGCCGTATGGCCCAGTTATCCACAATCCTCTCCAACGACACCAGAATCCGTCGTTCCGACACCGAATTCGAGCTGGCGACGTCGTTTTTGAGAAGCCTGATCTGTTTGGATAGCTCGTCGTGATTCTCAGGGTCGATGCCCAGCGCTCGAGCCAAGTCCATGATTATCGCGCTCTCCACGGCTTTGCTCGTCTTCGATTGAGTCGTTCGTCCTTCTTTCTGTAGTGTGTGATGAACTCTTTCTTCCTTCTCCGTAACCTAGAAAATCAAAATCCCCAATTTCAAAAAAAATTCAGAATAATTGAATCAAACTCGAAGACGAATTGACTTGACCTACTTTGAAGTGAGCTTGCTTCATATCTCTGGAGAGATCGGCGATCTTCTTGCGAAGATCGGGGATGTTCAGGTCCTGAATCGCGAGGTCGAGGAGGGCGAGCCATCCAGAGATGGCGACCGTACGGTCTCCGAGGGAATCGCAGAGGGAGAGGCAGTTGATGAGGACGGAAATCTTCCCTTTGGTTCTGTAAAACGACAGCGTTTCAAGCGCGGCGGCGAGGTCGGCCGCGATTCCCTTGAGGGCGGTGTGCACGGAGGGAGGGAGGGCGTCGAGCGATGACGTGGCACGGGTGAGGTGAGTGAGTGACAGCTGGAGGCGGTTAGCGAAGCCGGAGAAGCGGCGAGGAAGGTCAAAGGGAGATTGGTGGTAGTGAGGGGCGCAGAGGTCGGCGAGCGAGGTGTAGATTGAGTCCACCGCCGATGAGACAGAGGAGGAATACAACGACGATGACGTCATTGCATTGCCGCGTTCGCAGTTTTGGTTGGGGAAAGAGGAGCCAAAGTCAAACTCTGAGTGTTGAATTTAATGGAGACTCACACTCTTCACTGTCTTCAAGCTTCAAGCTTCAGGTTCCAATCCGACGGTTTTTTTATTTGTTTAATTTTCTTCTGTTTTACATTTTGGGCCACCATTTGCAGAATTTTAGTTGAAGTTTCAACGACCAAGAAGAGAGGACGAGGCGTCAAAAACCGAAGAGGGAAGGATTGGGAAGTAACAGTTGTATTTACGTTTTGTTTTTCAATATTGGTATATCAAGTTGGTTATAGCATCTATCAAAATCAGTGATAATAACGCGGGAACGCGGCCGGGTCTAGTCAAGGAAAATATGGGTTTGCCTTGTGGATTAGTAGTCTGAAGTTCAAATTCTTATACAACTAGACTCTTCACACGAGCTTCCGCGCCTGCGAGAGGTTTTTTTTTAAAAAATTAAAATTTATTTTAGAATTAAAAAAGATAATGGTTAGTTGTGTTCCATAAAAATAGGCCATTATCTGATTTTTCTTTTAATTTTAAATTTTTTAAAAATGAAAAAGTGTGAATTTACCATATTGTCCTCATTTAATTAATAATTTCAATTCTTAATGTTTGCATTAACCAAGGGCATTTTCTGGTATTTTGAATGTTTCACCATTCTCTACCTTTTGCTTTATATATATAGATAGATTAAGAAACAATACCTAGTGACGAGTCCCTTCCTTCTAGGTTAGGGTTTTAGAAAAAGTCTATGGCGGCTGCTAGGGTTTTGCATACTTTAGTGGATTGCAGCTCACGGTGACTGGAAAGAAGAGCTTCCTAATCTATGAGTGAGAGGGAAGGCATGGTTGGGAGGCTTTAGACTTGGTGTTTTTGTGTTTTTGTAGTCGGCAGTCGATGTTTAGACGTGGCGATGGAGACTATGGATGAGTTGGTGAATGGGATGACGAGCACTCTGGCAATCTCGGATGCTGAAGCTTTTGAGGTTGTTGGAATTGAGGAACTCGGAGCTCTGAAGGCTGAGTGGTTCCTCCTAGTGGGGAGACTTCTTACGTCCAATCGATTCATAAGGAGTCATTCATAGGTACCATGAAGAAGATTTGGCATACCAGGGAAGGTTTTACGACGGTCTAACTTAATGATCCTTTGTGATTTTTGTTCTCTTTGAAAACTTATTTGGATCGGCGAAAGGTTCTGCAAGGGTCACCTTGGACTTTTGATAGGGCGCTGCTTGTCAATTCCATTGGAATTCCAAAAAATTTGGATTCAAGTTCAACGTATTCCTCCCATATTTTTTACGCCAGAAATGGGGGAGAGATTAGGGAATTTTTTGGGTAACTTTGTTCAGGTGGACCGTTGCTTAAACGAGATTGCTTGGGGAGTTTTCTAAGAATTCAGGTAGGGCTAAAGATCTCTGAACCACTTGCCCATGATGAACCTGCTAAGCAATATGAAATTGAATATGAAATATTGCCTTTCTTTTGTCTGTTTTGTGGAAGATTAGACCATGTTGGGTCAAATTGTGCATTGCGACAGTCGGGGGCGATGGTTAATGAACAATACAGGAGGTGGAAAACGATGATGAAAGATGTGTTTAGCATTTGTACTGCAAATGGTTTACAAAGGAAGGCTTATGGGCTAGGAAGGAGTACCTCGGCGCAAAATCCTCCTCAGGTCCCGCGCAATCAAATTACTGGTGTTGTGAGACCACGCCCAAATGACATACAAGAGTTTCCAGACGTTGGGACTAGTCTGACTGTAGACTTTGCGTCAGAAGTCTCACCAGTACAGCAAAATACCAAGAAACGACAAGTGATGGTTACCCCTAATGAGGATGGGAAGGTTGAGCCCTCTGTGGCAGATATTATGATTGGCTTTCGTGATGTGCCAGTCATAGATGCCTATTCCTTAGGGGGGGGGGAAAGAAAAATGAAAAATGGTGGGAGGATGTTCCTATTGCACCATGGTAGGAAAAACAGTGTGATTTGGGAGGCGAAACTCATGCTGTCGATTCACATGGGCCTTCATCCCCAGAGGAAACAGTACAAAAGGGAGAAGTAGGGATTTCATAGTGGGCAGTGCTCGACCTCAAAGAAGCCAAACCAAAGGAATTCTTAATAAGCAAAAGGGAGTTATAGAATCTACAGTTACTACCAGTCCAACTATAAAATTCGTGATGGGTCCCAATTCATGGGCCCATCACGAGAAATGACGATCCTATTGTGGAATGTTCGTGGTTTGGGCAATCCACGAACATTCCAGGCTCTAAGATTTTTGCTCAGAGAGAAAAAGCCCTGTTTAGTTTTCTTAATGGAGACATAGAAGACTGAATGTCAAATGGAACTAGTGCTCTGAAAGTTGGGTTTCTCAAGAGGTTTTAGTGTTGGTCGTGATGGGATGGCAGTAGGTTTAGCTTTGTTATGTCAACACGATGTCCAGGTCACTATCAAGTCCTTTTCGCAAGGTCATATTGATGCAATAATTGGGGGATTGGTGAATACCATTTTCCGTTTTACTGGCTTCTATGGTAACCTAGAAACGAATTTGAGCAAATATTCCTGGGACTTGTTGCAGCGTATTGCAAAGGATGTTATTAGACCTTGGCTGGTGGGGGGAGATTTTAATGAAATTTTAACGGCCAGTGAGTATAAGGGGAGGAGATTTAGACCTATGTCACAATTGCGTGATTTTGGGGCTGCTATTGAGTACTGTGGGCTTTTGTCACTCTAGTTCAAAGGTTATAAGTTTACTTGGAACAATAGACGGTAGGGTGACGGTAATGTACAACTTCGTTTAGATAAGCTGTTGGCAAATGCAGATATGATGTCAACATGCCCAAAGATATTCATTTTGCATGTCAACTCTCATGTGTCGAATCATCTACCTTTTCTTATTTTCTTATATGTTTTACCCCCCCAAACTGGACATCAATGGGTGAAATGGTTCTTTTTTTAGGAGATGTGGACAACATTGGATGGATGTTAGGAAACCATTTTGAATGCTTGGGTAGGGAGCTCTGGGTCAGTGATGGATAAATTAAAGGCCTGTCAATCTTCCCTTCAAAATTGGAATAGAGAAACAATGGGTAATATTCCGACAAAGATTAAGCGGTTACAGAGTCAGTTGGATTCTACACTAGGATGAGAACCAAACTCGGCCACATTACTGATTCAAGGGGGCCTCAGACGTGAAATTGATACTTTGATGGAGCACGAGGAACTTTTATGGCAACAACGGTCAAGGGCCTCTTCGCTCAAATTTGGAGACAAAAACACAAAATACTTTCATGAGCAAGCTAAGCATTTAGGGAGACAAAATAAAGTAAAGAGGATTTTTAATGAGTAGGGGTAGTGGTGTACATCTCGCGAGGAGGTTGGCTCCATCTTTTGCAAGTATTTTCAAACTTTATTCACGTCAAATGGTAGTAATTCTTATGGTGAAATTTTGGAGGCTGTAAGGACTCTGGTTTCTCGAGAGCAGCAAAGGCAACTTTGCTTTCCTTTCACAAGGGAAGAAATTAAGTCCACTCTAGGTCAGATGTTCCCAACAAAATCTCCGGAGATTGATGGGATGCCGGCATTGTTTTATCAAAAATACTGGGATTTGTTAGGAGATGAGGTGATGGCTTTCTGTCTCAATGGTGGGGTTGGTGTTAAAGACATAAATCACACTCTGATTACACTTATACCAAAGGTGTTTCAATTGACAAGAGTTACGGAGTTCCGCCCAATTAGTCTGTGCTATGTGCTGTATAAAATTATCTCTAAATCAGTGGTTAACATAATGAAGTTTTTGCTGCTGGTGATCATCTTGGAGTTTCAAAGTGCTTTTGTTCCATCTAGATTGATTACAGATAATATTATTGTTGCATTTGAGAGCATTCATGTTATCAAGCGTCGGGGTCGAAGTAAATTGAAGAATATGGGTTTGGAATTTGATATGTCAAAAGCATATGAATGAGTTGAGTAGGGCTTCCTACGGATGATGCTTAACAAATTGGGTTTTCCCGAAAGATTGGTGGCTTTGATAATGGATTGTGTAACAACCGTCACCTATTCAGTGTAAGTATTGGGGGTACCTACTGGTGTGGAAGGATTATCAGCTTTGCTTACTAGTGCGCAACGTGCAAAACGAATTTGAGGAGTCTCAGTTGACCAGGGAGCTCCTACCCTTTCACATTTATTTTTTGCCGACGACAGTCTTTTATTTTGTAATGCTTATCTCTCTGATTGTTCACAGCATATCCTTCGACTCTATGAACAGGCTTCAGGTCAACAGGTCAATTTTGATAAGTCAGCCATTTGTTTCAACCCCAACACTGATCCTATCATGAAGCACTTGATTTCTTCTTTTCTTGGGGTGAAGATTGTGGACTGCCATGAAAAATATTTGGGACTGCCCACTCTCACAAGGCACAACTGAAGCCAGATAGTTAGTCATGTTTGTGAGATACTTTGGAAAAAATTGCATGGATGGAATTCAAAGCTTTTGTCAACTGCTGGAAAGGAAGTGCTCATCAAAGGAGTTGCTCAAGCGCTGCCTACTTACACAATGACAGTTTTTCAAGTGCCGCAAAGCCTCCGTCACGAGCTATTGGCTATGATTGCCAAGTATTGGAAGGGAAAGGAAGAAAAGAAAGGAAATTGGATGAGTTAGCATAAATTATGTCAACCAAAATGTCTTGGGGCCTTAGTTTCAAGAATTTTGAAGCCTTCAACAAAGCAATGGTAGCAAAGCAAGCATGGCGCCTTTTAGAGAACCCGTCCTCCTTAGTGGGAAGAATTTTCAAGGCAAGGTATTTTCCGCACAGTGAGTTTATGAATGTTGTTACTGGCAACTCACCTTCTTTAATTTGGAAATCTGTTATGTGGGGGAGACAAGTTATTGAGGAATGCATGGTATGGTGAATTGGCAATGGCAGCCCAGTAAGGATATTACAAGATCAATAGATTCCAAAACCATCCACTTTTAAGCCATTATTCACCACTGGAGTGCGACTAGATGCAACTGTTTCTAAGCTTTTAACTGGTTCGGGGTATGGGATATGGTAAAACTTGAAAGCCTATTTGGGGACGAAGATCAAGCAACGATACTCAGAATTTCTTTGGGTTCTCTTGTATAGGCGGAGGATAGCAGATACAGGTTTTATTCAAAAAAAGGAAAATATACTATAAACAGTGGTTACCGTATTGCATTACACCAGTGTGAGTTACAGTGGGCAGATGAAGTGGGGAGGAGGGGTCTGATTCGGGTCCTCAAATTGCTTTTTGGAATAAAGTTTGGAAGTTACAGGTGCCAAACAAGATTAAGTTCTTTATCTGGTGGGCTTGCTCAAACGTGTTATCAACAGCTTTTAATTTGATCTAGAGACATGTGCTGCAATCCCCTTTATGTGGAAGATGTGGGAAAAAAGGAGAACATTCACTTCATGCAATATGGAGTTGCAAAAAGATCAAGCAATTCTGGTGTTGTTCAGTTTTTGGAGCTAGCGAGATGGCAAATGAAGGCTCATTTGCATATTTGTTTGATATGATAGCTAAGAATTTATCTGTTTTGGCTTTAGAACAATTTGCATACTTGTGCTGGAAAGCTTGGCAGCTGTGAAATGACTGGCCACATGGGAAACATGTGTGTAAATTGAAAGACGCGGTGGAGGGGAACTTTGAAATGCCAAGGAGATATAAGGAGTGTAATGCCCTTGCGAAACCACCTAAGGAACCCCGACATATTCGATGGATTAAACCCCATTACCCGTTGTTAGTCCTTAATGTTGATGGGGCGGTGAGCAAGGAGGGAAGCCAAAGAGGAGTGGGAGGATGCCTATGAAATTATAATGGCGACTTTCTTTTTGGATTTGCGGGAGAAGGGCTGCTGGGACTGGATGTCTTAGAGACTGAGCTAGTGGCTGCCAGAGTGGGTTTGTTAGGGTTGCTCTCATGGGGCTATCGCCAACTCATCCTTGCTTCTGACTCAATGGAATTGGTGTCTATTCTATCGAGTCAAGGTGACTGGTGGAGTAATGTGGGGAATGTTGTCGACGACCTTTGTCGGTTAATGGAGCAAGTAGATGTTGTGAATGTCATCTATCAACCACGACAGGGCAATGTTGTTGCTTATGAATTAGCTCAATTTGGTCTACGACACAGGCAGTTTTTTTGTTTGGGGTGATGTTGTGCCGTCGTGGTTATCGGCCTTCTTAGCAAAAGATTGGGAGGGAATGAGTTGTTAGTTTTTGTGGGTAGAGGGGAGCTGTGGTACTCTTTTTCCTTGACCGAATTTTCCTCCCTTGAGGGTTTTTTAAGGCAAGGTTTTAATGAGGCCACTATTTTGCTCCTCTAGTTTTTTTTCTTCCCTTTTTTAGGTTGTATTCTGTGATGTTTTAATCAATGAATTATTTTTCTGATTAAAAAAAAAAGTTCGAATCCTTATGACACTTTGATAGTGTGTGTGAAAAACTCATCTCCTTGCTCTTCGTTTGGATGAAGAAATTGAAAATTATATAAAATTTTAAAGTAACATAATTTAGATTTCCATCATTTCAATTTCTAGAAATTGAAGACTTCAGTGTTTGGATTTATGTATGTCAAATTTTGTAAATGACATAAATTGCAAATTTTATTGTTTGGATAGCTCATGTAAATTGTAAATGACAAAAATTAAATATTTCAAAAAATCGATTTCTAACTCATAACTCACATTTGTGTCAAAAGAAAAAAAAAACTGATAACATACATAGAAGGTATTCCACGTAGAGGAAAATAATATATTGTTTGATGAACTACATAAGTCAACTTATTGAAAAAAAAAAAAACAAAGCATATTATCAGACTAAAAAAACAGAGCATATTAGCAAACCAAATCACTCCCACGTGCAATAAAGATCAACAACATACTCTTTTTTTTTCTCAATTGGGAGTGCCTTCAGCATCTGATTTGATCCAGAGGACATATAACTCAAGAAGAACTCTTTCTCCTTCCTTCTATGGTTTGCAGCTTTTAGATTTGGCATAAGATAATTTTTATAGAGGAGTGTTATCATAAGTTATGGAGTTGCTTTTCCTAAGTTTTGGCACACTTGAAAATATGAATTCCAGCACTATGAAAATTGTGAAATGACGCCTATTTTGGCGGAAATTAAACTTGGAAATTTGATGCTCCAATTTCCACAATTTTTTATGTGCGTCATTTAATAAATTTCGCGCTTAAGTTGCAAAACAAGGGAATTGTCAATTTCTCATCTTAAATTCCCGACTTTTAACTAAATTCGGAGTTATTTTTCCTCATCCAAACCGAGGGTTGTAATTTAGACTATAGTTTGTATTTAAAAAAAAACGTGTAACAAGAAAATAACCACATAATGTTACAAATCAACAGTAACATCCATACATATTATAACACAAAAATTACTCAACAATATTATATATATATATATATATATATATATATATATATCAGAAATTGGTCAATGGTCTAATTATATTCTCTCTTCATTTTATTGAAGAAGATTCTAATTCCAAGCATAGTTTTTTTTATTGAATAACAAAAAGGGCTAAGAATTCTTAAATTGTTATTAAAAATATTTGAATTGTACTCGATTCTTGTAGCTCAAATGATTAAGAACTGTTATCATTTAATTTGAATTCCTTCCTTCGCTTTACCCTTCCTCTAACATCGCTTTTATATATTAAAAAAATAGTTTGCTTAATGTTAATGCAAACCCGTGCATGGTATATGGGGGATAATTTCAATCTCATCTTCCATTGACCATATCCACATAGTTAGTTACATTTCTTTAGTTTTTTTTTTTTTTTTTGGTCAAGGACATTTCTTTAGTTTTTGGTATACTTGAAAATGTGTTTTGACTAATCAAAGCAAATTTCGTTTTCTTGAAATGTCAACACAAGTGGCTAGAGAAAATTGGGTGCCTATAGATAATTTGTGGGTACCCATAGAATGACTATCGTTAATTTACCCCATATTTCCATGCATGTATTATTTCTGGGCCTGAAGCCCAAAATTATTGGGCTGCCCAGAATGGTCTGAGCCCAAATTATCCCAACCAACCAGTCGAGTCAAAGTAAAAGACTACAACAGAAGAAGAACCATTTTCGTCTCTAACACACACACACACTCTCTCTCTCCGTCGTCTGAACTCTGTAGACTCTAGCAATGGATCGCACACAGATTCTTCTGTTAGGGTTACCGCTCTTCCTCTTCTGCACCGACCTCCTAAACCTCTTCGCTCCACCTCCACCTCCGCCCCATAAGCCTCCCCACCATCACCATCACCACCACCACCTTGAACACCAACCATCACCAGTTGCCAAAGAAACCCTAGAATTCCCCTCACAGGTACTTCAAACTAATTTTCTGTTTTCCAAAATTGATACCCTCTTTTTCTTCATGCGCTGATTTGATTTTTATTGAATTTCAGAAACCAAGCGCTGTTGGACTCGGAGCCGGCAGCACAGTCAAGATTAGTTTCTGCACCTCTTGCTCTTACAAGTACTTGTCTTACTTCTTTTCTGCCTTTCTCGTATTGGGTCTTTCATTTTATGTCAAATTATTATATTCACCTGCTTCATAGATTTTAGCTTGTATATGTTGTGTTTATGATGTGAGATGATAAAAGATCAATTTGAACAGCTATTCAATAGAAATTTTGGAATGTTATTCTGATCCTGGGCTTTGTCCTCCAACCCATTAAATGCTCTTGATTTATCTGTTAGCTCCCAATTTGTGTTCCAAAAGAGATATGTGATGTGCTACTTGGTTTGCCATTCACATGTTAGATTGAATCATGGAAAAAGAATTGAGCTATGTTTACTTATGAGTAGAGTTTGGTTTTGGTAGGGGGAATGCAGTAACAATAACAAAGATGTTGGAGTCTTCTTTTCCTGGAATTCATGTCGTTCTTTTGAATCACCCCCCACCCCTTCCAAAGCGTGTGCTCAGCAAGTTGGTTCCCGTTGCTCAAGTTGGAGTTTTTGGGATAGTAATGGCGGGCGAGCAAATTTTTCCAATGTTGGGGATTATGACACCCCCTCCTTGGTACCACTCTCTGCGTGCAAATAGATTTGGGACCATCGCATCCACTTGGCTTCTTGGCAATGCATTGCAGTCCTTCCTCCAAGGCACTGGTGCTTTTGAAGTTTTCCTCAACGATGAATTGGTGGGTGAACCCTTTTCGTTTGTTTGGCCATATGTGTGCTTTGAACTAGAATTTCATTGCTATTCAGTTATTTTGTTTGGTGAATACATGTGTTGGCCTTTTCAATAATGCTTTTCTTTAATGGTACATATGATTGACTGTAGCTTCTGTGCTCTTGTATATTTCAGGTTTTCTCTAAGCTGAAGGAGGGAAGATTCCCAGGTGAGATTGAACTAAGGGATGACATTGCCGCAAAGTTGGGTAGTTCAAGAATCACAGATGGCCTTGGAGCTGCAGCTTTATTGTCCTAGTCTTTCAGTTGGGTTCGGAAAGTCTGAATCCTTGCGGTTGGAGTTGTAATCTTGCATAAGTTCAAGACTCAAAGCTGGTTGCGTGGTAGGTTCAAGGCTTCAAGCTGGGTGGTGCCCAGACTTGTTACCTGTCATACAAAGTACAAACCTCAATAGAATGTTTTGCAGATGGGTTGTGCCTATGATAATCTTATTCTGCATATTAACCGAGACAGGCTGAAACTTGTTAGGCAATTTCGTTTGATGGAATATAATTCCCGTGTTTACTCAAAATTGGGATTGTACACTGGTTTTAATTTTCCATTTTGCATGTATTTAGTATATTTTACTACAGACCCAAAACTCCAATACGAACAAGCTCCAGTTTTGTTCTTGAAATTGGAACTGCTCGGTTGGAACTTGTGCGTGCTTTTGCAATTTGCTTGGGTTTGTGTATTTTAACAAAATTTTGAACCTTCTTGTATGTTTGGATTAAAAAGAAGAAGAAGAAGAATTTGAACATAACTTGGTCAGGAATGTAACAAGCTATACGTTTCTTTAAAACTTCTGATAATAAATAATGTCCAACGTTAGAAATCAAGATTTAATGGAACATGGTGGTCGCATTGCCAAGAGAATTGCAAGGTGAACAATTCACTCAAGTGATGAGTGAATATGATTCATTGATTTGTAAGAGCTCAAGTCACAATATAAAATAGCCTCAATATGTCATGTAAACCGGTTATTCAATCACTAAAATGCATGTACAGAAATTTGGTCATAGACATGATCATAGGCAAAGTAAAATGTAGGGCACCAAGTAATACCCCGAAACTCTAGTTTACATAATGACATGGCAATCATATCATTTTCCACATCATATATTGTAGTTTATTCAAAAAAAAGATTTCCCATGGAAGTGGTTCAACCGCCACTCCTGCCATCAATCACCCATTGAATCCAACCTTCACCATCACAGCACTCGCAGCCATATGATCAGTGCCACCGCAGTTCGGTCATTGCCACAGTGCTGCCAGAATCACCTAGTAGCATTGTCCATCCCACTAAGTATCTTGCTTTCCATGTTGAATCTAGATTCTGGTTATATCACGCCCGAACACAAAAGTTGTAGCCCAGTTAATCGCCACATAGAACCTATTCCTCCAGCTCAAGACTCGTGTTAAATATGCTGAGCGCCATATAAACCAACTGGTGAATCCAGCCAGAGCTAAGCCTTTTCCGTCCTGAAAATAGATATGCTACACAGATCAGCTATCTTAACTTAAAGCTCGAGAGAGTGGGCATAGAAGTGGCTTGAAATTCACCTTGCTCTGTCTGAGGTCGACAAGAGCCTTGTATCTCCCAAGAGTTGCCATGCTTCCTAAATGCTTGTACACGAATGGATCCTCATATTTATATTCTTTTGCACCGTTGGCGCGTCCTCCACCAGCTTTACCAATTTTGTTCAACAAATTCGCCAGATACTTTCCTTGCCTCTCTGCAACCTTCAAATATTTGAAATAGATATGCATAAAGGTCTAGCACCACACCAGTAACACTATATCACCAGTATCCACCCCTTAACAATAGACTGTAAAATCTGAAATCACTTTTTAAGAGAAAAGAACTAAATTCAACATACTACCATGATTCAAAGCCTATGGACTTTCACATGCATGGGGATCTACAGGTCTACAACTACACTCTGTACTACATTAGCAGTTAGCACAAGTTATTCTTCAAACAATTCCTAACCTGGGCCAAGGCTGGAAGGGTTGGTTTTCCAGTACTTTCAACAAAACCGCTACAATCACCAATTGAATACACATCCTGGACGGAAGGAACCCGCAGCCACTCGTCAACACCAACCCTGCAATCAGAGAAACTCTAATATGATATGCCATTTCAAACACATGCTTAACAATTTGGGTAGTGAAAAGAGGGAGCAAGTGGAAACATGTACCAAAAGCATATTGAAACCTTATGATCGACAAGGCAAAAGGCCATTGCTAGCAAACAAATATATATGGTAGGCAAATGGAAATTTTTTAAACAGGGGATAGAAGAAGTTAAATGTTAAAAGTTCAACAGAAGATACCAAAGTTTATAAAAATTTGTAAGGTTTTAAGATGAAAATCAGAAGAATCACCACAAGGTTAGATTCATGAGAAACTTCTGTAGTTGAGAGGAGGAAGAAATCCATTTTGATAAAAGCAAATAAGGTATTACCTTCCACCAGGAGCTTTTGCAAGTGGCAAGGAGTTCACCAAAGGTGATGGACCAACACCGGTAGACCATACCAGCAGCCCATAAGGAACCTCGGTGCCATCATTAAGAATTATCTTCTGAGCTTTGACATCCTTGACGATCCCACGGACAAGACGAACTCCTGACTGAGAGAAACAATCAAATGAATCATGAACATTCCTGAGATTCAATGGGAAATTAACTTTAGCAGTCATTCCAATACCATGGATTAGCATTTAAAGTTGCCATTACATAAGATCAATGCTTAAAAATTATCCCCCAAAAAACAGAAATCTTTGGTCCACCTGTAGTAGGGAGAAGATACCAACACAAACAGTAGAAACTGGGCTTCTGGGATTCAATTTTGCTTTCACTAATTACTAGAAAGACATTTTTACACATCTAAAGGCAGACCAGACATTCCAGTATGAGAATAGGCAGGCACTATGAAAAACTAGAACAAGCTTAATAACAGCCAATAGGTTCTTTTATGAATAAAATATCTCTTACCTTTGTCAGCTGTTTTGTAGCATAGTGCCGCAAGCGATCATCAAATGATGATAATATCTCATTTGCCTGAGAAGACAAGAACACTACTCAATTTCCATACTTTCTTTCAAAAAGATTTGGTAAGTCTGAAATGGTAATCTACTTTCCTGTTACAATAAACAGTTGACAGCTCCTCACAAAAAAAACAATTGACGTCTTTTAAGTTTTTGCATGGACTGCATTATATCTAATTATTTTGTAAAAGTATTTAACAAGGTTGAATCCCATGGCAAAGATTTAATGCACAAACCTCAATCAAGGTAACATGAATATAATTTTTCACATGGGAATATCTTTGTCGAACATCTCTCTGAATGAAGTCACTAAGTTCACCACTAAACTCAACTCCCGTGGGACCACCTCCTACAACAACACAGTGTAGGAGTCTGCTTTTCTCTTCCTCAGAAACACCTGCCCCCAGCCAAAAATCCATGAGTGAAATATACAACGAGAGCTCACATCAAATTATTGTTAGTCTCAAGTAATTAAATTTAAAATCTAACTGCAGTACATACCAGGAACATCCGACAGCATCAAGTTTAGGAGCAGCTTCCTGCGGATTTCCTGGGCATGGTAGACTTCACGAAGAAAAATTGCATGTTCTTCTACACCCTGTATTCCAAAAGTGGTTGGCTTTGCTCCCAATGCAATTACCAACTTGTCGTATGAAATTTCAAATTTCCATGGCTTCAAGGGTTCTGCTCCATCAGTTACAGTCTCGCATTGCACCTTCATTTCCCAAAACCAAAATTTCTTGCATTGTAAAATCCAAATAATCTCCAAGATTTTGAATATTTTATCCACCAATAATAGGCTAGTCTTGTAACTCTATATGCATCACAGTGTAGCACTTTCCCACTAACATACATTCTTCGAGTCTTCACCTAGACATAATCTTCGAATCAAATAATTTGTTAAAACTTAAAACTAAGACACTTTCAGCTGAAAAATCATACTTCCCCAAAGATTTACAATACATAAACTAAATAATTCATATTTTCCATTCCGGAAAAGAGAAACTTTAATTAAATAACAATTACCCATGTCATGCTATACTCAAAAGATTCAAACTTTACCCAAAAAGTTACTAAATCTAGAGATACCCAATTCACTATTCACAAACATATTTTCCACGAAAACCTAAAACCCCAAAAAGCACAAGACGTACCAAATGCTTATCAGGATCGAGGCCAACACAATTAGAAAGAAAGAAATACGACCCCGGTTCGCGAGATATTGCAGGTTGGATCCTCCCGATTGGCTCCGCGACGGACCTAAACTCCAGAGTCCCAACGCAGGTGGACGCCAACAGAGGCGTGAAGACCATATGGTTCCTAGGCGACACGCAAACGACGTCGTATATATCGGTGTCCAAGCCTTTCATGAGACGGCACCCGGCCCAACCCGTGCCCAAGACCACCACCCGCGGCTTCTCGCCGGGCTTCGTGGGGGCCAGACCCGAGTACTGGGTCGGCGGCTGAGGAGCCGGAGTCTCATGGATCGGAGCCGGCTCCGAGCTGAAGCGCGAGAGCAGAGTGTAAGAAAATGGGTCTGAAATTCTGGGTTTGGTCGCTGATCTGGCGGCGGCTGAGACTTGGATGAGGCTTCTGAACCAAGCCATAGTGTACTGGCGGATTACGGCGTCGTTTAGTGAAATGGATATTGGGATGGGAGCAGAGAGTGATCTGCAGCACATATATGTGAAGCTTTGAAGAAGGAGAAGAAGCTTCCAACAGTATCGGGTGTCGTTTTCTGCTGCTGTGCTAAATTTAAAATTTGTGGCAGAGTGTTTACAGCTTGTACACGTGGCAGTTTCCACTTGTTACACCTGTCGACACGAAGCATTTGCTTGGGCAAAACGTTTCGGATGAGCTTAATTCTATTGGTCCCGTTTCTAGTGTTTTCTTTGTAAATTTAGAGAAACAATCCACACCTTAAACCAGGTTGAATTATAATATGGTTCTTGTTTCTATCTTTTTCTTTTTTATAAATAAAAGTGGAATTCGCACTTTACAATATTAACAATTCCATATCCCTAGCTAGCTTTAGAAGGAAACATGAATTTGGAATATATATCAACTTTTAAAAATTAATAAGTTTGGAAACATGAATTTGGAATATATATATATATATATATATATATATATATATATATATATATATATATATATATATATAACTTTTCCAATTTTCGATACGACGCATTACACAATTTGAAACAGGCGGGATTAAATTTTTGAGTCATCTTCAAGTGAACCCACCTTGGCCGTATCAGACATACAATTCAAAACAAGAGCCATGTAAGCACAAATTTTGGTTAAGCCAATTAAAGAAAAGGAAAACATGTTTATATATTATAGAGCAATATGTGCCTCTTCAAGCATAGCTAGCCTTTTCGGCCACCGCGGCCCCCAGCCTTGGCTCTAGAGAAGGAGGAGGTGGAGGAGGGATCATGCCCACGATTAGCAGTTGGGTCACTGTAGTCTTCTGTCCTCACCATCAAAGATCTACCCTCCATGGTCACTACCACCTCATCATCTATTAACAGTGTAACCAAACACACCAGCAACACACAAAACAAAGAAAAAAACTAATTATTGGCCTTCATTACATAATCTTTAGTCCATGAAATCATCTCACACATATATTTATTGCCAAACTGTGAATTTAATTAATGATTTAGATTCACAGTCTAACAACATAACTCTTATGTTGACATACAATCTGACAACATACATAACTATATTATATTGAGTCTCAATTAGTCTGTGACACTAGTGTCCTAATTAAGCACCACTAGCAAATATAGAATGCATATAAAAGAGACAAAAATATATGGATGCATGAGATGAGAGACCGTGAAGACAAAAACCATTTTCCCAATTGATTCCAAACTCAAACAACGGATACCTGACGGTGCTCAATGAAAAAAATTAAAAAGATTCATCTTGATCATGATTTAATTAATATTAAGATATTATTTTATATCATAATGAGACAAATACATGCAGCACTTGAGATTTAATTTCCAACAAAATGATTCTCCTCCTCTAGATCTCTAGTTTTTACAGAACTCCTCTATATATACTTGGGTTTGAATAAAATTAAATGGTTTTGGAAATCATGGTTTTTTTCCCCCAACCCATGTCCACAAAACTCAGTTGCTCATCTTATGCAATTAGTTTTGAGGATATATATATATATATATAGGTATAGAGAAGAAATCAACATGCATGCATACCTGAAAATGGAATGTTGTTCCGGGCAGAGGAGATTAAAGCAAAGGCAAGCAAGAGACACAAGCACAGCCGACTGCCTCCAAATCCCATCTCTCTCTCTCTCTCTCTCTCCGATCCAGAAGCAGAAGGATATATAGGGGAGACCAATATCATTCCTGTATTTATACGTTCAACAATATATATATATGGCTTTGGTTGAAGACATAAGACGTGGCACAAAGTGATTGCACATTTTTTAGTAGAAGCAATTTTTTTAATTAGAGGAGAAGGGTTTCTCACACACACAATCAAGATGTTATGGAGGCTCGAACCTGTCAATGCCCTTTTTCACCAGACTAGACCCGTTTAGCAAAATGATTGCATATTTGTGTAATATTATTATTATAGGACTGTTAGGATAGGAGTTGACGACGTTTATAAATCATGGTTGTCACGTTCACACATGAATGAACAAAGGCAAGACCATCTCGTGATTGTGTGTGAGTGCATCTGAAGATCTATATGTCCATCGATTTTTAGAGGTCAACGGGGTTGCTGTCCTGAATGATCGCTTCTTTTACCAGAAAAGGAAACGCCAGCAACTTGTTTTCAAAAGTGGCTTTTTTTTAGTCCACGTCTGGCGATGAAGTGCTACAATGTCACCCAAATACAAAGACAAAAATTGGCTTGCCCAAAAAATTGATGACATAACACTAAGGTTAGGAGTAGGCACGATTCGGCTTGATTGTTTCTACCCCTAAACCATCAACCAAATCGTAGCCGCAATTTCGATTTAGTCCGAACTGATTGATTAGCTGAGTTTAGTTCGGTTTGTTGTTTGATACCAAACCAATTTGATCTAACGACTAACCAATTTGATTCAATAATTAAGAGATAAGGCATCATTTAAGGGCCACATATAAAGCCCTCACTATAGAATGACACGGTGAAGTAATTAAGGGCATCAATTGGGCCTTAGGGTTAGTTGGGTATAAGTTAGGCCTAAATGATTTGGATATAAATTGGGCCTCCAAAAGGATTTGGTTTTTTTTTTTCAAGTAAAATTAATACCACTAATTCAGTTTGGTTTGAACTAAAGGTTTTTATTTTTATTTTTTAAGGGACATTTCCTATTGAGAGAGGCGATAACAAACTAAACTCACGCACACTACACAGATGCTAGGACTCGAACCCAGAAAAGGTCATAGGGGAGCAATTGCTCCAAACCACTACACTAGTGAGTCATTTGCTTATAATGGTTAAACCCATAAGTAGAATCAAAACTTTTTTTCTCTTGGTCTCAACACAAATTTTCTGATTATTTCGATTCAATCCTTATGTTCATTGATTCAAATTCCCAGCCATACATAACACAGACGAAGAGTTAGCTTCCATTATGCGTTTGAACTTTGCAATGAAGATTTGCATGGAAAGGGAATATGAACCTAGAGAAGTCTATGCAAGAGCTGAAAAGCTTCATCCACTGAGCCCTACCAAGCTACCTGCGAGCAGGGAAGCTTCATCCATTTAAGAAATTAACCTTGCTAAGCATATGGGCTTGATGTAAATAGGTAAAGCACCTATAGCTACAGCCTACAATTGGTTTTACAAGCATATGCATGACGCTTGCTTGTTGGTTAGTCGACACAATGCTTTAATGGTGAGAATCGAGATCATCCAAATTGTCACAATTTCCTTTTCTCTTTTGTTTCTTGAGTGACTTGACAGGAATTGGACCTCTTCAAGTGACATACGCTTTCCATTTTGACCTTCGGCCATCAAAGTTAAAACACTAGATTCATATATATATGAATCTGTAGCCATGTATTTCACTAAAAGTTATGTTTTTTACTTAGCGTCATAATGTTCAGCTTGTGGTTTTGATTGATTCCACGATCACTCATCATTTGAAGTCGGCAACCAAAAACAAGCATACAAATTTGATGGTGACAATTCTCCATTCTGACTTCTCTGCCTATTCTTACGGTACTTCATACTATTTTGTGATATGTTTACTCGAAGTAGAAAAAGTTATAAATCGGATGTCAGGAATAAAAAAGAAAATAAATAGATATGAGATCATCAAACACACATCCTTTGTTGCATGAGGACAAGTCAAATACAGCCAGGGGGTCTCTAAACACATATGAGTTCCTGTTTGCATAAATATGATCCAAGATTTAGTAATGCCATAATCTCCCCAAGTACATAAATTACTACATTCTACAAATACAAAATCAAAGCACATGTGATGATGCTTATGATCATCTTTTCTTAAATCCATATTTCTTTCTTTCATAAAAGAGGTCAGTTTTGGCACTGCCTAAATTTACAATCTTTGGACATCCATCCCTATCCTTCTCTTGTTGTGTACACTCTTTGCAATAGTAGGCATCTGAAATTCCAACTCCCCCACAGATAACGCACCGGCCTTGGAAAGATCCGTAGTTGCATTCATCACAAACCCTCACAAGTGTGCAAGGACGAACGTAGGAATCACAGATGACGCACTTGCCATCACACTTCTCGCACAGCCGCCCAATGGCGATCCCAGGTTGCTTCCGGCACATAATCAGATCAGGGTGATGCTTGGCCATCCCTCACTATTTTGTATTGACCTGCATAGACATGCCCATGTTGGTTGGTCTTATTAGCATTTGAATATGGAAAATTTTCTATAAATGAATGAATTTTAAAAAGCTAGACTACAAAACACAGGCAGGACCAACATCAAGAACAACCGAAAAGCCAACATAGAGAAACGAACAAGCACACAGCCTGCCACTCAAGTAGGGAACAAAGTCACGCCAATGCATAGGAACAAACAATAGAACAAACCAGACCCCATCAGAAGCAGATACAAAACCGAAGTCACATGGGCAGACGCCATTCTTGTAGAATGACCAAGTTCAGAGGAGAGCAAGTAATCTGCAGCGAACATGAATGCAATCAAATGGTGGCCTCAATAGACTTGAAGACATCAAATGGAGGAAAGGGGTCCATTTTTTTATATTCAAATTTGGAATTGATATGAAACAAAGCTCAAACATTAAAGTACTAATTAAAAATCAAATATATGACGATTAATATATTCTCTGTCACACAGTCTAATACAAAATAACATGTCGGTAACTATATGTTGACATAATGTAAATTCAAACACCCATTTAACAATGTAAATCCAAACACCCATTTAACATGTTGCGGTTGTTAGACTGTCAATATTTTGCTCAAAAGATGCCCAACAAAGTATTTCATGAATCAAGAAAACATTACCACAAATACAGAGAACTTTGTGCAGACAGAGCACGTTAAGTTTACAAGAGCCATCAAATAATGCAACAATCACAAAGCATGATAAGAACATCAATCAAATTCAAAAGCAAAAACATTTTCTTTTCAATTGCCAACGCCTAAGCCACAAATTTTGGAGAAAAAACAAAAACCCAAATACCAAAAACAATTTCTTTTCAATACTAACCACATCAAATTTATAAAAATATATATATATAAAGAAATTCTAAACCAAACTCACAAAACGAAGATAACATAAATAAAGTATCTGGCAGAGGGCTAACCTGCGCCGCAGACAGTAGGCTTAGTTGTCCTCAACTGGCGCCGGTGTTCAGCAAACTTAGTACAAGTTCTGCTAATCCATGTTTTATACGAGAGAAGAGAGATGCTTTGGTATTTCAGAACAATCCAGATTTTCGAGTCGGTGCG
The DNA here is from genome assembly GCA_020521455.1 of Prunus kanzakura. NCBI lineage: Eukaryota > Viridiplantae > Streptophyta > Magnoliopsida > Rosales > Rosaceae > Prunus > Prunus kanzakura. The sequence continues at coordinate 5,789,263 of BPUM01000784.1, forward strand.
CCAAGCCGGCCCCACCATAAATTCGGTTTTAAATTTGGGCCTCCATGGATACTAGCTTCAAAGGCTAAATTGGGTTTTGTCTTGCAGTTTGGGCCCCTTTTTTTTTGACCTTTTCCTTTTTTGGACCTTTGTTTTTTGTACTATTTCATAAAGCGGACAAAGAATCCGAAAGTCATATTAAGAGTTCTTTTATATACCAAAAATTAGTGTGATTAACAAAGGACAAAATTTAGTGTCTCAAAAAGAGCAGCTTTCAATAACTTTTTAAGATCGACCGGGGTCCAGCGAAAGTGCCAAAGATCTCAGGAGGGCATTTAAATGGATGCAAGAAAATTGTCCGAAAAGGTACTATTTCTACCTCCGCTAGTTTTTCTTTTGTAAATGACTCGCTAATGTGGTGATTTGTGGTAATTATTTCTCTAAGTAAAGTTTTAGGTTCGAGTCCTACTATTCGTGTAGTATATGTAAATTAAGTATATTATCGCTCATCTCAATAAGATAAGTTCTTAAAAAACATAATAAAAGGGCACTAATGGATTCAACAAAATATTCAATGCTTTTATAATTATTAAATTGTCAATAACCCACTCGAGATGTGGGAAGGTAATTAAATAAAAGTCATAGTGTTTGTACCTTGACTAAACGAGCAACTAGCTAGATAAGATCAGCCACGTGCTATGAATATAGTAAATTGTTAAAGGGATCTCATTTCCCTATGCCATTTTTCTCCACTTACACCCCCTTTTTTCTTTTTAATACTTTTAATCAATTTTGTTATTTCTTTTTCCTATTCTACCCTTATTCTACATTAATTTCTTTTTACTTCACTTTTATATTAGTTATTTTTCTTGGGGTGGAGCTATTCATAGGCCTGAGATGGCCATAGATGGCCATATTCTCACCTCTTTGACTGTATGAAGGGTATAGTATAGATTGCACAAAAAATCCCATAGTTCTAAGCTTGTGGCCCCCCCAAATATCAAACTCTACCTCAACCACTGTCTTTTTCTTTGTACTTGATTTTTCAACTTGTACTCTATTTTTAGTTTTTTTTTTCTTTAATCGAGTAAGAAATTAAGTTTTTTTTCCCCTTTAATACTGAAAATGGAGTGTAAGTTGGAAAATTAAGTATAAAATAAAAAAGAAATAATATAAATTGAAGTAAAAAAGAAATTAATGTATGGTAAGGATAGAATAGGAAAGAGAAAGAACAAAATTGATTACAAAGTATTAAAAAGCAAAAAGGAGTGTAAGTGGAAAAAAGAGAAGTGGAGAAATCAGCTCCCTTGTTAAATTGTCAATATCCCATATGAGATGTTGGAAGATAATGAAATAAAAGTCATTGCGTGAATATAGTAAATTTGAATACATATTCGCCTTCTTGTACCGTTGGAAGGTCATACAAGTAAGTATAAAATGTTGCTTGTTGATTGATTTAAGATTTATTATAAGATCGATGACCCCACAAATAATTGAAGACTCATACGGTCATACCAACAAATGATCTATAAAACTTATTGTAAGACTCATACCAACAAATGATATACTGTCTGTGATGTAAGTGATACTCTTTTTCTTTGATCGGATTTTCCTTAAATTGGGGGTTTTTTAAGGCAAGGTTTTAATGAGGCCACACTTATTACATTACTAAAGTCCAGTTCTCCTTTTGTACTATGACATTGTTGTTTCAATGAAGTTATCTCACTTTGATCAAAAAACTGGAAAAAAAAAAAAAGAATAACCGTTAGTCGTTCATATGCACTCGTATTATATTTACCCATGATATGCCATATACAATTCACTTATGTTTTCGATATTTTATACGTGAATAAATACCCTTAATCGCTTAAACTAATTGTGGTTAAATATGAATCAGTAAAAATTGCACATGTGCGATATCTGAGACAGAACTATGATACGACTGATTTAAGGGCTACCTTTCCTATACATCACTTTTTTTTAGATTGCGAGGGTCAGAGAGATAGTTATTAGGGACAAGACATAGGAGGGACCATAGGACAGGTGTCACCAGCAAAACACGTAAAAACAACATCCTGGTCCCACTCCAAGAATAAACAAATGTCTTGGTCTCACTAAAAAATAGTTACTGTCACCTTCATGAACCTTGGCTGCTCCTCATTGCTATAAGCATCCTGGCCGAGAAGATGATTTCCATCTCTGCAAAAAAATGGCTTCTGAATCTTACCCTCCTCCATTTCGTTCACTCAACAATTCGACCCAGATCGTAGATTCGGATGAAAAAGCCGACCCGGTTCATGATTTGGAGGATCCGATACCCCTGGTGGATCTCCAGAGCCTGAAACTTGGCAAGCAGCTTGGTGAGGCCTGTGAGCAATGGGGCATTTTTCGTTTGGTCAACCATGGGGTTCCTCCAACCCTTTTGAGCCAACTTCAAGACCATGCGGAAACGTTTTTTTCTCTGCCTTTTGAATCCAAACAGAGCCTAATCACCAGCCCTCTGTCCTACTTCTGGGGCACCCCTGCCCTTACTCCATCTGGGGCAGCCTTACACAGAAAGGGTACTCTGGAGAATATCAATTTGGTTGAAGGGTTCAACGTGCCCATAGCTCAACTCAATCAATTTCAAGCTGATAATCACATAGTTGCATCTTTCAGGTACCCTTTTTTATTGGTTTTTTAATTTTTTGTGGGGAAAAACTGGACCCAATTCAAATTTTGTTTCAATTGATTGATTGCTGGGTGTATTTACCCTAAAAAACAAAAAAAGGCTCATTTTTTCTTCTAACTTTCATCTAAACATTGTCGGGCTCTTTACAGGTAAAAAGTCTTTCTTTTTTTAACTGCAAATTGTGGCATGAAACATGCAAAAATTGACTTATTAAAAGTGAATAAAATTTATGCATATGTATCACACGGTGATTTGTTTATAACGGGAAATGTTGTTTGCACGTAAATAGGCTATTATTTTTCTTTCCTTTTATACATGAACTTATTTAACAAAGGGTTATAACTTTTTTGTGTCTCACAAGCCTTGTGCTAGAAGAATATGGAAAGCACCTAGCTAGACTTGCCACAACCATATTTGAAGCTATGTTAAAAAACCTTGGTTTGGATCCAATAGAATCGAAGTCCAATTTATCAAATTCTACTGGCTCTGTACGTGTCTACCGTTACCCACGTTGCTCCAACTCTAACTCTGCATGGGGTTTGGACGTCCACACTGACAGCTCTGTGGTCTCAATCTTGATCCAAGATGACGTCGGTGGACTTGAAGTTCTCAAAGACAATGACTGGTTTACTGTTAAGCCAATTCCCAACACTCTAATTATCAACCTTGGAGATATGATGCAGGTCCTCTAAGAAATAATTTAGAGTTTTTATATATTTTGTTATGGGGAGAGTCATCCACGCACATGCAATTGACTTTCAATCGTTGATGTCTTGTGAAGAGAACGTAGTAGATACGATACATCAACGATTAGAAGTCGCTCACCTGCGAGTTGGCGGATGGTTGTCCTTGGCTTTTTTTCTTATTTGTTTGATGATATTTTTTTCTTGAATGGTTCAAATTTTAGGCAATAAGCGACGACAAATACAAGAGTGTGACACACAGAGTGAAGGTGAACAAAAACAAAGAGCGAATTTCAATCTGCTACTTTGTGTTCCCGGGTGAAGGCAGTGTGATTCGGAGCTCAAAGTACAAGCCTTTTACTTACAGTGATTTTCAAGAGCAAGTGCAGCAAGACATTAAAACAGTCGGGTATAAGGTTGGGCTTGAGAAGTTCAAGTTTAGTGAAGCTGTTTAAGTGATGATGCTAATGGGCTCAATAATATGTTTGTGGGCTATGCACAAAACGCCACTTTTTTACCCTTTTGTTTTTTACTTTTGATATAAAATGTTTTTTTTTTTCATCAACGAGCATTTTGTTTAGTGGTACCAGTGGCGGACCTATTAATGCACTTCTCCTAACTGGAAAAATCATTATAAGTGCTGCAAATTTCACCTCTGCTCAGCCTGAGAGGTGCACTCTAGGTGTTCGACGAAAAGCCTAAACGAAGTTAGTCTACTGATGTGCTGCATTGCGTTGCTGCGCATTGCTACCTTATTTCAATTTCCAGCATTTAAGTAAATGTCTTCGTCCTTTTACTTTCATTTATTCTTATATTGCTCCATTTACTTAAGTTTACAATGTAAATAAGGAAGTACCCCAAATAAAAATACTAGAAAATCAAATTCCCACCAAATTAAAATATGAAAAATCAATTTTAGTGCAAAATACGATTTAGGCTAAAAATGATGGTTCATCAAATCAATATATATTTCATACTAAAATTCCATAAAATCAAGTTTTCTTATTTGATGTGTAAGGAATAAAAGCCACCAAAAATAATATTGAGAAAATGATTATTTTGAAAAACCATTTTTCATACAATATTTTTACATAAAATAATTTTTCATGTATGATGTGAATGCATGAAGAGACCTAAGGTCAATATAGGTAAAAAGCCTTAGATGTTCAATCTACAAAGAGTTTTACAAGAATAACCTAACACTTACGTATTGAATAACTAAAAGCCGCCACTGGCTGTTGCACAGCACGCTTGTTTTTTTTTATTTTTATAATAAATAAATTCTGGCCAAAATTGCATCTCCGCTAAAAAATTTCTAAGTCCACCAGTGAGTGGTACTTATCTTTTCAATGTTGAAATAATTTATAAGTTCAAATTCAATTTTTAGAAAGAAAAAAAAACAGTTATTTCTTGTTCATTCCTTTGCCGGTATGTGGACCATGTTAATTTGCGGCAAAAATAACTCAATGTTCAGTATATAGGCTAGTGTGTTTGAAAGATAACAAGCATTTCATGGAAGGGAAGTTTATTCTTATTCGTACAAGGCAAATAACATTTGCATAAGGTGAGCATTCAATCCGCATCGAAAATAGAAGTCATGCATTAATGATTTTGGATTTATACACCGATTATCAATTGATTTTAAATTAGATATTCACATTATAAACATGGTATCACAACAGCCTATTCAAGTACTAGATCAAACAATCACACATACTTTTACGCTATCGAATATATGTTGTTCATGAATTTGACTTTCGAGATGTCACATGCAAAGTGAAAAATCGCCCGCCTGCACTAAAGGAAAGTATAGAGAATTTGTGTTACCAACTTGAATGAAAAATCAATCCCAACACAAAGACTAGAGAGTTTTAAGGCAACGAGAGCTTTAGTTTTGTATGGCAAAAAAATGGTTGAGAATTCATCATAGAATTAATTTACAAATCACAAGCAAATAAAATATTTTATTTTTTCTCGATGTCTATATTCTGGCTCTTTCTGTTTGTCTTTTCTTGACGAAAATTTTGGTCCAGAATCTTTCTGAATTTGATGCCTATATAAAGAGAGATGTCATTACTTCACTTTCAAGAATAAGACATGTCAGAGAGCCACAAAAAACGTAAAGAAACCAAAGAGAGCTCAGAAACTTAAAAACACTACAAAATTTCGAAAATTCAAATTGAAGCCAACAGGCCTAAATCATACAAAAGATTCATAACAAAATCTACCTTTTGTAGAGTCCACAGGATCAAACTTTCTTTTCTTAAAAAATAAAAACAATAATTTTCATATTCTTGTCCTTCAATACAACATCATTTTATAACATTTTTACTTATCTCGAATGGGTCTTATCAAGGGCAGAGCCACACTGGAACTAGTGTGGTCACAGGCCTCCACTCAATTTTTTTATATTTTAAAAGTAATATACTGTTATGTATTTCTATATGTATATTATTTCATACTTTACGTTTTGATATGTACCCACATGTGTTATGAAGGACCTATTAAGGCACAATGAGGTGCTTCAAATTGCCCATTTGTTCAGTTGGTAGTTGTGCACTCCAGGTGTATAGATTTTCTTATTTCCATTTTCAACATCTAAGTGCCCATTTGGCATTGCTTATTTGGGTTGATAAGTGATTTTAAAAAAAATTTGGGAAGCCCAGCCTGTTTGGTAAACTATGAGAAAATTACTTATTGTTAAAAATTGCTGTAAGAGAAAGCTATAAGTGAAAGTAGCTAATGAGGTGCTTCCATTTTCTGATTATGCAGGAATCAGTTTCGAAGAGGACGGGTTTAATGATTATGCGACAATCATTTTCTGATTATGCGGGGAATTAGTACCAACAACACTTTTAACAAAAAGTTTACCAAACGCCAAACTGCTTTTTCTCACAGTAAATCTGACAGTGATTATTTTTCCAGCACAGCAATGTCAAATTGGCCCTAAGTAAATGTCTTTGTCCTTTTACTTTCATTTATTTTTATATTACTCCATTTACTTAAGTTTACAAAGGAAGTACCCCCTATTTGGATTCAAATAAAATTACTAGAAAATCAAATTCCCACCAAATCAAAATATGAAAAATTGGTTTTAGTGAAAAATACGATTTAGGCTAAAAATGATGGCTCATTAAGTCAATATATACTTCATACTAAAATCCCATAAAATCAAGTTTTCTTATTTGATGTGTAAGGAATAAAAGCCGCCAAAAATTATCTTGAGAAAATTATTATTCCGAAAAACTATTTTTCATACTTAGTCAAAATTTTTAAATAAAACATTTTTTCATGTATGATATGAATGCATAAAGGGACCTAAGGTTTTTTTTAGTTTGTGAAATTTTGATTTTTCCTTTCTATTGGGTTTAATGGGGGGAAAAGCTTTAAAGATATTTTCTAAATCGCTACTATTTGTCTATCTCCTGCAATTTTTCTTGCTCAGAATGTATTTTTCTATCCCTTTGTTGAGGACAATTATGATTGCAACCAATAAACAATATAATTCTTGACTATGTGATATATATACTATTTTTCGTATGTATTGTGAGTTTGAATTTTTGATTCTTTATAATTTGTAAGAGGCCCCCACACACATAAAATCCTGGCTTCGCCACTAGGTATTACAATTTACTTATCTCAAATGCGTATTGAAATTATATCGATTTTTGATTTCGCATGAGTTTATAAACACATGGATATTAGATTATTCTAATTCTCGACTTTCATGTGTTTGCTAATATGTAACGAATAAAAGAATTATGTAGGTTCTACACGAGAATCCGCAATTTAATATCTCAAAAATCAGAAATTAGATTGATTGAAGTACGTAGTTGATCTCATACACATTTGTTCTCTATCAAAATTTTAACTTTCTCGCTTCATGACTTCTCGCACTCCATGTAAATAAACATGTCTGCAGTTTATGTAATGTCACTTGCTCCATCCCATGCACATTATTACATTCCCTATAAAATCAATCAAGATTGTTGCTAAACCGTGACAACTACGCATTTTATTTACACATAAATTCTCATATAAAGTATTACAAAAGTGAGCATGCATAAGTATGGATATATAATTGGGTTGGGTCTATACCTTTAAACATGATTAAGCAAATTAAAGGTAGGCCTGCAGCCTTGGTCGAATCTCATCTGTTGGAGCATCCATAGTGGGGGGGTGTATTTTCGGGGTGTAAAGCCACTTTTACATCCCTTTTACACCTCTAGGCTCCATGGGGTGTAAATACGTTTTTTACTCTAATGGGAAACGATGTAAATCCAAATATGCATATTCGATTTGTTTGTGAAAATTCATTTTTGTGTGTGTGTGTGTGTGTGTGTGCTTTTTTTTGTGTTTTAACTTTTTAAAATTAGTTTTGTGTGTGTCAGATTTATTTTATTTTTCAAATAAATGGACCTAAAAAAATTTAAATTTGGAGAACATATGATTTTACCTACAAACTAACATAAAAATATCTATGTAGAAATCTGGGCCATTGGAAATGCAATGCAAATTGCATGAAATCTAGGCCTTCCATTTTGAATTCCAATCCTTCTCTTTCCCTTTTTCTCTTATGGGTCTTGGCTGCAAAGGAAGTAAAAAAAGATGCACATGTGCATCTAATTTTACATCTCTATGATTGTGATGTATTTTTATAACCATTTACATCTTCCTATTTGAGATGATTCCGGCGACAAAAAGTGTATATTTAAAATACACCCCCTATTGTGGATGCTCTTAGCGTGCATAGCCTTCCATCAGGAGATTGTTTGCATTAAATTCAATTTTAAAATGCACAACTTCTTCGAGTGCTTGAACAGCTTGGAGCTTTAGATAGTTTTAAGTCCAGTGTGATTACTTTATGGTTCTGATAATTAATTTCAAATTTATTGTAGATGAGAATTGACACTTGACAAGTGTGATGTGATAGGATCATCATCAGCTTTCACAAGGGTGATTGGGCCTTAGATATTGCAAGTCTCTGAAGTTAGGTGCGTTTTGTTGCAATGATACAGCTTCCTAATAATGGAGACATAATAGAATTAAATCCAAACAATAAAAATCATAGTGGAGATATTTTTTCATATAAAAAAGCGATATAATTTTATTAGATCAATATGAATAAAGAGTAGAAAGGACACATTCTAATTCTTTTTTAAATAAAAAAAATGAGAATTCTAGCACCGAATCTGAAAGGAAAAATAACATTACATCCTATATAATTTCCTTTATGTAACTATTAAATTTGATCTTTACGTTATAAAATGCACAAAACAATATTGCGAAACTTTCCATAGAAAGAGAAGGTTAGATAGCAATTTATGCGCGTATATAAAAATACGTTAATTGTAAAAATCACCAATAAATTTCTTTAATCAGATAAAGTGAATCTATATATATAAAGCAAAAGGTAGAGAATAGTGAAATATTCAAAATACCAGAAAATGCCTTGGTTAATTCAAACATTAAGAATTGAAATTATTAATTAAATGAGGATAATATGGTAAATTCACATTTTTCCTTATTAAAAAATTAAAATTAAAAACAAAATCATATAATAGGTCCTACTTTTATGGAACATAACTACTCATGTTATCTTTTCTTAATTCTAAAAATAAAAATAAAATAAAAAATAAAACCAATTGGCACATGCGTGAGGGGCTAGTATGAATTAAATCAAGGAACATATAAGAAGTATTGGATGCACTTTCATACTGATGATGAGAGCTCTTCGAAAATAACTATAGAATGGGAGAACATATAGCTTCATACAATTCCTATTTTGCCTTCATGCATGCATGCTTATCAAGTCTTAAAATAAATAAATAAATTCCATATATCGGGAAAAAAATGTCACACATGGAACAATGAAAATCATCCTCTCGACCTTATCTACTTTAGTTCGTAAATTTTACGGTTGAAGCTCTAAGGGCATGTTGTGTGGGAGTGCTTTTGGAATAGCCAAAAGCGTTTTCTGACAATTCAAAGCGCTTATGACAGCGTTAGTGCTTCTTCGCGAAGCACTTGAAATTTTTTTAAATAAAAATTTCAATATTTTTATAATAAAAATATTTTTGCTAGAAGTGTTTATGAGTAAAAATACTTCCTAGGGAAGCATTCCAAAAGAGCCCCAAGAATTAGCCCAAGAGAGTTAGCTCAAGTGGTGAAGGTGGGTGAAGAAATAAGATTATAATTATGTTATATTAAAAGTTCAATTCTCTTACTTAATTAATATCTTAAGTTTGAAGTACGTCCTAATTAAATATATATATATATATAAAAGGATGTCATGCATAATTTTCTTTCTTGAAAGTCAATTCATGCATAATTTGGTCCATGCCTTTTCTGCTTATATAGGAATGAAAGAATGTACATGGTGTGGAGAGAAACATATCAAAGATTTGTCTTTTTGATACAAAATATATAAAATATGATAGTCAAAGGAGAGAGAGAGAGGACAGGGGCCAAAAACACATGAGAAAGAAAAGGATTATATTTTACTTGTAACCATCCATCCTTAAGATCTCCTCTGCATGCCAAAATGAAAATCAAAACAGAATTTAAAGAAATAATTCTAAAATACATTTTCAAAATTGAAGAAGTCAAGAATGTATTGACAATTAAAATTATTCGTATCACTTCTATTGATTACTATTAGTAATCTAGTTCACCTAATCTCTAATGACAAAGAAATTTCCTAGTCACTTACTGGTAGCTATTGATTTTAAATACATTAATAATTTCTTAATCTCAAAATCAAGATAAGCGAATATGAGAAAAACATAGTTGTAATGGGGATAACACTATTTTGTTATTCATGGTCAATAACATTATAACATGCGTGACAACACTTTCATATGACATAACATTATTAGTTGAGGATAACAAAACAGTGTTGTACCCATTGCAACGAAGTTTTTCTCGTATTACTGACCCATAAATAATTATTTTGATGTATTTTATAAACAATTTCATGAGTGATTTTTCTAATGTGATTTGCAATAGCTAATTACTAATTAGATCTGCCCAAATCCCAATTGTTCTGCACCGGAAAGTTTCCCCTTCAATGCCGCCTCCTGTTTCCTATTTCTTCACCCCTAATCGCACAAAACAATCCAACGGTGAATAACCCACCGCGAGAATCACCAAGTCCCTAAACGCAATATCAACGGCCCCTATTGAGGCCTCGAACGTCAAACCTTCATAGTATGCACCTCGCCGCAGACAATCCCTCCACCTCATTATTTTATTCAATGGAATTTTAAAAGGGTACAAAACAGAAAGACCAAATAAATAAACGGGATCCTACCACCTCACGATTCCGTACGTACGGCGCTGACGTGGCGGAAGAGGGAAACGGGAGCAGAGTTTATTAACGTACTCAGTGGGGCAGAGTATCGGAGTGTCAGTCTGTTTCTTGGTGCCAAAGCAATTCGACTGAGATTGAAAGTTTTGATAAAAAGCCCAATAGACTCCAATGCCCATTGAATTCTTAGACCGAAACTCTCGCACTTTCCGAATTTCACAACCAAAAAACCCTTCTCTCTCAACCCTCATTGCCTCTCTTTGTTCGGCTTCAATGGCGGGCAAGGACCTTGAAGAACTGGGTTCCCTTAGGAAGAGAAAGCGCAGGACTCAGAATAAAAAAAAGCTTCTTGTTGGTGGCAAAGTTGAGGTAATGTCACCTTCTTTCAGCTTTAGTCTTTTTGGGCTTTGCAGAAAAATGAGTTCTTGGGCTGTGATTGTTGTGTATTTTGTATTTTTTTGGCTTTGTTTTGGGTTTTGTGCATCATCTAAAGCAAAACACTCTTCTTCTCCGCAAAAAGAAAATAACTTGAACATGGGATTTAAGAGGGGTTTTAGAAAGATAGCGACTTTGTGGGTGTGTCCAAGGAAAGAGACAAGCTTTAAGAAAAGGTAGCAAAGTTAACACAATTTTATGAAGTCAAGCAAGCAGAGTGTGGATGTTGGGGGCTCAAAGAGCAATGCATGCCAGCCGATTTCACTGATGTTCATGAATCCTTATCAGGAAAATGGGTTTTTGCTTCCCCCCTTCAACAAAAGAGCTTCAAATTTCTGCAAGCATATTTGCAATAAAAGCTTTTTAGAGCAATTTTAGAGATGATTTATATTTAACTAAAGGTCTCACCTTGTCAAGCTGCAAACTGGCCACCCTCTGCCCCTAACTCTGAATCCCTTTGAAATTCCCTTATTTGAGTTATTTTATTTTTGTAGAGAAGAAGACTGTAACTTAGATGATGTGGATGTGGTCCAATGTGGACCATTGTTTTTCTTATATGGCTGCGATTCAAAATCTGGTATACTTTTAGCCTAGGAGAGGATCCAAACCCATTGTTTGGGTGTTTTTATTTCTTTATCTGTGTTGTTTTTAACTTTTTACTTTCCTCCCCTGCTAGTCTCTCTCTCTCTTTTTGTTCTTGTTTTTAAATTTTAAATTATGTTTCGCTACTCTGTCTATATGTTGTTTGCTGTTAACAAAAAAAAAAACTAATTTCTGGGTCCACTGCCACCTTGTGTTCTGTAATAGCTTTTGGGTTCAAGCCAAATTCTCCAAAATTGATTATGGCTACCTTGCCTTTAATGTTTCTCTCGTTGTTATGGTTTATGGCTTATTTAGGTTCATTTTTCCATTTATGCATGGTTTGATTTTGGTTCTCATTAAGGTAATGGATATTATGCTTATTCTTTACTTCGTTTGTTTCACGAAGGTACTCATTATAGATATGGCAAAGTGTTCATTAGGAATTTTCGAGATCTGTGTAAAAATAAATAAAAATCTGAACTTTTGCAGGTGAGGAGTCTAGAAGATGGGTTTCAGGGGTCGTGGCACCCCGGGATTGTTACTGCATGCGAGAAGCAAGGTTGTCGTCAAGTTCAATACGAACATATTCTATATGATGACGGGTCTGATAATCTGGTTGATGTTGTGTCTGTTTCACCCATTCTGGATGGTATTGGCTCATTCACTCGGGACTGGAGTAACTATCGGGGGTGTATAAGGCCAACACCCCCTCACATCCAGCCAGGGGAATGGGACCTTCCCTATGGACTATGTGTGGATGTGTATCATCTGGAGGCTTGGTGGGAAGGTGTTATCTTTGATCATGAAGATGGTTCAGAGGAGAGGAGGATCTTCTTCCCGGATTTGGGTGATGAACTAAAGGCTCGGATTGACACTTTGCGAATTACTCATGACTGGGATGAGGTTACAGAAAATTGGAAGCGGCGTGGAGCTTGGATATTTCTTGAGTTGCTTGAGCAATATAATCAGGAGAGGTATATTGCCGTTTCCGTGAAGCAAATTTGGTATGACGTGCGAGAAAAAGAGGCCTTTGAGAAGGCCAGGGAGTGGACTTCTTTAATGAGACATGTGTGGGAAGAGCTGGTTTTGGAGGTCATTAATGATAACATAAGCATCACAGTTGATGAACTATTTGGGGCATTAGACAAGTCAGGATTCTTTTCACAAGAAACCCAGGTAGAATTGGAGTCAGCTGTTTTTGTTTCTGATGCTAATATGAATCCTAAAGAAAATATGGCAGACTCTTTGGCTATTGTACCTGTTGATGAGTTGCTGAATAGTGATTTGGTAGTTGATCGTGAAGATGCTGTGAATAAGGCATTGAACTGCAGTGCTGAGATTATTGATGAACGGCATCTAAATGGAGGTTTGTCTATCAATCCAGACTCTGCCTGCACGGAGCAGGTTCAAGAGAAATCTTATAGGGATCAATTGATTTCCGTGGTAGGGGATGAAGGAGCAAATTTGAATAGTTTGGAGTACTCTGATATATCCTTCCAAAATAAAGGGGTGTGTGTTCTACCTCAGGTTTTGTTGAGGTTTCCTTCTAATCTTGATGGAAATTCTTGCACCAATTCCGCTATCAGCAATGATGGAATTTGTAGTACTAATTCCAGAGGCAGAAGTACCCTAGATTGGCGACCTTTGGACACTCCAGCTGAGTTTTTCCCTGATGCTGTTGATGAATATGCAGATTCCGTTAAGGGAATGTCTTCGAAATGCTCAACAAAAGTTGTTAAGCAGCATATTTCATACTTGGGCTGGAAAATACATCGTGCAATGGATAAGGGCGGGCCCAGACTACGATACGTGTCTCCTGCTGGAGAATACGAGTACTCTCTTCGTCAAGTGTGTAAGAAGTTGAAGAAACGCAAGAAAGATACACTTTTTTCAATCTCTCAAGATGCACATCAGGATTTGCATGGTTCAGCTGAAGAGTCTCTTCTCATTGAACAGCCACAAGAGATTCAACATCCTAATTATTATCCTCAGAAAGTAGAGTCTCCTTGCTCCAAGGTATTTATTTTCAAACCTGAATATTGCCCTGAAGCAGTTGTGGACTATTATATGCATGCAGCAGGCAAGGCAATCAAGAAGGAACTACGAAAAATGATTTCAAAAGCAAAGAAGCATCTCTCAGCTGTGGGTTGGGTGTTCGTGTACTTGAATGCAAAGTCAAGGAACTTGCACTACAGGTCACCCAGCGGAGTACTGTATCGTACACTTCAAAGTGCATGCAAAAGTTGTATGGATGAAGGAGTTTCTGAAAAAAGGCCTGCTGAATGCATGTATGTTGTTGAGGAAGATGAGGGCCTGTTGCTTAGAAATAAATTATGTTCTGCAGAAAGTAATTTGGATTTTCAGGAAGGCTTGGTACCGTTAAAGACTGTGTCCAAAAAGTGGTCTAGAGATTCTGGTAGCATTTTACAGTCGAGTAAGCTTGGTAATGTGAAAGTTCAAGGTCGTAGAAAACGCCGAAGGAAGAGAAATGATACTTTATCAGATCTTGCACCTGACTTACTTCAAAGACAGCCTTACTTACATGGTAGAGCAGATGGATCAACAAAGGATCAATGTACCAGCCCTCCAAAGTTGAAAAGGAGAAAGGTATCTGGAGCTTTGAATCGGTTAAAAAATGGTCTGGATGGTAGTCCCGCAACTCGTGTGCTTAGGTCAAGCAAATGGGTGCAGGAAGCGGTTACATCAACTTCCTCGCACAAGAATCCTCGTACTGTCTTATCTTGGTTGATAGACAATAATGTGGTTTTACCAAGGGCAAAAGTACATCATCGTAGCACAAGGGATGGTCATCCAATGAAAGAAGGGAGGATAACTCGTGAGGGGATCAGGTGCAGCTGTTGCCAAGAGGTGTATACTCTTAGTTGCTTTGGGAATCATGCTGGCAGCAGTTACTGCAGTCCTTCTGCAAATATTTTTCTGGAAGATGGTAGGTCTCTCTTAGATTGCCAGATGCAAATTATGCATGATAGAAGGAAGAGGAGCTTGCGAAAAGAACCACGTGATAGGATAAAGGGCAATTGGCGCCGTGGCGAAAATGATTACATTTGTACTGTGTGTCACTATGGTGGTGACCTAATTTTATGTGATCAATGCCCATCATCATTTCACAAAAGTTGCCTTGGCTTGAAGGTAGATTGTTTTGCTTGAGTTTTTCTAATGCCTTACTATAAAAAGAAAAACGTTAGTTTTTTCAAAAAAAAAATTTTGTTTAAAAAAAATATATATCCTTTCCTAAAAAATGTTTGAGATTCTTGGCTTCTTGTCCCAGTCATAAATTATTTTGCTTCTGCAGTATGTTCCAGATGGTGACTGGTTCTGTGCATCTTGCTGTTGTGGAATTTGTGGCCAAACCAACTTCAAAGAAGATAAAGAGCCCATTATGGATGATATTAGTGTTCTCACCTGTGGTCAATGCGAGCATAAATGTATGAAATTTTATCTGTTTTAGCTCTTATAGCAGATGCGCCTATGAACTTTGTGTATGTGGGCACACATTTGAAAAGTTTGTGATTTTAAATTTTAAATTTGATGTAGATCACAAAGGGTGCCTGAGGAAAAGGGGTGCAGATAAGTTGGAAAGCGATCCAAAAGGAAATTGGTTTTGCACCAGAAATTGTAAAAAGGTATCTCAAGCATGTCATCACCTAGTTTCCCATCAGAGCTTAGTTGCTTGTTTCTTAGCCTGTTTAAGAAAAGAAAAACCAGAAGCATGCATTTATCTTTTCTTCATTCCATTAAGATCTAAATTATTTTGAAAGAGTTTCAGTGTTGTGTTTTTTCTGTCAGATGTTTTAGTGCGAGTTATGAATCTTATTTTTGCTAACATTATATGAACGAGTTACTTGTCCAATCCATTTTTAACTCCAAGTTGATAATTTTGGATACGACTGTTTTGAATTTTCAGATTTTTTTAGGCCTCCACGAGCTTCTAGGGAAACAGATTCCAGTGGGAGATAACAATCTATCTTGGTCACTAGTCAAGTCCATTAAGTCTGATATTCATGATACTAATGAACCTGATATTGATGCCATTGAGAGTTACAGCCGACTCAATGTTGCTCTTGATGTGATGCATGAGTGTTTTGTGCCTGTTAAGGAACCTCTTACCCGGAGAGATCTTGTAGAAGATATCATCTTCACTAGAGGGTGAGAAATTCAAACTGTCATTATCACAACTTGTTTTGTTGGCGTCACTTGCTGAAATACTGATAACAGTTGAGCTTGGCACATGAGACATATGTTGATTCTCCCCTATAAACAAGTGTTTATCATTTAAATTTAATTTAGTGATAATTCAATCAATTTCTTATTCACTTCCTAAGACTCGTTGTTGGAATTTTGCAGGTCAGATCTTAATCGTCTGAACTTCCGAGGGTTCTATACTGTGCTTTTGGAGAGAAATGACGAACTAATCACTGTGGCTACTGTAAGGTGAGCTTTATTAAGCTTCTTATTAAAAATGGGTGAGCTTTGTGTGCTAAGCGATTGGTTCCTAAATTGCTATTTTCTTGTTCGAAGGATCTTTGGAGACAAGGTGGCTGAAGTACCTCTTGTTGCTACCAGATTTCAATATCGTCGACTTGGAATGTGTCGTATACTAATGGATGAACTTGAAAAGGTAATGCATCAGTGTTCCTACAATTTGTTGTGACAATCTGAGTTTGCTCGTTTTCAATTTTACGTCCTTTTATGGATGATTAAGTGTGATGGACCGTACTACCTGGACCTGCTGCACATGTAAGTAATTTTGTCAAATTCTCATTATTGTCTCCACATTTTTTCTTCTCTCAGATGCTTATGCAGTTAGGCGTGGAGAGATTGGTTTTGCCAGCTGTCCCCAGTGTACTAAACACATGGACAACTTCATTTGGGTTCTCTACGATGACAGCTTCTGAGAGGCTACAGTTTCTGGATTATACTTTCTTGGACTTTCAGGGTACCATTATGTGTCAGAAACAGTTAATGAAAAACCCTCCAACTGAGGCAGTCCCTTTAGAAGGTATCTTTTATGCGCTTCACCTTTTTTTCTTTTTGCACGGAGAGATAAAATGATATCCATCGAGTTACCATACTAATTGCCATACATTTTCTTATATGCCATTTTGCAGGAACCCAGCTTGATCTTTGTTTAGATACCTATGAAAGTCGTGATAATGTCGATGTTGATAGGTCCAGTGCTGTCTCTGAAGTGTATCAAGCAGAACAAATTGAGGATAGCGGAATTGCGCACCAAGGAGTGGAGTATGTCTCACCTCTCACTACCTTATATCTAGAAACTGAAATGATACTCATAATGTTCTTTAAGACTAAAAGTCATGATGCTGATAATCTTCTGCATTCATTTTAAAGAATTTGTGCAATTGATTTAATTGTGGTTAAAGCAGTTTGGATGAAAATTAATCTTGTTCAATTAAGAAAAAGAAATTGGAAAGCCAGCCTAAATCAATCCCCTGTTAGTTAATTTTGGTTTAATTCAAGTTACATGAGCTTTCTTTTTACATGTGCACAATTATTGACCGTGCAATTTTTCACCAGCAATGCTGCTGGCAACAAAAGTAGACCATGTTTCGGTGAGAGCAGTCCAGAGTTTTCCTCCATGGAAAATGCCATTAAAAAGAGGGCATGGGATGGCTACCACAAGCAGTACAAGCGAAGGAGGATATCTGCCAATGGAAGCTGATTTATGCTTTACCTTCACAGCTAGATGATCGAATGTAACGTAATCAGCAGTGTGCAGCGACTGTTTTTTGCTGGCGTAGTTGCATAGACGTATTAGTATCGTTCCCAAATTTTTGCTTGAGGATATATATGGAGTTCTTTCTTGTACATAACATTCGAGGAAGGAGGTGGGGGGAGAGCTTGGTGTCTCTTTGAAGCCTGATTATGTTTATAAAAAGTTGAAGAAGGTTGCCAACCCATTTATTTATATGATCCAACGGCATACACAAACTAATACCAAGTTAAACTGATGATGATCGATCAAACATCAAATGCTTTTCAGGCCACTTGCCTTGTCTAATAACATGTTACTATAGCATGGTATTGGACGATCCTTTGGGTACCACACACAGTCTACTGTCTTAGTGATGGCTGTGACTATTATTTTGATAATTGTAATATTGTACATGTGAGAGAAGCAATAAGGAGAGAGAGATTTCACATTAATATTTTTGTCCTATAATTCGGGAATTCATAGAACTCTTCATAGCCTTTGGTTTGTACCTAATTTTGTATCTGAGTTGGAGAGTGAAGGAGGCTAGAATAATTGTTAGGTCAGAAGCAATAGCAAAGACATTTCCCCATAAGCTACGTATATATAAAGGAATGCATGTCTGGCTTAATGCAAACCCTAACCCATTATGGATTTACCTAAATGGGCTATCTCATAATATCAAGTCCAATAAGTGAAATATGGCTAAGGCCCACAGCACTCAGTCCAATAGTATTCCAAGCAATTCATTTTTCACAAACAAAATTGAAATTAAGTTAATACTTTTAGAAAGAAAAAAAATTCACAAACAAAATATAATTGGCTTTGATGCCAACCTTACGAGAAAAATACTTAAATAAGAACCAAGATGAAGAACAACAACGCTTCACATGTATAACCAGACGCTTTGTCGCTCTATTTTCCACTTTTTTTTTTTTTTATAGTCACACTAATCATGTTGTTAGTATGAAGGTCCACATTTATAGTCCATATATGGCACCCTCACCATAGAACTTAATATGGAGTAAAAATGCTTTATGATACTTAAATTGTCCTATCAATCCAATATTGGCAAATAATAGTCCAATCCAATTCAATTAGAATAATAATAACCTAGTCCAATTTTATACACCGCCCCAAAGGCTAAAAGGAAAATGGAAGCAGGGAATTGTTTAGTTTCACTCAAAATTGCATATGTTTATAAATCTAAAATTTGACAGGTGAGTTAGGTATGTAAGTTAGGATAGTATGTCTACCCCTTCATCTGAGTTTAAATCATCTTCTCTAGTTTAGAATATCGTATTGTTAAAAAAAGGAAATTTATAAAGAGTAATGCTATTTAGACACACAAAATTGATCACATTAACTGACCACCTTATATGGCATTACTCATAGCATTACTCATTAGGGGTGGGCACTCAAACCGGCGAACCGAAAATTCGAGCTGAACCACACCGAACAAAACCGGAAAAAACCGAGTTGACCAAAAAGTCAACAACCGGTCAAAAACCGAATCAGACCGGTTTGGACCGATTTTGGATTCGGTTTCATGTCTTTAAAAACTGGACCGGGCCGAACCGAACTGGTCAAATTAAAAAATATATCATTTCAATATTTATTTATATTTAATGCTATATTTTTAATCTAATAACTAATATTTATTCAAGTTCAATTTCAAAATATTTCTCTTTTCTAACTTTAATATTTATTTTTATATGAAATTGAATAATTTGTTAATTTTCAAGTATAAATAAATAAATTTTCAGTTGAAAATTGTATTAAAAAATCATTTTTATAATTCGGTTCAATCCAAACCAAATCGAAACCGGATCGAAACCGATTCAACCCAAACTGGAAAGTTTTTGAAATTTTTTTAATTAAAATCGAACTGATCCAAACCGAATAAATAGTACCAGATCGGTTCTAATTTGAGGCAAAAATTGGTCCAACCTGAACCGTGCCCACCCCTATTACTCATTTATAAATGATTATGAAATATTTGAATTCTGGTAGTTGGCTGCTCATGCAGCACTAGACACATTTTGCAAGTTGCATTGCAGGTTCCTCCTAAATACACCTAATGGAGACATTGGCCACTAATAGCTCACCAAACATCTCTCACAGTGGGGGATCATTGGGGGATCATTGTTAAGTGTACAATGGGTAATTGTTGAAACTGATTCGAAAGTGTTGCTTCAAAATATCATTGGGGGATCATGTAAAAGTGTGTGGTCTATCTATCCTATTATTACTGCTATTCGAGGCGTTGCAATTGGCCCTGGATCCTTTGTAGGCGTAATGGTGTAGCCGATTCAATTGTGGCGAGTGCGAGACTGAGGATAAGCAAGGATGTCTGGCTACACATACCCCATCTTCCCTAGTCTTTGTTCTGTAGGCGGATGGGCTTCCTTGCCCTCCTAGTTCCTAGTTTGGGTTGGTTAGAGGCTGGCATGCACCCGATGGTGACGTCTTAGTGGATGACCTTCTACCTAAGTTTTTCTTTGTTAGTTTTGTTTCTCTTTGACTTACTGTTGTCTGGTTGAGTGGAGGTGTTGTTCCCTCCTTCTTGGAGACTTTATGTTGGTTTCTCTTTATTTCAATGATGCATTTCTTCGAAGAAAAAAAAAATCATCTCTCACATTCTTGAAGATCATAATGTAAGACGTTAGATTATTCTAATTACCTACTTAAGTGGTCTTCTAATCATCATAGGGTTGTCTTGGGCTCAATATTGATCAAGGACTCAATTACTACTCGGCCCGTAGCCTTTGTACAAGTGTTTAAGTTAAATACATGGGCCAAAGGGATTCCTAATTAATATGGACTAGGGTTTTATTTCCTAATGCAATAAGGACTGCTTGAGAGTTTTTCTTGATGGGAGAGACTCCTAGTCAGATGCATATAAAACACAAGCGCCCCTGCTCAACCGATCAAGCCAACCCACACAAAAGAATTCACCCAATCTAGAATGAGTGTATGAGGGATCGGATTGAGGAGAAGAGCTCTTGTGTATATTCTTGATATTTCGACAGTTTATATGACATACCAAAGATATGTGTTCTACTTATGTGCAGTCATTATAGTTTACATGTGGTATCAGAGCCTAGGCTGCATGTCTTAGAACCAAAAGTTTTTCTCCCATCTTTTCTGCCAAAGCCATTGGAACTCTAGAAACTCTAGTCTTAGATTATGAGGACCCGTCTCCACTTCCTCCCTCTAAAACCCCAGCTTCTGATTCTCATTCCTCTCCCAAAATCACTAGACAGAATCGATAATGGTAATTCAAACGACGGCAGCAAGACGCTTGCTCTCAGACCCAATATCCAAAAGCCGCAAGCCTAGGAAGAGGAAGTCGCGTTCGGCAGACGTTGAGCAGAAACCATTGATTCAGTTATCGGTTTCATGGGAGGTATTGAGTTTGATCCAGAAATTCAAGTTCTGAATAATAGGCAACACATCATGAAGCTTAACACCGCATTCAGACCCTTTTAAAAGGTAAAGTCACCTATATTGTTTATTTTGGTTCAGCTCTAAAGATTATTAGATCCTAAACTTTTTGGCCAAATATCCCTAGAAATTAGGAAACGAAACATAAGGGGACAAATTAGCATAAAGGCTGCTTGCACCTTGTTTTGGGAGAGTCAATCAATCATGGATATAGTTGGCATGCATAATTTCATATATGACATATCAGATCTTATTAAAAGAATTGACACATTGGATGCATGCTCATTTTCTTATGAATTAATATAAGTAATTTTATTCCAGCACTAAGCTAAATGCATTAGATCTCATTCAAGTTGACATGTTTTCAAGAAGGTTGATGTCGAAAAACATGGAATCGTAATCAAGAGTACTTGTGCTTGGCTTGCAATCTAGCTAGAAAGAGATAGAATAATTACATTTTTTTCCAAAGGCCTTTTAGTAACGCTGCTTATGTTGGGTAGTTTTAATCAAGTTGTTTTCTAGGTTTTCAAGTAAGCATGATAGTACATATATGCATAAAGTTTTAAAGCACCAAACCAGAAAGCTAAAACCTAAAACTGAAAGCTACATAAGCATGTATTGTTTTCTAATCTTTTGTTACACTAACATACTTTGTTAAGCATGTTTCGATATAAAGCTTTTCTCGTTCATGCTTGAAAGGTTGAGATCAAAGTTTCAAGAGTTCTTGTTTCAATTTAAAGAGCGAAAGCAACCTAGTTGATTAAAGAACCTTTGATTCTAATAAGATTGGTTATTAAATGTGATAAAAGTATAAAGTTTTAACTTTATCATATTTGGAAGTTTTATGATCATAGTCTACAGATATTCTAGCAATGGTTGAGTGAGCCAAAGCAACTCAATCATTAATAGTTTTCTGGATTTAAGGAATTGATCATAATTGGCATTGTAGGTGAAGGCGTGTTAAAAACTCTCTGTCCAAAGATGTGAGTGGTTTAACATGAGTACACTTATAATGGAACAGCATGGGAGATGAACTGCATGAATCAGCAAGGAATTTCTTCAGTCCAAAGACGTGGGAGTTTCTTTGTTCAGGAAATTCGTGTATGTTCATGTCCTAGTGTTGAAAACATGTTTAATTCTCTACCCAAAGGTGTGAATTAATTATGTTTGATTGAGGATATGGGGACAGATTGATTGTATGATATATTTTGGAAGATTTCAGTTATGTCACAATGAACCTTAACTCCATTGGCATACAAATTTTGTTCTTGTTATACGGATTGTAACATGTTTAAGTTGTTGATGATAATTTGATATTGGTGATCTTGAATAGTCATGAAAGTTAATGGTATGACAAAGAAATAGATTTTTGGTTGATCACATAAAGGACATATGAGTATGAAAAATTGATTGCATTAATTTCTCATATCAAATATTCTCTCAAGTTACACTACAGTTTCTGATCACTATTAGTTCACATCAAGGTTTATGCATATTCATAGAATGTATGCAATTTTGGTATTTGTGACTTGATTGATCGAAAATTTGTGTTTTCTTATTTGGTTATGTATGGACATGTTTGATACTTGGCTATTTTTCATATGCAATCAAGTGACTGTTTTATATCATACAGCTGGATTGATTCATACGTGTAAAAGGATTGATACATATTTAATTGGATTGAATCACATAAAGTTGGATTGATCTGTAAGGTTGTGTTCGTCATATAGAATGAAATAAAATAAAGTTGGCTTGTTTTAAATGGTATGGCGTATTGCTGCAAGTGTTTTTGAGGCATGATTGGTGTTATATTTGATGCTTTCAGTATTGGATAAAGACAAACTTGCCTTGTGAATATATATTTACAAGTATTAATTGTGGTTATATCACTTGCATTTAAGGAATATCACTATTTTATTGCCATTATCGTTTTCAATTATCAGTTTATCGACGTCTAATTATATGTCATGTTATATAGTATTCATGCTTGATATTAAGAAATATGATCTTTTCACCCAAGAAAGGATAATTTTGAATGATAACCTAAAGAAAAACTTGGGTTTTGCATGGCGAATTATTTGGATAAACTTTTTGTTTTAAAATAAGGAAAATGTCATGCTATATGAAGTTTAGATCTTGCATTAGAAATAAGGATATTCTGCTGTTGTATTGCTATTTCTTAATGAATGAGATGCATGGATAAAATTGCACTTTTGATTAAGGATCACTAACTTACTTGTTTTGAATCAAAGTGGCACATTGCTATATATAAAATACTCAAGATACGATCGCTGGATTGCTCAAAGGTGTTTTTCAAACTTAATAAAGTGATATTTTATATATTTTGGTTTTGTGATATGGTTTTAATTGTTTCGTTTGCACCTACATGGAACTTACTGTTTTATGATGTTTAGAATGCACATAAGGATAATTAAATTTTGAGGAGCATATTGATAGCTTTCATAATTCTATAGTTAACTAATTTTTCAGTTTTGAACTATGCTGCTATGATGTCTATTTACATAATGTTGTAGTACGAATTAATTTGTGATAAAATTAGGCGATTAGGATCATTTTCTAAGCTTTCTTTAGACGCTGAATTCATGAAAATATATTGAGAATTGAATTTTTTTGGTGAATTTATAAAGTTGAAACAGATGCACAGGAATTTTCCTGACAGTTTCTGCATTATGAATAAAGATTGTTGAATGACTCACTTAAAGATCTTCAAATGAACTGAATTTTTGATATGTTGAGCATATACGCGTCTTCGTGAATTCTGCAAAGTTTCGTGATTATTGGATGTATAGATTATTTGTGAGAATTTTATTAATGATCTGTGTTCAGGAAAAGTATGTGCTGACAGATTTTCTGAGTAACCTTGTAGGTCATTTTCAGACTTTTTAATTAGCTATAAAACGACTCATTAATTTTTCTGTTTGAAGTTTAATGACTCTAGTTTGTTTGCATTAAATTTGATGTTAATCTGACTTATAAATTAATTATGGTAAATTCTCAAGTAATCACATATCATTGCTGGAAATTTCTTGACAGTTTTTGTGCATTTAGGCTTATACTGTGAAGTACATTAGGAGCACGCCTTGAAAGTTCTTTTACACTTTTTTGTCACAGTGTTTCTAATCATAAGGTTATTGGTGCACTATATATTTTGAAGTAGCAAAGTAGTGAGTGTTTGCCCAAGTGGGAGAAGTGATGTAAAGTTTTGGGCTTCACACTCAATACCTTATTATCTTGTATTTTGATAAAGCTCATATAGGTTTTGGAGCATACTTGGAATTCTTTTCTGGGTTTTGACGCATTGAAGTTTTCTGAGTACTAATAAGCATACTTGGAACTGTTTGGATGACTGACTATTTCGTGTTGGCTACTAAAGTTCTTACCATGCTTATTTGTATTGCTTAAAGAAAATTGAATCGGTGTTTAAGATACAAGTGGAATAAAGTTGAATGCTTCCATTACAGTTTTTGGTTTTTCTCATCTACGTGCAACTTAAATGTAAAGTGTTGTTTGAGAAAGTATTGAATAAATTAAATTTGAGTTCTAACTCTAAGGATTGGATTGCGATAAAGTTTTATAATGTATTAATTCATTTTATATGGTATTGATCCATTTTTGTAACATGCAAAATATATGTTTTGATGAGTGGGAGCGTTTAATGATCTTCTTTGAGGATGTATTCAGTAATTTGGATATTTCTGATTAATCGCTTAACAATCTAGTTTTGCATTAAGGATTTTAAGGCTAATAAGAACAACGTTTGGTTTACGTATGTTATATGTTCTTATTATTTCATGCAGTTTTGTTCAAATCTTCAATAGTTAATCAATGACTTTTGCCTTTTCAATTGAATTTTGTGATTGCTAATAAGCATTTGGATTTTGGTTCATGCTTGTAAGGGAGAAGGTAAAAGAAAGAATAATACCAGTGGTTCATTGATTCATTGAATAAGGTTGTTTCATACTTGTTACAATTATGGTTATGCCGTTAAGTTTTGATATGTAGAATTAGTGGGAGCTGAGTTTTATTCCACTCAATTTCATTAGATTTCTTGGAGACAGTTCAAATATTTTGTCTATTGCTGTTTGGTTCGGTTCTTTTATTAGATTACGTGACTTCAGTTTTATGTTTACTATTCTTTGACAAATGAATCCAGTAACATGTTATTATGCAGTATAGCTAGCTACAGTCACTGCATAAGACATGAATTCATGCCAGTGTCATTAAGGAGAGATCTTGGTAATCTCTTAAGGAAGGGCTTATGAATGAAAGTGACCTTTGTAAACACAAATTAAGTTTTGTCATGATCATTCTGTGTCCTAGTCTTGATGGAAGCCTTATGTGATTTTGCGAGCTTATATGTGTGGTTGTAAGAACCTTGGATGTTATAAATTCAATGTGTTCTGACAGTTCCATGTAAGTTTACATTATTGACAGTGGCTTGATTTAGGAATAGAGTGATGTTGAGTTCTACATGGCCATACAGTGATCAACTTTGAAGCCTTGATGATTATTTGACCAAGTGGGAGAATGTAAGACGTTAGATTATTCTAATTACCTACTTAAGTGGTCTTCTAATCATCATAGGGTTGTCTTGGGCTCAATATTGATCAAGGACTCAATTACTACTCGGCCCGTAGCCTTTGTACAAGTGTTTAAGTTAAATACATGGGCCAAAGGGATTCCTAATTAATATGGACTAGGGTTTTATTTCCTAATGCAATAAGGACTGCTTGAGAGTTTTTCTTGATGGGAGAGACTCCTAGTCAGATGCATATAAAACACAAGCGCCCCTGCTCAACCGATCAAGCCAACCCACACAAAAGAATTCACCCCATCTAGAATGAGTGTATGAGGGATCGGATTGAGGAGAAGAGCTCTTGTGTATATTCTTGATATTTCGACAGTTTATATGACATACCAAAGATATGTGTTCTACTTATGTGCTGTCATTATAGTTTACACATAACTCATGTGTTCTTTCACCCTTCCCAACACACTCTTCACAAAGTACCAATAACTGCTACATACACAAATGCAATTTTGTTTTCTCATTATTAATATGGATTTTAGGATGAAAACGATCAAAGTATATAAAAACTATTTATGCAATACAAACTAAAACCAATTTTAGGGATTATTTTATTTCATATGTATCTATCTATCTATATATGCAGAGCATACAAATTTAATAATGTTCTTGACCATTAAGAAATTGAAAAATAATCAAGGGATGCATGGAACCAATTCTTCCTTGTTGAGCTTTGGAAACTAGAACTTGTGCTTTCATTTCAAATAAACCTTACTTCAATACAGAAAAAGATTCCAAAGCCCTCTTTTCTCTTTGAAAAACTGAGTCTTTCACATTGTGAATTTATGACAGTCAATGCTGCAATGCCTCAACAGAATTATTAAATACTTAAAAGTTTTTTTATCATAATTTATAAACCCAAATTCATGATAATTTAAAGTGATTAATTTGGATGGTGATGTTTCATAAGACTTGCCCCTAAATTTTCCATAAAGCAAAGTAAACACAAGAATGATGTTCTATGTATCTGTTGGTAAGTAAAGCAAAGAACATCTGCTTTCCAATTGGAGTTGCCCTCTTTCTTGAAAAGGTGCAGACCTACATTTTTAACTCTGCTTCCTTTTATAATAAAAGAGAGAGAAAGAATCCAACTTTGAGGCGCCTAACGTAGCAGCATAGAGAGAGAGGGCCATAGCAAGCAACCAAGTTGAGAATTGAGATGACCTCACCCCACATTGGCTGCCTCCCTCCCTCCCTCTAACGTTAAAAGAAAAAAGAGTGCAGACTAATGAGCACTGCACCTCAGCACACAACCTGGTCCTTGCCGGTTGGTCCCAACTTTATGAAAATCTCTTTAATTTGAGAAATTATTGTATGTGATGTGAGTGGGTGTGTATAGAATTCACTTGAATAGTTTGGCTATGAATTGGATTGGAGACCTAAGACACGTGTATTAGGTCTAAACTCTGTAAATTTAAGACTTAATACACGTGTAACAGTTTGGATGAATGCAATCGTGCAATACGCCACATCGCCTCGTGGTTCTAACACACCCAATAATTTTTCTTCTTTTTAACCCTTTCTGTAATTTTCTTAACCACCTTGCGTCCAAAATTTCAAGAGAAATCTACCATCTTTTACAAAAAGATCACACAAACACTGGATTCGTGGTGTGTGGACAAAAACACTTGCAGATAATGTGAAGAAAGGTCAGAAGTACAGTTCCGGGGTCCAAATCAATCTCACAAGCCCACCGTCACCAGTCCATTTTCATTTTTTAACTCACGTGAAGAGTAAACCCATCTCAGCAACCCTCACATGTACACTACAAATCTAAAACCCCAGCCCTCTTTTTCCATTTTATATTTTATTATATATATATACATGACCCAATCAGGACCAAGATTTCAACTTTTATTTCAACTTACATTAGCTCCATTTCTCTCTCTCTCTCTCTCTCTCTCTCTCTCTCTCTCTCTCTCTATCTGTTTCTTCTTTTTCAGCTTTTGCTTTTATTCATCACCCAATAACACCTCTCTACAATGGCTCTTTTCTGTTCCCATTCTATTGGTTCATGTTTAACTATTCTTTGCCTGGTTTTGGTCCAATGCCGCTCAGCTTTGATCCTGAGCATGAAGAAGCACCACCACAGCTACCACCACCACAGAACAGCTCCAATGTTCCAAACCAACCAAAGCAATTGTGCTTTGTTTGCAGGCACTTGGGTCCAAGATGACGATTACCCAATGTACCAATCTTCTGAGTGTCCATTAATCATAGACCCTGAGTTCAACTGTCAAATGTACGGCCGCCCAGACACTGGCTACCTCAAGTACAGATGGAGACCCCTCAATTGTGAGCTCCCAAGGTAAGCAATTACTTCAAAATGTTGTCTTTTGAAATGGGTTTTTGTTTTTTATATGGTGGTGACTTTTGGTGTAGTTTGTTGTTCTTGGTAGGTTCAATGGGCTTGAGTTTTTGGACAAAATGAGAGGGAAAACAGTGATGTTTGTAGGTGACTCGCTTGGGAGGAATCAATGGGAGTCTTTGGTTTGCTTGATTTACTCTGCAGCTCCTCAAACCCAGACACAAATGGTCAAGGGAGATCCACTCTCAACATTTAGCTTCTTGGTACGTCTCTGATTTGTTCCCCCCAAAACTTACTTAACTAGGAATTTCTTTGCTTCATTCTGGGTTTTGGTATTTTGGTTTCTTGAAGGAATTGGATTCAATGCCAATGCCCAAATACACACATCAATATGGTTCTGTTCTAAATTTTCAGTAAGCAAAACAGAACAAGAACCACCATAGTTGTGAAAATTAATGGTTATTATTTCTGTGAGAACATATATGGTGTGAGGGTTTACAATTGTTCATACTAATTCCTTTTGTGCGTGGGTTTTGAATATTTTCAAACACTGTTCTGGTCATAGGAACTAAAAAAATTAGAAAACCCAGTTCATAAATGAAGAAGCTTTTCTGTTTTTTGCCCACTTTTTAACAATGCTTTGAAATTCGAATAGTACAAAATAATCAAATACGGAAACTGTTTTGAGGGACCCTTTGGACCGATTGGTGCTTACAGCAGGACACCACCATCATGTTCTTTGTCCCCAAAAAGTCATGAGCTAGGAAATGAAATGAGAGCATCATATCAATCCAAACACGGCCTTATTGGGTTTTGCTACTATACTGCAGGACTACGGCGTGACAATACAATTCTATCGAGCTCCATATCTGGTCGACATAGATATGATGCAAGGAAAGAGAGTTCTAAGGCTTGAGGACATTTCCGAGAACAGCAAGGCGTGGCGGAACGCCGATGTGCTGTCGTTTAACACCGGTCACTGGTGGAGCCACAATGGAGGTCTCCAGGGGTGAGCAAATCTTGTATTTTGTTTATCTTACGGTACTTTGTGCAATTCTAACTTTAGGGTCAAATTGATTGTTTGCATACTAGTAAAATCATCCGTTACTACTTTTGTCACAAGAATATAGGGCATGTTTGACAGTGCCTTTAGAAGTATTTTTGGTAATGTCGGTTGGAAATAGTGAAAAATGCTTTCTAGATTATAGAAGCACTTTTGGAGGAGTAAAAGTGCTTTTGAACCTCAATTAAAGAATTACGTGCTTCTTGCATATTAATCTAGCGCTAAAGATGCATCTCTATCTAAGACCAAAAAGTAACCAAAAGTTGTGTGACGTCTCCTTGTTATCTAAAATTATTTTGAAATTGACGAAAGTACTTGCAAATGTATATGACATGATGATAATGATAATGGGATTGAAATCTTTTTTTTTTTCTTGGACTTTGGAAACGAGTAGGTGGGATTACATGGAATCAGGAGGAAAATATTACCAAGATATGGATCGTTTGGCTGCTTTGGAGAAAGGAATGAGAACATGGGCTAATTGGGTCGACTCAAACATCGACACCACAAGGACCCGAGTTTTCTTCCTTTCCATATCTCCCACACACTACAAGTGGGTATCTCTCTCTCCAATAATTAATTTGTGAATTTCGATTTCCAGGCTTAATAGCTATGCGTGTGCTGGTTGCTGCCAGCACCAAGCACCAAAAATTTGCTCCATTTTTAGATGTCTTTTTTGGTTTGCGAGTTGGCAAAGTTGACTCGATCCCTACCCTGAATTTAGGTTGGTCCAAAGCCAATTACAATCAATGGTAGTTTAAAGGAACTACCTTTTTAAAGATAAAATCATAAAACAAGTAAGCCCATTTGCTTAAAAAATAATGTATAAATGTTGGAACCAGTAAACAGTGCAGTGTTCGGAGGATTAGGTCACAGCTTGCACTGGGTTTGTCGGTGGCACTAAACAGGAAACAGTAAACACATGCAATCTTTGAAGAAGACATAAACTGCTCATGTACCTCTCACCAGAGAAAGTGGACCACTTTTCTCAAATCCGGGCCCCCCCTAACTGACTGAACAAGCTATAGCCCATGGCCATTTTACATCATTAGTGCTACAGTTCACATTAGCCCAAGTTACGCTTGTCAAAGGGTAGAGATCAATTAGTGTTGGATACCAATTTATAGTACTTACATTTTAATCAATATTTAGTATCGATAACCTTAGTGCATCGGGTACCAATTTACAGTACCTAGTTTTTAGTCGATACCTGATACATTATCGATAAACGTAGTGCATCAGGTACTATAGATTAGTTCTCATATTGTATCAGGAATTGTAGATGGGTTCTTAAGGTATAATAGATACTGTAGATTGATACCCGGTATCAACCTATCACTTTGCATAGCTAAATGATATTAGAGTACCAATTTATACCTAGATCCTGAATTTTTGTACATGGTAACTTATACAACATGCTAAATTGACAGCCCAAATGAATGGAATGGGGGAGCAACTCCTACAACCACCAAGAACTGCTATGGGGAAACAGCACCAATGACAATGAGTGGAGTAACATATCCAGGGACAACATATCCAGACCAAATGAGAGTGGTGGACAATGTGATCAGGGGCATGAGCAACCCTGCATCTTTGCTAGACATCACAATGCTTTCAGAGCTTAGAAAAGATGGGCACCCTTCAATCTACAGTGGGGATTTAAGCCCTCAGCAGAGAGCCAATCCTGACCACTCAGCAGATTGTAGCCACTGGTGCCTTCCTGGACTGCCAGACACTTGGAACCAGCTCTTTTACACAGCTTTGCTCTATTAACAAGTTTATATAGGTTTATTTTTATCTTGTGATACGTTTTATGAGAGGGTGCAAAATTGCAGCTCTTTCCCTTAGCTAGTAATCTGTAAAGTAATGCTAAATATATACTGTTAGTGTTAGTGAGGACAAAAAAGGTTCTTGTTTCCTCATTAGTTTTCCAGTTGTGGAAGACTAATTAATTTTTTAGATAATGAAGACTCTTTAATTGTTCTACACATTTTATGTAAACTCTAACAAGCTTGTGATACATTCATGTAATCTGTAAATGCAAATGTGTTGTTAGTTTTTGTCAGGAAAAAAAATAAGATTCTTATTTCCTGGGAAAATTACATTCATAATTCAACCACACGGAGCAACTAGTCACACTAGTCCATACAATATGGAGAGGTACATCAACAATGTCAAGAAAACAATATTAATAATTTTATTTTTGCCAGTGAACCCTCAATTATCATTGCAAATTGCAATTATTTCAGGTATAAATGAGTTTTCGACCATTTAAAATTGGTCTAAATTAACAAAAGCCATCCAATCACAAGATCCTTCAAGGAAATACCTAATTTAATTTTGATGTACTTCAACAACAAAAGGTCATTAGCGTACTTAAGTAGATTTCAAGCGCTTAGTAACAACAAAGTGGCTGTAGTTTAGTGGTAAGAATTCCACGTTGTGGCCGTGGAGACCTGGGCTCGAATCCCAGCAGCCACACTTTGTATTCCTTTTTGCGACATGTTTTGTTAATTTATGGACGGGGCTGTCAAATTCTAAGGCCTACAGTTTATAGGAAGCCGAGAACCTCATCCTTGGG
Organism: Prunus kanzakura; assembly: GCA_020521455.1. Classification (NCBI taxonomy): domain Eukaryota; kingdom Viridiplantae; phylum Streptophyta; class Magnoliopsida; order Rosales; family Rosaceae; genus Prunus; species Prunus kanzakura. Next base: position 5,820,661 of record BPUM01000784.1, read on the forward strand.
CCAATTGGATCAATCTTCCAAATCAAGCAGCCCCACTTTGTACTCTTTTTGCGACATATTTTGTTAGGGCTGACTGGGAGTACTTTTGAAATGACCAAAAGCGTTTATAATTGTGTTTGGCAAAATAATTCGAAAGCTTTTATGGATTATAAAAGTGGTTTTTGGAGAAGCATATGCTAGGCACTTCTAAATGCTTTTCAAGATACACTTAGATTTGTAACAAAAATTTGAACGTTCTTCTAATAAAAGCGATTATATGCACCAGTGTTTTCTGCAATTGCCAACTTGAGCCATTGGAGAATCTTTGAAAAGCTATGATCCTTAGTACTTGTGTTTATCCAAGCATATTCTTGGCCAGAAATTCACCAGTTTTCTGGATCAAACTCTCCAAGTCCCTGGCCAAAAATAAACCCTCTTCAAGCTCCTAGAAAAATTATTATAGATGACAAACTAATTGGATGGAAAAAGAAAGACACCATATATTAGGCTCATTGTCTCATTTATTCAAAGTGAAAAAGGATCATCGAAGACAGAAAAAGAAAATTACAGAGAGATTCTAAACTTAAAAACATCTCCAATATATAGATAGCACACTTCAAAATGTTGTATTAGAAAAGTACAACAGTTTGATGATAAACACAAGATCTTCAAAACCACCAGGTGGTCTTCCTTCAACTTTACATAGTGCCCTATTACTTTTTATACATTAAGGCATCGCAAAGTCTCTTAATTCTGTAATTACTACCCTTAGTCTTGCAGAAGTTATTAGATATCCTCCTGCAGGGGATTGTTATTATTAGCTGAGAATCGCAACCCCGGGAGTGCTCACTTTCATCTGAGGTACATTGTCGATGATCTCCGGAGGCACAATGCTGCTAGTCACAGGTGCAGCTTGCTTGTCATAAGCTTGTTGATGCACTTCAAATATAGCCCTACCAGATGGGTCAAGATTTTTGGACCATTCAGCATCCCATGCCACAGCTGTGGCTGTGCTGCAGGCCACACTTGGTCCTCCAGGTACTGTGTTCCGGGCTGAGTTCTGCAATACCAGATAATAAGTACAGCAAGTTAGGTCTCTATGAACGAGAGTTTGTTGTGTTGATAGAGTTAAAGGCAAAAAAGCATACACGACACAAATTTCGTGATGCACTGCTTATGAATCATGAAATTTTGTAGCAGACTACCTGTGGGAAGAACCTCTCGAAAATCATTCGGTAGTAGTAGGCTTCTTTTGTAGTGGGAGTGTTGTGCGGGAAGATGCGTGCAGCATTCAGCATCATCTTATCAGTCACCTGATAGTGTTAAGTTGAGCTTCAATCATCAGCCTATATGAAAATGAAAAATACCAACAAAAATTGTAAAAAAGGTTGGATAGATGTGTACATGGAGAGCAGCATGGGATTTCAGGCCGTCAATCCAACTATAGCCGACACCATCACTGAACTGTTCTTTCTGCCTGTACAGAATGTGCTGCAAGGCATTAAACAGGATTTGTTAGCTTTAGAATCGACGTGATACGGATGTTAGGGGCAGTAACGTATCAGCAATACTTATTACCAAAGAAAGACACAAGAGCATATACCTTTGGCAGATAAGGATGCTCCTCATCATCGAAGGCCTTCCGGAGGACCCATTTCTCAATTCTTCCTTGGTCCTTTTTGATCTATAATCAATTAAAAATATAGCGAAAAGCCAAGTGATCAGTATTGAACTCTAAAATTTAACTTCTGCTGTAAATCAAAAGCAATCCCAATATCTTAGTCTCATTTCTTACCAGTTTAAACTCAGGATCAATAGCCATTGCAACGTTGATGAAGTCTTTGTCCAGGAAAGGGACACGAGCTTCTAATCCCCAAGCAGATGTTGATTTGTTTGCCCTGAGGCAATCATACTGGTGCAGTGCCTTAATCTACATCAAACAAAAGAACAACTCCTTATTATGCCTTTCCTTCCAACCCCTATATCTATCTTCAATGTAAATAAGCAACTAATCCATTACCTTTCTGCAAGTTTCGCGGTGAAACTCTTCCTTGTTGGGTGCCTTGTGGAAGTACAAGTATCCACCAAAAATCTCATCGGATCCCTCACCAGAAATCACCATCTTAACCCCCAAAGACTTAATCTTACGGGACATAAGAAACATAGGGGTGCTAGCTCGAATAGTCGTAACATCATAAGTTTCAATGTGGTAAATAACATCCTCTATTGCATCAATCCCGTCCTGTTACATGCCAAATGCAAATGGTTTACTATTTCGGCTACTAAAAAAGATAGCAGCAAACTCTTTAGCTTAAACGGGTTTTTGTATCGATACCTGAACAGTAAAATGGAACTCATGGTGAACGGTTCCCAAATAGTCTGCAACTTCTTTTGCAGCCTTCAAATCAGGCGAACCCTGCTCAGCATATGAGGACACCAGGTTAGGAATCTATAAGCTCCCATGAGCCATATGTTAAATCTTTGTCGAAAGATTTAAAAACTCACCTCTAGTCCAACACAGAACGAATGGAGCTGTGCTCCCCATTGCTTGGCCGCCTTCGTGCCTGCCAAGTGGCGAGCCGTGATAGAGGCGACCAAAGATGAATCTAGGCCTCCAGAGAGAAGAACTCCGAAAGGCACATCAGTCATTAGCCTTTTGATCACAGCCTGCAGGTATCACACTCAACACATAAGCTACAGCTACAAATAAACTCTGATATGTAAGTGAAATAAGAGTAATCCATCTGAGTTTGAAAATGATGAAATTTTTACAGTTTCAAAGGCACTTCTGAGAGCAAGCGGATCATATGGACCAGATGGAACGGCCTCTGAGAACCAAATAGGATTGTACCATCTCTTGAGTGCACCTTCTTTGCTCGAGTACAGATGACCGGGCGGGAAGCTCTCGAAGTGTTCACAATCATCATTCAATCCTTTCAGTTCTGATGCGATCCAAACTGAGCCTGAATTTAAACCAAATATGCTAACTTAGCATCACATACATATTCAAGTCAAAAACTAAAGCACTACTTGCAGACAAAACAGGGGTTGCTAGAGAAATGTTACCATCAAGACTCCACCCGATGTAGAGGGAAGTGATCCCGATTGCATCGCGAGCAACGATGAAGCTGTTGTCGCGGGTATCCAGTAGCACAAAAGAAAACATTCCATCCAGCATATCCACAAAATTCTCCCCGTACTCTTCATACTACTCACAAGAGATTAAAGACAGACACACAGACAGTTAAGTGCAGGCAAAGTCCATGATCCATCAAATAACATATTCAACATCTCATACTTTGATTGATCAAATTGACTTATAACTCATCCAAAATATGTAATCATCATGCTTAATTCTTATAGATACAAAATTTTCTTCTTCTTTTTTTGTTTTCAACCAAGTTGGTAAGTGACATACCAGATGAGCAATGACATCACAATCACTGCCAGTTCTGAACTTGTGATTTGGCAGACGCTTCCTCAACTCTTCATGATTGTAAATCTCTCCATTCACCTGATGATGTTTAGCAGAACCCTTTCATCAGCAATTGAATTTTTCATTTTCCCACAAAATTAAAATTTCTAGTTTACAAAAACCCAAAAAAAAAAAAAAAAAATCAGAATTCTGTGAATAATAATAATTGTTAGGCCCTGTCACATGGCTTACCGTGACAACAATTGACTTGTCTTCATTGTACAGAGGTTGATCCCCAGAAGCAGGGTCAATGATGGCCAGCCTCTGATGAGCCAAGAAACAATCTCCATGCTGGTAAAGACCACTCCAATCAGGACCACGATGCTTCAATCTGAAAAAAAAAACACCCCAAAAAAAAACTATGTTATTTCAATGTTCAGCTCTGTTATTGTTTTGCTTTCCAAAAATGGCCTCTAATCATGGTACCACTACCACACAAAACGGACCCCAACACCCCATTCATGAAAGGTAACATCGTTTATGGAACCACAACGTCACAAGGGTCAGAATCATTAATCGTTTGATTTGAACAAACACTAGTTTCTTTGCAAACCAAACCACAGTTACCATAATTCATTCATGATCAAAAATTCAATTTCTTATGATATTTCTTATAAAAAATTTCAAGAACAAGTAAGGAACTTGTAGCTCAAGGCATTAAAAACAATTAAACTTCCACCGAGGCCCTAAGTTCGAGTCCCATTTTCCAATATCGCTTATATAAAAAAAAAAAAAAATATATATATATATATATATATATATATATATGCAACAACAACAAAAATAAAATTTCTAGAGGTATGCATGTGCTACTCAACTGAAACCAACTAATAATTATGAATTATAATACTAAAAAAAAACTTATATAAAATATTGAATTAAATTACGAAATTAGGAAATTTGCCTGCGAGAAAGCTCAAGGACTCGGACCCTCTTCGCCTGAGAGTCATCGGAGCAACCAAGAACAGCAAGAATTCCACACATTATATATGTTAAATTCGGAAAAAACCCAGATACCAAGAAATAAGACCAAAACCAAAGAAGAAGGAAAAGTAAATGAGTTCGGTTTTTTTTTTTTGGAAACCGAGGGAACCAAGAAATTAGGAGGAGAATGAATGAAGAGAGAAGAGAAAGGCTTTGGTGTTTCTGGTGGCGTTGCAGTGGAAGTAGGAGGCAGCAACACGTACGTTTTTTTTTTCTTTTCAGTGCTAGACAAAACACGTTAAACACAAACGTTGTTTGAAGGAGTAAGTACCTCCGCGTCCCGGCCACATATTTATAGGAAGCTCTCTGTCCGTGGGGCCCACCCAGCACCTAAGCGGCGACGTTTCTATTCATTTCACGCTTATATAATCTATTAATTTTTCTTTTTTCCTTCTATTTTATCTAGTGTTTACCGTCCTCCATTGGCTCATCCTAGAACTCCCGGACCCACCGGCGCTGTCGGCTCCTTGAGTGCCACGTGGTGCCACGTGGTGCCATGTGGTTCCCTGTTGGTTGTCCCTTCTTATTTATTTTTTGTTTTTCTCTTTTTAATCTCCAATTTTCGCGCTGAGGTTTATCCACTTCCTTTTTATTCCGAGTCTTTGTGGGTGCACCGCACACAGTCAGCTTTAACCCTCTGACGATTTTTGCCACAAGTCCACATCAATGTACTGCCTTTTTCAACCGTCCACGTGTCCATTAGTAGGATGTCTGGCCTCTCTACCCCAGTTGACGTGGCTTTGATTGGTTACATTTGTCATACTGTTCTTTTATTTTTTTTTTTTGAAGGGACGATAATATACTAAACTTACACACACTATACGGATGGTAAGACTCGAACATAAGACCTTGCCTTGCCTGAAGGAGCAATTGTCCCAAATTACTACACTAATGAATCCTTTATTATTCTATAAATTGGTGAGTTTTGGTGGAAATATATAATTGCTCTGACTTATGAGGACCCACCTCAAAAAAGAGGGAAAAAATAGGGTAGAAAAAGAAAATCCGATAGCATATCCTTTTTGCCATGCCATGTCAAGTACATCATGGTTCATGACCAAAGAAAATAGATAATATGTTGCAACTATTTGTTAAAAATTCCATTATAAAGTTAACTTCATTATTAAAAAAAAAAATCATTTATTCATCATATCAATTTATCCATTTAAAAAAAAATTATAGGGCAAAAGGGTTGGTCACATGTACTTTGTTTTTTTGTTATTTTCCATCATATAGATTTTTTTAAAAGACTTTTTGATAGGTCATACAACCACGAGCAAAGCTATTGATAGGCCTGACGTGGCCTTGATTCCCCTCTATCATCTAAACCCCAGAAAACTCTACTCCTACCACTGTAAACAATTGTCTATATAGTACAAATGAGAGTGACCAATCGATGTGTCATTAGTTTGGGACCAAAACTTTTTAAACCAACAATTTTGTACTGAAAATTGACTGACCAAAAAGTTGAGCTTAACCTAATTAAGCTAATTAAGCAGGAAAATTTATTTATTTATTTATTTTATAAATAAACATGTGTTACTTTTGGATAGACTTTATATCGGTGGCAAAATTGTATGCATGTGTTACTTCTCTTTAATTCCACGAAAAACAAATATATCACGAGCAAGTGTGGTTCCTAGCAATTCATCATGGACACCATGGTTATTTAAATTTTTTTGTTTCTTCTTTCTTTTCTCAATCAACAACATGGGCACCATGATCGGGATTGGAAACTGAGGCCCACTTGTAAAAGTTTGGTAAATAGCCGATTTTGTACCTAATACAAACCAATAATTCGGAGCTAATTAACTACTAATGAACAAAAAATTTCAGGGAAATCTAGAGATAATTGGGCTAATCAAGAAAAACACGCCAATCTATATACTGATTGACACTAATTGTTACGATAGTTTTCCTAATTTTTTCGATTTTAGTAGGTTATTTTATTTGTATTTTATGTTTATAATCCTAGTTTTCTTTCTTTCTCATTTCTCATTTTAATGTATTTACAAGGATATAATGGAGAAGACCTCTAGTGTGGATCTTTGTGTGTGTTCGGAGCAGAAGAAGTCTTGGATTAGGAGTACTAGTAGGGATGACAACGGGTCGGGTAGGGGCCAGGTATGACAACCATCCCCGTCCCCGCTTTCCATCCCCGCCCCCGTTCCCGCTTTCCATCCCCGTTTAATAGGTTTCGGGGAATCCCCGTCCCCATCCCCGTCGGGGGACTATCCCCCATACCCGCCCCTAATCCCCGATTTTTTTTGCATAAAAAATATTTATCATACATTTTTACATTAAGTTTCATATTAAATTATCATTCAACACATTCAAATTAACTATAAAGTTTAACTCAACCATTCAAAATCACATCAATATGAAATTCCAAAGAAGATTAGGAAGAATTAGGAGAGGGATGTTAACTTAGGGTTAAACATAAATATTATAATTATATATTTATTTATTTAAATATAAACATATATATTTTCGGGTCGGGTTCGGGGATGGGGATGCCAATACCATCCCCTCCCCATACCCATCGAGGATTTTTCAAGTTCGGGGATCCCCATACCCGATACCCGTTTGGCCCCGAAATCTTCCCCCGTTAGGGTCGGGGACCCGATGGGGACCCGCCCCCGTGGGGATTTTTGCCATCCCTAAGTACTAGATGTAGGTTTTGTTAAGGCTATGTATTTACTACTGTTTGGAGAGGATTGTACTATTCAATTACGTACTATCTTGTATTACTTGAATATTTATATTTAATTAATTGATATTTAATGGTGTAAAAACTGTGTGGCAAATACTCAATTGGATTTCCAACTTAGCAACAACCAATATATTCTTTAATGGTGTTTAACATAACCAACTACTAGTTGCTAAAATTTGTCAATGATTGGTGTTAAAAGAATAAGAAACTAATCCATGTCACCTAACACAATGGTAGCTATAATTAAATTCAAGCCTTGGCAAGCATTCCCAGCAAACCAAAAATTAATTGCTTATGCCACCTCAATATCCATATTGATTGTGGGGTGATTGGACCAACACTGAAATGCAACATGATAAATCTCTAAGAATTTAGATATATATAATACGAGCCAACGAGGGTTGGTTGAGTTGGTAAGGATCGTTCTCTTCGCTAGCAAGGCCTAAATTCGAGTCCTGCTGTCGGCAATCCCTCTTGGTGAGTAATCAAGGGGCTAAGACCCCCTAAACTTTTGTTCATTGAAAAAAAAAAGAAAAAGAGAGAAGACATAATATGATAGTTAGTGGAACGTGGGTATAAAAAAATAAAAGTCCTTGGCATAATGGAGACAAGGATATAGGATATATTGTATTTCCACTTCACTACTTTTAATAAATCACATCGAATCAGTTAATACATACTTTTTGAGAAGCGAATGGAGATACTTATGGTAGCACAATATACTTTGCATATACAGAATAATTTGTCATGATCAGAGGTGCCCCATGCATCTGCCTTTTGGAAGATTTATTTGATTGGGATTAAGTTTTACATCCCCATTATATTTATATGCTTAGTTAAATAAAATTTTCCAACGTACCATTGAGGTTTTCTATTAAATAAATAAAAAAGTTTCATATATCATGTTTTACACTCAATTTTATTTTTCCAATTTGGACAAATGCATCATACCCAAAGAAAAATAAACATAACATATCAAAGTCGATCTGTGGTTTTCCTTTTTTTTTTTATATCTACGTATAAAGCAAAAGGCAGAGAATAGTAAAACATTTAAAACATCAGAAAATGCCCTTGGTTAATGCAAATATTAAGAATTGAAATTATTAATTAAATAGAATAATGTGGTAAATTCACATTTTTTTCATATTTAAAATTTTTAAAATTAAAAGAAAATTATATAATAGATCCTATTTTTATGGAACACAACTACTCATTATATTTTTTAATTCTAAAATAAATTTAAATTTTTTTTATAAAAAGTCTCTCTCAAGCGTGGAAGCGCGTGCAGAGAGTCTAGTATATATTATAGAAAAGAAAATTCTTTGGTTTCTTTGGACCATCTGAAAAAATCTAGGCTTTCTTTTGCGGAAAAGGAAAAATAACGGAAGATTAGGTATGCGATCGAGTCGACATGTCATGCTTGCATGGATATATAAGACAGATAACCTATTGCACATTTGTAATGTCCCTTTCTTTGGAAAGTTCAATTTTCCAATTTCTTGGAGGGGTGTTTTTTTCTTTTCTTTTTTAATTTATGTGGGTATACAATTTCTTAGAGGGTTCATTGATCCGCATATAAGGGTACACGCATCCCTTGAAATTCATTTATTCTTCAATATATATAATATCAGTGTTGTACCTGTACGTACCTACTTGGGTTCTTATAAGAGGGTTTATTGATCCACATTTATGGCTACATACATCCTTATAACAAATATCTCCAATAGTAATAGCAAATTAAACTCTTTAAATTAAAGTTTATTGACTTATATGTCAATTTGAAAAGTTTTATTTGCTACTTGAATAATTTTTGCTCCAACAGACTTTTCAATTCAATTAATGCAATATCATGAAAAATAATGCAAATATGTGAAAAAAAAAGTCTATGTATTTATTATTTGAAAATAAAAAAATGCATCTTTTTAAGATTTTAAAGGTAGGTTTTGTTTTTCTAAAGTAAAATTAAATGTTTTGAAGAGTCAAAATCAACTTACCAGTCTTGAAGAAAGAGAAAGAGGTTGCAGCTTTGATGACTGAGTTTTACAAGGCTATTGGAGAGATTTTTTTATGATGTGACTCACCTATTTTAGCATCACAAAGTGGTGATGCACTAGTATATAAATTAATGATAATGAGATTTTTAGCTAATAACTTTAGCCAGCCCACCAATTAAAAAATTCATGGTTACGCGATTGGTTATATTCTCTTGATTGTATTGTAAGAATTTATATAATGAAAATTTTCATTTTGATAAATAAAAATAAAAATCGTTGTCTTTGGTAAAAACAACATTGTACTTTATGAGAAGAAAAAAAAAATGTTAATATGGCAAAATTTCGACTTCTAAAAACATCTCCAAGGGATATGTCAAATACCAAACATCAAATTTAAATTTGATAGCTGATGTGGCAATTTGACATTTGTACAGTTTTACACTTCACCGGATATGTCAAATAAATAATTATTGTAATAGTCAAATCATTCAAGATAAAGAAGAAAAAAAATAAAAAAAGAAAATAATAAATGAAAGTAACAACCAGCTGTCTTTAAAAAAATAATAAAATATTTATTTGACATCTTGCTTTTGGAATGTCAAAAGTAACAGCTGAACCTCCAGCCTTCATTACACATCAGCTTTGACAATTCGATTGGAATGAGGTTATATGTTATTTCTAGCCGTTAAATATCTATGTAGTATTTTTGACATATCGGTTGGAGATGCTCTAAAGGGCACTTGAGCTTTCTCTCTAGCTTTTGGATAATGGATAAGCCATGCTTTTCTATGCTGGCTCATTTTTACACCAGACAAATTCTGGTGTGCCTCTTTCACCATCTCCTTCAAATAATGGTGGCCTTTAAAGGGCACTAAAGAGTGATACATTTTTCTGCGTGCACAAACGGCTTCGGTTTTTTTATTTTTCCAAATAATCTCTCACTGGCTTTGGGTAACATGGGTGGGTCCTTGATGCTTAAACTTAGAAAACAAAATATTATAATAACTTTAATAAATTTTCTTTTTAATTCTACGTTTTTGGGGTTGAAAATTACTTTAATTATTCCATACCTTTCATCTATTCATCGACCAATAATTCACAAAAGGTTGGGATAAGATTGACAAGTGGTGGTTGCACATGGGGATAAATAAATAATTCATAATGCTTTTTTTGGTGAATTAAAAAGTATATTTCTGCACCATGATCTGTTTCCACATTTTAAAAATATTTGTGAACAATTTGTTGCTAAAAAATTAGTTGCATGAGCTTCGTTGATGTCGTATTGGTGATGTTGTTGTTTGTTGTTATTATTATTGGTTTTAATAATATTCATTAACATCATCATCATCAGTCGTCATTAGCATAAACTTACACTTATATATATTTATTAGGCGTAAACCAATCAAGTTTGATGATCGCGATGACACCACAAATAGCACACCAAATGTAAGAGTGGTTATAGAATACTACGGTAGGTATATATTCGTTTTATTATTATTCTTTTGATTTTTGTTTTCACTTTTGAGTGGGTTTTGCTGTTTTACCCCTTTTTTTTCTATATTTCTCCCTCACATAATTCTGTTGTGATATTTTGCAGTTAAACCCCTTTTCTATATAAACGTGTTTCTTATGTAAATTTTCAAAGAGGTTTTGGTATGCCCGGATCTTGATATGGGGTAGCTGAAAGTGATGCCAATTATATTGCAGAAACCAATTATATACTGGCATTACATAGCATATATGTATTTAATATCTAGCTCACGTGAATCCCATAATGACAAGATGTAAAGATCATTCATCGGTAGACATATATGTATGTGCATAATTAAACAGAGATAAAAGAGAAAAAAGGCCAAAAAGGAATCAGATAATTGCAGGCATAGATGATCACAGTCATCTGCTGGATAGAGTAATAGGCCTTATCCTGTTCTCAGCTGTAGACAAAAAGGAAAAGGACATATGGCGCACCTGTTAATTCGAAGAACCGAGCTGATAACACTGTCGATGTTTATCCTATTGCTTTCTTCTTCTGTTTGAAGAAATTATTGTTTCTATCTTGTACGCAACGTGATATGTCGATATGGTGTATTGAATTTATTTAAATTATAGTAAATACATTGTTAGTATGTAAAATAGTGACTTTGAGATTCACTATACATGTTATAATGTAAGCGGATATATGCAATACACAATTAGATCAAACGGATCACTTGATGCGTGGATAAACTTGTGTGTGTGTTCGCTAGAGCATGAAGATAGAGTAAGCTGTTAATTATAATTTATTTATTCATGGGCAACGACCAGTGGGGTTTGTAGGGTTGGTACTTTCAACTTTCTTTGTGGGAGACATGCCAGGATGGGAAAAATGAGGCATGTGATATTATCAGGAAGTGCAAAGAAAATCAAAAGAGAAATTTGTATGATTTTCATTTTATTACTACTAGACAAGAATGTTACACAGAATAATAATACACTTATATGTACCTAAGCAATGGACAATGACGGGTTGTCTTAATTGCAGCTAAGCTTTAACCATGGTCCACTCCGATGTGACCAGCTTGGTTGGCTTGTCGGGTTATCTTTGTTCTTTTTCTTTCATCAATGTGGTTGAAGTTAGAATTTGAAACCTCTTCTAATCGTTAGGAACAGAAGTATCATCAAATGAATGACTAGTCGGTAAACTTGATTGACTTGCCTTTCCATTTCAAATTGCCAATTGATGTTGAACATATAGAGGAGGAAGTAATTGAAGAAGAGCTGGAGCAACGCGTGTAAAGGCAAATTGGGTAAACTGTAGATTTGGGGTCCAAGCTCATGAAATCGAGTCCATGACCCATCGATTCAAAGAGAACGGCATCACGGTAAAATACATTGCTTTGCTATGATGTCTGGACTTTTTCAGCCATCTGAGATCATTTATTAGCCCGAAATTCAGTTTTAAAGTTTTTAGAAACTTTGTTATTTTCCTATTTTAATTCCTTTGTTATTCCTAGGGTTTCTATGAGTATTTAAGCATACTTTACGTGTGGCTAGGGTTATGTTTTGTTATTCCAGTTTATCAAATAAACCTTTAGGTTTCCTCATATCTTCATGGTGGATTCCAGAGTTACATGTTTTAGACTAAGATTTAACCAATCAATTGTCACGCTACATCAAGTGGTATCTTAGCGGGTCATCATTCATAGCAAGGATTTGCCTTCTCAATGATGAGCGGTGATGGGAGGTACGCAAACCTCATCGACGATGGTCGTGGGGAAAATATCAAATATTGAAGGGGAACGTGCCAGTAGATTTGCCCAAAACCAACCTCATCAATCCTATGTTGCAAATGTTCCATACTTTATGGGAAATGACTGCATTGAATGGTTTCTTGAATGGGTTGCAGATGTAGAGGAAATATTTGATACAATAGCAATTTCAGAAGAGCATATGGTGAAAATTGTTGTGTCTCATTTAAGAGGCGATGTCACTTCTTGATGGGATCAAATGCTAAAATCTATGAAGAAACAAGGTAAAAATCATATTGCTTCTTTGCGTAGGATGAAAAGACTTCTTGTGAAAAAATTCTTTCCTTTTGAATATGATATATATTTGTCAAGGAATAGTTACAAAATTGATCAACCCAAAATTATGGTTAGCGAAGAAAAGATGGAGGAAGACGTCATAAGAAGAAATTATTGTAATGGAGGTTGAATTAATTGATGATCTAGTAACCCACAAGACGGAGGGAAAAATTGAAGGAAGGAATAAATCTGAATTTGAGGAGGAAATACATTTATTCAAGGAGTATGATTATCAACTAGCATATTCTAGTATTGTTTAAGGAATTAATTGTATGATTATTCCATCCAAGTATGAGCAAGTTTGGACTCAAAGAATTGAAGAGTTTATTCACATATCAAATTCTATGTCTACCCAAGTTCAATTCAAGGAGAACTCGAGGTCGAGTTCTTTACAAATGAAGGGGTTTAATGTAGGACAAACCATGGGTTTGTTCCTACGAAGGAAATTTGAAAAGGGGGAAAATTTGAAAATCAGAAAATTGGGCTTCAAATATGGAAAATCATGTTTGAGCATCAATTATGGCGCTAGAAAAAGAAGGAAGGCGTATCGTTGAGATTTTCGAATTGCTTGATTTCTTGAGAAGATCTATAATATATTTATATTTTTAGAATAAGTTATCAATCAAGATATTATTTTCATGATATGATTTAAATTATTTTCTTATTAGTTAAGTTTTAGGAATATTCTGAAACCTAGAGTTTTCTACGATTTTAGGGTTTCTTTGTTTTCTATTTAAGCCAACTCATAGCATTGTATTAATCAAATTTAGATATTTTCTCTATTTTGTGGTGGATTCCAATCGCTGACGAATTTCAATTTATCTTTTTGGGTTTAGACGTTTGTCGATCCGTAAATCCATGCTTTCGTGCTGCATCACCAATTGCCAAAATCTTTGCTCAAAATAATGATAGAAAATTTTAAATGTGCGTTTGGTAAAGCTTGATTAGATAGTATTAATTTGCTTTTGTCGTCTAATTAGCTATATAGTCTTCATGATTGACTTTTTCATCCATTCAAAACTCTTCATGCTAAGTAATATTCTTAATACATACCATCTACCGGATTATTATTAACTTAATAACCGGTTAGCATTTAAACGTTCATGTATTAAGTTAATCTATTTTTTATGATTATTTATAGTAAAGTCAGAAATGTACAATAATATGACTTAGTTGATGATATGCGATGATCCGTGTACAAGATATGTGGCGTGAGGAACCCGTTTATATAGTTGACAATTTGGCAATACTAATATCACTGTTATGTTGATGAATTATTATAAAACTTTACAAGTGAAAACGATTGATAATGTAACCAACCACCGGTTGCTGGATTGTAGTGCATCATCACCACCACCATCAATTATTTATTTTGTTTTGTTTGATAGGTAAGCTCGAATCAAATCGTAACGCTAATTCATTATTTATTGACTATTGACTATTGACCACTCCAATTATATTTCATTTACAACAATTTTCCATGGCGTGGGGCAACTCGATTGAGTGATTGTTTAAGTAATAATGATTGAGCAGTGTGACACGGCAGTCCGAGGCATATTATACAATAGTTATGTGGTATTATTAATCAACTTGCGTCAAATAACACATATATTTATTATAAATTATATAACGGTGTTTATAACCTCCGGTTAGGGCAGAGCCATAAAACTTTCTTCTGAATGAGCTACGGTCTAAATACGTTAACTTTTAAGAGGAGGGGCATTAGATGAATCTTTGTTTCAAACTTGTCCAGAATGCTACAAATATATTACAAGGGTACATAGAGCAACATGTAAATTGGGGAGTCAAGGCCATCACAAGTCTTACACGTAACATGTGGCTCCGTTACGGTCTCTAAATTTGCAATGTAAAAACTTTTAAACACAAGTCAGTAATGTATATCAAACTGAAATTTTTCATATCATATGATTGAGAGAGAGAGAGAGATGAAAAAAAGTAAGATTTAAAATCATTTGTTCGTAACATATCTGTCATATTTTTTAAGCTTTGAAATTATCGTTAAGAGATTCTTTAATTATATTATGAATCGAATCCCAAGAGATAATGAAGCCAAATTGAACGATTCAACAGTTGAATCAAAATCTTATCCTTTGTTTTGAGTGTAAATTATTAATGCCAAGTGAAAAAGGGCTTTTCCCTTGTTTGTGTTTGGCTTCTACTTTACGAGGATGCAAGAAACGACTTAATTAATTAAATAACAAATCAGTAGATTAAGAATTTATTAATTTACTAATAAGGGTTAGCGTCGGGCACGATTGAGTTTGGCGTTTATAGCTTGGATGAAAAAGCACAGCGGACAGTGGGCTAATGTGGAAACAATGACTTGTTAGACATTAAACAAAGGAAAGAAAATTAATATAAGATAAGATCAGCAAAGCATGACCAAATTAGCATCTTTTTAAGCATACTATTACTAACTTCTGCAACCGGAAAAAGTGACCACAATCATGATAATCTAAATTATTATTGTGTTGTTGTTGTTATTGTTGATGGATAAATTATGTTCCTTAAAAAAAATAAAAATAAAAATCTCCTATTGTTATCATTCAGATTTGGGCTTTTTTTATTTTTCACAAATTGCCCATAAGTCCAACTTGCGAAATGTTTTTGTCATGTGTCAGTGTTGAGCGACGAAAGTATTTCATGCGTCTAAAAAAATTATCATCAAATTTGGACACATGCAATTTTTTCATTGGATTGTTCTCTCACTCAATACTATCACGTGACAGAAATGCGCGGGCATAGATTTTTGTCTAATATATAAGAGCAAGTGGATAGATAGGATATTGTACTATTACTATTGGCCCAAGTCCAAGCCACACAAGTAATGGGCCTAAGAATTTGAAAGGTCAACGTAGACCACAACAGCCCAGGCCTAATGAAAGTCCAATCCAATCCATATAGATAGCCCAGTCCAAACCCTAATTATGACTGATTGACTATTTTCTGGTGGATGTGGGCGTGGGCAAAAACCCAAAACGTGTGAGATGGGTTAGCGAATCAAGTAGAGAAGAGGAGAAGTGGGGATAGTCAAACTCTAAAAACCTGGTTTGGGCAATTGCCATCTCAAAACCTCTGTGTGTCTCCCCCTCCCTCCGTCGCTTGGCAGTGGCACGGTTCATTGGCTCCAATCCAATCCAATCCAACCAGCAGCTGCGCTGAACTCAGCCTTTACTTCTTTGCCACTGGTAAGTTATTAATTAGCCTCTCTTTCTGTTTGGTTGCTGGGAAAGATTCGGGAAAAAGGGCAGCAGAGAATTTGTAGAATTTGACAAATTTGTAAATTAACCGATCTGTTTAGTTTGCTCACTTGCCTGTTAATACGAATAAAGTGTTGTTTTTATGCACACAAAAATGTTGAAAAAGAAAACTGAAACTTACACTGAATCTACCCAAATAAATCTTGTGATCCTTATAAATCTTAGAGTGCGTTTGGTATTCTTTCACCGGAAAACTGTTTGATTTTCTTTTCAATTCTGAGCTCATCGTCGTCTCCATTTTCATTCTCTTCTGTGTTCTTTAAAACCCAATTACCATGGTGTGGCGGTCAATGATTCGCGCCCACATGGGACCACTGTTGACTGGCTGTTTGTCCCTTTAGAAACAGATTACAGTTCTAATCTCGTGAATATAAGCTTGGGGAGGATGATCTTTCTGTATTTGGTTTAATGGCAAGTGGGAAAAGCGGGGCTTTTTTTTTTAAATGCTGGTTGTGGGTATTACTGTTTGTGGAAATGCCGCAATAGAGCGCTTGGAGTTCGATTGGGCCTGGATTTCCATTGGTCTTCCTTGTAAATATTAGTCATGATCCGTATTTTGTATTGGATTGCTGAATAGCTGTATGATGTTTGAGTGTTTTTTTTTCTTTTAAACCAAATAGGTTGTAAGAACGGTTTTCAGATTATTATTTTTTGGTGTAAATTTGGAATACAACCCAAATTTTTGGAATGGATCGTAACTTTTGAATCACAAACCAAACAAGCCTTTAATTCTCTTAGATTGTCCGGTTGGTTTGTTCAATATTCAATTCTGTTAGATTTTTCAGTCAAAAGATAGATGCATATGTAAATCTCTGTAAGATCTCAGCGAAGCTCAGTGCTACAATCAGCTCTTGCTACTGGATTTTTTATTGCTGGATTCTATATTTTTTGTTTTTGTTTTTGTGTTTCATTTATATATGGTTTTGTTAAGTTATATTTGTTTGAATACATCTTAACCTGGCACCAACTTATGCTTACTGTTTGTAGATTCTCGAGCCATGAATTGGGTTCAACGAAAGATTTATCTTTACAATGTCACTTTTGGGCTCTATATGTTGGATTGGTGGGAGCGTTATCTCTTCAGTATCCTATGTTATGCCTTTTTTTCTTCAATATGCTTGATATGTGTCCTTTTTAAGTTTAGAGCGTAAGCTTATATCCATGATCATGTAGAGATGGATTTTATAATTTCAATTTTCAAGTGGTTGCATGACACTTACCATTTGTTCAATTAGAAAAAAGAAGCATTTTGCTTGATCTTATTATAAATCTTTCTTGCTGTTATGATTTGAAAAGGTGCCTCTTATTTTGCAATATCTCCGATCACCATATGCTAAAACCTGAAGTTTTCTTGAGATTTTTTATTGGTTCCTACCATATTGCCATATATAAGTTTCATTAAAATTTGTATTTTTGGTTATCATGTTTCTGGTGCAGTCTTATGACTTAATGAATAGCAGGGGAAATGCATGTTGAGGAAATGTTGTATTTAGGATATAAGATTTTACCTACATCTCTCAACATTCTCGATCAAATTTAATATGAAGTTCTCTCCCTTCCTCTATGCTGTTACATTGCACTTGTGAATTCCTAAATCTTGACAGATACTTTGGTCGTTGTGTTGATGTGGTTCATTTTTTACAATGGCTCACGATATGTAGCGGAGTTTTGCAAGAGGTAACGTTCTAACCTTTTTCTCTTGTTGGATATCATAAGTTGTAGATAATGGTAGGCTAAGGCCAGTAGATAATGTGTTTGGATGTAATGGTAGGCTAAGGCCAGTAGATAATGTGGAATTCGGCTGCCAAATAAATCAGTTTACAACTCTTGGTTTAGCCTCCGTTCCTTCGGGAAAATAGATGAGTTGTAGCATTAATGTTCTTAAGACTAGTTCAGATGTTGACTACCTATTTCGGCATAACTTGACTGCCTTCTTCAGTGCACCCACTGTACCCTCTTTCATAATGAGTGGTTTCTTGCATGCCTGAATAGGTTGCTATAGCTGCGTTTCATAATGTGAGGTTTCATGTTACAAAAATGAAAGCACTATAAACACAACATACAAACATTTTGAAGGGTTTACTTAACCTGTCATCAAATAATTTGGATTCATCCTTGTGGTCTTCACTTACTGTTCTTGAATTGGGGCAATTTAAACTAGACAAACAGTGAGGTTTTCTCTAGCCTTTTTCAGACCTCTTCCCGTTTGTTTTTTTTGGGGCATTTAGAAACATACACAGAACTTTGGAAGGTGAAATTGCTTATGGAACTCCAAAAAGACTTCCCAATTTTGTAGAGGCTCCTTTTGAGTTATTTATTAGAGATACCCAAGGTCTTGTCTGGAGTGTCAACTATATCCTAGATTGTACTCTAAACCTTTGGGATGGATTTTGGACTTTTTTCAATCAGTCAAAGATTTTGGACGTAAAAATGAAAAAAAACAAACAAAAAATATAGCAAATCTTTTGGTGTGATATGTCTTCGTATTGGTGTGTTCTTCCCACTGAAGCAATGCAAAAATTTACTTTTATGCAATTTAATGTTCTTTCAGCCAGTCTACCAGGTGTTTATGGATTGTCTACAGTTGGACTTCAAGATTAAAATGTAGTTTTAACTTTTCCTTCAAATATAATTTCAGGCATCTATGGTGACGCGTAGAGCTAGCACCGACTTGGAAGGTTCAAATGTAATGATTGAACGATGATTTGAATGCAGCTGCAGCATGTATTAAACTCAGTATTTATATTTGACTTGTGAAAATTGTTCATTTTTCGACAGCAATTGTGTATGTACTGCCCTTTTTGTAAACCATCTTCTCATGTTATAGGCTTATGTTTCTCTTAATATAGCAGATAGTTTTTACTCCCTGCTGTATACTCATGATGGCATTATTCAAACACTGTATTTACCTTTACATGTTGTGATACTGCTGTAAACTCTTGCAGAAAGCTTTGGCTTTTTTACCCCTCGTTGGTCTCCATATTGTTCTGGCCGATAGCTTTTCTTAATCTGTGTTTAGCAAAAAAATAAAGTAGAAAAAATGAAAACAAAAGGTATGTTATAGAGAAACTTATGGGATGCCATTTGGTTTTGGGATTTTAATGGATTTCTCTGCCACTCTCACATTTATAAAATAATAATAAAAATTAAAAATTAAAAACTTGATGCGCGTGTATTATTAGGTAAAAATTTTAAAAGACGGGGAAAATTTCAGTTATTATAAAATATTTTAATATTGATTATTTACAAATTTTCATATAATTATTTAATAATATGTGAAAAATACATATAATAAATGTGAATGATATATATGTATATATGTGTATGTATAGTATGAAAAATATGTAAATGTATAATAACTCATGCACACGTTTTTAACATTTACTCACTTAAGCTAGAACCTCGAGTGCATGGGTAAATATTTTTAACCACTTGACCTACATACCCTTGTGTTTGATTTTAAAAATGTATATTTTAAAAGAGGAAAGTTTATGAAAAAATACATCCGTGTAATTCAAACCTTGGGCTTGGGCTGCCTTGGTATGAGCACGAGGCGAATTTCGTAAAGCCACACAAGGTTTGGAAAGGAAACTAGGGTTAGGTGTGGTAATAGAGAGAAAAGACTCTGGACCGTAGATCCACAAATGATATAATAACAATCGTCCGATTTGCCCCCCTCGTCCTCTATATATTTAGGCATGAAAGCGCCGCTTAGAGCCATTGCTCTCAGCCCCTTCTTACCCTCGTCCGTCCTCAAATTTTGTATCTGGTTTTCGATTGAAGTTGAAAGTCGTAAAAAGCTTTCTTCAAGTTTTAGGGAAGGCTTCTCTATCTGGTCATTGCGGATCAATTCAATTCCCAAATGACTCGTTCCCTTGAAGCAAAATCGATCGTGTTGCTTTTTTTCTTTAATCTCTCCCTCAAATTTTTGCTACTTTGGGCAGATGGAGAAAGAGCAACTATATTTCTTGAAACATGAATTTCAGTTTTTTTTTTTTTAATCTTTTTTGAAGGCTTTATAAATCGTATTCAACATGCACTTAATTTGATTTTGTGTGTGTTTTTTGAAGAGAAGCCGAGAAAGATGTTCTCCTCGCTATCTAATGCTGCATTTCTGTGTGGTATTTGGACGTCGGAGAACTAAATTTCTTCCATTTTTATCATACAATTTATTTCCTTTTTTTTATTATTTGTTATTTAACAAAAACTGGACTTGAAATGCTCGATGAACTTATATAAGCTCTGGAACCGTAAAGACCATCAAAACCCAGAATCCAAGAAGAAACCCAATGGATATATTTGCCTGGTTTTTGGGTCCAATTTATGATTGGTCCTTGAAAATAACTTTTCTCAATTTTTCAATATTTTTGAAATAAATATATAAAAATGTAAATGAAGAACAGAAAAAGGCTACGAAGTTGTTGGTAATTTTGGGCTTCAAATGAAAGGAAAAAGCTACGGAGAGTGGAAGAAATGACAAGGGACCTTCTTGGTTTGTTTTATCTTGTTGATTTGGGGTTTTTGTTTTTTAGCACATGCTCCGGTTTTAGGCCGGAAATGTGCACCTTGGGGCTGATAATATTTACGAGACAAAAATAATGAACATTATTTATGGAATAAAATTGAGAGCTAAAACCCTAGTTATGAAATGCCCAAATTATAATATGGATTTAGAAAGAGTAACCACATTTCACATAAATAGTGGCAGCCCTTATAAAAGCTTGTGGTGTTTTCATCCATTGTCATGGCAATTACTATTCACATGAGATATGATGAGAGGGATTTGTATAAAGTTTTGGTGTGGGAAGTGAAGAATATTACTAAATATTTATTTAAAAAAATTCTAAAATTTTTAGTTTTTTTTTTATTACTGACGTCAGCAAACCTAAGCAACAGCTCAAGCTATTTTTGCCTTTGGGCTGGCCGGGTTTGCTGGGACCCAGTTTCTGCCCGGGCAGCTAAGGCTCACTGGAATGCTAACTTGCGATTTGGGCTCCTTCCTGCCCTGGCAAAGGCAACCGGTGGAAACGCTCTAATGTCCACAGTAGGGTTGACAATGGGTCGTGTCGTGTCAAGATTATATACGTGTCAGGAATGCTCAACACAAACCCGACCCGTTTAATAAACGTGTCAAGCACGGGTTGACCCATTACGTTCTCGCGCGGATTTTGGGTCATGTTGTGTTGACCCGCTAAGTAGTAACAACTAAAAGACATTATTTAAAAAATGAAGAATAAAAAAATAAACGGGTTAGTGGGTTGGCAGGTTGACTCGCCATGACCCGTTTTGTTAAACTGATTAAATAGGTATTTTAGCGAGTTAGCAGATTGACTCGAAACCTACCCGTTGATTAAACGGGTCATGGCGAGCTGACCCAAAAATGACCCGAATTTTAATCGTGCGGGTTGAACCTGCTAAATTCTCATGCGAGTTTCTAGTCGTGTAACGGGTCGTGCCCGAAATTGCCACCCCTAGTCCACAGCAACAAAGGTTATACAAATTCTATACCTAGCCATATTGTTCACTTCCCACACCAAAACTCTATACAAATTCCTCTCCTCATATCTCATGTGAATAATGTTTGTCATTGGGTTGCCACCAATGAGTGGAAAACTGAAATTACTTGTAGGATGACTAAGAATGGCTAGAGAGGAGTGAATAGACTAATTTAAAATTATAATCAATAAATAAAAATAAACTTCAATAGCAAAATTGATATGACTTATCAATCCTAAAACGTGTAGAGCATACAATAATATGGCCAATTTAAGGTCTTGCTTTCGAATCTTGTTCTTCCATATTGCTTTCACCAATAATACTAGGGACACCAAATTTATTAATAAACTCTAAAATCAGAAATTATATTGAGTTAATAAACCTTAGAATCATATTAAATAACTAATGAGTTGCAACTTTTCAAACAAACCATATTGCCGAAGTTTCGAGTTGGGTGAAGTCTTTCCAAGCTGATGTAATTAGGGCAACATTTAGGTTGTCACTGGTCAATGACATGACCGACTAGATCAAAATATCTTAAGAGTGATGAATGTGAATAGTAGGTGTTGGGTATGAAACAGAAAAGTGTCAACGTGTAGTTTTTCGACTTTTGGATACAAATGTCGTGTCAACAACATGTATTAATTTAGTAATTCAAAGGAGTGTATTAGAAGAATACGTGTCACATCACAACTTTAGCTTAGATTATGCAAAGGATGGAATGGTTCAACGTATGCGCTGGCAGCCTACGCAAGACGGCATAGATATGAACAGGCCATCTGGTTTTCACAAAATTTCACTTCAATTTGTGTATTTTCACAATCATTGAATTTGCTTCTTGTTCTTGTTTGAAATTGTCAGTGTCATGTCCGCCGCGCATGAGAGACTTACCTTGCAATTCTGTAAGATCCCTTGCTCTTTGCGTTGCCCCACTCAAAATTCTGCCATTAAATTATCGCATTATTCTCATACGTGCGTGCGGTACATGAGCACAAAAAATAATGCCCTCGATCGAATACTAGAAAGAATAAATTCGATGCAATTAGAACAAAAAAGTGAAATTATGCACGTAACACAATACAAAGATTAAATTGCCCTTTTCAAGTATGGCAGTATGAGCTTGATAACTTCAATTTGAAATCCAAAAAATAGAAAGAAGAAGCAGAGAAGAAATCATGCAAGTTTACATGTTGACGAACTCAGCGCCCAAATTTCCAAATTTCCCAACGGTCGTCTCAGTCAGAGTCAGTCTCTTCTATTCTCTAACGTGGGAAATCAATGGACAACGACACACAGCATCCGTCCGATTCCTACGTGTGTTGCGCTGTAAGACGATGCGTTTATCGCTGTTGTATTCACAACGGTAAGTTCCTGGAAATTCTCAGAAATCCCCAATCAGGGCCTCGTGGGGTCCACTTGGGCGGCATCAAACGACGAAACAACAGCTTCTATTCTAGCTTAGTTACAAAGGGAGGCAGGAGTCAAGCCAAACACTTATTTCGGACAACACTCAATTGAAAATTAAATAACGTGTTTGACCCCTTTTTTAATATTAAAATAATATCCCCCCCCACCCCCAATATTCCCCCATTTTTCTGTTTTTCCCACCCACGCCCTTATCCGATTTACAACGGAGCACCCCTTTTGGACGCTTTTGCCCTCAATGTTGGGGTAGATACATAATGACTCAGAGTCAAAGCACTAGGGGCGTATATGACATTCTGGAAGGAGTGCCCGACATCACTGGTCAAAACCATGTTAAAAATAGCCCACGAGGGCCCCACAAACACGGGAAAAGGCGTAGACCCCACTCGGAGCCACCTATATATACAAAAAACCTTCTCTCTGTTTTTCTTCACCCAAAAAAACCAAGAAGAAAAAGAAGCACAAACGGCACAAGATTGAGTCTTTGCATTTCGAAAATTCAGAAAACTTAAACGGAAAAGGAAACACGGCATGTCGTGCTCCGTCGCGGTTTTGAACTCGCCGGTGTTTTCGCCGCCGTCGTCTCTGTTCTGCAACAAGTCGTCTCTGATCTCTCCGTCCCCAGAAACCCTAACCCTAGCGCCGTCATCGTCGGACGCCATGGTTTCATGTTCGTCTCCGTCGTCGCCGTTTCGGCTTCGAATCCCGAAGCCTCTGAGTGGGCTTTCAGGTTCGGGTCCGGGTTCGCCGGTGACGCAGTTGAAGAGGAAGAGGCCGGCGAAGCTTTATATTCCGGTGGTGTCATCAAGCTTTGGGGCTGCTCCGGCGATGGAGTCCCCTTCGGCGAGGAGAGATGTTGTTGAGGCAGATAGAGAAGGGTACTATTATGTGTCTTGTAAGAGAGGAAGAAGAGAGGCTTTGGAGGATCGGTACTCTGCTACTCTTAATCTTCAAGGTGATCCCAAACAGGTAATGATAAAGTTGCTATCTTTTTTAATTTTATAAAAATTGGGATTAACTTTTTTTAGTCATTGAGGTGTGTTGGGAGCTGAATTTGGGTAAATTTGAAAGCTTTGATTGGAATTTTTCAAAATCAAGTTGGGTTTTTTATAATGAAAACTATAACAAATTTTCTGTAGCTTTTAATTTTTTTTTTAATAGTTAAATTCTATGTTTTAAAACCTTTGTGTGGAAAAGATTTTTAGTATATTGAATTCTACTCAAAGTTTTATAGTATAAAATTCCTTCTTTTCCTAGAATGTGCTTGGATAAAATCTATGTTTAGGCCTTTGTTGATTGTAGTTAGTTGAATGAGTGCTTGGAGAATTGGAATTTGATATGCTAAAGCTTCATGTTTGCAGGCAATTTTTGGTATATTTGATGGGCATGGAGGTGCAAAAGCTGCTGAGTTTGCAGCAGAGAACTTGGCAAAGAACATTTTAAATGAAGCTGTGAGGAGGGATGATGATGAAATCGAGGAAGCGGTCAAGCATGGTTACCTAAATACAGACTCTGATTTTCTTAAAGAGGATTTTCGTGGTGGATCATGCTGTGTGACAGCTGTGATCAGGAATGGTAACCTTGTTGTGTCTAATGCCGGCGATTGCCGTGCTGTCTTGAGCACAGGAGGTGCTGCTGAGGCTCTCACATGTGATCATCGGCCATCAAGGGAAGACGAGAAAGTCAGAATTGAGAACTTGGTAAGTACTAAGATTTTGCCCTCTAATTTCTTATAAGTTATGGTTATTTCAGATGAAGCCTCATTTGAATTGAGACTGATGGTTGTTGTGAATTTCTTTTTGTAGGGTGGCTTTGTTGATTCAAGCCATGGTGTTTGGAGAATTAATGGATCTCTAGCTGTATCTAGAGGAATTGGAGATAGGCACCTTAAACAATTTGTAACACCAGAACCAGAGACCACAGTGGTTAGAATCAAACCTGAACACGAGTTCTTAATCATGGCTTCAGACGGATTATGGGATAAGGTATAAAGATTCCCATGTCAAAATTTTGTTTCTGAATCTATAAATTTTTCCTGTCCTTTGGAATCACTAAATTAGATTTCTTTTCTTTGGTTTCAGGTTAGCAACCAGGAAGCAGTGGATATTGTTCGTCCTTCATGCTTAGGCATTGATGGACAACCTCTGTTGGCTTGTAAAAAGCTGATAGAACTATCTGCATCACGAGGCTCTTCCGATGATATTAGCGTGATGGTAATCCCGTTGGGGCTCTACGTATGATTTTCCGATTATTATCGTGACCCGGAAGGCTCGTTGGTGACAGTATTGTTGACAATGATTTGTGACAGTATTGTAGATATCACTTGGGAGCCAGCCAGATCTATGCTTAGATTATTAGGGTATTAAGTTATTATTAACCATTCTTGCTGCAAAATAGAAGAGAGATTCAGCTTAGTCATTGATTTGTATAATTCTTGCAGCCCTATTCTTTGATTCTTTGTATAACTTAACTTAGTTTGTTGATTAATTTATTCTTTATAATAAATCTTTGTTCTCTAGAATTAGTTGGCTGATATAATATAAGCAATACATAGAACGTTACAAACTCCCGGTCTTGTAACTCTCTGACCTCTTCTGTGGGAAAAGGTCTTGTCTTTAGCTACAACGGTTGAACATTGTACGAAAGACTTGATCTTTGTGTTGGGATTTCAGGTTTGTGATGATGTCGTAAGAAGATAAAATATTACCAAGACAATGACATGGACACATTAGAAATTAGTAATTGAGGAATTTAGTCGGAGAATTAAAGCTAAGATGTCTCAAGTTTGTTGATGAGTGATTCATAGGTTGTATTTAGATGGAAGCTCATTTGGTTCGAATTTCGCCTTCAAGAATTATCCCAACTATGTCCCTTGTTCTGAGTTGGATGGAATTATGAAATCATATTTTAGGACCCATCTATATGAGAGATTTGATAAACAATAATACTAGAGAAACTAACTTATTATCGAAACTTTTAGTAACCAGTTAATGTGACAATTTCTTAGTTACTATGAATAAATAAGATTCAAAGTAAGCACGAACAAAAAACAAATGAAACATTGACACATCAGTTAACATATTTAGTATTAAACTTTGAAAAAACTCTTGGCGTGTGTATTATTTCTCGTTCTTCTGTGAATAAATAAAATTCAAAGTAAGCAGAAACAAAAAAGCAAATGAAACATTGACACATCAGTTAACATATCTAGTATTAAACTTTGAAAAAACTCTTGGCGTGTGTATTATTTCTCCTTCTGACATTTGTGTTTTATAAAGTCACTGAACCAGGTGGAAGGGTTTTCACCAAATTTTATTTATAAAAAAGAACAAAGAAAAAAGAAACCAGGTGGAACAGCTATATCCTGGCCAACCCAGCCCACAAGAAATAAAAGTATCCCAAGTATATTTTAAGGACGTATAACTCACATTCCAAAATCCATGTCCCCTAACTCATAGGCCTTCAGCCCACCTTATTTTGAAAGCTGGCTTTGTCCATGGTTTATTCTCTTTTTTTTTTTGGGGTTAAATCTATGTCCCCTAACTCATGGCTTATCCATCTAATACTATTATAATAAAAGAAATGACTTTGTCAACCATTGTGAAAAATACCTCCTAAAGTTCATGCTTTACTAGTTTTTCCCTTATAAAAAGAAATTTAAAACAAACAAATTAAGGGCAAACAAGTAATTGGAATTCAGTTAATAAATTAAAAACTAAAAAAATATCCCAAAACTACCATCAATCTTATCATCTCTATCTTCCTAGTTAGGGCCACTTTGGCATTGCTGTGTTGTGAAAATAATCGATGTAAGAGAAATCAACTGTGAGATAAAGTAGTTTGGCTTTTGGTATTTTTTTTGGTTAAAAGTGTTGTTGGTATTGATTCTCGCATAATCATTAAACCCGATGCCTCTTTGAAACTGATTCCTACATAATCAAAAAATGAAAGCACCTCATTAGCTGATTTCCCTTATAGTTTTCTCTCATAACAATTTTTAACAACAAGTGATTTTCTCATAGTTTACCAAAAGGGCTGGACTTCCCTTTTTTTTTTTTTAAATCACTTATCACCATATAAGTAATGCCAAACGAGCACTTAATATTTAAGAGATCTAATTTTTTTTCAATTAAAGAGGGTAAAATGTAAATCATCTTATTTTAAAGTTAAACAAGGGGAATAATATTTTATAATAACATAGATGATAATATAATGTGATGTGCATGTATACCTGCCGACTACTTTTCCCCCACACAATATATATATATGGTTGTCGTTTGATGCATGTATATATTTTCACTTAAACAGAGAAAACAATGAGATAATGAGGAATCACAAACCAACATGATCCGTTGTCAATAAGAACCCCTTTCCCTTAAAATGAACAGAAAAGAGCACATGAACCCGACCAAATTGCCTTTGAGTCTACCCACATCGCATGTTCTTAATCATTAATGTTGTTGCCTGCCTCTCCTGGAATGCCCAACTTGGCTTCGTTGGACTTTTCAGTTCTGATGTGCTTCCAATTACCATGTTATTTTGTCTATTCTACCAAACATATCCCCTATATCCAATTAATCAAATCTTCCTAATTTCATGCGTTGTATGTGGCTCTTATGTGGCCAGGTCATAGCGGTTACTTTCTATTGGTGGTTCGATGTAAATTGAATTGAAATTGAGTTCGAGCCAGTCTTTTTGAGTATCGTCTTTTAAGACACAATATGTTAAACTGTTAGACACTAAAGAAGGTTAATTCATATCTACTTATATCCTTACCAGCATATCATAGTCTAAAACGTATACATAAATAACCCTTTAAAATAATAAAAATATAAATTTCCACGCACGTGTCAAATTGTAAATTGTATGGAGTGAGGGAATGAACCAAAGCACTTTCTATATCTTAAAAGGAAAAGGAAAAGAATGCATGAACACCAAGAACTCACATAACAAATATAAATTCATGTACTGATGGTTGTTGTGAGGATTGTGATTTTTGTTAACAAATGGTGTGCTGCATTTTGGCAATGCGTGCGTGTAATGCATGAACCTCAAAAAATAAAAAAAATCAAATGATGAAGAGTTGTGAGTTGTGATGAGGTTCGCATGTCAGCCGCAAAAGTTGCAACTTCTTGGGTTCATGCATGTTGGATTGTCGGCCCTCCGATCAACGCCTGCTCTTTTGTCTTCATCTTCAACGACATCCGTCCGAGCCACCGGAATAAATTTAAACCTCGTATGCATCAACCACCCAAAATTATTAAAAATTGCAAACCCACATATTTTTAATCATAATTGTATGATTAATCATAGGCCATAAACAATAGGTACCAAACTTCAAGCTACTAGATTAGGGTACATATTACAATTTGGTAAATTATGAGGAAAACTTGTGTGAGGTTATCGAGTATCGGAGTATGGAATCATAAATTTTCATACAGATAAGTTCTTCTTTCGTTTAAGGAACCATTGGGGTGGAGTAGAGTATTTTTTATTTTTTGGAATAGGTTGGTATAGTTTTACTAAATATGGCGAATTTCCTAAAAGGAACACTAAATAATTGTTTTTCTAGTTATTTGGATTTGGATGAAGCCGACTCTAGTCTAAAGGTGGCTTCGCCCTTTAGATATCGCTGAGTCCAAATAAAAGATTAAACCTGTCCAAAGTCAAGAAAGAAACTTTTTATTTCTTATACACATAACATATTTTAATTGAGATATTTTGTCATTGAATACTGTCATGCGACAACATCTCCACACAAATTTTTCTTGTGAAGTATATTTGGCAAATTTTGTTTCTTGGTTTTACATATAGGTATATATATCATCAAAAGGACAATGATATTGACACAAGCATGTTTATCTTTCTCCTTTAAGGTATGCACCGAATCGAAGTTTATCTACATCTCACCTTCTCCTTTTTGGTTTTTGGCTTTGCCTAATGGAGGTTCTGTGGACAACCTCAACCCCCTCTCTTTTTTCCCATCTCTTTCTTCTCCCTTGCGTAAAAGCTTGTCCCAACCAATCCCATTGAAACATGTAACGCCCTTTATTCTGTCATGCAGATACCGACTTTTTAACTTTGAACAAAAACTTGGTGCACCACACGTGGCAGCAAACCCACAAACCTGAAATGCAAAAGAATCAACTTAAGGTCCAAGCTTTGATATATATATGCCACGTGTGAGTCTTGACACATAAACAATTGATCACGAAACTTCTTCTCCGTACGGAGATTTCTACTTTTGTTTCATTGCTGGGTTTTTGAAGCTTCCTTCCTTCCTCATATGATATATATCTCTGTTCAATTTTAATTTAATTTGGTGGGCCCCTACCTTCCTTCTACTGTTCTCTTCATGACAAGACAACAAGTTAGGAGCTAGGAGTTAGGAGTTAGGTGTTAGGGTTAGGTGTTAGGAGAGAGAAGTACTTCACATGTGAAGTAAAGGTGTTTCATGTATGGGTGTACCCCTAGATCTTTCCTCAAGATACCCAATTTGACATGCACTGCACACTCAATTCCTTCCTTCCACATTCATATTATATTATTTTTTGTGTGTATTTTTATCCCATGGAGTCTAGTCACTTGCTAAAGCCACCCCACAACTTACAAGCATCGTGCTACTGCTGGCGGGTATATCCAGCACACTGACATCTATACAAGGCATTTTGGTGTTGTCCACCTTCTCTCCTGCCGACGTGCACCTACAGTTCCCCTCCACGTCATCAGGCGTGGACCCCACCCACCACCAACACCAACACAAAACGAAGGCTTGTCCATGTTTGTGTCCTCCCCGCCTCAAATATATATTTGGCACCCAATTTTCCACCTCTCTCTTTCTCTCTTTCTCTCTTTTTATCGTTATCCGGTGCGGTACGTCCGCATCAACATCCATGCAACCTCATCCAATTTTAGTGTTTAAATATTACGAATGAGAAGAAGCAACAGCAAGACCATGGGAATATAATTAAGTCAACGAATCAAAGGGTCCGGATCTTGTTGCCCACCTAACTACCATGCTTCCACCACCCCCACAGTCAATTTTTTATTTTATTTTTAATTTTGTGTTCTTGAAAATATTTTAAAAAAACAAAACAAAAAATAAATTGGCAGCTATTTAGCCACTACAACCACATGTCGAAATTAAATATATGGACAAGTGTAAATTATAAAAAGGTCAAAACCGACGGTCCAGATCAAAAACGGTGAGCGGATAAGTATCTTCCTCCATCCCTCCCAACCCCACTATCCAATCTCTACGCAAAACACAAACCAAGAGGCAAAGAGGCATAGAGGTGCAGTGACGTCATCACACCTTTTAGCTGATTATCCATTTGGAAATTCCAGGTCAACACTCACGAATTAATAAAATTCGAAAAGCTACGAACTTTCATGCTTCGCGGCACACATGTGTATATATATGGCCAATGGCCCATTTGGGTCGACCAAAAACAAAACACACAAAATTTCCGAGATGGGAAAAGTGAGCTTTCATGGCTGCTCTCAATCTCCTCAATCTCAAGCTCAATCTCAATCTCAATCTCAATCCCACACGGTTTCTTGGGTAAGAGGGAAGTGTATAGGGAAGGGGTCCTTTGGCACTGTGAGCATCGGGGTCAGCAAATCGGACGGTCAAGTCTTCGCCGTCAAGTCGGTGGATCGCGCTTCGTGTCTTCCCGGTCAGCTGGAGTCACTGGAGAACGAAATTCTGATTCTCCGGTCGCTCTCCTCGCCGCACGTCGTCAAGTACCTCGGAGACGACGTGTCGTGCGAGACAACCAGTTCCACGGCGTCGTTTCGGAATCTCCACATGGAGTACTTGCCAGGTGGCACCGTCGCTGCAGACGTGGACGAGACGACGTTGCGTTCTCGCACCTGGTGTGTCGTTTCGGCGCTGATGTACGTCCACTCGAGAGGCATTGTTCACTGCGACGTCAAAGGGAAGAACGTCCTGGTGGGCCCCGCTCTCGACCAAGCCAAGCTGGCCGATTTCGGTTCGGCGATGGTGCTGTCCGACGACACGTGTACGGGCCTGATCGTTCCACGCGGAAGCCCGCTTTGGATGGCACCGGAGGTAATTAACCGAGAATATCAGGGGCCGGAGTCCGACGTCTGGTCTCTGGGCTGCACGGTGATCGAGATGGTAACCGGAAAGCCTGGGTGGGAGGATCGCGGGGTGGACACGCTGGCTCGAATCGGGTTGTCGGGCGAGTTGCCCCGGTTCCCGAACCAGTTGTCTGAAACGGGTCGCGATTTCCTCGAGAAGTGTCTTATGAGAGACCCGAAGGAGCGATGGAGCTGCGATCAGCTGCTGCAGCATCCATTCTTGGCTTCCGTGTCGCCCAATGTGGTCGCCGACTCGTCGCCTCGCTGCGTGCTCGACTGGGTTAACTCCGAGTTCGGAGATGATCACGAGGAGGAGGAGGAGGAGGAGGAGGACTGCGAGGCTTCTGCGAGGGAGCGGATTGGTAAATTGGCGACGAATTCAGGGGCAAATTGGGAATCGGATGGATGGACTGCGGTGAGGGGCGCGGACTGTTGCAATGAAGAAGTAGAAGCAGATGGCGCGAGTTCGTGTGAGGAAGGGACAAGTTGGGAATATTCAGATGTAAGAGGGGTAGATTTGGAATGTGAAAAATTCGGTGGCTGTGATTCAGTGGAGCGGGCACGTAATTATTACTGTGACGGTGGGAGGTGCGCGGCGGTTGGCTCCAGCGGTTGGTGTGGGTCGAAAAGGGAATGTTTGGCGGTGGAGAGAGTAGGGATAGGAAGGTCTTGTGGCAGCTTGTGTAATTTGTGTAGAAGCATGTTATTTCTATTTTTATATTCTTTGGTAATATTCATGAATAAATTATTAATAATTATTAATAATTGTTATATTGTTTATGTTTCATTATCTTGGCATGGAGAGAATGCATGTGACTAAACAATTGTTGCATTTTTCATGTTGGGTTTGGTTCATAAGTTTTATTCTCCTTTTGGACCAAAATTTGGATCAACTAACATACGCAAAAATCTAAACAGTTGGCAAGGGACATAATTGAGCCTTCAAAATGTCTTTCGGCTCCTGTAGGGGGGAGCCTCATTATCGTTCCGATTCTTCTTCATATGAGTTTTTTAGTTGTCATATAGCGCCTTCAACTTCAACGGCTTTGTATAACCAATTTCAAATCAAAGTGTTGTGTTAGTAGAAAGGACACAAGTGATTGATATGCATTGCACTTAATTTGTTTGTTGTGCACAACTAGTGTAAGTGGAAGATTCAAGCATGATGGGCTTTTGTTTAGGTGGTGAATGAGGGAGGGCATGCGCAACAGGGATCAGCTGAGTTTGCAAGTTGTTGCAAATTGGAGCAATTTGGGTTTTCATAATCAAATGTGATATGGACAAAGACATTTGTTCGTACAATTTGCTAAAATATCCTAAATAGAAATTGTAAGTTCATGTGTCTCTGCCTTGGTTTCAATGTCATGCGTTGCAATTTGCAAACAAACGACTTGATGATTTCTAATTTGATCATAACTATACATATTTGATATCTGAGTGGACCATATGAGATAGTTATGTTGGCCATCAAGCTTCACTCAACCAATACTAAACTAAGTGGACTATAATTCAACTTGTCTTGCAAGATTTCATATCTCACCAACAAACCCTAATCACTAGAAAATAGTTCTTCGAGCTTAACAATGATCTAATGTGTGAACAAGTATGGAACGAACGATGAAGACTCGTTGTGAATGTAGGAATAAATGCTCTAACACCAAATGCTTGGAGTTATAATTTATACATACTAGAATGACTAATACATGCTTTGTTTCAGCCTACGGGCTTTGTTGGCCGGTAAATCAAGAGGCCAACATAAATATATGAAGTGAGTTCAAGCAGTAAGGGAAAATAGAACAAAATGTAAAAAGCCCATGCTAAAGTAGCTGGCATTTGAAAGAGGCCCAATGTCCAGCTTAAAAAAGAAAGAAAGTTTTGTTTTTTGGTCAAAGTCACAACTTATGTTGGATCAATAATGACTATACATATACGAATTAATTCTTAGTTTAATGATACTTTTCTTCTCAACGTTGAAAGAAGTATTAAATTGAACCTCTCATTTTAATAAGAAAAAAACATATATGTGATTCTTTTGTCACGTATTCATCCATTTGCAACAAGCCCCCTTAAAAATTTAACTCAAGTACCACTTTTATCCCCCATTTTCACCATTTTTTAAAATCAAAGTGAATAAAATTGAAAATAGTTTCCGCTTTAATAATAGTACTTGAAAACTTACTCGCAAAGCAATCTGATATTGTAAATTGACGAGTGCACTTCACTTACCCATCACATTCTCAACGTACAACCCACGCAGCAGCCCATTCACAAATTTTGCGCGAGAAAAACTGCAAACAGGCTCGTCGAATAGACCACGCTCCTCCTCCTCTTCTGCATTTACATTCCCATACTACTTAGATCTGCAGACTCTTTCTCTTCTCTCTCTCTCTGTCTCTCTCTTCAATCCAAAATCAGAAGGTTTTGCTGTGCCACATTCTTCTCCGCCTATCGGGTCCCTCCTATTGAAGCCCCGACCCAGGCACCATGGCCGCTGCGAATGCCCCCATGACCATGAAAGAGACACTAACGGTAATGCCACCCTCATCTTGATCCTAATTTCATCTAAATATTTCTGGGTTTTCTTCATTTGATCCAATGCGTCACTGGATCCACCCAGATCCTGTAAAGACTACGTTTTCACTCTGTTTCCCAGTTACCCATTTGCTAATTACGTATGATCATGCATTCATTTGTGTATTTGTGTTTGTTTTTTTGTTGGGTTTTTAGCAATGTGTTTGATGGTTGAGTGTGATAATGGTGATGTTGATTTGAACGTGTGTGGTTTGCAGTTGCCTAGTATTGGGATCAATCCCCAATTCATTACGTTTACGCATGTGACTATGGAATCGGACAAGTATATTTGTGTTAGGGAAACATCGCCTCAAAATAGCGTCGTTATCATCGACATGAACATGCCCATGCAGCCATTGCGTCGGCCCATTACGGCTGATTCGGCTTTGATGAACCCCAATTCCAGAATTCTTGCTCTAAAAGGTGAGATTTCAATTATTGAAATTACGGAAATGATGCAATTCCAGTGTGCAGTACTGAAATTCCAGCTTGAGTTATCATTATGAATATATGCCATGGCTGTTGATAGATTGGATGCAGTTCCATTTTTTATCAGAAATGATTGGTCATCGGCATATATGAAACATTGTTGAAATTTTGTAATTTGGAACATAGACTGCCATAGTATATTGTTTTTTTGTCTTGTTATTTGTTGTTGTGTTTATTGCGTCACTGATTGATGGCTGAATTCAATGTGCAGCTCAAGTTCAAGGAACTACTCAGGACCATTTACAAATATTTAACATTGAAATGAAAGCAAAGATGAAATCACATCAGATGCCCGAGCAGGTGACATCTTGGCCTATTTTAGGGCATTCCCAATGTTGCATGTGATGTTATGAACGTTTACAATATGGTAATTGGTTGTAAACCTACTCTCTTTTCTTCTTTCTAGATTGTCTTTTGGAAGTGGATCACTCCAAAGATGCTGGGCCTGGTAACACAGACCTCAGTATATCATTGGTTTATTGAAGGTAAGACGTCTTTACATATTCGTGAATCTGGTTTCATTTATTTTATTTTCTTCTCATTATCTCATTTCTCCATCTGAGGTTTTCAGTTTTATTCTTATATTGTGCACATGTTTGAAATGTATCTTACTTCTAGGTGATTCCGAGCCTACGAAGGTCTTTGAGCGGACAGCTAATTTGGCAAATAATCAAATAATCAACTACCGTTGTGATCCTTCTGAAAAGTGGTTGGTCTTAATAGGAATTGCTCCTGGTTCACCTGAGGTGAGTGGTTAACTTGTTATTTGCCGTTTTTTTCCTTTGTACTGTTTCTGTTTCTGTAATCCTGTTCATGGATTTCCCAAAATTTGGCAGTGTGTGAAGTGACACCCCTATAATTGTACATATGTCTATGAATATAATTTTTGTTTGTTAGTTGGTTAATATGATTGGATATGGCACGTGAACATTATTGCATTTTTTTTCGTTCTTAATTTGTCATGAAGTTGCTAAAAGATTTAGATTAGTGGCCAAAATGTTGTGCTGCTTTCAAGTAATGGGAGCTGGGCTTGGATGATATATTTTAGTTCTGACTGTTATACTTCAGCATTCTATCCTTTTTCTTTCACCAAAAAGTTGCATTGTGCTTCTGCACAGTGTACTTGGAGTATTCCTTCGCTTTTGGTGGCTTATATATTCTTATTTCCACCCTGTACCCATGAAAACAATCTGTGTTGTGTATGTGTGTTTATTTTGTTCATGGAATATGTCTATTAAAAATCGCATTTATTATTTATTTATTTATTTACCTTTAGTTCATGGAAAAATTGTTTCTATCTTGAAAAGACTGAAATCCATGATGGTTTATCAGATTTGATGACATCTTTTAACAATTAACATAGTGATTTTTCCAAAATGACTGTAGAGGCCACAACTGGTCAAAGGAAACATGCAGCTTTTCTCTGTGGAACAGAAACGTAGTCAGGCTCTTGAAGCACATGCTGCATCGTTTGCCACATTTAAAGTGCGGTTTTATATTCCTTACTCAATTTCTCTTGAATCTAAAGGATTTACAATTTTCCGCTGTACTATTTTAAATCCTCATTAATTTTTATGTCATATGCAGGTTCCAGGGAATGAGAATCCTTCAATTCTTATTTGTTTTGCCTCAAAGTCCTTTAATGCTGGACAAGTTACATCAAAGCTGCATGTAATTGAGCTTGGTGCTCAGCCAGGTCTGCTGTTTTAAATCTTATTTAGTCTTATGCATTTGTTACATGCCTTCTGCTTCAGGATTAATTTCTGGAACTGATTTACTGTGAATTGTCATCAGGAAAACCATCATATACAAAGAAGCAAGCAGATCTATTCTTTCCTCCAGACTTTGCTGATGACTTTCCTGTGTCAATGCAGGTCTTACTATAGTCTCTCATTGCTTTGACTTATCCCATATATTTTCTCTATCAATCAAAGTACATTACTTTTTTTATTTATTTAAAAATTTTCAGATATCGGGAAAGTATGGGTTGATATACGTTATCACAAAGCTTGGGCTTCTATTTGTATATGATCTAGAGACAGCAACTGCCGTTTATAGAAATCGAATTAGTCCAGATCCTATATTTTTGACAGCTGAAGCTTCATCATTAGGGGGTTTTTATGCAATCAATAGGCGAGGCCAGGTCTTACTTGCCACCATCAATGAACAAACAATTGTACCTTTTGTTAGTGGTCAGGTATGCTTTTGAGCCATTTTGTACTTTTGGCAACTGGAGAAAAGAAAATGTTGTATTTTAAATTTTTGTTTGGTGATTTTGCAGTTAAACAATTTGGGGCTTGCAGTTAGTCTTGCGAAAAGAGGAAACCTTCCTGGTGCTGAAGACCTGGTAATGATTTCAGTTGATTTGTTTTCATTTATTAGAAACTTTCTGAGAGTTGGCATGTTAATCTTAGTTGTTGGCAATCCTTCTTTACATGATATCAGGGAAGGAAAAAAGAAGGGGGGTGGGGGGCAGAGATTGGTGACTGTTTTAATGGAGCTCTATCCATTCAATTGCAGGCTTCCTAAATAGAATGGAATTCAACCTCCAAGAGTATTATAAATAGACTAACACATATAAATATTTAATGCGACAATAGTATTGTGACGCATTACCTACAGTATATATGATTATCTATTTTCTTTTGTGCAACGAGTGTTAAATGTCTCCTTGACAGCCCCCTCATGTATGAGGTGAGTGCAAAGGTTAATATGGTTGTTTTTGTTTTGTTTTTGTTTTTTTGTGTACTTGTGTGTGTCTTTTCCTGTTATGCAGTGGAGATCAGTATGTAGCAATATGTAGAAACTGGATCCCTTTATTCCCTCTGGAAACAATCTTTTCCTGGGAAGTTCCATTGTGGATTTTGTAATTCAAGTCTTCCTAGGTGTTCGCAACATATGAGAATATGAATACAGAATGTTTTGCTGTTTGCACGTTGGTCATATCTTGAAACTGCATTTTATGGTTGTCATGCTCAGGTTGTCCAGCGGTTCCAAGAATTGTTTTCTCAGACAAAATACAAGGAGGCTGCAGAGCTTGCTGCAGAATCTCCAATGGGAATACTCCGTACTCCTGATACTGTTGCTAAATTTCAGGTATAGTTGCATTCGTATGTCGGTTCATATACATATATATTCCTCATAGTTCTTGTGCTTCCCTTTAAATTACCTTTGGGAACATTGCATTTCCTTTATAGGACCTTGTAATCTTTGTAGTACAATCTAATTTACTCACATTGTTCATTTGTTGCAGAGTGTTCCTGTGCAAGCTGGGCAAACCCCACCATTGTTGCAGTACTTTGGAACTTTGTTAACTAGAGGAAAACTCAATGCTTATGAATCATTGGAATTGTCACGTTTGGTTGTAAATCAGAACAAAAAGAATCTTTTGGAGAATTGGCTAGCGGAGGACAAGCTAGAATGTAGTGAAGAGCTTGGAGATCTTGTGAAGGTATGATATGACCTTAGCAAACAACAAAAAAAGAAAGAAAGAGAATCATGTTAGACAGATCATTTAAACTTTTATTCAACAATTGTGTTTTTGGGTATTCTTCTGCTTTATTATTTTTCTTATTCATTGTGATATTATGACACATATTTCCAATGCAGACAGTGGATAATGACCTTGCTTTGAAAATATACATCAAAGCCCGGGCAACTCCTAAAGTTGTTGCAGCATTTGCTGAGAGAAGGGAATTTGACAAGATTTTGATATACTCAAAGCAGGTTACATAAATTTGTTTTTCTTTGTACTAGAATCTTTATGAAAACATTTGTTCAAATGTATCATTTTGAACAGCAATCTTTAGCTTCTGAAAACTAATTTTTTGTCAGTTTTGTTATTATGATTTTCAATAACATGGCCAAGGGCTCATACTGGATAATTTTTGTTATAGTGAATTTGTCATTTAAAATTGTCGCAGGTTGGATATACACCCGATTACTTGTTCCTTCTGCAAACAATTTTGCGGTCAGATCCCCAGGTACATGCATTAATCTGGAATACATTTTCGAGGCATTTTTCTCTTTACAATTGTTTTGTAACTGTGAACTTTGCTTGTCTTACAAGTTGAGCTAAAATTGTCTGATTTGGAAACAACTACAACTATCTTGATGGCAGGGGGCTGTTAATTTTGCTCTAATGATGGCTCAAATGGAAGGAGGCTGCCCTGTTGATTACAATACCATTACTGATCTATTCCTTCAGGTTTGAGTTAAATATCTATGTTGTATCAACAATTTTTTTGTGGTCAAAATATGTTCCTTGTTTTGTTGTTCTGAAGTATGCTAAATGATTTTTGGGATTTGAAAAATTACCTTTAAGCAATTTTTGCTCCTTGTTTTACACTTTCGAGTCTCCTTATATAGATGTTTCGTATTCCCATTGTAGCTTTAAACTGATGAATATGAATTTTGGGACTTCTTATCTTTGTGTGTTTTCTCTTATCAGAGGAACTTGATCCGTGAGGCAACTGCCTTTTTGTTGGATGTGCTGAAGCCGAATCTACCTGAGCATGGATACCTTCAGTCAAAGGTTCGTATGTTTTCCCTCAAACACTGAATCTCCCTTCTTATTATTCTTTCTTAAAAAAAAATACATATATTGTGTGTATCTCTTTCTTCACATATCTGCTCCATGATATATTTTGTCTAGGTTTTGGAAATCAATCTTGTGACTTTTCCAAATGTTGCGGATGCTATATTGGCCAATGGTATGTTCAGTCATTATGATCGTCCACGCATTGGTCAACTCTGTGAAAAAGCTGGTTTGTATCTGCGTGCCTTACAGGTATGGTTCTTCTTGAATTCTGATGACAAAATTCCTTTTAAAGATGATAATTGGTTTCCTGGACTAATATTATGTCTAATCTGCAGCATTACACTGAGTTGCCTGATATCAAACGTGTCATCGTGAACACACATGCAATTGACCCTCAGGTTGGCAGTTATGCCTTTATAACTTGAACCTATGTGAAGTAGTATATCTCTAACTACAAGGTGTACTTTAGGCTCTTGTTGAGTTCTTTGGAACTCTTTCTGAAGAATGGGCTCTTGAGTGCATGAAAGATCTTCTACTGGTCAATCTTAGGGGAAATCTTCAGATTATTGTGCAGGTAAACTATGTTATTTGTTCATTTTACTAGTTTCCCTTTCATTGTTTATAAAGTTGAGGCTTACCTGATTATTCTTGTGCAGACCGCCAAAGAGTATTCTGAACAACTGGGTGTAGATAAATGCATAAAATTATTCGAGCAGTTCAAGTCCTATGAGGGGTTGTACTTTTTCTTAGGCTCATACTTGAGCTCCAGGTATCAGTTTCTTTTCAGTGGAAGAGAAGTCAAAAGATGAGATTCATTTGCTCATGAGTGCTGTGCGCTTGTTTTTATTTTTTTTCCCTTTCATTTATTCATCATTTGTGGACAGTGAGGATCCTGATATCCATTTCAAGTACATTGAAGCAGCTGCAAAAACTGGACAGATTAAGGAGGTGGAGCGTGTGACACGTGAATCTAGTTTTTATGACCCTGAGAAGGCTAAGAACTTTCTTATGGAAGCAAAGCTTCCAGATGCACGTCCTTTGATTAATGTCTGTGATCGTTTTGGCTTTGTTCCAGATCTCACCCATTACCTATATACAAACAATATGCTTCGTTACATTGAAGGTTATGTCCAAAAGGTAAATATACTTTGAGGCTCTATATTAGTTTTGTACTTTTGAGTTGCAGGTTTTCTCCCATTTGTTTGTGATAAATTTTGTACACTTTGTCAATGTTGTTGTTCAAATTGACCATTGATCTTTATAGATCTTATTTTGGTTGATAGGTCAATCCAGGAAATGCTCCTTTAGTTGTAGGGCAGCTATTGGATGATGAATGCCCTGAAGATTTCATCAAAGGTCTTATTCTTTCAGTTCGTTCTCTTCTACCAGTTGAGCCCCTTGTTGATGAATGCGAAAAGAGGTGCAATTATCTCTTCATGACCCTGTATGCCCTTCATCTTTCACATTAATTTCTTATCATTTCGCTGATTTCTATTTTCAGGAATCGTCTTCGCTTGCTCACTCAATTCTTGGAGCATCTCGTGAGTGAGGGAAGCCAAGATGTACATGTTCACAATGCTCTGGGTAAAATCATCATAGATAGCGGCAACAACCCGGAGCATTTTCTCACAACGAACCCATACTATGATTCTCGCGTTGTGGGTAAATATTGCGAAAAACGGGATCCCACCCTTGCTGTTGTTGCATATCGTAGAGGGCAATGTGATGATGAACTTATTAATGTCACAAATAAAAATTCCTTGTTCAAACTCCAGGCCAGGTTTGTGTGTTTCTGTTTGCTAGTAAGATGTTACTGTATCATGATTCAGTATGCAGCTCTCTTATGCTATTTACTTGATATATGTATATCAGATATGTTGTGGAGAGAATGGATGATGACCTCTGGGCTAAGGTCCTTGATCCTGATAATGAATATAGAAGGCAGCTAATCGATCAAGTTGTGTCAACTGCCTTGCCTGAAAGCAAGAGCCCTGAGCAAGTTTCAGCAACTGTCAAAGCATTTATGACTGCAGACCTTCCACACGAGTTGATTGAGCTTCTTGAAAAGATAGTGCTCCAAAATTCTGCTTTTAGTGGGAACTTCAATCTGCAGAATCTGTTGATTCTGACTGCCATCAAGGCTGATCCATCCAGAGTCATGGATTATATTAACAGATTAGACAACTTTGATGGACCTGCAGTTGGATTAATGGCCGTAGAAGCTCAATTGTACGAGGAAGCATTTGCAATCTTCAAGAAATTCAATGCGAATGTTGATGCTGTGAATGTCCTGTTGGATAACATTCAGAGCATTGACCGAGCTGTAGAGTTTGCATTCCGAGTTGAAGAAGATGCTGTTTGGAGCCAGGTGGCCAAGGCCCAACTCCGAGAAGGACTAGTGAGTGATGCAATTGAGTCCTTCATCCGTGCAGATGATGCCACTCAGTTTTTGGATGTCATACGTGCTGCTGAGGATGCAAATGTATATCATGACTTGGTAAGGTACCTTCTGATGGTTAGGCAGAAGACCAAGGAGCCCAAGGTCGACAGTGAACTTATTTATGCATATGCTAAGATTGATCGGCTTGTTGAAATTGAAGAGTTCATTCTTATGCCAAATGTTGCCAATCTCCAAAATGTTGGGGATCGCTTGTTTGA
This sequence comes from Prunus kanzakura, assembly GCA_020521455.1. Classification (NCBI taxonomy): domain Eukaryota; kingdom Viridiplantae; phylum Streptophyta; class Magnoliopsida; order Rosales; family Rosaceae; genus Prunus; species Prunus kanzakura. The sequence goes on from BPUM01000784.1 coordinate 5,861,935, forward strand.
TGAAGCCCTATATGAAGCGGCCAAAATCATATTTGCATTCATTTCAAACTGGGCAAAGCTGGCGTGCACTCTTGTGAAGCTAAATCAATTTCAAGGTGCTGTTGATGCTGCTCGAAAAGCTAACAGCTCAAAGACGTGGAAGTTTGTTTGCTTCGCATGCGTTGATGCTGAGGAGTACCGACTAGCTCAGATTTGTGGACTCAACATCATCATCCAGGTAGCATTCTTGAATACTGTACTGTTTATGTTACTTCCCCGTTATATCTGCTTTTGTTTATCTAGATGTTTGGCAAAACAGGAGGTGGGTATTCTTTCGATAAGTTGTTGTTAGATGCTTGTAAATGCTACAGATTGGTGCTCTAGTCTGTGTTATAGGACACAATTAATTGGTTGCTCAAATTATACTTTTGATGATTCCTTAATCCTGCATGTTTTATTTTAGGTCGATGATTTGGAAGAGGTCAGTGAATATTACCAGAACAGGGGATGCTTTAATGAGCTCATTAGTCTCATGGAGAGTGGACTAGGATTGGAACGCGCACATATGGGCATTTTTACAGAATTAGGAGTTCTTTATGCAAGATACCGTCCTGAGAAGCTTATGGAGCACATTAAACTGTTTTCTACCCGTCTCAATATTCCCAAGCTAATACGAGCTTGTGATGAACAGCAGCACTGGAAAGAATTAACGTATTTATATATCCAATATGATGAGTTCGACAATGCTGCAACCACCATAATGAATCACTCCCCAGAAGCATGGGACCACATGCAATTCAAGGATGTGATAGTCAAAGTTGCGAGTGTTGAACTCTACTACAGGGCTGTGCACTTCTACTTACAAGAACATCCTGATCTTATCAATGATGTTCTTAATGTGATTGCCCTTCGTGTTGACCACACCCGAGTGGTGGATATAATGAGAAAGGTTCGGTTCTCTATTACAATGCCATTAATATTGGTCTCTGCTGTCACATTTTTCTTCTGGCAGGGTTTGGAAAGAGTTCTGTATTCTTTACATTTTCGATCGTTTTGGTTTTCAGGCTGGTCACGTTCGTCTTGTAAAGCCATACATGGTTTCAGTTCAGAGCAACAATGTAACTGCTGTAAATGAAGCTCTAAACGAAATATACATAGAGGAGGAAGACTATGACAGACTCCGTGAATCAATAGATTTGCACGACAGCTTTGATCAGATAGGTCTTGCTCAAAAGGTGAGTGAGATTGAAGCTTCTCATCCATTGAATGTCTTTGATTGAAACTTGTATTTATTATTTTTTGTTGATGCAAATGAGCAGCTTGAGAAACACGAGCTTCTTGAGATGAGACGTGTTGCTGCATACATTTATAAGAAAGCTGGAAGATGGAAGCAATCCATTGCATTGTCAAAGAAAGACAATCACTACAAAGATTGCATGGAGACATGCTCGCAGTCTGGTGACCATGAACTCTCAGAGGAACTGCTTATCTATTTCATTGAGCAGGTCTGTGTTTTTTATATGCATTAGTTAAACAAAGCTCGTGCATACCAAATAAATCACGGAGTAATCTACACACTCATTTATTCTTTTCCACATCCCAGCCCATGAGGTTAAGGAGGGGTTCACTCCATGCTTCTGTCTCTTTTTCTTTGTAAAGCATTATACTAGATGCAGTTTTGTAATCTTCTGTAATGTATATGCAGGGAAAGAAAGAGTGCTTCGCGTCATGCCTCTTTGTTTGTTATGATTTAATCCGGCCAGACGTTGCTCTTGAGCTTGCATGGATGAACAATATAATTGATTTTGCCCTCCCATACCTCCTGCAGGTAATGTTCTTATTTCTTTTTCCCTTTATCCATTGGTTACCTTTTAATTGTTCCTCACTTACTCGGCCTTCTCTCTCTCTCTCTCTCTCTCTCTCTCTCTCTCTCTCTCTCTCTCTCTCTTTTTCTCTCTCTCAGTTTATTCGAGAGTACACAGGCAAGGTGGATGAACTTGTTAAGGACAAAATTGAAGCTCAAAACGAGGTGAAAGCCAAAGAGAAAGAGGAGAAGGAATTGGTCGCTCAGCAGGTATAGCTATTTGCTTTCTTTTGTGTCATGGAGAGCCTTTCTTATACATTTCTCCAAGAATGTTTTAATTTTTTCAAATGTATCTTAATCAGCAGTTCTTATATTATCAGTTACTTTCCGTTTGCCTTTGATGGTCGGGAAACAAACACATGCACACACAAATAGAACAAGATAAAGTAAGTGTGTTTATGTAGTTTCTCTCCTTTATGCTTGTGGAGTGAACCTACCCACCATAAGCACAAGAGTGTTGCCTTAATTTAAAGCTCACATTAAACTTGAATTTTTAAGGAATATTAGACTTTTGATTTTGTTGTTATTAACACCTATTCATTTGTAGACTAAAACATCAGAAAATTAAAGACAAATAACTTATATTTTTGCATGATCTGCAGAATATGTATGCTCAATTGCTGCCTGCCTTGCCTGCGCCACCAGGAATGGGTGGAGGCTATGCTCCGCCAATGCCACCAATGGGTGGTATGGGAATGCCTCCAATGCCACCTTTTGGAATGCCGCAAATGGGCCCATCCTACTGATCTTTGAGGCATTTGAGGTTTTATGAGTGTTCTAACAGCTTCTACAGGGCGAAAACTAGAATGTCATGGACTCTCCTGTTACGCTGAATGTGTTTCGATTTCGAAGTAAACTTCTGTTTTTGGAAATGAAGGGTTGAGCCAAGTATTCTCCCACTTTCTTGCCACCACAACATCTTCGTATGGAGGTTTATGGTCATCTGTTTTAGAATTTTATCAAATTCAAGGTATCAATTGTTTTTGCTTGGTTGCCATGTCTGAGCTGAGTAGGTGTTGGTTTAGTAATCTTTGTGAGACCTAGGATGGCAACCGAGCTTGCACTTGGTCATGGCTGTAGTTGTGGCCATGCTGCTACATGTATAGGTAATTTTTTGAATTTGTTCTTGTTCTTTTTTGGACGTAACTTGGTCTTGTTAGTGTCAAGAAACATTTCAGCGGTGAAATTTTTGTACTAACATGTTGTCCTTGATACTTAAGAAATTTTTGTCCTTTTAATATTGAAGATTCTTTTCCCTAGTGCAATTCAAAAGGCAGTTGATTCTCTTTTTTTTTCTCTTTTTTCTTTTTCATTTTTACCTCCTTGTTAGCTGCAAGAATTCTACCCCAATTCAAAAGGAAACTAAGAAATTGAAGTTAAACTAAGAAAAATAAGTGAGCATTGGTTCATCTTTGTTTAATCTATTTTACTACAAAAAACGGTTGAGCCATGTTGAAAGCTTCAAAAACGAAAAGGAAAAGGGTTTCATTGTCAATCAATTTTTGTTATACGACAAGCGATAGTTTAAATTATGAGTAATGCTATTTAGACACACAACATTGACCATTTTAGCTGACCACCTTATGTGGCAATTTATGTGTCATGCCAAGTCAATTAATGAATGTCATCATGTCAATTAAAAAGCAAATTAAAAAACCCTAGCGTTCCTTGTAAGTGGCCTCATGGCAACATTCATTAATTGACATGGCATGACACATCAGTTGCCACATAAAATGGTCAGCTAAGGTGGTCAATGTTGTGTGTTTAAATAGCATTACTCTTAAATTATTGTAATTAAAAGGGTGTGATTACACTACTCTTACCAACATACTTAACCCACATTTATCAATTTTTTATTCTCTAATAGATTGACATATCTTATTATCACATTGTTAATTCAAACAACTTCAAGCAGAAATCTACATGACCAACCAACATTTTTTTTTGAACAATTTCAGAACATTAAGTTACCATTAATATAGAGACCAAACTAAAATATAAATTAAGCTATAGAAACGAAAAGTTCCTTTTTTTTTTTGGACCTTGGCGTGGAGGGTAGGAATTCTTAATCATTTTGGAGTAACTTCTGCAATCTTCTTTTTCTAAGAAATTGAGAGAATTTGACTTCATATCTAATGAGTGATGAGTAGTTCTAGCATCAGTCGCACATTGTCAAAAAAAATCTCCCGTATATCATAATTTCTTTATTTTTTCGCTTTAACTTGATTAATCAAATTCTTTCCAACTCTTTTTCTTTTCTATAAGACTTATTTTCACAATGATATAACTGTAAAAATCACCCTTTAATCTGCTAAAACCACTTAATTCTAAATGGACAAAATTTATAAGAAAAAAAAACAATTAAAAAAGAAAGAAGAAAAGACTCGGGTTTAGGGCTTTGGGCCTTGGCGTTCTCTCATTTTGAATCGCGTAAACCTCACGCTCACGCTCACGCTAAGATCACTCACTCCTACAACCACTATAAAAACCATCTAACCCTGAAATCCTTGATACTTTCGTAGACCAGAGCCCTTCGTCCCCTAATTTTCTCTTTCATTTCTCATATCCCTCTCTCTCTTTCTCTACTATCTACTCCACTTCTGCTCTCTCTCTAAAGATGTCGAGCGCCGATGCCGAGCACAGAGAAGACGAGGAGGCCCCACTCGCCGGCGACGACGAGGACACCGGAGCTCAGGTTGCTCCGATTGTCAGGCTTGAGGAGGTCGCCGTCACCACCGGTGAGGAAGACGAAGACGCCATCCTCGATCTGTACGTTTCTCTTGCTCCGATTCTTATTCTCATCGAATGCTAGGGTTTTTCTGTGATCTGCAAAAACCTAGGGTTTTGTTTGATTTGCGAACTCACTCTCTCTGTTTGTGTGTTTTCTGTTTTGTTCTTAGGAAAGCGAAGCTCTACCGATTTGATAAAGACGGTAACCAATGGAAAGAGCGGGGTGCTGGTACTGTCAAGCTTCTTAAGCACAAAAGGACAGGCAAGGTCCGCCTTGTTATGCGACAGTCCAAAACCTTAAAGATCTGCGCCAATCACCTCGGTTAGTCTCTCTCATAGTCCAAAATACTAAATAGACGTACACTATTTATTTATTTATTGTTATGATTGTTTGGTTTTAGTGTTTTGAATTTTGAACTTTTTTTGTGTGCTTTGTGCTATTGTTCCTTGCAGTTCTACCGAAGATGACAGTCCAGGAGCATGCCGGTAATGAGAAGTCATCTGTTTGGCACGCAACTGATTTTGCTGATGGGGAATTGAAGGAGGAGCTTTTCTGCATTAGATTCGCTTCAATTGAGAGTGAGTTTAATTTATTTGATCCACTTGATCTTTTCGTAATCAATTCTTGCAATGAACTTGCTGTTAGATGCTGTCATATACTGTGTACACTTGATACTTTCTATTACATCTGTTTTATGCAAATATGCAAGTCTGTTGCTATGATTTCATGGACAACCTAGGAAATTACTGTACGAGACGACCTCATGCTATTTGTACTTATAAAAACCCTAATTTAATAAAATTTATAATCCTTCTCATTACGTTTGTCCATAAGAGTTAATAAATTTTCAATCGTACTTGAAGAATTAGATCTAATTGCATTTAATCAGCAAGACAATTAATGGACCTCTTTTTCATCTCAACCTTTTTTCTAGATTGTAAATTGCATACAATCCTGGACTTACTAATAGAGCCCATACCAACTATCTTAAGCTGATTATCCAGTTTCCATGAAATTTTTTGCAACATGAATCAAAATTTTCTTGTTGAAGCACTAGAACTTCTGAAATGTCTCAGATTGTTGATTTATATGCAAACACTATGTTTTGTTTGGTCGGAGCATACACTTTGTCTTTGTTGATTTTTATGGAATTTGTTTGTAAAATTCGTCTCCGTTTGATAAGTAGAGTCATCTTAGATTTAAGGATCATGTGATCCATGATCCATTTGGATTTATGGTTGAGTTTGAATATTTTGGAATAAGCTACCTGATTTTTGCATTATGCAGTTGTTGACTGCAGAGAACTGCATTATTGATGCCTGTCTTACTCAACATCATTTACTGCATTACAAAAAGATAAAATTTAAACTTTTACTCAACACAACCTTTCATAACCCCATATTTGTATTATTATATTAATTTGAAAGAATATTGTTGTTATTGATGTTTAGGTTCTAGTGTGTGTTATGATTTTGAAGAAATTTTCTTTTGAACGTGTGAGTTTTAACCCTTTTGCATGAATGGTGGTTTTTTTTTTCTTGTCATATGGGAGGCAAGAGTCTCTTACTGAATTTGCATGGGTTAATCATATATTTAAAGTTCTCTTTTATACTTATGTTTCTTCGTATATTGTGTAAATCTGTCCAATTCTGTTATACTTTTTTTTTCTTTTAAAAAAAATACATATCAATTAAGATTAAAACTTATAGATTCTATTTATGTTTTGTGGATTCATTAGGCTCTAGTGTGTAATTCCTTGCCGTTCCATACTTTACTTGCATCTTGAACCTGTCTAAGAATTTATACCTTTTGGCTTCCTTGTACTTATGTTGCCCTACTTGTTGAAGAGGGATGACATTTATAGCTTCTGAAGTCAGTGTTGGACCAAATTAAGTCTTATATAATAGGTTAGTTTGAGTTAATACATTTCTCATGATTGTGCTTGGTCATGGTGAGTTAGGCTTTGTGGAAATTGTTGGATGAAATAATACATTCTGCAAATTGCATTGAGAGTTTATACAAGGATATTACTCGTTGATACTTTAACGTCTTAGTTTTTCTTTGCATGTAGCTGCTACCTTTCAAGATTGTTACTGTCAAGATATAGTGAAAATCATAAATTAGCAGGTCTGTTTCATATGGAGTGTTGATTTCAATTATAACACGTGAGGTTTTATTATTTTCTTAAGAATATAATAAAACTAGAGTAATAAGGAAATGAATTCCTTTGTTGCGCATTTGTATCGATTTGAATGCGTCATTTTGCTGTATCATTATTTTCTGTGCACTAGATTTTATCATGTTATAACAAAAGAAGTCTGGTAGCTGGGATGGAGGGTTTGAGGGATGCCTACCTTCTGAATTTTCTGATTTAAATTTGTCCTTTAACCATGCTGCATTTTCATTGGTGCTTTGTGTACACAGCATTATCCATTCAGTTTCATCCTCTGCTAAACGTGTAAACGAACTTTGAAGTACATTGCTTACTTTACAATTCTTAGTCAGGGTATGAAGAATATAGTTGACAGATATGGTTTATTTTATAGCTACTAGATCCAACGCATCATCATAGAGAGCCACATTCAACATTTGGTTGATGTTCTATGTAGGTTATTAAAGTTTGGTCGTTTGTTTTCTGTATCAGATAACAGATTGTTCATGGAAAAGTTTCAAGAAGTTGCTGAATCCTTAAGTACAGAAGAAGAAAATGAAGATGCTACAGAGGCTGCTGGGCTTCTTGAGAATTTGAGTGTTGAAGAGAGAAAGACCAAGGAGAAAGCTGAGGAAGAGGCACCTGCTGCAGCTAAGAGTGGTACCGTAAAAGAAGATGCACCTGCTGAGGAGAAAGTAGAGGAGAAAGCAGAGGAGAAGGTACCAGCTGCAGCCGAGGAGGAGAAGAAAGACACATAAGAGTGAAAGTTGGGGGTTTTTGCTGTGGGTCTGTTCTTGCGTCCAATTGGTGTCGTCTTGGTTGTCAAAATTTGGTCAGACTTTTGGGTCATGTTTGAAGGTTGAGGATTGTGTTTTGTTATGAGTTTGGTTTGTTGTCAACAGAGTTTCCCATCCTATTTGATTACTTGGGAGTAAGTTACAGGTCGGTGAAAATTACTTGTTATAAAAACAGAGGACCATTTGTTTGGATATAATTTCTTGATTTGTTTTAGGGTGTCGAATTTCCCATGCTATTTTGGGTCACATATGTTCTGTTTTGGAAGCCAACATAGTTGTGAAGGATATTGTTTACCTGATATCGAAACGTGCTATGTTCAATCTAGCCTCTGTTAACTAATTACAACCTATCCTCGGGCCCATTACGTTGCCCCTTAGCTCAAGTAAACTTCCATAACTACGGGCCTGTTTGGAAGTAAGAGCTTTTGCTGAAAGTGCTTTTATTATATGCATGTTGGCATTTTTTTAATAAAAAAACCCAGGTCTTTTAATGGCTGAGCGCTTCTCCAAATGATGCTTGAAGTGCTTATTTAAAAGCAGCTTTGGCCGCAGTGGGTGCATGTCCCTTGTCACTCCTCTCTTCTCTAGGAGTCAGAACGGGTGCATGTGATTTCTCTGGTAGGATGAAATGTTGTCTAACCCTTTGCAAACTGAGAAATCGAAATCGAAATCGAAATAAAAGTCTCTCTCCTTAACAAGAGTGGTGGGGGTGGTCCAACCCAACCCTTTGCAAACTGAAATTGAAAATCGGAAACGAAACCGGATGATCAAGATTGGTGCACGTGGGAAAGGGAAAGGTTGTGGGGCTGATAGTGAAAGATGGGTGTTGAAGTAAGAATCCATTGAAGCGCATATGTGGGGGTGCAAATGGCTCACTTTCCTGTAAGATGCTAGATCAACTTTCTCTCTCGTGCGTGGGGCTCCTTTCAAACCAAGTCAAGTGACCAACCAATCTCCAAAGGGCTGTATGTACGTGCATAATTGAATCAATCAAATTGGGTTGGGGAGGGGAGGGGAGGGAGGGGACAGACAGAATTAAGAGAGCTATAAATACTTGACGTAGAGAGCATACCTAACATACGCTTGTAGCTTTCTCTCTGTGTTTTTTTCTCTTGTTTTTAGAGTTGTAATATTTTCCCTTTTCGATCCCATGCAATGTATGTACTGGAAAATCATTAAGAGGACGTACGGATTGGTTGGAATCCAATAATGCTAGCTATGAGAAAGAAACAAGACAGGCATGCAGACTATGACTAGATAGATGATCTTACTTCTTCTTAGTCATTCATTCATTGATATTTAGTCCAAAACCATAAACAACCATTTCTGTCCATAATGCAATGAGATGTTGTACGGCTGGAACCCATTTTGTTTCGGCCTTTATATTATCCAAGTCGTAGGATTTGGTTGGTATGGTGGACATATCTTAGTCATAGTTCAAATTTATGATTGCTGCTCTAGGACAATTATGTTAATTCATTTTGTCCAATAATGTAACCTCCTTTGGCTGTGCTTGAAGAGCTGATCATCTTCCTAATATTGGATTTTACTTGTGATGTTGGAGAGAGAGAGAGAGAGAGAGAGAGAGAGAGAGAGAGAGAGAGAGAGAGAGAGAGATGGTTCGCATCAAATCTCTTTCAGTCTATTTTGATAAGTAACATCATGTCTTGGCATCTTATGCTATTGGGAGATAATGTACATCAACAATGAATATAACTTCCCAATTGGCACGTTGCATCAAATACCAAGTATGAAACCATGTACCAGCTCATGGTTACTTGTTGTGGCTTGGTTCTGTTGAGAGTATCCACCGCACCTCAGAGGATGAAAGTTTTGCAACAGTGCTTAAAAAAGCTTTGGGCTTTTCCACCCACCGTCAAAATGGTTTTTGTTTGGGTTGTTGCTCGCGTTCTAATATCGTATCAAAACTAAGTTACTTAATAAGAATTGCCCACATGTTAGGCGTAACAAATGAGGGCTTGCCTACTGCTCTCATTCTAACAGGTTGAACAAAGAAGAAAACTCTGATACTTTTTGCATGAGATTTTGATATGTTAGAAGGCAGTAGGTATCATTGAGGAGTGGTAAAATGCCCAATTTCATAACCTAATTCTGCTAGCATCCAGCTTAATTTGATCAGTCAAACTTAGATACAGGAGGGTGATAGTGACAGTACTGTGACCAACAAAATCCTTTTAAATTTGGCTGAACTCACATCCTTTTCATGGACTAACAAAATTTCAATTAGGAAAATCAACTTTCCACCTAATCTTAATCTCTACACACAATGACACTCTGAATGTGATGCCCATTTGTCAGTCAAATCAAGTGTTTATGATGCCTTTGACTACGATCAACCTACTTTCACATAATTGTTAATAAAACTGAGATTTAAATATATAATCCTGATTAGCTTATTTTATTGTGTTTTTCTTGGTTTTGGGTTCTGGGTTTATATTTATGTAATAGTATAATGATGTTAAGATTAAAATAGAGGGGAAGGGGATAAGTACAATACAAAGTTGGAGGATTGAAAATTACAAAAATCTGAAAGAGAGGTAAAAAGAGCATTGAATGCCTTTTGCAACCTGAGTTTGGAAGCACAACACAACACTTGCCTTCTCACTTCCTACGTTCTCTACTCTCTCCCTCTCTCCTTGTATAAACTCTTTCTCAGCCTTTCTTCCCCTTCAGTCACTTGTTTTACTCTGTCCATCTCTTTCTCTCTCTCTCTCTCTCTCTCTCTCTCTCTCTCTCTCTCTCTACCATGAATCCGTCTGAAGAATCAATGGAGCAGGGAATATCTCCACGGGTATTCTTCTTTCTCACCTCATAATTAAGCACTTTGCATTATTTCATGATGACAGTGTTAACATTTTTCTCAATATTATTAGTTGCTTCGTTTTATGATGTCATTGCTATGTTATTATTAATATTTTTGCATTTTCTTGTGTGCTTAATAGCCTTATGAATGTCATGCATTTTGCAAGGTTTCTTGGACAAAGAGGTTTTAGTGAAATGCTTCTCTTTAAAATTAGTGAGGTTTTGAACGATTTTATGCATATATGAAATTAAATGTGCATCTGGAGCATGCAGCTCCTATGGAACAGGGACATTTGAGAGAGAGCAGGGGTTCCTGTTTTTAAAATTGTTATTTCTGGTTTCTGGGTAAATTAGATCCATTTAACAAAAATGGGCTCTGAAAAGATAACTAAAGCAGTCATTATTACCGAAGAAGTACATGTTGGTTGGTTTTGCTTCACTAACACAGGGATTTAGAGGCATCTATTTTTCATTTCAAGAATTTGCACAAAGTGTGCATCTTTTACAGTTTTGTCAACAGACTTTATATTTTCTTTGCTTCGAAAGGCGTCTCCTTTTTTTCTCTAGGAAAAGTAGATTGAATGATAGGATTTACCTTAGAATTTAAGCAGCCAGATAAATAAGATTGAGAACAGAGCATAAAATCTCAATGAAGTAAATTTATTCTTCAATGAAGCTGCTGAACTACGGGGTCATGAACTTTTATTAGCTTTGAGTACTGACAAACCTGCTTAGATCTTTCTAAACCATTGATTTATTGAACTTGTTCATATATGTTTAAAGTTTGTTGTCTTGAATCAGAATATGCCGAAGGTATCCTATACAACTGTGCTCACATTGGCTTATCAAAGTCTGGGAGTGGTTTATGGTGATCTCAGTACATCCCCTCTCTATGTTTACAAGACTACCTTCTCTGGAAAGTTGAGCCTTCATGAGGATGATGAAGAGATTTTTGGCGTGCTTTCCTTTATTTTCTGGACGTTTACTCTCATTGCTCTCTGCAAATATGTTTTCATTGTGATGTTGGCTGATGACAATGGTGAAGGTACAGTTTTGTTGTTTTCATTTGAGTACTAACTGATAGCTAAATAACCGGATTCATCTAATCACTCAGGCTTCCCATCACTGTCTAATGGTTGGTTTCAGCTTTGCATATATACAACACCAGTTTCAACACTGAAAAAAAGAAGAAAATGTTCAGCTCAAGCTTCTTGTAATTTTTTGTTTGATCGTTATCTCATCTAGTTTTGCAATAGACCTTTGCAATAAGCTTTTAAGGTATTGACTATAGATTTGGATATGATAGAAAGACAGTTTCTCAATACCAATGTTGTGCATATGGTGCAGGTGGTACCTTTGCCTTGTACTCCCTTCTCTGCCGTCATGCAAGAATAAGCATTCTACCTAATCAAGAAATCACAGATGAGAAATTGTCTGAGTATGTGACAGAAGGAACCACAGATACATGGCAGATTTCAGCTCTGAAATTATTCTTCGACAAGCACCCAAGATTTCGCAAAGGGCTACTGGTTTTTGTTTTATTTGGAACCTGTATGGCAATTGGTGATGGTGTACTCACTCCTGCAATATCAGGTGGCTAGTGTAATCAAATCCTCTGTGGTGATGTTTATATTCTGACCCGTACAAGTTCCATTACCTGAATTTTTCAAATTCTAGGCTAGCTCATCTTAACTTCTCAAGATATTGATGTGGTTGTGAATAAGCATCATATCCTTCAGATTACAGGTATAAATTCTGATAATTTTGCGACATGTTAGACACATAGAAATACACCTTATACATGTGTCCATGAAAAGAATTTGGTTGAATCTGATTTTTAAATGCTACCTGTATTTAAAACATGTACGTAGCCTATTATGACAGAGCTAAAGAAGTACTATGCTGCACTAGTGTGGCATATACAGTTTGGAGATTTGGTAGGCAGAACGTGTTTGAAAGAGGAAAATGACTATGTATAACATATATTTATATGATGATTTATTTCCAAACCCCAACAAGTATCTCGTGGTCTTTCGCTATCATATCGAATTTAATTAGAGTCTTTTAGTGCTCAAATTGTCTGTTAATAAGAGACCATAACATAATAGAGATTCTCCTGTATTTCTCCTTTCAGTTCTTTCAGCAGTGTCAGGGATTAAGCTTAAGTTCACAGAACTCCATGACAGTAAGTCTAACTTCTTTCATTACTATACCAATATGTAACCTTTTAAACATTCATGCTTCACTATTCACTAAACTTCTGTTTGGTTTCTTTCTTACTGTCTCTCAGATTATGTTGTCATAATTTCATGTGCCCTCTTAGTGGGGCTTTTCTCCCTTCAGCATCATGGAACACACAGAGTTGCTTTCATGTTTGCTCCAATTGTTACAGCATGGCTTCTGTGTATTAGTGGAATTGGAATATACAACATATTTCATTGGAATCGACGTATATTTCACGCACTTTCTCCAGTTTACATGTTGAAGTTCCTTAGAAGCACAGGTGTTGAAGGATGGGTTTCGTTAGCAGGAGTTGTTCTTTCAATCACAGGTATCTCTTTGAACTCCTGATGCAGTAATTGTGGTTTACTTGCTGCTAAACAGAGCTACTGGAAACTAGTTTCCTCCGGAATATTATCTCAGGTGTAGAGGCGATGTTTGCTAATTTGGGCCATTTCTCTCCGCTTTCAATAAAGGTAACTTTTCAGTCAATTGTACTTACAGATTCTGATGCCTTGAATGATTGAAATGGCATCTATAAATTAGTTCTATCTGATTTGAATATTAATGTTGAAACACTTGGCATCGAATCCCAGATGGCCTTCACATTACTAGTATATCCCTCTCTGGTTATTTCATACATGGGTGAGGCTGCATTCCTTTCCAAGCACCATGAAGACATTCAGAGAAGTTTCTATAAAGCCATACCGGGTAAGAAGTTATCAATTTATCATAGTACCCAAATAGTTTATATGATTCGTTGTCATCTTTCGTATTTATGCCATTGTTATATGGCCGCTGCAGAAGCTGTGTTTTGGCCAGTGTTCATAATTGCCACTTTTGCATCCGTGGTCGGAAGCCAGGCAGTAATTTCAGCTACCTTCTCCATTATAAGCCAGTGCTGTGCACTGAAATGCTTTCCCCGCGTGAAGATAGTTCATACCTCAAGTAAAATATATGGGCAAATATACATTCCAGAGGTCAATTGGATGTTAATGTGCCTTTGTTTAGCTGTGACAATTGGATTGAGGGACACAAACATGATGGGTCATGCATATGGTATAAATCTGAGCACTATTTCTATGGTATACTTACTATTTTCATGAATGAACTCTGATCATGTTGTTGGATTTGGTAGGGCTGGCAGTCACCGCTGTAATGTTTGTGACAACTTGCTTGATGGCTCTGGTAATGATAATTGTCTGGAAGAAAAGGATACTAAATGCAGTAGCATTTTTAATGCTCTTTGGATCAATTGAGCTGATTTACATATCAGCATCCATCAGCAAGATCCCAGAAGGTGGATGGATCCCGGTTGTGCTGTCTCTGATCTTTATGGGTGTGACGTACATATGGAACTATGGAACAATGATGAAACACCAATTTGATGTTGAAAACAAGGTCTCAATTAATAGAATAGTGTGCTTAGGGCCTAGCCTTGGCATGGTTCGGGTCCCTGGAATTGGACTTGTTTACACTAATTTGGTGACGGGGATACCACCATTTTTCGGACACTTTGTAACTAATCTACCTGCATTCCATAAGGTGCTAATTTTCGTCTGTGTCAAATTGGTTCAAGTACCCCACGTTAGCAGAAAGGAAAGGTTGCTCATTGGTAGGGTAGGCCCGAAGGAGTGTGGCATGTTCCGGTGCATTGTGAGGTATGGTTACAAGGATCTTCAACAGGAAACCTGTAATTTTGAGAATATATTGGTGTCTAGTATACTGCAGTTTGTAGAAACAGAGGAAGAATGTCCTTTGAAACCAATAACTGGATGCTCTAGAGAGTTTGCAGATGCCGAAGCCTGTTATGCTCCAGATCACACTTTTGTTGACTTGAATGATGTAGAAAACATGGAAACTTCTCTTTCTAAAGATGAGTCCCTGCGGATATTAGAAGCCAAAGAATCTGGTGTCACTTATATTCTTGGACATTCACATGCAAAGGCAAAGAAATCATCATCCTTTTTCAAGAAAGTTGCTATAGATATTGTTTATGCCTTTCTGAGAAAGAACTGTAGGGAGCCTGATGTTGTTTTGAACGTGCCTCATACCTCTTTGCTGGAAGTCGGTATGATTTACTATGTCTAACTTCTAGGATGAAGGCATACTATGGTACTATCCATCAGAAGATCAAGTACGTTTCGTGCTTTGTTCGAAACTTGCAGATATTTCAGGTTTATATGTTACACTATGTATCAGAGAGAGTAAGCCATTGTTAATGGTTGTATCTTAGAGCTAATATAAACAAAATAGTTGAACTAACATTAACAAAGTTTTGTATATTCTGATTCTCCATCTTGAAGTCTTGATTCTTTTAACACGCAGTTACAGAGAAGCCATGCCAAAATGTTTTCCACTCTGGAGAAAAGAAAATCTCCGTTGTTTATGATATAATGCAATTGTTGTAGCCGCATAAATCTATGTTATTTACTTCTCGTTTGAATGAAGGCACACAACATGAGTCTTTTAAGAGCAGCAAAAAGCTCATTTCTGTTGAAAAGAAAAAGAACTGTCAAATGTGCAAAACTGGTGGCACAGCTTATGGTTTAGAAATCAGTGGTCTCTATCTATGGCAAAATCTTTTCTGTACTTTCCCTGCATGGAACTGATCAACTGGCACCACCTTTTCTCCTCTCACTCTTTCTCCTCGACAAAGCATTATTGCAAGAGGACTGACACACTGGCTTAACCAATTGGTCTAACTCTCTCTAGCTTTCCCTAAAAACAGAAAAGGAGGGAGCCTCTGTAGTGCCGTGGAAAGGAAGCCTTAGGTCGCACTTAGACCACCATGGAAACAATATTTGTGTGATCTTGACAGTCCATAGGAATTTAAGCACATTCCTACCACTGATTTGAACCCTAGGTAAAAATGTTTTCTTATTTATCATATGACATTAGCTGTGATTGAAATGTTTTGTCACGAATTCTAACTAATGTTAATTTATTTTATTTTATTTTAATGGAAATATGATTTCAGATATTGCAAAGATTTAAGGAAGAAAATTCCATTTTCTTTAGGAAATGACTTGGGTATTCGTCAAGAAAATAAAAGTAAATGATTTGGGTATTCGTCAAGAAAAAATATAAGGAAATGAATTGGGTACCAAGGTATTACCTAAATATGTACTCGTAATTACAATTAATTGTGATACAAGAACAGCTGAGAATATTACCATATATATATGTAAAACAATTATTTATTTTCACAATACTAAAAACGAATTTTAATACCAAAAAATTATACGACAGAAATGAAAAAAATTATAATAACAGGACACTGGTGTAGCTGTCCTTCTCCTATACTTGGCACTCACTCAATTACCATACATAACGCGAAAGAGTCTTGTCCTCTTCCCCAAGAAACCACACCACCTTATTTCACGTCTACAACCATCTCTATATAAATCACTCCAACTCTCTCTCCTCCTCCCAACATTCTCTCAAAGATCCAATATTTTCTCTGATTTTGTTGTCTTGATCCACTAGAAAAACAAAACCCATTCTTGTTTTCTCTCCATTTCACTTACAAAGCTCCCTGTTTTAAGCTCTCTGTTTTATAACCATGGCCACCAGCATTGGCTCACTGGACTCATGCAAACCCACCAACAACAATGTCGGCTGTCCTCCCCAAAACGGAACAGCTTCAGTCCATGACTCTCACCCTCCTTCCACCATTGCCTCCTCTGACGCCACTCTAGGCCGCCACCTGGCCCGCCGCCTCGTGGAGATTGGTGTTCAAGATGTGTTCTCTGTGCCCGGTGATTTTAACCTTACCCTTCTTGACCACCTCATTGCTGAGCCAGGGCTCAAGAACATTGGCTGCTGCAATGAGCTCAATGCTGGGTATGCTGCTGATGGCTATGCCAGGGCTCGTGGTGTTGGGGCTTGTGTTGTCACTTTCACAGTGGGTGGGCTTAGTGTTCTCAATGCCATTGCTGGTGCTTACAGTGAGAACCTTCCTGTCATTTGTATTGTTGGAGGGCCTAACACAAATGATTATGGCACCAACAGAATTCTTCACCACACCATTGGTTTGGCCGATTTTAGCCAAGAACTCCGTTGCTTCCAGACCGTCACCTGCTTTCAAGTAAGCCCAACTCTTTATTTTACACCTTTGATTTCTTGAATATATGGAAGGGAAGATTCAATCTGATGATATGGTATGTTTTGTTTTAAGGACAGTAAGTTTTCTTTTTTTGGGAAATTTGGATTTGGGTTCATATAATACGTAGTGTTTTTTGGGCAAATTGGGATTTGGGTGCTTTTGCCAATATCAAGGATGAAAATGTCGGCGGATATCCCGATATATCCCTTTTTTCAGGTGTCGATACAGATACAGGGAGGTACGCCTATTTCTTCCCCCTTATCGGCGATATATCCTTGATAACTCTCGATATCCTCGATATTTACCGATATTTACTAATATTTCCCAATAGCAGACAAATAACCCATAAATTTGTCTTCAGTTTTGAAAGTAATCATAGGTCCCAACCACTAAATCAATGTCAAAAACCAAGCTCTAATACTTAGTAGCTTCTCCTTTCTTCTCTTCTCAGTCATTTCGGCTATCTTTGGCTCTTCCTCCCCTCTCTCTGGTTGATTAGTTTCTTGTGTGCTTGATTTTATTTTTCACCTAATCTTCTATCTCTCATTTCCTTTATCATTAAGTCTGATTCTTGTAATATAATATTGGGTTATGTATTAATGGGTTGGGTTGGGTTATGTTTGAATAATCTTGTCTTTGTTGTATTAAGTCTAATTGTATTTATTTTCAGGATTTTCATCGCGCATTATATATACATGTATATTTCATCATATGCATATCTTATACTTAGTATATTTTGAATTTTATTGGTTCAATACTTTCATTGATAATGTGCTTAATATCTATGAAAGTTTCACTTCAAAATTCTGTGTTTTTAAGCCATTATCTATCTTTTTTGTCGATTTTCCCCGATACCTAAAATGACATCGACATATCCCCGAAATATCCATAAATTGAAGGCCCGATAATATCTGTATTGCCGATATTTTCATCCTTGGCCAATATATACAGCCAAGTGATTGATCTGGTTTGTGTGATTTGCTATGTCAGGCTGTGGTGAATAACTTGGAAGATGCACATGAACAAATTGATACAGCCATTTCTACTGCTCTCAAAGAAAGCAAGCCAGTCTATATTAGCATCAGTTGCAACCTGCCTGGCATTCCACATTCAACTTTTAGCAGAGAGCCCATCAAATTTGCTATCTCACCTAGGTAACTTCTTTGTTAATCCTTGATGGTTTCTTCTATGAGATGGCAGGTTGACAGTCTGCCAACATAATATTTCCTCAGCAAGGCTTCTTGAGTTTGAGATGTTTGTTTATGTTAATTCGATGATTTCTTGATACAGAATGACTAACAAGATGGGGCTAGAAGTTGCTGTGGAGGCTGCAGCAGCCTTCTTAAACAAGGCGGTGAAGCCAGTGATGGTGGGCGGACCAAAACTCCGAGTGGCAAAGGCCCATGAAGCCTTTGTTGAGTTTGCAAATGCCAGTGGCTATGCAGTTTCTGTGATGCCATCAGCCAAAGGGCATTTCCCAGAAACCCACCCTCACTACATGGGGACATACTGGGGAGCTGTGGGCACTGCCTACTGTGGTGAGATTGTGGAGTCTGCTGATGCATACTTGTTTGCTGGTCCAATCTTCAATGACTACAGCTCTGTTGGGTACTCTCTCCTTCTCAAAAAGGAGAAGGCAATCATTGTGCAGCCCGATCGTGTGGTCATCGGCAATGGCCCTTCTTTTGGCTGTGTTCTAATGAAGGACTTTTTACAAGCACTTGCAAAAAAGGTCAACAAAAACACAACTGCTTATGAAAACTACCACAGAATCTTCGTCCCAGAGGGCCAGCCTCTCAAATGTCAACCTAATGAGCCTTTGAGAGTCAACATTATGTTCCAGCACATCCAGAAACTTCTTTCAGCTGATAGTGCTGTTATTGCTGAGACTGGAGATTCTTGGTTTAACTGCCTGAAACTAAAATTGCCAGAAGGATGTGGGTGAGCATGCAACAAAGAACCTATCAATTTCATTTTGAGGCTTTTTATCGTGACAATATCATTAGAGAGAAAAAGTTGGTGTTGCAGGTATGAATTCCAGATGCAATACGGTTCCATTGGTTGGTCTGTTGGTGCAACTCTTGGGTATGCACAATCGGTACCAAGCAAGCGTGTCATTGCTTGCATTGGTGATGGGAGCTTCCAGGTTAGAACGTTTCAACCATTGTTAATCGAACTTTAGATTTCATAGAAATGTTGTTGAATTGATCTAAAAGCTAGTATATATGACATTTTGGGTGACAGGTGACTGCACAAGATGTGTCAACCATGATTCGATGTGAACAAAAGAGCATCATTTTCCTTATCAACAATGGTGGATACACCATAGAAGTTGAAATTCATGATGGGCCTTACAATGTGATCAAAAACTGGAACTACACGGGTTTAGTGGATGCAATCCACAATGGTGAAGGAAACTGCTGGACAACCAAGGTTGGTGATACAAAAATATTCTATAGAATAGGCGGATATGCTTTAGGCAGCTGCTATTCCTATTGTCATTTTTCACTCTAAAAACAATATTTAATTGTTTTTAACACACTCGGGAATAGAGTGCATGATGAGAAATTGGAAGTGTGAATAACGTTGTCATAGCTTTATTAGACTAATACTGAATTGGAGACGTTAAATCATGATTACATTTCTGTTTATTTTTGTCTCAGGTTCGTACTGAAGAGGAGCTAACAGAAGCCATTGCAACAGCAACAGGGGAGAAGAAAGACTGCCTGTGCTTCATAGAAGTGATTGTTCACAAGGATGACACAAGCAAAGAGCTGCTTGAATGGGGGTCCAGGGTCTCTTCTGCCAATAGCCGTCTACCAAATCCTCAATAAAAACCATCCTTGGTTGGGGATGATTTAAAACAAAAATTAGAATAAGGGCGAAATTATGTCTTAGTAGTTTACTATTTTCTCTGTTTCTGGTTTCTACTTGTGAAAGAACCCAATTTTTTAATTTTGACTATGCATGAGTTATTTTCTGCTTCATTCGAATCATTCCTATGCTTTGAACTCTGTAGTGGGTGCGACTTTGGTAGTGAAGTGGATGACTATTGCTAATGCTTATGGAAATAGGGGTTGAATTTGAAGGTGTGGGAATGATTTTGAATACGAAAATCATTTCACGATTTCACAAGATGAAAGAGTTCGTAGGAATGTTAATCACACTCGCTTAATTTGACAACGTATATTTATCAATGATCTAAAACTTGTTTTGTACTTAAATAATTTACTTAGAACACTCGTTCATGCTTGTGTGAGTGACTACCAAAAGTTTCTGCTCACTTACATTACGCTACTACTACTATTTAGGTTTTGCTACATTGACTAGCTTGACTGAAGAAACCAAATGAGCAATTAACCCACCAAGACTAGAGTTTGGTTTTCTAATCCACCTGGATATAAGCCAGCTGTGGTCAATCCAATTAACATCCCAATCTGCTAATCCACCTGGATATAAGCCACATCATGTTAACAGCCTGTATGATTTTAACATCCCTACAGCAAAGACAGAGATGCCTCTGGAAAGACAGAATTAAGGGACCTTCTAAGAGCCTTTCAATAAGGGGACCTTGTAAGCAGATGATCACATCTGATTTTTCTGTTTCCCTTTATGTAGGGTCATGCTTGGCTTTGCAAATAAATTGTCTACCTACCTGCTTCCCAGTTTCTCAATCTTTTTATGTACTTTTTTTTTATATATAAAAAAATCTTCTGGTTAAGCATTTTTCTGTGCTTGCCACAAACCCAAATCAATGTATGGGGTCCTGCACATTCATGTTCCCCCATGCTGCTACACTTATTCTGGTTTTGAGTCTTGATCAAGCTGTTTATCTTTGACCCCCCTAAGGTTCCCTTGCTTGTAGGGTATTTTGATCAAGCGTCCCCTAGAAAACTAAAGCTGAATTTGAAGTGGACTTGTGCCAAATCAGTGAGAAGAATAAAAACCCTTTAAAAAGATTTAAAGATGATGATGCCCTAGTAAATACACCTCAAGTCTAGGTGAGCATTTCAGCTACCTTTCAGTTTCAGCCTTAGTGCTTTACTGTTCTTAACCATGACACCCTTCTTCATGTTTTTGTAACTTTTTCATCGAAGCACAGGAAAAAATAAAGCAAAAATGGGAAGATCTCGATCTGGTGGGCTGTAAATATCAAGGCTTTTACTTTTTCTTTAATTTTTTCTCTGTCAGCATCCTTCACTTCTGCCCATTTTCCCTTCACTTTTCCCTGCTTTTGGCTTTGCTTCACAAGCAAAGAATAGAAAATGCTAATTCCAATTTGTCATAATCTCATGAAGGACTAAATTAATTGCCAATATCACCATCAACCAAGAGGGTCACCGACCTTACACTAAGATTCACCTAATGATTTCAACATCCCAGTCAAAGAATGACACCTGGACAACAACGATTGGCCACGTAAGCATAGGCATTACTTTAGGAAGTTGTTAATTAGCAATCAATCATATACCATTTACTGTTTGGTACAAGCTCCACAAGACTAGGTGTAAAATATGAAATAAATAACATACCTGGTGCATATGATACTGACAACAAATGTGTAAGGTTAGATGTAAATTGTTGGCTCACTCTCACAACTTAAGCTATTGAAACCAGTAGTAGTCGTCTAACAAGTTATTCGAGTCTACTTTGCAAGGGGTCTTGAGTTCGAATCATGTTTCTCATTTCTTTGCTAATTTGTAGTGTGTAGGGTGGGGATGCACTTGTATGTTTGTCTCGCTTCTCGTATTGATTTTTTGTGTAAGCCTAATATACATTGTTAGTTTATTTTCTAATAGCTTAAAACTTTTCTGTTTAATGATTGTCTAGCAAACTAATAGCTATTGCTATTTTAACATGATTGCAAGATATATTAAAAACTAAAGAAAAAGACATGGGGTTTGTGGTAAATTTGACAGAAGAATATAATGTTGCACCTAAAACAAGTACTTGCAACAATTATGCTGATCCCTCACCTGCAATGTTACATTGCCCTATGACAGTATAATAAATCTTTGTATAAGACCGATGAGAACTGGTAAGAACTATACAAGCACGAGCTGCCCTTGACCCTGGGCAACTGTAAGCTATTGATGCTTTATGGGACCCACATGCACCAAGGGGAGAGACCATATATATGGTAGCACCACGGCTCAAATTTGGAAATGTCATTAGGGTCTACTCTTGAATTCTTAATTACCTAAACAAACATTACCAACATATATAGGGGGATTAACTAGAGCAACACTCGTCAGGCTTACGTGCACACACCAAACCTTACATCAAAAGTAAGACCATAACATAAAAGAGGAACGACCCAGCTACTCATTGTCATATCTAGCCATCTCCTCTTCCGTCATCCTTATAGTGAAAGCAGAGCAAACAACTAACAGGGATGCCAGAAGAAGATGAAAACGCAGAGATCATCACCTTCCTCAAGAAAGAACTCGAAGACTCTCTCGAAAAGAAGGGTTCATTGGAGAAAGAAAATCATGAGCTCAGACAAGAAGTTTCCCGTCTCAAAGCTCAAATAACTTCCCTCAAAGCACACAACAGTGAGAGAAAATCTGTTCTCTGGAAGAAGTTTCAGAACTCTATGGAGAACAATTATACTGACGCATCTCAACAGAAACAATCAGCTTTTGTAGATATATCAGAGCAAAGTCCAGCCAAGGAGAAAATGTGTCCAAGACCAGACAACACAGAATCTCAAGCCACAAAGGAAAGGCCAGCAAGATTACCAACCAACGCACCACCACCACCAAGGCCTCCTCCAATTTCACCCAAGGAGGTGAAAGAGAATAAAGGGCTATCAGCACCAGCACCGCCACCTCCGCCTCCTCCCTCAAAATCACTCCTCGGATCAAAAGGAGTCCGCCGTGTGCCGGAAGTAATTGAGCTGTACCGTTCACTTACAAGGAAAGATCCACACATGGAGAACAAAGCCAACCCTGCAGGAGTTCATGTTTTTGCTCTTACCAAGAACATGATCGGAGAAATCGAAAACCGTTCATCTTATCTTTCAGCTGTAAGTATAATGTAGCAGACACTATTCTTCAAATCTCATAACAAACCCCAATTTTCTCAAAAGTTGTAACGTGCATGATTTATGGACAGATAAAGTCAGAGGTCGAAACACAAGCAGAGTTCATCAATTTCCTGATCAGTGAGGTTGAGTCTGCAAAATTTACAAACATTGCTGATGTAGAAGCATTTGTAAACTGGCTGGACCGGCAGCTGTCTTCGTTGGTCGATGAGAGAGCAGTGCTTAAACATTTCCCGCAGTGGCCGGAACGAAAAGCGGACACACTGCGGGAAGCTGCTTGCAACTACAGAGACCTCAGAAATCTGAAATCTGAAGTCACATCATTTGAAGACAACATGAAAGAGCCAACGATCCTTGCTCTAAGAAGAATGGAAGCATTACAAGACAGGCAAGCATTAGAGTACAAAAACTTGTTACTATTTCATTTAATTTCATGCAATATAGTGAATTAAATTTTGAAGGTCACAATTTCAATTTGCAGGTTGGAAAGAAGTGTTAGCAGTGCAGAGAGGACAAGGGAGAGTGCCAGCAAGAAATACAGAGATTTCCAGATCCCATGGGAATGGATGCTAGACTCAGGGCTGATGGGCCAGGTAGGTGGAGCAATTAGCAAAATGAATTATTTTTTCCACTACCTTTAAAGCTTTAAGGTCCCTCTGATAATTATGCCTTGCCAACAACTTTATGTTTGGTAATTATTCTTGAGCGAGGGTATCTGTATTTACATTTGACTTCAATTTAAATGTTACTAAATTGGGATAAATTTAAGCTTAAGGGTCTAATTTCAACTAATTACAATGATGTGGATCAACTTTTAGCGATCACAGATTTCCAAATTTTCAAGCAAGGGATGGAAATAACATTCATTAGAAAGCAACCTCTTGTTTTCACCACCAGTAATAAATGAATTTCTTTGTCCAATACTTGCAGATGAAATTAAGTTCACTAAGGCTAGCCAATGAGTACATGAAAAGGATCATCAAGGAAGTTCAGTCTAGTGACTGCTCAAGAGAAGATAATCTTTTGCTTCAAGGAGTCCGGTTCGCTTTCCGGGTACACCAGGTAACCCTAATTGCTCCTCAAACTCATGATTCTAATTTGTAACCCTAATTGTTATACCGAGTACTGACACACACAACATTACATTCAGTTTGCAGGTGGTTTCAATTCAGAGACCGTACTTACATTTGAGGAACTGAAGAAGATAGGGACGAATAGTAGCAGAAATGGCACGCTTTAGCAATATACTTGAATCCCAAATTGATCAGTGGGTTATAAGCAGACTAGTAGTAGCACAAACTGCGTTTTGTAAAATGGCTAATGGCATAAAATGTGTTCGAAAATTATTAACTTGGTCGGAATGCCAAATTATCTGAATATAAATTCCCCCCCCCCCCGGCTACTCACCCAATATCGCTTGTATAAAAATAAAAATGATCATCATAGATCATGAGATTTTGGGGCCAACTACCATTGGATTGTTCATGGGCCACATTTTACAATAAAATTTCAATGGTAGACCAAAATTTCACTGATCAAATGTGGCAAGTGAAGCTAATCCCCAATTCCTTCACTATTTGCTCAAATTTGAGGACAAATTGAGTACAAAAGTTAATTTGGAAAAGAGCATTCCAATGACAATCAAACCACAACACAGATATGCAATCTGTATGAAAGCAACATAAACATGCCCAAAAACATAATTTCAGAAACCACATTCCAATTAGCAACATGTAAATTCATAATTTCATCAAAACTAAACCAAATAATTATAAATAACAATTGAAAAAAACAGTCAAATTTCATTTAAAGATTAGGAAATGTAGCAGAAAGATAGAAATAAGAACACCAAGGGTTTCTCATATTAATTCTAACAAACCACTAAGTCTGACAAAACTCAAAAGCCTAAAGATAGAAACGCCATGCGAAAGAGCTGCACAGCTGAAGCTATCACTTAGATCTCTGCCTCATCTTTCGGCGCTTCCTCTTCAACCTCCTCATGCGCTTCTTCTTCCACTGTAGCACATTTTACCATTTATATCAATTTCATTTTTCAAGGATCGGAAGCTATGGCATTCTTTGGTAAGCTTATCAGTAAAAAAAATAAACTTTTCAACAAAAACATAAGAACGAGGATGTATAGACTAAACAATTTGAAGTTTCTATTAGGGTTTTGATTTTAGTTGTACCTTGGCTCTCATGGCGACGAAGCGAGACTGAAACCTTTGCTCTCCTTCGAAGTCGTTCGATGAAGATGAAAAATGGGAGGTGCCCTATTTGAGAGAGGCAATGAGGGGTTGGCAGCGTTTATAAGCAAAAACCCTAGCACTGTTTTGGGCCCTCCAATTGTAATCCGAAGGATGTGGGCTCGGTCCAAGTAAAAGTTCAAACCCGATCCGTTTACACTTATTGGGCTTAGTAAATAATAAATGGAAAATGCTAAATATACTCCAAATCTGACATATTCTCAACACCTAGGCCATTTTTTGTATCAATTTACATTGGTTCTACATTATTAGTCTTCCTTTTTTTAATGTCTAACGAGGGGTGTGTCTTATTATGTGTGAAGTAAATTCAGACAAGAGATTTGGGATTATTAATAATTATTGTTAGTATGAAATTGTGTTGGCAATTCCTAGAACTTAGTATAGGTTTGGAAGTGTTATTTAGCTAGAAGGTTAAAGCAAAATTGTTGTTTCTGATTTCCATAAACTGCATGATTGAAACAGCTCAACAATTCCCGAATTCTAAAATTGTGACTTAACACGTATGAGCCATTTGATTTGAAGAGTAAGACATGTCATTTTTCATGCATTCATGTTGGGAACGTTTTTTTAAAGTCTGATATGATTTTATTTCATTGATTTTTAAATCAATTAAAATCCCTTTAGGAATGCATCTTATTTAAGCATGTTTGTTTCAAATTGATTTGCTTTCTTTTTTCTTCACGTCCTATCAAGCCTCTTCTTTTGGGTCAAGTCTTGAGTGCTTGCAAATCAAGTTAACTATCATATACTCTATTAAAAATTAATTGTGATATTCTTGAAACTTGCTTCAATAATATCAAGGGTCTTTAAAGAGTCATATTGTGACAAAAACCTTCTTGCTTTGGCTCATACCTATTTGGTGATTTTGGTTTTGACTAGGAAACATATCTTTGGTTAGCCTTCAATGAAATTGATTGTGTTTTTGACGTGGACTTTTCTTCCTAGAGAATAAAAAGTTATATAAAATAAGGCTTTATGTTTTTCTTATTGGTACAGCTTTTGAACAATAATTTTGTGTGCTTAAACGTTTAAGAAAACTATGTTTTTTATTATAGATAAATCATCAAGTGTTTCATGTTTACTTGGTGATTTATCAAACACTTTTTATCATTCATATTGCATTCATTTGCATGTTTGGTAACTCGTACAGTTGAGGGCACCAAGACCGTTGTGGCGGTTTTTCTCTGGTGAGCTTGAATCGATCGTGACCAGTATCAGATTCAACATAAGGAGAGTTGGAAGAACTCCGGCGAGCTTGAAGCAATCATGACCAGTATTGCGTTCAACATAAGGAGTGTCTAAAGATCATTCCGTGACAGAAGTTGAGTTACGAAGAAGTCGGTAAATATTATCTAGAATGTGTATAGGATAAGTGTGTGAGTACTTCTTGTAATCGTCATTCTATAGTGAATTTGTTTTGGACTGAGGAGTCTCGTGGATATTCCCCAGAGGTGGGGTTTTACCACGTAAAATAATTCTCTGCATGTTTATTGATAAGCCATATCAATCCAGCTACTGAAGTTTATTTTTATTTATTGATTATAATTTTAAATTGGCATATTCACCCCCTCTAAGCATTTTGGTCATCCTACAGGTAATTTCAATTATTTCAACGGTTTTTCAGGAGCAATAGTTCATGAACTTGTACTTGATTCGCATTTTGTTTCTTGAATTCACAAAATGGTTATTGCAGTCCTTCAACTCCACTTATGTTAGCACCATTGTTCATGACATTACTTTCTTTTTTTGTCAAATTTAGAGGCAAAACAATATTTTGATGTTCTTTCTAATGAGCAAAACACCAGCATCCCAAACTCCCACCCAGCCACAACCGCCGACCACCCCATTCTCTGACATATACCCAACTACCCACCTCATGCAACAAATTCGATCAAAACGCCCACCATTGAAGCCACCCCAAACCCACCCTAAATTGATATCCCCACCCAATCACCCCTAACCCACTACACAAACACAACACCCACTCCCCCTCCCCCAAAGTGCACCAACCCCATCCGCCTGTTTCCACTCCCTCTCCCCAACGAGAGAAACTCTCATGCAACGGGGATAATACTTTTTGCTATTCCCAGCCAATAACTCAATGACACGTAGGGTAACTTTTCAATGTGTCATTGTGTTATTAGTCGAGAATAACAAAATAGTAATATCCATGTTACAGGTAAGTATTTTTTGCTCCCCAACGTACCTCCCTCACTTGCCCCTCTCTTTGTCTCTGTGCTATTGGTTGGGAAATAATTTCTCTATCTCTCTTGTGAGATTGTTCTTCATTGATGGGGTGGGAATGGTGGGTTTTGGTACAAAGTAGTGGTGTGAGTGATAAAGCTGGTGTGAGTGATAGGGGGTTGAACTTGAAATGACAATTTTACCCTTGAATTTAACAACAACAAAAATGTAATTGATTTGACGACATGACCAACTGCTAACATAATAGAATTGAAGGACTACAACAATCATTTTGCAAATTCAAATGCCAAAATGTAAATCGAGTACAAATTTAGGGACTATTACATCTAAAAACTCATACTTCAACATTCTTATAAAGCATTTCTTATAGAAGTATTTATAAGTAAAAAGTGCTTTTTATGTAAGCAATTCCAAGTATATGGGCTGATTATATATATTAAAAATGAAGAAGGCTAACCCATCAAAATAAATGATAAGGAGGGAAGTATAGTCCATAAATAAAAATCACATAGGGTGAAATACTTGTAAATTCCAAAGCTAGAGCTTGGAACTAACCCAAGAGCATGTATATTGTACATGTCACATCCCAAAACACGCGTCGAGCACAAAAAGCGAGTTGCAAGATACTAGAAAAAGCGAGCGAGTAAAATATGCCAGGAGTTGCAGATATAAAAAGGGTGAGCTGCTAGTCATGGCTGGCCCCATCGTCTAAAAGTTAAAACTATCCAAACACAGGCCGGAAGCAGCCACAGCGAACAACAGACAAACCCATTCACGTATATATATATATGGAATCCAATCCAAATTTCCAAAATCCCTCATCACTCTAATTCATTCATTCTCCATCCCTCACTCTCCTTCCTCATTCTATCCAATCCCCAAACCACACACCACAAAAACTAACTAAACACACGCCATTTTTGAACACACACAGGCTCAGAGAGACAGAGAGAGAGGGAATGGGGACTGGTGCGTCCAAGAGGACGGAGGATGGCTCGCATGGAGGTGAGGAGCCGGAGGAGGAGGAGTATTTGGACCAAGGAGGCGGCCAGCTGTACGTGTCTTTGAAGATGGAGAACAATTTCAAGCTCAAGAAAGGCGACCTCTTTCCTCACGTCTTCGGCTCCGTCCCTCTCGTTGGCTCTTGGGATTCTTCCAAAGCTGTAAATTTTTGCAATCACAATTCATTCGTTCACTCACTTTCGCTTGATTAATTCCATTGCCATGTTCTAATTTCTGATCGATTTCATTTCGTTGTTTTGAATCATTCTTAGCTTTCTATGGAGCGTGAGTCGGCGTCGATGTGGGAACTGAGCTTTGTTGTTCCTCCCAACCATGGTAAGTTGTGATTTCTGAATTTCATCACCAGAAAAATATTTTCTTAAAGCCTTAAATGGCTACGGTATCAGTATTTGCTTGCTTTTTAGTCTAGTGGAATTTGGGAGGTGTTGGTTTCGAATTTTTAGTATTTATTAAGGGCTTTAAGCCAATTTTCTGACTGGATATGATTGTTTTTTTTTTGGTCTGTGTGTTGGAACCAGAAACTTTGGATTTCAAGTTCCTTTTGAGGCCAAAGTATAGCAATGCACCTAGTGTTGTCGAGGAGGGTCCGAACCGCCAACTCATAGGAGGGGCCTTGCAAGGGGATCAAAGGCTGGCTCTATTTAGGATTAGCAGTGACGAGGTTCTTGAGTACCGGGTGTTCATTAAGGCGGATAGGGTATCTCCCTTCGATCTTGCAGCGAGTTGGAGGGCTTATCAGGAGAACCTTAGGCCTTCTGCCGTTCGCGGAATTCCTGATGTCAGTTTAGGTACAGTGCCAGAGATAGGTGCTGAGGTACACTTTCACTCGCAATTCTTTTCATCTTTCTTGTTGCCCATTTATTGTAATTGATATTTTATCTGTTGTAGTTGTGGTCCTGCGTGGCCAGAGTGAGGTTCTTATTTTGTTATACATACCTTTTTAAGAAGTCTTTTGTCCATTTTCTTTGGTAATGTACACAGAATGGCTCTTCAACTAGTTTGGAGCTTGATCTCGAACATTATGTTGTTCCAGCTCCTTCGACTTCTGCCAATTCAGGCCTTGTTTACGCAGCTAACATGACAGAGACTCCAAGGTCATTAAGTCTTACTGGGATCTTTACCAATGCTGATGGTTCTACCAGTTTTTCACATTCCTTCAAGGATAGTGGTGCTTCAGTGGATCAACATGTGCCTCTAAAGGTTTATCCCATTACCCTGTCTGCTAGTATTATAAATTAGAGTTTTCTTATATCCTTTTCCTGCGTTAAGTAAGATTTAGCAGTGTGAGGCTGTTATGATTGTTAAACTTATAGTACAAAACTGCAAGCATATTTTGGTTTTGGGACAATATTGACTGTGGAGGACTTTAACAAATTGTTCCATATTACATATAACATACCTGTAGTGCACCTAATTCAATGTTTATGCAGGACATGGAGGTTGTTATCCCAGATTCATCCAAGTTGTATTCTTCATCTGGGATGGTTGAATCAAAGTCAGTGGGAACATTTTCACCTTTCCAAAGGCAAGACAGTCACAGGGCCCTCTTTGTAGATAGGGGTGTTGGATCTCCTAGGCTAGTGAAATCCTCTAGTACTAGTACTTTCTTTACAGAACCCCGATCGGACAAAGAAAAAAAGGTCTGTGTGGAAGTGCATCTTGCCTGTGAGGATGATCAAGAGTTAAATTATCTTCTATCTGCAGTGGTTGTTTTCTGAAACTCTGTCCTTCTATGCATATTGTTAGAATTCAATGCCAGAAGCTGCTGGAGCTGTTGCAGCTGCAGCCGTAGCTGATCAAATGCTGGGTCCAAAGGAAGATAGTCATTTGGCAATTGTCCTGGTATTGTTCTGCATGAGTGATTAACCATACAGCTCATAACTTCTGTTAAACTTAATCATCCTTTTCCCGTTGTTTCTTAATTGGTTTTCTTTAGTTGTAAACTTAAAGGAATTACAGTTTAATTTGACCCTTGCTAAGTAGGCTAACTTGGAAGGACCTACCAGTATCATCAGTTTTGCATTGGTTGCTTCAAATTTTAATTCATGGAATATAATTGAGAGCAAACAGTTCTAACAAGTTTTGTGTACTTTAGGTTGGTTTGCCAGCTCGTGGAAAAACTTTTACGGCAGCTAAACTTACAAGGTATCTCCGCTGGTTGGGTCATGATACCAAGCACTTCAATGTTGGAAAGGTTACTAGCATTCTTATGATTGACAATTCTTTTTTCTCTTCATACCTCTAGTCACTGAAATATACGAAGGTGGACATGAACATGACCTTCTTTTTTGTATTTTTTTTGTTGCAGTACCGCCGTCTTAAACATGGGACTAATCAGGTAAAAGTTATGTTGTTTAAGGTTTGATTTGGTTGATTAATTGGCAGACATTCTGCTTTAGTAGTCATTAGTGATTATCTGTTGACTGATGAGTGATCCTACAAAAAGCAAACCAGTTTGTTTATCTGCCTCGCTTTTTTATCACTAGATTCTTAGTTATTAGATTTTTCCAACAGACCATGTGGTATTCCTGTGTTGGATTGGAGACGCATGTCAAATCAAAAGAAACTTAACATAGTTCCACAATAGTGAATATGTGCTCAGTATAGATATAAAGTGAAACACTGTTTTGGTTATTAATAAAATAGTTCTTGGGTGACCTGGAAAATCTCACGAGATATTTATTAGTGCAGAATGCTGATTTTTTCCGAGCTGACAACCGTGAAGGCATGGAGGCACGTAACGAGGTGAGTGTCTATGGAGTACTTTTCCTTTAGAGTAGATAAGTTATGACTGATTTTTTTTTAGAAGATAAGTTATGACAGATTGACTCTACTGCTGTGTATCATCTG
Organism: Prunus kanzakura; assembly: GCA_020521455.1. Classification (NCBI taxonomy): domain Eukaryota; kingdom Viridiplantae; phylum Streptophyta; class Magnoliopsida; order Rosales; family Rosaceae; genus Prunus; species Prunus kanzakura. The sequence continues at coordinate 5,893,000 of BPUM01000784.1, forward strand.
GCATTCTTTATCACTATGATGCTAGTAGTTGTTAAAAACAAATGATGCCTTGTTTGTGATGAGAAGTTAGTAAGTCCTTTCGAAGAATGCGAATCAACTGAGCCAATTTAAACTTTATTCCTTAGAGCTGTTCAAAATTGCTCTCTTTTGAGAAGAACCCCATGATTATTCAAAGAAATGATGAAAACATATATTTCTGATTCTGTTTCCTAGATGTTATGAAAGACATATCTTGAATGGATGTTTCTAAACTGAAATGGATGTAGCTTTTATAATAAACATGTAGTAGAATATGCAACACAAGTAGTCAATGAAGATATAAAAGAAGCGGAAACACTTTTAGCTTATGTCAGGTCACATGAGTCTATGACAGTTTCTAGGTGCTTATAACTTCATACAAAGTTTATATTAGTGAGAGTTCCTACTAAGAGTACTTGTGCTTGAGAACAGTAACATTTATACTAAATTGGATTTCGTGATGCGATTGGAAAAGTTAACACAATATTAACCTTTTTCTTTGTACATAGTTTTAATATATCACGTGCTACTAGGTAGCAGCCCTGGCATTTGATGACATGGTTTCTTGGATGCAAGAAGGTGGCCAGGTAAGTCCTTTTATGCGAGTCATTTTGATCTTTAATGGCTTCTCGATGATCCTTTCTTTTTAACAAATCTAATTTGATTGTAGGTAGGAATATTCGATGCCACAAACAGTACAAGTAAACGCAGGAACATGCTCATGAAATTGGCTGAAGGAAAATGCAAGGTACCATGAGTATTGCATGGAGTGACAGTTCCCACTTCACATAGTTTAAAACTTGGTCTTAAGCTCTTCTGCTACCCATCTTGTGTATTCATGATTATATCTTTCTTTGCAGATTATTTTCCTGGAAACTTTATGTAATGATGAACGCATTATAGAAAGAAATATACGTCTGAAAATTCAACAAAGTCCTGACTACGCAGAAGAGTATGGTTTGGCCCTGGACCATTAGTTCCTTATCTTTATGGATTGTGAGGTGCATTAATTACTGTTCTTCTGCAGGCCAGATTTTGAGGCTGGATTACAGGACTTTAAAAGCCGACTGGCTTATTATGAAAAAGTAGTTCCCTAAAACATTTCTTATTGATTGTTTGGTGAGGTTTGGCCTTTAACAGTTCTTGTTATCAAATATTGATGTACATTTATGCTCCCATTGCCAGGTTTATGAGCCAGTAGAAGAAGGATCATACATCAAAATGATTGATATGGTCAGTGGACATGGAGGGCAAATACAAGTAAGTTCAACTCAGTTTTTTATCGTTCTCTTTGGATGAGTCTTGAGCTGCAGTAAGTATCTCAGAAACATACACCTAGGGCATGGTTGTGTGTTGTTTGTTTTTGGCCTTTCTACTTTTTTTTGTAATTATTGTGTTTTTCATTGTTGAACCTCTTATTTATACGTGACTTCAGTTTAATGGCATGAGGTTCTTCCCCCTTATAAAACCCTTGGAATAGATGCTTATGCATCTCCTTAAGTATGTAGCTGTGACTTTTGATTCCTGTTCACTCGGAAGCTTTCTATTTTGGTTCAGGTGAATAATATCAGTGGCTATCTTCCTGGACGAATTGTTTTTTTCCTGGTATGTTATCCCATGAAAAATGTAGTTCAATATTGGCATAAATGTATCATCCTATAGTTTCAAGGCTTTTGTAAAACTGTAATTTTAGATTCTTCAGTTATAGCCAAGAATAGTTCTTTTCCCAGTTGTTCTTTGGCTTTGTAGAAGAAGAATTCTATTTTCTCATGTTTTCTTTATTGGGATGCAAATTTGTTTAATTTCATGGCATCTGTTCTTCTGAACTAATATTTTGATAAGTGTGAGAGGAGTATCTTGGGCAAGAATACTGGTGATTACTTAGGTAGACATAAAACTTTGATTCTATTCTTTCACAAATTAGTCTTGAGCTCAACTGTAAAAGATGGATTTTAAAAGTGGTGCTTTCATATAAATCAAGTATATCTACTCCGCTAGGTCTTTTTGTGCTAATAATTCTCATAATACTAGTGATCTTTTTCCAGAGTAATTCGATCTTGATTGCTGGACTTGTAATCCTTATCACTGCTTTTGGTTTCAAACATATTCACTTATTTAAGACAGTGGACTCCACATGTCTGTATGGCATAACATTAACCGTCTGTTATGTGGCATAATATACAACAATCTGACCAGAATCTTTTAGTGAACTGCATTTGATGAAATAACAACTAATCATCTTGGTAAAAGTTTCCTCATTTAAATTGCACTTTGAAATACCATATCAAATTTATACAGTAGAACTGAGATCTTTTGGTTGATTCTCCCCTGCGCCCCCTCTGTTCATTCATATTTCTGTCATGTATTCATTTGTTTCTGCTGCACTGTTGTAGGTGAATACACATCTCACGCCCCGCCCTATATTACTTACTAGGCATGGAGAGAGTAAGGATAATGTTAGAGGCAGAATTGGGGGAGACAATCCTTTGAGGTTTGCCCTTGCTGTTGATTATCAAGATATAATTTTACTAGTTTGCTTTCATTTCAATATGCATTTAGTACAGTAAATTCTCAAAATTATCTGATCCTAAATTCTGTTCACCTCCATGATATTCATGTATAAAATTCTATGTTTCTCTCATCTGATGACGTTTTGCCCATCACTGTTTCATTTCTGTACATTATATGGTCTGGATTTGACTCATTCTCTAAGACCTGTTCCTTTGATCTCTTCAACTCTCTATGATGCATTTTAAATTCCACGTAAATTTTGTTATTTCATGAGTCAGTGATGTGTTGTGAGTGGAACTTACCAAAAGATACTATTACTTGTTTCAACAGTGATACTGGAGAAATTTATGCAAAGAAACTTGCTAACTTCGTTGAAAAACGACTGAAATCAGAGCGGGCTGCCTCTGTAAGCTTCAGCAATATCCAATTTTCAGTTTTAATTTTTTAGCATTTCTTACGAAGTAAATGGTTGTTGTAGGTTGATCCTTGCTTCTTGTGTAGTCTACATATATCTCTTACGCAATCATGTGCTTTGGCCACGGAGTGGTGTGGTTGAAGTATAAGCTAAAGATATGTAACTAATATCAGTTGTTTAACATTATATAACTACGCATCTAAAAAAAACATTATATAACGATGTAATTTACTTTTGAATGTGTAGTTGCGAATTATTGTTTTCGTAAGCTAGAAAAAGTTATTCTAGAATGTAACCAAACATAAATTCAGATGTTCAGGTTGGAAGGTTGCATTTTGCACCAAATTGGTTTTAATGTTTGAATAGAGCAACAAAACTGGAGATAGAGTCTGGCTTTGAACTTAAAAACAAAGATGTTATGCGTACTATTTGTCTTACCACTAAACATATTGTCACCTCTAGGTTCTTTTCCTTCTAGTATGTAGCACATGTGTCTGGGGTAGAACCATTTTCATGACATCATTTATTGATATTTTTGTTTGATAAGTATAGTGACTTAATCTGTTTGATGGTTTCAAACGTCTATTTACCTTGTCCCTTGACTGAATATAGTAATATGAGCTAACATTACTATTTTTTCCCATGGTGTTTAGATTTGGACTAGCACGCTGGAGCGAGCAATTTTGACAGCAAGTCCCATCGTAGGATTTCCCAAGGTTAGTGTACTGTACAATTTTTAGAATTTCATCAACTTTCGAAGTCTTGCATGTTCTATACTTAAGCCACACACAGTAGATAATTGATAGACCCAGAAATTTGAATATGATTAAGTATAGTTGATTTATAGTTCCTTACAATTTTTCTAGATACAATGGCGCGCACTGGATGAGATATATGTTGGTGTGTGTGATGGAATGACGTATGAAGAGATAAAGAAAAACATGCCAGAGGAGTATGAGTATGTTTCATTATTCTCTCTGTATGTTTGTGTGTGTGTGAGTGTGTGAGTGTATCTCAAAAGAAAAAAGATAAAGAAAAGAGAGAAATTGAAAAGTATTCCTTGTTTAAAGGCATTTGTTGTTTGAAAAGATATGTTTAACTGCAGGGCACGTATGAAAGACAAACTGAGGTATCGGTATCCTCGTGGAGAATCTTATTTAGATGTTATCCAAAGGTTTGTACTTTGCAATTACAATATACAATCAGCTCTCGCAACAATAACACCTGTTCAGTAGAATTTGACTTCCACCACAAATGCAGGTTAGAGCCTGTAATCATTGAACTTGAACGACAGCGTGCACCTGTTGTGGTTATATCTCATCAGGTGATTAATACACATGGTACCAATTTGTGCTTGAGTGTTCTTCTTCATGTTGTGGTTGTAATAATATGAGCTTGTTGATTTCTTTGTTCTTGTAGGCTGTTTTGAGAGCACTATACGCGTACTTTGCTGATAGGCCTCTGAAAGAGATTCCACACATTGAGGTAGTTGATGGAAAATTTCTAATTACTCCTGTTTCTTGTATTTCTTGTATTCTATATTCCCTACTTCCCTGAACAATCTGAATCACAGAAGACTTTATGATGGAAATTTACAAGTTCTAAATCCTGGGTTACGCATGGTTATGGTATTCAAGTTACAATTTGATAATAATTAAAAGTAGGGTAATTTTTAATACAGATTTGTAGCAGTTAACTTTATCATATCTCATGAAGGTCCTTTCTGACAGCTAGTTTTTCTAATTTCAGATGCCACTTCATACCATAATAGAGATTCAAATGGGAGTTACAGGTGTCCATGAGAAAAGATACAAACTCATGGACTGAAAATTCTTACATGCAACTTTTGTTTGTAATTTGGAAGTGCTTGAAAATTTCCATTTTCCAATTTCTTAAATTGCCCATTGGTTAACATAATGTAGCAATGTCTCAACTGTATCTACAATAATCAGTAATCCAAAATATGTACCTAGCTACCAATTCCCCTATTGATTCTAATGAGGTTAACCTCTATGTAATTCTTATTGTCTTAGCATAAAAATGCCATTCTTTGTTATGTGAATATTCTCTATGCAGGTTGAGAAAATCTCAGTTCTGCACAATTTTCTTGAGTTTCAATCTCATTTTTGACAAGGTTGATTATTTAGTGTATAGAATGACCTTTTAGAGCCTATACTTAGGTTGAATTTTTTTTTAAAATACAAGCGATAGTCTAATTACAAGAGGGAGGGAGTTTCTCACACACAGAGACTATTAAGGTGTCATGTTGATTTGAATCGAGACCACTAGTTTGCAAGTTAAGGCTCTTTTCATAGATTAGACTCCATTGGCAATTTGTGATTGTATGCTTAAAATAATCGTGTATGTCAATAAATGAGATCAAAATTGAAGAAAATTCGCAGATTCGTACGGTCTTTTTAAGGGTTAGCAGGAAAAGGTTTTGCTGGGAAATCGCGGTTTGTCTTGATTGTTGAATAGATCTTGACCTATCAGCTTATTTGACCCCCAAAACTTTGCGGGAGGTTGGGGGGTGTTGTCCTGGTCTAAGTGAAGAATTTCATGAAAGAGAGCCAAGTGTGTCACAGAATCGTTTTGCCGCTGAGACTTGACTGGGTCGGGGGAGAAGTCACGAGCCAGAGGCCAGAGCCTTTACCTACCGTTTAAAGGTTAAAATCAGCACCAAAAAACATGCATAAAAAAAGGGTAAGAAGAAGCCATTAAATATCCACCAGTATTTATGGAGCAAACAGAAAAAAGTCTGGCTACTTTCACATGGGAACCCTCATCTAAGAATTGACACTTCAGAGGAAGAATCTTACCACAATTTGGCCCCCTCCCTTCTCCATAGTTTTCCCCCATGAAGAAAAAGAGAACCTAAACACACCCAAAAGAGCATTAAGAAAAGATTATTCTAATGTTTTTGCTTGATCAAACAAATGATTCCGTTCTAGTACGCTTCTCAAGACGATTTAATGAACATTTAATTTAATAACATTTAGCTTCTACTTTCTTAGAGAAGTTGTTGACCTCAAATTATATGAATGACAATTTCTCCTTATGGGTAAGACTCAAAACCTTATTAGGAATGTGAGGTAAAAATGTTCCAATGATACTAGTGATTGTGTATTTGTCAATGAATTCCTGTTAATTGTTGATGTATGTGAATTTCAAGTACGCATTTTGACCAATGCATATTAAGAGATTTATTTTAAAATTTACGCTTATTAATGATTCAAATTGTGTGACGTGATCATGTGTGCACCACTGAATACTAGCAATAATTCGTTTATATATTATAAAATGAGACAAAGATTGTCATACGTTATACAATGAGACAGAGACTGTCAAAGAGCAAACCTCTTTTGATCACTAATATACAATGAGACGATTGAACTATAATCCCAATTATAATCATCTCACAAGCAAAAGACAAAGGAACATTACAAAAAGACACAAGCAAAAACAAAAACACTGAAAAAAGAAGGTGAAGGAAAATGTGGTTGATTGGATAGATCTCAAGGTTCTCGGGATTCCAGCACCTTCATTAAAGAAATACCACATGAATCCAATACTTCCTCATCCGCTGCTGCCGTCGCCTTCACGAGTCTACCGTTGCATCATGCATAGAGTCTCCCCATTCCCATTCCCCGGCCTTCCCCTTGGATATAGGGATCCTTACTTTGACTTCCAACCCCTTCCCCCATTACTTTATTCCCATTTGCATTAATCTACTGAAACCCACAGACCCTTTGGCAACCATTACACGCAAATGTAGGAGCACACCAAGCAAATGCCCCCCCAAACCCACAATTTAATCCCATTACAACAACCCCTTTTTCTTCATTTTCACGTCAACTCAATTCTCTCTCTCAGCAGCACATGATCACAGAAAATACTTGACCCAATAAAAAATTAGATCACAGAAATAAAGAACAAAAAAATTTAAATTTAAATTTAAATACTTTGTGTTCTTTATATCTCATTCGTTAAACTTATGTAGCCATATTTATCCATCAAATAATGTGTCTGTACACATATTCATATATCATATTTGAATGAATAAATTACTATCACCTTATTAAGTATACGAAAATGAATAAACAAATTGAATTAGTGAGTGTTTTAAGCAGAGGATATTAAGAGGAAGAAATCGAACAAAAGACATCGTGTGCACAGATAAACGCTACCAAGTACCAACCATTAAAAGTTAAAACTATAAGCCCACAACATTGTACTCGTCAACCTTCATTGCTTGCACCTTTTTGTTTTTTAGGTATTCTTCATTGTTTTTTAATTTTTTTGGTTGGGTAATTGGCAGTTTCTTCAGTCTTCATTTACTGACTCGCTCATTCATATGACCCCATTATATCTATCTAACCTTTTTCAGTTTTCAATTCTCACTCCCATCATCATCATCAGTCCCCTTCCACACTTACACCAACTTAGCAAAACACCAATCCCTCGTAATGTTCAGTCCCACAGACACGCAGCAGCAGCAGCAACCCAACAACCCACTCAAACAACTCTTTGCCACCATTTTCTCATACGACGGCAATGTCTTGCTTGCTGCCTTGGTCTCTCTTCTTCTCGTCATTCTCTTTGTCCTCCTCCTCCATGTCTACGCAAAATGGTTCTTGGCCCAAGCTCACCACAGGCGCCGCCGCAGCTCCATGACCGTCTCCCGGGTTCTCGGCCCTAACCGGTTCCAGCATTTCCACACCTTCACCTTGGACCCAACGTCAACAAACATCAACAGCCTCTCGGGCTCTGCGTTGTCGAAAGGCCTCGATTTGAAAACAATCTCTGCAATTCCTCTGTTCGTGTACAAAACAGAGGAGGAGAAGGAGGAGGAGCGAAATTACGAAAATGGGTTTTTGGAGATGGAGTGTGTGATTTGTTTGAGCCCGTTTGAGGACAACGACGTGGGGAGGAATTTGCCCAAATGTGGTCACTCTTTTCATGTGGAGTGCATCGATATGTGGCTGGGTTCACACATGAACTGCCCAATTTGCAGAGCTTCGATAGTGACCAGCGCTGATGGGATTGGGATGGGGATTGATACGACGTCGGATCAGGCTGTGGGTGAAGAAGAATCGGTTGTAATTGATGTTTTGGATTCTGGGTATGTTGAAAATGATGATCTTGTTCGTGTTGGGGTGATGAGAACTGATTCTGAACCCACATCTTCATCTTCTTCTTCATCCTCGTCCTCATCGCCATTAACGGTGGGTTGTTCATTGAAGAGAATGCTGAGCAGAAACAGGCCAGAAATCAGCAAGGTTTTCCCAACCACAAATGGGGATGATCACAGCAACCAAATGGATGATTGATTGAAATCAGAGAGAGATTTGGGGTTTGTTTGTAAACCAAATTTGTATAGATTTCTTGCAAGCAAGCAAGCCATACATGGGATCAGTTTTTGTGTGTGTTGTTTATTTTTGGTGCGTCTCAGGGATGCCTTTTGTTGACGTGAGTTATTGAGTGACTTGTTCATACTTCTATCTTTCCGGTTGTTTATGATTTTCTGATGCGACTTCTGCTCAAAATTTTGGGTCAGTTTCAGTTTTTGAGATGTAAAGGCAGGAAGATATCAAGTCTCAGATGTGACATTTATAAATAGTGGAGAATATGGTGGGGGGTTTTAACAAGTATGCCAGTCTGCAGTTTTGTTACACCAAAATGACTAAACAGTCTCCAATCTTCTCATCCCGAAGACTCCATTTTCAGGCACAACACAATGCTGCAAAGTTCAGAAACACACAAAGGTGATTGGAGGAGCCTCATCTTCCTTCATTTGGACATTGTTGCACTAAACTAATTGGTCTTATTGTTTGGCATTCTCTCATCAAGTTTGTAATCTGTTTGAGAAAGCAGTCTTAGATTAGAGCCAAGTTTGTAATCTCTTGTCAATTCGGTAAAGGGTTATCAATTGGCATATAAAGAAAAAGTAGGCCATACACACTAATATGGAGCCCTTTTGGCAAAACCTCATGTTTGTTTAGTGCGTCTTAAATTAAAAGAAATATCGACATGTTTAGTGTGTGTGAGTTCACGGAAGTTCTTAATCAAACTATCAATCGACAACAATAAGCTTGGATTATGAATTCAAGGAGTGAATTCGGATAAATTCGAATTAAACTCGAGTGGTTCAACGAAGATGTAATCCAATCTATATATACTTGAATTTGGGGTTTAAGCTCAAGCGTTTTTGTGGAGGATATTGATATGGTAGTTGGGTTGTGACCAGTTGATCAATAATAGAATAGGAAATAAGGGGGTAGGGTGGAAGGAAGAGAGGTGCTGTGGGTGACGTGGGTGAGGACGAGGACAAAGGGTGCTGTCAAGTCAAGTCGTCCATGTTTTCTGGTCAATGTTTTGGACCATTGCTTTTTTTTTATTTTTATGACATTTGGACCATTGCTTTCGCATATATGTGAAGGAGAATGGTCAAAGAAGAAGAAAGAACTCTTCTCTCATGGTGCCTTTTTTCTTACATGTAATACATATCCTTGCCTGGACGTCCCGTCCTTCTGCATTAAATTTCCCAAAAAAAATTATTGCCCTTTCTTTTGTGGACGAATATCATGATCTCTACGCCAAAAAAAAAAAAGTGTAATATGTGTATTATACAAATCATTCGTGTGATTATAGGTAAATCTCAAGGTAACCCGTGTGTGAAAAGAAGTGTGAATCATACACGTGAGAGTCCGTTATTAATCTTAGTCAAAATCGATATAAATTTCGTTCAAAAGTTGTACGAGGGACAAACATGTATGGACAAAATTTGAGCCTTGCATATAACTTTTGGACGAAATTTGAATGATGAAACCTCGAAGATTGGTAACGGACTCTTAACACATTTATATAATTCACACTTTTCTTACTACACAGTTGGCTCCGAGACATCCCTATAATCATATGGAATAGGAAATTCAATGTTAACTTATGAGAAGGAGCCGCCTGAGAAAGGCATATGGGTTCTTGTAGGAAATATATTTTCCTCGAGAAAAGCAAATGTTCAAAAAACTATTTTTCAGCATAATTGATCGTACGGGAAATGGATGCTCATCCAACTGCCATATGCACATGCATGCTGCAATTAACCTGTAGCAATTTGGAAACGCCAACTTTATCTTTTGTTTCTTTCTTTATTTTTTCTTTCCAATTTGGTGAATAACTTGCATATGCAATTGCCAGGGTTTGTGTCAAAAGACACGTTGACACAATGGGACTTTTTACTCATGGAAGGAAATTAAATATATAGGACCCTCTAAAGTCTAAACCGCAATTTCGGCACCTTATAAATATATAGGACCCTTTAGATTTACTTATTTGGACAAGTGAAAGAAGATTCATACATGAAAATTTATATAAGCAACAATATAATAAATTATAGAAATTTAGTTATATACCCAATCTTAGGCATAATCTTATAAAAAAAACCCTATATCATTTAAAAACTATAAACACACCCAAAAAAAACCCAAAAATCGACAGATGTCAATTTTTTCAATTTCATAGCTGTTTTTTAGTTTATTTGTGTGTGTTAAATACCTATATTGCCCTTGAACAATGGATTTGAGAGAGAGAAATCAGATCTGCCCAGATCTGTCAAAAAACAAAAAAACCAAATTTGCCAAAAAATCAGATCTGCAAAAAAATCAAATCTGCCAAAAAACCAAATCAGATTTATTTTCTCCTTTCTCGCTGGTGCTTTCTCTGGTGTTGGAGCAAGAGGAGCTTCCATTGAAGCTCAATCTCAAGTCCAACTATATTCTTCATCTTTAATCTACAATTTTCAATATTTCACCTTCAATTTCCTGTTCTAAAATCGTGCTTCTATTGATATATTTTTTTTTTCGGGATTGTTCAAGACCTCGAACAAACCTAGATCAAATGCTCTTAGCTCTACTCCTCATCTTCGAGCTCTACTCCTCTTTCGCCACGTCGTCATCGTCGTTTGGTTTGGACTTAAGATTTTTGATCTTTTGCTTCAATTATGTGTTTCTCTTCAGATTTTAGTTGATTTTCAAAATGTATTTTAAGTTTTGATGATCGATTTATCTTTTGTTACTATTTCAATTATGGATCTTATTTTAGTTTAACGATGTACTTCTATGACAGAGTATTAACAATGTACTTTTATAACAGAGTATTAACAATGTACTTCTATGACATAATAGTATTAAAAATCTGAGTTCGGATTGTTTTGAGTTGGTCTGGTTTGTTCTTTCATCATCTTTTCTTTGGTGGACATGTATTAGAAATAGCAACATGACAAGCATTAATCAACATGACAGTAAACTAGTAATGTTATTACCCTAGACTGGAACATTACAAGGGTAGATATGCATTAGAAATAGGATGTCATAGGAAACTAGCAATGTCATTACCCTAGACTGGAACATTACATGGGAAAATATGCATTAGAAATAGGATGTCATAGGAAACTAGCAGTGTTATTACCCTATACTGGAACATTACAAGGGTAGACATGCATTAGAAATAGGATGTCATAGGAAACTTGTATTGTTATTACCCTAGACTAGAACATTACAGCCATTAATCAACATTACAATAAATTAGCAGTGTTATTACCCTAGACTGGAACATTACAACCATTAATCAACATGACAGTAAACTAGCAATGTTATTACTCTAGACTGGAACATTACATGGGTAGACATGCATTAGAAATATGATGTCATAGGAAACTAGCAGTGTTATTACCCTATACTGGAACATTACAAGGGTAGACATGCATTAGAAATAGGATGTCATAGGAAACTTGTATTGTTATTACCCTAGACTAGAACATTACAGCCATTAATCAACATTACAATAAATTAGCAGTGTTATTACCCTAGACTGGAACATTACAACCATTAATCAACATGACAGTAAACTAGCAATGTTATTACTCTAGACTGGAACATTACATGGGTAGACATGCATTAGAAATATGATGTCATAGGAAACTAGCAGTGTTATTACCATATACTGGAACATTACAGGGGTAGACATGCAATAAAATAGGATGTCATAAGAAACTAACAGTGTTATTACCCTATACTGGAACATTACAGCCATTAATCAACATGACAGTAAACTAGCAGTGTTATTACCATAGACTGGAACATCACAGCCATTAATCATGTGTGGAACATTATAGTCATTAATCAACATGACACGTAAATGAAGCTATGGTTTTCAAGACGTTTTGTTTGTAATGAATTGTTTGGGTTTTTTTATAAAATTGGGCTGGGCTTGTTTTGGGTGCTATTTAAGTTTTTTGTGTTAGGCTTCTTTTTTAAGTTGATTAATGGTAGTAATGTAATTTATAAGAACTTAAACACCAATTTCTTATATAGTAAATGAGTTTTGAGTGTGTTTCTAAAGTGCATTTCATGTGGGTTTTTTTTTATAATTTTAACCCCTATTTTGGGTATATTAGTGAAGCTCCCAATAAATTACTACCTTTAAAAAGTAAAAATAAAAACTATATACGGTACCTTACTAGTTTCATTTCAAGTTGTGCTTCGTGATTTTTTATTTTATTTTTATCCCTTACGGTGTGCTTGCTTTACATTAGATTAGATTGGATAATTCACTAAATTCCTAAATACCAAACGCGAACCAGAACCCCCAATAATCATCACCTAAATATGAGTGCTGCTATTTCCACCCACCTGTCCTATTTCCCCACCCACCTTATCTTCAAAACTTTAAAAACAAATTTACCCCTTTGTAAATTGACTTCTCTATCCCTTAGCTAATTGTTGACACCTGGACTCATTTAACTCTAAGTTAACACTGTTAAGTCAAAAAAATAAAAGTAAAAATAAAAACAAAAAATTAGAAGAAAGAAAAATTACCCAGCAAACAACCACTAGACCACCCACCCAACACCACGAACCGGCCTCCTCTCCTCACCTCACCACCAGCCACATATTCAACATTCTACAAAACTTCAAAACCACACAATCCCAATTCCACATATTCAACATTCCTCAAAACCACACCATCCCAATTTCATAAATTCAATATTTTAGAAAACCTCGAAAACCCAATTCCAAAAATTCCACTACTTTTTATAACCCAGCAGACCTAATTCCACATTTTCAATCATTTTCAAAACCCAGCAAACCCAATTTCACAATTTCTATAATTTTCAAAACCCAACAAGAGGGCCAACAATGAGAAGGAACATGCACATAACATCCTTGTAGCACTTGAGCATGTCAGGGTTTAGGGTTTAGGTACATCACATGTGGTTCTTGTTAGGTTTGGTGGAGTGTGCTGCGGCTACTGAATTGAAACTTTTCATTTTCTAATTAATTTTAAAAAAAATTTGGACTCAACAATGTTAAGTTAGGGTTAAAAAGTTTTAAGTGAATATCCAGGTGTCAATAATTAAAGGGTATTTTAGGAATAATGGTGGGTGGAAAGATAATATTTTGTTTTTTAAAATTTAAATGTTTGGTGGAAAAATAAGGTGGGTGAGAAAATAGGTCAAGGGGGTGGAAATAGCAGCACTCATATATATTTATGTGGTACAAAAAAAAAAAAAAGTAAGATGATTAGTAGATGCGGTACATACAAAATTCAGGATTGACGAATTTTGCATAAAACTTATAGCTATTGTAGTTGTGTGGTTATTCAAATCATCATTTACGTACAAAACCTAAGGAGAGTTAATTATAAATCCAATGAAGAGATAGATGTATATAGAAATATATCTAGAGAGAGTTGATGACTCGGAGGGACAATCTACAAAGCGGGCAGGTTGACTGAACGCTGAGCCACTTATCCACGCACTCAGAATGATATGCATGGTGGCACTTTGGTAACACCTTGACCTTCTCTTCTCCTTCAAATACCACAAGACAAATACAGCATTCAATTTCAGTGGCTTCAATGTCACCGGCATTAGGGTTAGCGATGACCACCGACCGAATGTCACATGGGCTTCAATGTCACTGGCAAGCTTTCAATGTTGGCAGCATCAAGCCCATGTGAGTGTATTGATGATGCAGAATTTGCAGCCATGGAGGTTGTTGTTGTTGAGAGACGACCTACACAAGCCCAATAAGCATGGAAGAAGAAGATGGTTATGGTGAAGATGAGAGAGAAGAATAGGAGGAGTAGCAAGAGAGGCCTCGGCTGTAGATGTGGAAGTCAGAGTGGTTGAGGTAGGTGAAATGGCTCTCAAAGAGTTTTGAGTCTTGGGAGGCCATAAGAAAGAAGTAAAGCTTTTGGAGAGATTGTTGTCCAACCAAAGATTTCTAACAAATATGTGTTTAATTTGGTCATCTACTTCTTATATTGGGCCAACTTCAATGTTCGTTAAATTGTCAAAAACAAAACCAAACTTCATGGGCCTTTTGTTGGTCCAGAATGTTCTCTTTGCCAAATAGTCCCAAAAAATAGAGGATTAAAAATAATCAATCAAATTGGTCCCGGCGGGGCTCGAACCCGCGACCTTCGGCTCATAAGACCAACGCTCTAACCAACTGAGCTACGGGACCGACTTGCTAACTAGAATCGCTTTAATTTATTAATGTGAAAATCGATCCAATTAACCAATTAAATGTTTGCTTCTATCTCCCTTATAATACATTTATGGCTTCTAAATATGTAAGCTTATACTACCTTCAATCTCGCCGCGGATCTGAATTGAGTAATTGGTGAATAGAATTTAATGATGCCTATTTTAGAAACGCCATTAAAATTACGTCATCAAAAGATATTTCTGTTGTAGTAATTAGCAGAAATATGCTGAAATGAATTACTTTATCCACAGAAGAGTAAGGCTCAAAACTGTTTTATCATTCGAAGCGAAAACTTGAAAGGTGATAGTGAAATATATGAACAAGTTCATAAAGACGCTGTCCATTGAACCACTGACTGAACAAACGTATCAATCTGTATGATCTGCTGCATGCACTTTTACTTTTCGTGTTTATTAGTTGGAGATGACATAGAAGGCAGAAACTGGAAGAGTGCATGGTACTAAAGCAAAGTTAAAGAGAGTGGGGCCAACGATGTGGCATGAGCCTAAACCACCATCCAAACCGATTTTGTCCTTAATTACTTTCTAAACCATAACCAACGAAAATGTATACATGCATATGTGGATTAGGTCAGTTGGTCATAATTGTGTACCTGTCATGTTTCACTTGAGTTCAAAACCCTTCCTCGTCAAACAAATAAAAGAAATTAAAAGCACAGACTAAGAAGACTCATAAGCTTGCACAAAGTTCTTTGGTACGTTGATCGTTTCACAATTCACACTCCATCTCATATAAGTGGATTCCATCTCTATTATAAGATTTCGTGATCACCAAATTGTACATGTACGTAACACTACCACTCACAACAAGCTTGCCTAGTCGCCTAATCGATTTTCAATTTTTTTTCATTTCCTTCCTCTAGTTATTGTTACAAAGATCCAACGGATGATGTGATTTCAACGATGTGCTACTGGGTACCCATCGATGAACATTTCACATTTCCCACTTCACATTATACAACCCAGGATATGATTATTTTTGGCCTAATTTTATTTGCAAAACAGGGCAAATTTTAGGCCCAAAGGGCAAGGATGGACATAGAGATAGAGCCGAGAACAAGAGCAATGAATGATATTTTTCGCAGCCATGAATCAGAGCTCATCAACTTGTTGTGGAAGAAATCAAGGGCTATAAGATCCACGAGAGCCATGTAGATAAGTATACCAGAGGACAAGGAGCCCAACATGCCCTCCAAGATTAGGGCATTAGGGTTACTGTCGTCATAACCTGTCACTGAGAATAAGATCATCCCCAACACTATCCCCATCGGTGTTGTCACTGCAAACATGAAGCACATGTAGGCTGTTGTTCCCAACTTAAATCCTGCCTGCAATATCCTAACCCATATATGTCAGATACCATATCAAAATCAGTCCCTTTTATTCAGGGATCCGTTGATCAACGGTTCGGATTATTAAAAAAATATAAAATGTAATTAACCCTAACAACGGTGTCTCACAAATAAACTTAAGGCATCAGAATTAATTCTGTACCCAAAAGAAAAATGATGATGTTAATATGAAGTTTTCAAACTAATCTATTTTTTACCCACTTCCACATACATGTAAAGCACTTTAGTTTGTTAAAGTTAGCAACATTCATTCCAGGTGGTCTGAGAGTTTTTTTAAGCCACGCGTCAATATCTGTCGCGGGGGACTGAGATTTTTGCCACTACATCGTTTATTTTAGAATATTCATAGAATGGTATGTTATTTTTGGCTATTAGTTTCTGATATTGTAAAATATTAGTGTGTGGATTCTTTCTTTCTGTACTTTTTAAAGTTTAAATCAACCACAAAACACTTCTTTATTATTTTACTCATTCTTTTCATAATTGAATGAATTCAAAACCCAAATTTCCTATTCATATTTGATGAAAGCAAAATTTGATATATTTTAATCCTAAATATCTTTTGTTTTTAGTAGAAGCGATAATCTAAACTACAAAAGAAAGAGTATCTCACACATACTACCAAAGTGCGATATAAGTTCGAACTTAACATCACTCGTCTACATTTCACTAGAATAGACTAACTCATTTTAATTCTAAAGAGAATATCAGCATAATCGTTTACTTCTTCTTATCTTATAATTAATGGATATAGCAGTCAATTAATTTAATTACCTGAGCAATGCAGCCCCCAAGACCCATGCCTTCAAAGATCTGGTGAAACGCAAGCGCAGCAACCAAAGGCCTAATGGTGCACTGATTCTGCGACATCCCCAAAGTGACCCCAATAATCACCGAGTGGAAAATAATCCCAATCTCCAACACCTGAGACACAAGCCTCTGCTTCAGCCTCACCAACATTTCCTCACTACCCACGCTGCTATTGCTCCCCGCACCCCCCGCCACCGACTCCACATCCATCGCCAATTTACTACTATTACTAATACTATTCTTTCCCCCCAATTCCTCCCTCGCCCCAATCGGAACGACCTCGTATTGCCCGTGGTGGCCGCCGGCGGGCTGCGATTCCATGTGGGAGGTCGCCGTGAGGTCGACGAGGAGCGCCAGCAGGGCGCCGACCATCGTGACGAGGCCCGAGAAGGGGTAGTCTTTCCAGGGGTGGTGGGAGGACACGCGGCAGTCGGAGAGCGCGATGAAGGCGTCGGGGAGAACGTGGACGAGGGAGGTGGAGAGGATGACCCCTGCCGCGAAGCACTTGATCAGAAGCGTGGTTTTGTCGTATGCGGGCTTTCCCTGGAAGTAGCGGGACAGGAGGACTGGAGACGAAATTCCGACGACGCTCGTGATGAAGATGACGATGATCGAAATTAGCTTCAGCTGCGAGGCGGCGTGCTCGTCTCGGCACGACAGGGTCCGAGACGTGTCCGATGCGCAAGCAGCCATGTCCGATATTCGAAACGCACGACTCGGGGTGACTCGTGGCCGATATGTGTGGGTAGACTTGTTGTAGTCTTCCAGTGGAGAAGATGAGAAATTAAGGAGGAAGAGAGAGGGAGGGAGAGTTGCTTGACCCGGGTGTTAAATGGTGTGGGGCCAAGGGGTGGGGCCCAGCAGTTACGTTGATGACGTGTTCACTAGACCGTGCTGGGCAATTGCATTATCCGTGAGTTTCCATTGTTGTGAAGTGTGAAGTGTGTGTGTTTTCCACTTCCAAAATTTCTTCTTTTTTAGTAAGAAAAGTTTTCTACTTTTTATACAAAAAGATAAAAAAGTAAATATATAAAAATAAAAAAAAAAGTAATCTGCTTTTGGTGGTGTGTGGATTTGATTTTGATTTGTGTTAAATTTTAGCTTAGCCCTTCGAAAATTTGTATATTTTAAATTAATCCAAAGTTGAACTTCCATTATATTTTTTTACTTTAAAAAATACAGAGATTTTTGTTTTCTTTTGAACTTGGTCATGTACGGATTTCATTTTGTTGAATGAAGGCGACTTTGAGAAGAAAAAACAATACAACAATTTGTTTTTGGTGGGTTCTATTGCTTTCACCAATTCAACAGCCATTGGATTCATGACACCTCATCTATTAGAATTGAGAAGGCAAACATTTCCTAGAAATTCATTAGAAAATGCAACTTTTCTTAGTGCCTTTTTTTTTTAATTACAAGGGATTTTAGGATTATTATTTATATTCATCCCACCTCATTCATGCTGTTTGAGCTTGAGCAAAACTTTTTATTTATTATTTATAAATAATTTCATTTAATTTGAGGGAATTTGCAAAATAGAATACTCCCATTGGCCAAGAAAGCAGAAGAGCCTTTGTATGTTTTAGGGCCTCAAGAATAAAGATAACGAGAGAGCACATTGGGACGAGCTCTTATAATTTGAGGCCAGATTTTTTTGTTACACAAGGCCAAAACAAAATGGAAAACATAGGCCCAGAAACAACTAACCAAGGCCTAACAACTTCAAGCTTAGCCAGCCCTGCCCTATTTGCTGGGTTCATTCAAAATTTCAACTATCCAAAAACAGATAAGCATAAGTCAGAAGAAATATGACAGACCACAAAACCCAACTCTTGATCAAATGTAGGTATTGAAGTTTTCTCAACGGGTAAGGGTTTTTGCGGCTTCGACTTTAATGAATCAGGTATGAAGGATAAAAAATGAGTATAGAGACAAATAAGGGGAATTTTTTGGGTATGGTGTTCGAGGAGGAGTGGGGATGGTATTCTAATGCCCCATTTTGAATATATATAATTTATTTTTCATATAAATATACTATTAAGATGGATGATGTCTTGGACAAGTAGTTTTGACACGTATTAATTACTATTTTTAAATAGTCTTAAGAGTTTAGTTAATAAAATTTGAATTGATGGATATGTTGTGCATATAGTACTTTCTTGGATGATTAATCCAAGATGGGTGGCAACCCTCAAATCTTTTTCTTGGATGATAAATCCATGGGTGGTAACCCTCAAATCATTTTCTTGGATATGAAATCCATGTTGGGTGGCAACCCTTGAATCACATATATGGATAGCAAATCCATGGGATGATTCCCATTCAATAAAAGCTCTGCCAAACAGAAGGAAATCCATGGGAGAAACAGCTGCAGGAACAGAGGAGGATCCAAAGTCAGAAGAAGATAACCTTACTATTCCTTGGAACATGTACTCGGTTTATCTCTCTTCTCTCAAGGCATCTGGGCACCTCTGGGATGCATTCAACGTTCGAAGACATTAGACCGTTGGGTCTCTCTACGATACCTTTAGGCATCCCGAACAGCAAGCAGGACCAGTGGGTCTCTACGATGCCTTCAAGCATCCTAAACAAACATTCAATCTGTGAGGATTGTCATGGTGGCTTCAATCAACACAAAACCAAACCAAATCTGGTGTTTTTGCAAGGAAATCAAGAGCAGAGGTTTGACTCTGACTTGGTCTTTTCTGCGATGAAGATGGTACAGAAGAGGAGATTCGATTTGGGTAGCCACGTTTCTGTTGGCAACTTCTTGCTGTGCAGCATACCAAAAAAACAAACAGAAAGAGAAGAAGGAAAGATGGACTTTACAGCCACGTTTTTGTGTGGCAGCTTGAAGTGAAGAAAAGTCAAAACATTTCAGATCAAAAAAAATGAAAAAGGGTGGCTGTACGCCACCTACTTGGTTTGCTGGATATGAAAAAGAGGAAACAGAAATTGGGAAGGGCCACGTTGGGGCAGCCCATGCATCGAGTTCCCCATCTGTTCGTTTCTTAGCAAACAAAACAAAATAAAGGGCCCTTAGTCAAATTATTGGGTTATATACCCATTAATTCTTAAAAGCCCAATATATTTAATGGGTGATTCAAATAATTACCCATTAAATTTACAGAAATCCATGTTGCTTATTATATGGTTAATGGATTAATTTAAAAATCCTCATAGTCACATTTGGGTCCAAGTCCAAATGTCAATTTTAGAAAATTAGTGGGTTAATCAAAATTGCTCATTATTTTTCTTGGACATTGACAAAAAAGAAAAATGGTACAAAACCATTCCGAATTTTCTCATGAGTCATCTACCCATGCAAATTCCAACGAGATTAAATTCAAATCTCTCAAACGCAAATTCTCAATTAGTGGGCCACACTTACCCATTAATTTCCAATTTTTCCCATAGGTCATCTTACCTATGAAAATCTCCAAATTGTCTCAAAGACACAAATTCTCATTTAGTGGGCCACACTTACCCATTAATTTCCAATTATTCCCATGGGTCATCTACCCATGCAAATTCCAACGAGATTAAATTCAAATCTCTCAAACACAAATTCTCAATTAGTGGGCCACACTTACCCATTTATTTCCAATTTTTCCCATAGGTTATCTACCTATGAAAATCTCCAAATTATCTCAAAGACACAAATTCTAAATTATTAGGCCACACTTACCCATTAATTTCCAATCAGTTTGGAACTACGCTGGTTTGATCCCGTTAAGGGTACGTAGGCAGTCTAGCATCCTAATAGACGCAACCGCAAACAAATTTGAATCAATGGTTACATCAACCAAATTCTCACAAATCAAATCTCTCTCCATATAAATCTTGTTGGAACTGCGTCGGTTTGATCCCGTCAAGGGTACATAGGTAGTCTACAATACCAATAAGCGCAACCACAACCAAATTTGAATCCCTGGTTTATCCTAACCAAATTCGCGAAAACACTTTTCCAAGTGCAAATGTCAATTTTATGAAAAATGAATGGGATAATTAAAATTACTCATTATTTTTCTTGGATATTGACAATAAGAAAAATGGTACAAAACCATCCAATTTTCCCCATGGGTCATCTACCCATGAAAATTCCAATAAGATTAAATTCAAATCTCTCAAACAGAAATTCTCAATTAGTGGGCCACACTTACCCATTAATTTCCAATTTCTCTCATGGGTCATCTACCTATGAAGATCTTCAAATTGTCTAAAAGACACGAATTCTAAATTAGTGGGCCACACTTACCCATTAATTTCCAAATTTTGGAACTACGTCGGTTTGATTCCGTCAAGGGTACGTAGGCAGTCTACCATATCAATAGACGCAACCGCAACCAAATCTGAATCCCTGGTTTATTCTAACCAAATTCGCCAAAACACTTTTCCAAGTACAAATGTCCATTTTAGGAAATTAGTGGGTTAATCAAAATTGCTCATTATTTTTCTTGGACATTGACAATAAAAAATTCTCATGGGTCATCTATCTATGAAAATCTTCAAATTGTCTCAAAGACACAAATTCTTAATTAGTGGGCCACACTTACCCATTAATTTCTAAATTTGGAACTATGCCGGTTTGATCCCGTCAAGGGTACGTAGGCAGTCAACCATACCAATAGACGCAACTGCAACCAATAGACGCAATCGCAGCCTTAATGATGTCACCAAAACACTTTTCCAAGTGCAAATGTCAATTTTATGAAAAATCAATGGGATAATTAAAATTACTCATTATTTTTCTTGGATATTGTTGACAATAAGAAAAATGGCACAAAACCATCCAATTTTCCCCATGGGTCATCTATCCATGAAAATTCCAATGAGATTAAATTCAAAGCTCTCAAACAGAAATTCTCAATTAGTGGGCCATACTTACCCATTGATTTCCAATTTTTCTCATGGGTTATCTACCTATGGAAATTTCAAAATCTCCAAACTGTCTCAAAGACACAAATTCTTAATCAGTGGGCCACACTTACCCATTAATTTCCAAATCAATTCCAAACTACGTTGGTTTGATCCCTTCAAAAGGGTACGTAGGCAATCTAGAGACTCAATCTAGATGCAACCGCCCAAATCTCAAAGCCAAACAGAATCCCTAGTTATTCTTAACCAAATTCACCCCAAACACACATCAAAATCGAATTCCTGGTTTATTCAGTTAAATTCACTCAAACGCTTTTTCAATCAAATTCGTACAAATCTTTCCTTTTGCAATGAGTCATTCATTCATTGTAATTCTTTGAACTACGAGTGGCTTGATTCCCGTGAGGGATACGTAGGCACCCTGAGGTGGGACTTGGGAGTAGCCGCAAAACCAAACACACACGTTCTGTTTCTTTATGATGGAATCAAAGGGTTTTCCCTTGAAGTAAGGGATTGTAATTAAGAGACTTGCGTCTTGAATGGGTCGAACCTAAAATAATAAAACCCAATTATTTAATTAGTGGTGGTGAAATTGTGTTGGGAGGTTCACATTTTTCTTCAACAGAGCCCTCTCAGCAAAGGCCTATATGGCTTAAGTTCATGAACACGTGGTAGCCCCTAGGGTGACGCCGATTAGGGGTGGTCATTCACTATGTTAGGAAACAATAGTCACATTTTTTAAGTAACTAATTTATTTTGGTGACAATTATGAGATTGGCCTTACACAGCCACAAGGCCGTGGTGGCTAGCCTCACACAACCACAAGGCCTCCATGATACAAATCTCTTGGAACTGTCAAGGGTTGGGGATTCCCAGGACAGTTCTGTATCTAATGGATAAGATTCACTCCAAAAACCCTTATGTGATATTCCTGTTACAAACTAAAATAAATTGTCACATATTGAATCAAATTAGGAGGAAGTGTGGTTCTAGCAAGGGTTTTTATGTTGATCTTGTGGGGTTGGCTGGTGGCCTAAGCTTTGGTGCCCTCGATCTTGTTTGCGGACTCAATTTTATGTTTATGTGCTTACAAGTTTTTTATATGCTTTTTCTCCTCCCATCTCTGGCGGTTGCGTCTCGGAGTCTTGTATTCACCACCATCGTCAGCTCCTCGACTCCACGAATGTCTCTTTTACTTGGTGACTCTTATGGAGTGGTGGATGCTTTTAAAGTGCTTTTGTCACTTATTGCTTTAATTATGGTAACGC
Source organism: Prunus kanzakura (assembly GCA_020521455.1). NCBI lineage: Eukaryota > Viridiplantae > Streptophyta > Magnoliopsida > Rosales > Rosaceae > Prunus > Prunus kanzakura. The sequence goes on from BPUM01000784.1 coordinate 5,915,824, forward strand.
TCTTTGTAGCTTTGGTGGCTTGTCCACCACCATTTTCTGTTCACAGCTTTGGTTAATGGTTCCTCTTCGGTGGGTGTGGTCGTGTGTTGATGGCGATGATGTTCAGTTAGAGCAACTCCACCCATTTGCCCCTTGCCATGGCAAGGGGGGAGCTAGGGCAGCCACTATTCACGTGAATAGTGGTTGCCCTTGCAAATAGTATTGTTTGTTTCCACCCGTTGCCATGGCAAAGGGCAATTACTATTCATTTTTTTGTTTTTTTTCACAAATTTGTTTACCTAAACAATTAATTTGGATAATATTTTCGGATAAGATTTTTGGGTTCGTATGTGTCAATATTTATTATAAATTTCATATCTCAATCGGATAAAATTTTGGTTCGGATAAAATTTTGGCATTTATAGAAAAAATTGATTTTTTCTTTTTTTTATTGCACAAAAATTGGCTGCCGTTGGATTGGAGAAAAAAAATCTGATCGGAGAGCCCAGAGCGCGCCATGTGGACTTTAGCGGCACTGTAGCACGTACTTTAGCGCTGACGTCAGCACCAAAACGAGGGCTGGAGCTCGGGCCAACCTTGCCCTCGGGCCAGCCCAGGTTGCTGGGTCCCACCTTGTGCCCGGGCTTGGGCTCCTCGCTGGAAACAAATTTTCTCATTTTTCCCCCCAACCCGAGGCTCAGTCATGCTGCTGGAGTTGCTCTTATGGGTGGTGTGGCATCCAGTGGCGTAGCCAGGAATTCTCTCAAGGAGGATCAACATTATTAGCCAAGATAAATGGAAAAGCAAACATTAAATCATATAAACCACGCTAGTTCACAACTCCATAAACTAATTTTCAATAAGTTTTAACATAAACCAAATAGGGTTTAACATCATAGTGGATTGAACATCTAAGGCTTTTTACCTAGATTGACCTTAGTTCCTTCATGCATTCATATCATACATGAAAAATTATTTTATGTAAAAATATTGACTAAGTATGAAAAATGGGTTTTTGGAATAATCATTTTCTGAAGATAATTTTTGGCGGCTTTTATTCCTCACACATCAAATAAGAAAACTTGATTTTATGAGATTTTAGTATGAAGTATATATTGACTTAATGAGCCATCATTTTTAGCCTAAATCGTATTTTACACTAAAACCGATTTTTCATATTTTGATTTGGTGGGAATTTGATTTTCTAGTATTTTTATTTGAATCCAAATGGGGGGTACTTCCTTATTTACATTGTAAACTTAAGTAAATGGAGTAATATAAAAATAAATAAAAGTAAAATGACAAAGACATTTACTTAAATGTTGAAAGTGGAAATAAAGTAATATGTACACCGCCACTGTAGCCCTTAGTGTGGTTCCGCCCTTGTGCTTCATGCCTTCTTTTCTCAGGGTCAAGTTGAAAATAATGAGCAAACAAAAGCCTAAACTGTAAGTGTTACCATTGGGTCAGAAGGGTCATATGACCCTCCTAGGCCTTAATTGGCTCTGCCCTTGGTGGCATCTCCCTGTTCTTTTTCCTAGGTTTTATTTTGTTTGTGTTGTGCGGTTTGGGTTCTCTCCCTCTTGTGTTTTGTTTTTGTTGATTTCTAGGAACTCTTCTTTGTCCGTGTGAGAAGCTTGGTTCTTGCCTTGTGCCTTTGAGGTCTAGCTGCTTCTACCTAGTTTTTGTGTCTTGCTTTTGAGCTTTTGGCTCTGTTTGTATTTGGTTTTCTCTAGGTTTCTTTAATGAGATCAGACTTCGAACAAAAAAAAAAAGTCACTATTATTTATGTCTAATGATTTAAATATAATAAATTTAAATGGGTCTTGACTCAGATTTTTTAAGCTTTGATTGTGATCTCAGCTAATAATTGGGCGATGGGTATTTTGGTTTGAGTGTTGTAATATGGTTTTCGTTAAGGGATTTGGTTTTCGGTAAGGGATCTGATTTCAGCTAAAAATAAAAATAAAAAGGAATTGGAAATTATTATAATTGTGAAAAATATAATACACAAATATAACACAAATAATAATGGAAAGGATTTCTATTTAAAAAAAAAGAGGATAATGGAATGATGTTGAAAAAAAAAAAAGAATAATGGAATGATGTTGGACGTCAGCGCAATCAAATCAATTAAAATAATAAGAAATAAATATAGTTTGATTAGACATGATGTGGGGCCCACTTTGGAGATATACGATGGTCAACACAATTTGTCACGAAATGGTGTTTTAATCGTGACAAAACCCAACTGTCACGCGATCAAAAATTGTAACAGCATCGTTACTATTAGCTTTAGTCACGAATATTCGTGACTAATACTGCCAAAAGTCACGAAAAAATAGTGATAGTTGTGTTCTTTTTGTAGTGATTCAAACCGGAAAACAGAGTCGAATTGGGCCCCAAAAAAATAATATTGGACGGACCGACTTGGTTCGGTTCTAGTTTTGATTTTTAAAGTGAAAAAATTAGACTAGGCAAAATCAGACCGTCTGTGTGTTTTTTAATACATATTTAATCCAAATGCTAAATTTCTAAGCCCATAATTAATTTTTCCCTAAACCCAACTTCAAATCACCTCTCTTATCTAGGCACAATCACCTCCATTTGCATGAAATTGGGTCATTTGTGAATTTTCAAACCCAAAAAATAACATTTTAGTTAGATTTTGTAAAAAAAAAATTCAAAGAATTAAAAACAAAAAAGATTTTGGTCCAAAACTGAAAAAACTGGAAACCGAACAAGTTATATATATATATATTCATGAAAACCAGATTGAATGAATAGTGTTGTTTTCAATTTCGGTTTGGAGTGAGAACCTGACCGTGCCCATCCCTAACGCCAACAGTCCCACATCAAAGTAATAACCCAAGGTGTTCCCCATCTCTCCTCTATAAATAGGGCTCTCGCCCTAATGCATAAGAGAATAGTAATTTAGCACTTGTACCCTTAAGCTAACTTAAGCATTGAAGAGCATTTGATCGGTACCACACCGGTGTCAAGGTCCTCATCTTTGCACTCTTCTTTTGCAAATCTATCCTAGGTGTATTGCAGGACACACCCGACTGAAGGCAAACTCACTAAGTTGAATCTATTTTCCGACATGAACACTTTCCATGTAAAATTAAAGCATCAATGGAAAACAAGAGCAAAGTAGGGCTAACTCCCTCTAATTTATCTTCTTTTTTAAATAAATAAAAAATTATTTCATCATATCTTATCGATATTGTAAAGCCGCATATAAAATGATAATGGATTTGATCCTAATACGATTTGAATGGCTCACTTAAATTGAGCTCTAAAAGTAGAGAACAAGGATGTAAGCTTGAATCAACTCTTATATTCGACTCTCGTTTGGTTTGGTTATGCTGTTAGTTTGAAACTTAAATTAAACCAATTCAAATCGTAATTATATTAATTAGATTGAGTGTATGTATACTAAAGTAAACTTCAAATGTTTTTTTTCGGTGAACGAAAGTTTAGGGGGAGGGGAGGCTACTCAATCCTAGAGAAAAGGCATACTAAGACCTCCTTGAGGACTTACAGAAGGTGTTTTAGCCCCTTTTTAAGTTTTTACAAATTACTCACCAAGAGGGATTGTTGGCATCATGACTCGAACCTAGGGCTTAATAGCGAAGAGAACGATCTTTATCAACTCAACCAACCTTTGTTGGCAACTTCAATTTTTATTATTTGTGGTGGAACATTGCATAAAGAAAGCATCCTTTGTCACTGAATGGCCACACAGGGGTCGGGACATGTTTGTTGCGGACAGTGGTAGGCCATTGAGCATTCAAAAGAAGCACACAGATGGGCCAACAAAACACCCACACCACAAAGTCTATGGCTCACCTTGGGAATTTTTGGTGTCCGTTAAAATTTCCAACAAGCAATTCATTCATAGAAATGAAAAACCCAGTAATTAACTAGAATTATTGCTCGTCAAGGCTCTATAAAAAAAAAAGTAGGGGCCAATCAAACTCCATAAACCATACACCAGAAGAAGTATTAATACTTTTCTTTTGTGCCTTCAAATGAGACGTTTTGACCAAATTTCTACATCTGTTATACAAATCCGGTGCACAAAATATTTTTGGAGATTGAGATGTACAAATAAGTTGCTTGCCTATTCTCAATAACAAATCCAAATTTGTACTCACTCTAGAATATATACATAGATATGATATATCTATTAATCTTGCTCCTCCTTGTGCTGTGTCCCTTTATAGCTAAACTTCAAAAGGTTCTTCATTCGGATATGGACCACAAAAACACAAAGATCTACACCTCATACTGAAATAGCACGTGGCAATGGATGTGTCATATAGAACATTGCTTATCTTCTTATAAGTAAGTAACTAATGCAAACTCCAGGTGGACATGCGCACCTCATTCTTCACGCCGTTGTGATTTACTAATATTTATTATAAAACATGTTATAATCCGAATCGTTTATTTTTTATGACGTGACAATGGACGGCTCATCATGAGTATTTTAATTGTCGATTTGTTCAACGCATATAGAAAATAAAGGGTTTCAATTATGACATGTATAGTGAAAATTCGTTAATCACAACACAATGAAATGCAACTAAGATATCGTCCATTACAAACTGTGGTTCATTAAAAGGATAAAAAGTAGATAAAGTTTATGCGCAAATTTCATAAGTATATTTTCTATCAGATGTGCTCTCATGATGATCAGTGCTCATGTACTATGAATACCCACCCATTCATATCACTAAAATGTGATAGAAGCACTGAGGCTCGTTTTGGTGTTGATGGCCACCCAAAAAAGAAAAAGAAGAGAAAAGAAAAAAAAAAGAATGGTACGATTGCTTATTATATTTGTGGCTATGTACATGGCAGAGATTGCGTACTAAAATTGATCTTTTATTTAGTTTTTCAAATAAATAAAAAATCTGAATAATCTTTTAATTCATGAGTCATGTCTTTATCTCCATCATCAGCCTATTAACCTCAAATATTAGCCTCACCATCCAATTCTGAAATCTCAAATTTTGGACCTAGACTCTAGTAGCTTCTCCAGTGTACTCTGTGCACCAAATGTGGACACGTCCTACGAACATAAAACTAGGGGCCATGGGGGCACCTGTCTCATTCTTATGTTTCCACGTGTCAATATCTTGATCAAAGTTATGGCATCTCATCTAGGGTTTCATCTAGGAGATATGGATAACGATGATTAAGAGGCCAGAAACCCTTCTAGAACATACTAAGAAGCAACGCCACAGCATTCCCTATAGTTAAACATCTGTAAAGAAGATGGTATAGAATCCAATCCATATGGAATATATTTCTACTCTAAAACGTTAACAAAATTCAGGAGAATTATGAGGGAAAAAAATGGGTTCCAAAGTCTTTTGTTAATGTGTCAATTGATTATCTCTTATGCTTATAGTGCAGATATACTTTAGTATATTGTGTACGAGAAAAGTGAATTCGTCGATTTAACGGCTACAACTATGTTAGCATATAATACTAATTTGCCAACTATGATAAATTTTTTTATGCAATATGCACTTGATGTGTGAATTAACAACCGATTATAATAATTAATCTCATAAGGACAAATTAACTTAAAAAAGACTCTATGATTCCTTTATTAGTCATTTGATCCATATTGAAGGAGAATCAAGGAATCCACACCCCCAATCATGCATTCCCCTCTCAAGTGAATTTGGGAAAGGACCTACTATCTTTCCCAAGACTCACAAAGAAAAAGCGGATCCCTCCCTACTCATTGGGCATATTATGAATGCTAAGTAGCTAGCTTTAAAACATCCAATTATCCATTAAGAAAAGCATATATAAGTATGGGGACAACATAATGCATGCAAAGAAAGACACAAAGCAGAAAAGTTTGTACACTTCTTGGAAGATGCACTTGTTGTGGAGTGTTGAATCATTAGAGAAGGGACCCTCAATTTTCTTGTAAAAGATGTAATGGGAAAGATCACAACCCCCCTTGGTGGTAGTGGGTTGGGCCAAGTGTGATTTTCTGGTGATAGAGCTAGCCTTGCACACACACGTGTACACATTGCCGTTGGTGAATGGAGCATATATATTTGGTGTACGTGTCTTTTCTAATTATAATGGAAGGCCTTATAATTAAGGAAGAAAAGTAAGTAAGTTGGAATGGAACTAAGTAGCTTAGAGGGCCACAAAATTATGAAAAAGGAAGAAGGAAAAAGAGCACAATAGCGATGGTTAGGGTTTAGTGCTTAGTGAAATGAAGGTGAATGTGCTATTTGCTATTGGGGTTTCTGTTGTACCTTTTGTTTTCTTATGAATGATTAGTCAGTCATATTACTTACCAAACCCTAACCAACACGTGGAGACAAAATTAAGATAATGAAGTTCTCTCTTCGATACCATACGTTTTGGTGAATTGGAGAATCGAATGTATGATTTCGAGTGTAAAGATAAACTAATATGCTCGCCAAGCGAAAAAAAATGATTTATCTTAATGACCACCTAACCCCTCCCAAATTTGTGTTCCCTTTTTCTTTATTTTGTTCCCAATTCCTGTCTTTCATCAAATATATAAATTTTGTTTCATCTCTTATTTCTTCATTATTATTATTATTATTAAAAATTGCCACGCACTAAAGGGGCGTTAGGTAAGTATTATCATTAGTGAAAAGAATTTGCTTAGCAGAAAAGAGGAATGACACACACACACACACAACCAAATCCTAGTTAAAATAGTGCAAAAACAGATTAATTAATTTAATCCCTACATTGATTAATCATATGCTGATATACACCATGCACATCAACAACTATACGACCTATACGTACCCCCGCAACGCAATCTTATACGGTACCCTCTTTAATTAATTAGGCGAAATTGCATCTTCAATTTATTAATTACATACAAACATCCAGTTATCCATATGCCCCAAATTCTATAATATCCATGTATCTTAAGCCCTGCCGACTGTACGGACGTATGAACGGGGTTGGGGACGTGGTGGGGCAGGTATACCTGTATAATATTAGGCAACAGTGGTACAATTTTTTTTATAAGGCTAATGAATTTGGGGGTCGGCCAACGACATAATATAAATATGAGAGTTCTTAGGTGTGCAAAGTGTCGTGAGCCTGAGGTTATCCTAACGTAAATAGGTTTAACTGCTTAAGCTTTTTTAAAAAAGAAAAAAACTTAGGACATTTAAGAACGATAACATACTAAACTCACACACACGACACATATGCCAGTTAGGATTCTCGTTAGCTAGGATTCGAACCTAGCACCTTTGCACTACACTAGTGGGACCTTTAAACTTCATTAAAAGGTAGAGACAAAAAACACATTCCATTATTATATTATATTTATCACCTGTTTTTTTGGTACAAAGTATAATAATATAATATTATTCTTCAAGCTATAAGCCTAGTTGATGTTGATGACAGAGAACATTCCCAAGTGCCCCCCAGCTCCATATATAAATGCAGCTCCATGATCATTAAGGAAAATTATTCAAGCCAATTTTACCTGCACTCCATTTTTATCTACCTCTTAAGCTAATACAGCTTATAGCTTTGCTCTCTCTCCACAAATCCTCTCTTTGTTTCTGTTTCTGCTCGTGATCAAGCTCACAAATCTTGGGTTTAGGGCTGAATTCAAATGGGAATTCAGGAGCCGATAATTCGAAGCTATGATGGGGTGGCTGACAGAGGCAGAGTGGAAGATCTCGAACGAAGATGCGAAGTAGGGCCATCTGAGCGTGTGTTCCTCTTCACAGATACGATGGGTGACCCCATATGTAGGATCCGAAACAGTCCGATGCACAAGATGCTGGTACCTCGCAACATTCCTCTTTTTTTTATTTATTATCTCCAATAGTTTTCTTGTTTAATTTCCATTGACAAGATCGATATCACTTGTCGAAACAATTTAGTTTTGTGATCATATATTATTCATATAGGTGGCAGAGCTGGACAATCAGTTGGTCGGGGTCATCCAAGGCTCTATAAAGTTGGTCACATTTCATCCCAACAAGCCACCACCTAAAGATCAAGCCAAGGTTGGCTACATCTTAGGACTGAGGGTCTCGCCGCTGTACAGAAGAAAAGGGATTGGTTCGAGCCTTGTGCGTCGACTAGAAGAATGGTTCGTTTGCAATGATGTAGATTATGCATACATGGCCACAGAGAAAGATAACCAGGCCTCAGCCAGGCTTTTCATGAACAAATTTGGCTACATCAAGTTCAGGACCCCGGCCATTCTTGTGAACCCGGTTCGATACAGGCCGTGTCGCGTGTCTTCGGGTGTCGAAATTGCAAAGCTGAGGATTGAGGAAGCTGTGTATCTGTACAGAAAATTTATGGCTTCCACTGAGTTTTTTTCACATGACATAGATAAAGTGCTTGGAAATAAGCTGAGTTTGGGGACTTGGGTGGCTTATCCAAGAGGAGATGGGTTGAGGGTTGGAGATTTTGGGTCAAATGGTGATGAGGTGGTGCCTAGCAATTGGGCCATGCTTAGTGTATGGAACAGTGGGGAGCTTTTTAACCTGAGGCTAGGGAAAGCACCCTTATCTTGCTTAATGTATGCAAAAAGTTGGAAATTGATGGATAGGTTTTTACCCTGCTTTAAATTACTGCCTTCCATGCCTGATTTTTTTACCCCTTTTGGGTTTTACTTCATGTATGGCTTGCACCATGAAGGACCCTTGTCAGGGAAATTGGTGAGGAATTTGTGCCAGTTTGTGCACAACATGGCTGCTAATAGTAGTTCAGAGTATAGCTCTAAGAATTGCAAGGTTGTAGTGACAGAAGTTGGGGGCTGTGATCCAGTGAAACATTACATACCACATTGGAAATTGCTCTCTTGTTCTGAAGATTTGTGGTGCATAAAACCCTTGAAAAATGATAGCCTCCATGAACTGACAAAAACCCACCCAACAAAATCTCTTTTTGTAGACCCAAGAGAGGTATGAAATGAAATATGAACCCAAAACCTCCTGTCCTGGGTAGTTTTGATGACCTGAATTTCTTTGACCCTTTTGCAGCCTAGCTCTAATTGAGAGAAGAACCCAAACCTTAACCCCACCTCATATTGTTTTCTTTGATAAGTCTACCAATCAATGTTCCAATTCCATGACCACCTCTCTCTCTCTCTCTCTCTCTCTCTCTCTCTCTCACACACACACACACAAAGGTTGGGGATTTTATTTTCTCTTGTTCCTTTCACATCGGTGACACAAAATCTCGAAAGATTTCCTTAATTAGGTGCCACCATCGGTTTTCTTGTGGTTATTTCGTGATTTTGATCGTAAGTTACGCGATTCAGACGAATCAGTTTGGCCATGGTGGTCCAAGTTTTGTACCCATCCTCCTCTCTTATGAGGTAAAGATTTTAGCTGGACCCTCCAATGCTTTTTGTCCCGTCACATTCAAGATGGACACACTAACGTGCCATTGTACAAAATTTGGAGAACTCAATTCAGAACTACGCCATTTAAATGAAAGAGCTATTTGCACACTCTCTTCAGTACCAGTACACATGACATGATGGTCGCATATATGAAACAAAACAATAATACAAATACGATCTATACTTGGGCCAGTCCCCAACCCGCTAGTTGGCAACTCCCTATCATTAATGCATGCGCGTGAACGATTGTTCTTAGCATTTCTCTACAGTTATAGAGTACTAGTTGAAATTTCGGCTCGTTTTCCATCCTATCTTCTGGGCCATTGTCGTTAACCAAATGTGGGAGCCTACAAATTCAGATCCCTCTCTTTTTTCGTGGGAAAAAAACAAAGTTTGTTAAGGTTTCAAGTCATTAGTCGTGGTCCTGACTAAGATTAGATAAAACAGCGTTAGTTAATAGCGTCTTTGTGTTCTTATCTCCTGCCAAACATGGAATTAAAGGCTCTTTGGTTTCTTGTGGTTGCTGGTCATTTATTAGAGGCTGATAAAATTGCAATTGAATTAGTCATCTGATGCATGCATGTGTGTGCTGATTATCAACAGGGAATTTGTATTAGCCACTAATTCTGGTGGTTAGCATCTTGATAATGCATTATATACATATGACATGTATATATGGTCACACTGTGACAGTAGGGTTGACAGTGATCGAGAGGCCTCGTTGTCGTCTCTCATCAATTTTCTAATGGACATGATGATGACAGAGGAAAAGCCGGCTGGCATGGGGAAGTGAATTACAAAGCCAGCTAGATAACATCATGTTTCAGTGGACTTCAATTCTTCACAAACTTTATTTGTTTGTTTTCTTTTTCTTTCTCTTTCTTTGGGATAAAAAGACTTTGTATAGGGTGCATGGTGATTAAGTGGTTTACTGTCATGATTAAGTGGTATCTTATTGGTATTGGTAGGCGTCTTTGCGCCTAACAAGTGGATAATTATTATTGGATGACGTGAAAGCATAATAGTTTGACAAGATATGATAAGAGAAGATTACCGTCAAGCATATTCTTGACCAGGAAGAGTTTAAGAGTTTTAATCGTGATAATGTAATAATTAAGCTAACCACAGAATAATCAGATATCACAAATAAGAAATCCCATCCCAAGAGGACTAAACCAATCTAATTTCCAAGTGGAGACCACACCAAGATGCTGATATATATCTAGTTTTTTCTACCTTTTCTTCTGATAACAAAATGATTGACTTAAAGTTGCAATTCTCTCTGCAGTTGAGCGAGACAGTGTCTTGGTCTTTGGACCACTATGACTTCCAACTTCCAACTTACAACCAGACGAACGAAAAATACTTGGCTCCTCACATATAAGAAATTATTTTTCTTGGTTGACAAATCAAAGCCTCCATGTATGTGGAAAATTTTAATTTTGTTGTGATTTAATGATTTGTTTTTTATATGTGTTGTCTAACGTGTGTAAGATAAGTCTAAAAAGTATTTCAGATTCTTCCTATACAAGTATATGTGCATGTACTATTCTTTGAAAAATTTGCCTGCCGTGGAAATTTTGTTAGGAGTATATAATATTCAAAACATTTAATTGGACCAATGACTAAACTTCGCACGCCGTCGTGTTAGCTTAGCTGTATATTATTTAGGGTTAGTTTGAAATTGCTATCACTTTTTTTTTTTTAAAGTTGCTTTTATTGTACTTTGAAAATAATGAGCTGTAAAGTAAAGTAGCTTTATGTTTGGTAAACAATATTTTTAAAGTATTGTTGTAATTGTAAATAATGACTAAAATAGACATGATATTGAAAATGTTACACGCTAATCATGTGGTGGTAATGATAGTGGTGGAGGTGGTGGTGAAAGAGATGGAAGTTAGTGTGGTTGTACAAGAGGTGTGGTGGTGATGAAAGTGGAGGCGGGAATGGCGGTTGTGGAAGTAGAGGTGGAGGTTGAGGTGGTGGTGGAGGTGGAGATGGAGAAAAAGGTGGAGCGCAGAAGGAGGATGTGGTGGCGGTGGAGGTGGAGGTGGAGGTGGAGGAAGTTGTGGTGGCGGTGAAGGTGAAGGTGGTGGCGAAAGAGGAAGATGAGGAGGAAGAGGACGATGTGGTGGTGGCTGTGGCAGTGATGGTGGAGGTAGTGCAGTTGGATGTGGAGGTGGAGATGGTGTGTCATTTTTAAAAATGAATGATGCTATTTTGGGAATTAAAAAAATTCATTAAAAGCTTACCTTTGCTTCTTTTGAAAGCAGCTTTGAAAAATAACTCAAAGCCTACTTTTAAAAGTTGTTGTCAAAAAGCTAATGCTTTAAAAATAATTAGGATATTTTATTTTTACTAAACACCTTAAAGTGCTTAACTTTAAAGTGAAGTAGGTTTTTGACCGAAAAAAAATAAAAAATCCTAAATGGGGCCTTAGTTTATGGCCTTAGCATATATATATATATATCGTCGAGATTTGTTTTTAGTTTTTTTTATACAAAATTAGTTTGTTTAGTTTAATATTTGTAACTAAGTAATATCTTAGCCTTATTTAATTATTTTAATTAGTAATTATTTTTAAATTATTATTTATTTAGTGAATAATTAGTATTTAAATATTTTAATTAATTTCATAAATTACTTCATAAATAGTAATTGATTATATTTCATTATCACAAATTATTTTTAATTTCTGAAATTATTTTAAAAATAGTTTCAATTATTTAAAAATCCTGAAAAATTATTTTAGTATTCTAAACCATAAAGCCAAGTCTCAAACCAAAAACCCTAGCTTCCGAACTTATTCAAACTTGTTCCAAAACTGTTCGCAAGCCTCGAACCCTAACACTAAACCTACTTTAGGTCACTGAGGACTCAATTAGGTTTGGATATTCACGTAACTTCACCTAGGGCTTTACGATTAATGTTTTGATCTCAATTTGGAGTTCGTACGACCTAACTAGACCTAATCTTGACCTGTGTCGACGAATTTTAGACGGGAGCTGATTTCCACACTCCCCTTTTCTCCACTTACACTCCCTTTTGTTTTTTTAATACTTTTAATCAATTTTGTTCTTTCTCTTTCCTATTCTATCCTTACCCTACATTAATTTCTTTTTAATCAGTTTTTTTATGTGTCATGATAGATCTTTCTTGACAAAAAATTTCGGAATTCTGACAACAAACCAATTGTTAAAATCCACCTCAATGCGTATCTAAACTATTTTTAAAATGCTTTTGGAAATTAAAAACAATTTTTGAATTCCACAACAGAATTTAAAATAATTAAATACTATTTATTAAGTAATTTATGAAATTAATTAAAATATTTAATTATTAAGTATTCACTAAAGAAATAATAACTAAAAGGTAATTACTAATTAAAGTAATTAAATAATGCTAAGATATTACTTAATTACAATCATTAAATAATTAGCTTTTCCGACGAAAATTTTGTCGAGACAAACATATCACGACAAAAATTCGGGTCCTAAGTGCCCTGTAGTAAGTTTAGGGCTAGGGTTCGAGGATTGCAAATGGTTTTGGAACAAGTTCGGAAGCTAGGGTGTTTGTTTTGAGACTTGAATTTAGGGTTTGGAGGGTAAAATTTATTTTTGGAATACTAAAATAATGTTTTAGGATTTTAAAATAATTTCGAAAGTCATAATCGTAGACAATTATTGGGCATATTTATGATTGCTTAACTCACCGGATCAGACCCAACTCGCCAAAAGAAGTTCAGAGGAGTTTGCCGGCAACAATGGGGCGGATGGGCAGTGGGTTGGTGAGTTGGGTGCGACTTGACTGGGTGGGTGATGGGTTTGGTGCTACTGTTGGGTGGTGGTGGAGAGAAAAAGGGAGAGGGAGGAAGGTATTGAAAGAGACAGGGGAAATGGGTGGTTAATCACTCAGTGCGAGGTAGGAAGGAGGCTAGGCTGGGTTTTATTTATTTATTTTTCAATGAAATATTAGTTTATTATTATTTGAAGAAAATTTTATTAATTTTTATTTATACATCAACACAAATATAGGTCCCTTATTTGCCACATCATCAATTTAACAGAAGAATAAAGGATCAAATTAACAGAGAGTGTAAATTGATCAAATCTTAAAACTTTTACGCTATGGTGAAAATTAATGAAATTGAAACCTAAATCTGCAAGGTCTGAAATTATCCAAGTTAAAATTCTTTCAAAAGAGCTCATAATCTGAAAGATTAGACAAAACTATTTAAATAAGCTTGTAATTGAATATGAAACAAAATAAATGGCGATGGTATATTGTAAATTCACAAGAGTTAAAATTTTATCAAAATTCACAAGTATTAAAATTTCAGCTACTGTTTTATCAAAACAAGAGTTCAAGTTACTATTTAATGCATATTTAACAAACAACTGTTTTTGTTTTACCAAAAATGAAATTAGCCCACCTCAAAAACCCATGTCCAACTTCTTTCAAACAAGCCCACATCTTAATCTTTATATTCACAAAACAAAGCCCACTTAGTTTCTAAGAAACATTCTCAGTCCAGTCGCACGAGTGCAAGTGTGAAGCACTACTCTCTTTCTCTGTATACCAACTTTTGAGTTGTACATACCGACCAACCGCTAGCTCCGAAGAGTCTGTTTCGAGGTCCCTGTCCTCAAGTGCCTTTTCTTTGCTTACTCAACCCTCCAACCCATCACATAGTCACAGACTCACAGACTCACAGACCCCTCTCTCTCTCTCTCTCTCTCTCTCTCTCTCTGTGTCTCTCTCTCTACCGACTCCACCTTTTCCATTTTCTCATAATTCAATTTCCTCTTTATTTTATGTTTCTCAGGTAAATATATTTGGTGGAGGATGAAAAAAAGATCAAAAGTTGGTGTTGAAAATGATGGGTTTGATAAGCAAATAGATTGGGAGCTGAGGCCTGGTGGAATGCTTGTCCAAAAGAGAGACATTGGGGATGCCTCTTCTGGGCCTATGATCAAGATCAAGGTTTCTCATGGTTCTTATTACCATGATGTCATTGTCCATGCTCAATCCACATTTGGTACTCATCTTTTTAATTTCATTTACTTTCTGGGTTCCTCTTATTTTCTTTCTGATTTTCGTGGGTACATTCCTCATTTTCAAGTTGGGTTCTTTTTCCTTCATGGAAAATTTGACAATTGTCATTCAAGGCAATTTCATTATTTTATAATTAAAAGCTGTAAAAAATTTATGTATGGACAATGCTAGGTCTGGAGTTGTTGTTGGCCTAGATAAATAATCTGTGAAATTGTAGTTTTTCACCTAGTGTTTGTTAGCATTGTTGTCTGTTTCTTCTTTAATATTTCAATAGATGCCATGAATTATTCAAGGTTGCTTCTTGGGTTTTTCTCATATTTTATTTGTCATGATTTTCTTTGCTTCTTGCTTCAGAAACATATATTCTGCCACATTATTTATTTTTAAGGGTAGTACTTTGCTTCATCCTTTGGTGTGCTGGGCGGCTTGTCATTTTGAGTTTTATGTGGTGTGGTAGACCGTAGAACTTTTGGTTTATCATTCTGCATTTGGAATTTATTCTTAGTTTTTGGTTAAATGCAAGGTGATTTGAAAAGAGTTCTTGCCCATGAGACTGGCTTGGAGCCAAAGGAGCAAAGGTTGTTGTTTAGAGGGAAGGAGAAGGAAGATAATGAATGTTTGCACATGGCAGGTGTAAAAGATATGTCTAAGATTATATTACTAGAAGACCCAGCTAGCAAAGAGAAGAAGCTTGAAGAGATGAAGAAAAATCAAGGTGTATTGAAAGCATATGAAGAGGTTGCCAAAGTTAGGGCAGAGGTTGACAAGCTCTCTCAAAAGGTTGGTATCTGCTGTTTGATTAAGTACTTTTCGTGCGGCATCCTATGAACTAATTGGCGCTGTTAATGGTTGTTAGATTGTTGATTTCGAGGCAACTCTGCTCAGTGGCACCAAGGTTTCAGATAAGGAAATTGGGGTCTTAACAGAGTTGCTCATGGTGGAGTTGCTTAAATTGGATGCAATTGCGGCTGATGGAGAAGCAAAAGTACAGAGGCGGGTCGAGGTTGGTGATACTTTCTTCCTTTCAAAACTTTACCATGATTCATAGGATTTCCATGTGTCTGGGAACCTTATCCATATGTCCTGAACAATAGCGTTGCTTTAGGATAAATCATGCTTGAGATTTATGCTCTATAAAGTTAAACAAGAGCTAGACTAGTGTCATACTGTCTTATCGAAGATTCGTCGGTGATGTAGAACTAGAAAATGGAGTGTTTTTTGCAGAGACTGAAAACCTGATGTGAGTATAATTTGAAGCTCAAGTGTGTGCAAATTGAAACGAAATCTAGTTTTAGTTTGCTGATAATACTTGAGAAAAGGATGTGAGGGTCAGATTCTTCCATTTGAACGAAAGGATGGGTGGGGGCTGGTTCTTTTGCTCCCAGGGTCAGATTCATACCTAATTATTTCACATGTGCATAATTTGAGTGGTCATAGAAAGGAATCCTAGGACTTAAAACCACTACAAACAAAATGCTGTTGCTTTGCTGTACTGCAGCAAAATAGAGAAATTTCAACCCTGCAGACTGCAGTTGTGTGCACTTTTATACTTTTTAGTCCATCTGTGCCTTAGAAGTGCCTGCTTGAGATTTTCACTTGAAAAAAATTCGTCTGATTTACATATAGCAATGGAGAATCACAATGTTTATAAACTTTATATTCGTGCACAGGTTCGTCGTGTGCAGAGCTTTGTCGACACACTCGACAAACTAAAGGCAAGAAACTCTAATCCATTCAGCAAGAAAAGCAGCAATGCAGTCTCAGTCACTACAAAATGGGAGAGGTTTGAGTTGGGGGTTGGAAGCCTAAATGCCCCAACCCCATTGCCATCTTCTACCAAAATAACTCAGGATTGGGAATTGTTTGACTAAGCTTATTATGATAAGCCAATTATACTGGTTTTGTATAAATTTCGAAGGACATATATATACACACATATAATGTTGTCATAGGACCCAAACCCATTTGGTACAATTTTGCTTGTTGAAAGGGTGTTTTTGGTAGCAACTGAGGGAAGGGTCCTTGAACAAGTTATATATCTGTAAATATGGTTTTACCATATATTGCATACTTCTGATGCTTGTGTGCAGGTTGAAAAGAAATTTTTTTTTTAAGGACTTTTCTTATTGAGAGGGACGATAATATTCTAAACTCACACACACAACATGGATGCTAGGACTCGAACCCAGGACCTTGCCTGGGAGAGTAATTACTCCAAACCACTACATTAGTGGGTCTTTGCAAAAAGAAAAAAAGAACTTTTTTAATTTCGCCCTATCAAACTTCAATAATCAATAAACAATTGATGCAATAAATAAATACTTTAACATTCAAAAAAAATTATAACTCGAGACCATCTTAAATCAACAAAATTCAGAGGATACAAATAACTAAAATACTATAATATTATTATTCACAAATTATTCATGTTTTGTAAAAATAGGAATTAAGTTGGTGGGCTAGTATCTGAAGATCATATTAATACTAAACAAAGACCGCCCCACTTTTAGCATAATAATTTTTGGAGGAAGAAAAGAGTGTGAGATGTAAATAGTATAAGTATGCTATTGAGTACAATTATGTCAACTAATCCGTTGTAGTCTAGTTGGTCAGGATATTCGGCTCTCACCCGAAAGACCCGGGTTCAAGTCCCGGCAACGGAACTTATTTTTGCCATATACACAACACTTTTTTCTCCTGCATTTTAGGTTTCTTTCTCTCTCAACTCCAAACTTGAAACGTCTATCTCTTCTTCTCCATTGTCACATAAATTTTTTCTTCTTCACTTTTCTTTTTAGCTTCAGATTACATAAATCTTTTCTCTAACAAAATAACTCTTCATATCCATATTGACCTTATTTGTTGTGGCTAGAAAACAGTATCTATAGCAAAGGAAAGAAGGAATAGTCAATTTTTGCTAAAGCCGTAGCCAAGAAATCTTAGTGGGTTCCAATTTTCATTACTTTTGATGTTTTCTAACCGATGCTATGTTGCAAAATAATGAAAGGTATTGGGATTGGGATTGTGGTGTCAATTTTCATATTTTAGATGGATTTTAAGTGATCTGTCATCTTTCTAATAAAAAAAAAGTACTATACCCGTTGTAAGAGAGTTTCTCTCCCCAACAAGAGGATCTGAATGTTTTATTTATTGTTAGTCACACAAATTTAAATTATAACCATACATCTATCACACAAATTTACATATCATATGTTCCACATTTATTGCAGTTATAATTACTTCACCCACCATTTTCCACTTTGTTGTACTACCACATTGATTTGTAAGAGTTTACTCTAATAGAAAATACATAAATTATTAATTGTATTGCCATCATATGATATGTTTCAAGCAAAAGTAGGTGCAAAGGTTATAAACAACGAAGATGTTAGAGGAAATCAAAATAAACAAGTGCCCTATCAGAAATGGCTGTTATGGTTTGGGACGACACAAATTTGACCACTATCAAGCCATCCCCAAAATTTTCACGCGAAATATCAAATTTTCATATTTCGGCTTGGGTTCCTTCTCCAACCATTGTATGCAGCCAGGCCAAATATCAATCTATGCAAAAACCCAGGCCAAATAGTAGTATGGATATTTGCTCATACAGAAAATAAGTGAAGTACAAGCGCAAGTCACTTTCCAGCCGACATGATTGTGCAGACCATTGCCCAATTCACGTCATAGTTGAGGGCAACAAATTCAAGGACGAGTGTGTGGCATCTAATATTTCAGTTTGAACAACTTGTTCTTTTATTTTTTTTTAATTCCAACCGAGGACTATGAGATCCAACGGTTATTACTGTTAGATTTGTTTTTAATATAGTTCATGTGGTACTCGTTATTACTTTCAAAGTCTTTGAAATAAAATGTTGTTATACTTGTTTTTTATTTTTCAGTGAAATTATATGATGTTTTAAGTTAAAATATTCAAAAAATAAAATCACGAATGTTGAAACAAAAATAATATCAAGAAAAATAAACGATAAAAAAAGAGAAAGGATTAACCGTTTTTAAACAATTTAATGCAGTTGCGGACTCAAATAATGAGTCTGCATGGTTGAAGTTAAAAACAATTAGTTCGGTCCATAAATAAATAGTTGTATTTTGGAGGGTGAAATTTTGAATTAAGCCCTAACATGTTTAGAGATGGTCCAAGTACATCTAAGAGAGTGAGTGACTCTCGACACTAGTAAGTAGGGGTGCAAGTTGAATTGGAAATTCCAATTTTGACTCGAAAATTTTCAATTTTGGTGAGTCCAAATCAATTCCGACATCTGAAAGTTCTGAAATATGAGAATTCTGAAGAAAAAAAATTGGATTGGAATTGGAATGTATTTCAAGATTTCGAAAATTCTGAATTCTGAATTCCGAAATATATTGAGGTTTTAAGCTTAGACTACACATAATGACTAATTTTATGTTGAATTTGATATGACTTAATGACCAAATAAACATAGATAGCTATTTTATAAAGGATAATATCATATAACAGGTTTTCGAGCTTTTCTGTATAGTTTGTCAATTTTGAGCTAAATTTAAACTTTTGAATCGTTAGGCATGTTTAAAATTTTCAATGATTTTCTGAAACTTGCCAAAAGGATTCCAAAATATGTACGTTAAGAAATTTTCCAATAATTTCCAAAATTATAGTTTTCCGAATTATAATGAATGTTGAAATTCCGAAAGTTTTTAGAAAATAATTTTCGTTCTGAACTTTTTCGGAATGGAATTGAATCCCCTAATTCCGATCCGATCTGATCCGTCTGAAAATCAGCCATACTAGTAAGCTTTGGAGCCTAAATAGCTTTGCCTCTCAACTTTGTCAATTCTATTTTCTTTTTCTCTTTTCTCTTTCCCCCAACCTAGTCGACTCAGAAAAACACAATGTTCTTCCTCCGAGTCCACTCAGTGGACACCAATCACCCCCTCAGCCTCGAAGACGCCGAGTTCACCACTATCACAACTTCCAAGATCACCAGTGCTACTGAATCAAACCCTAGCACCAGCCCCAAATTTAGCGAGCGAAGAGGCATAGCTCACCTGTTCCGAAGCATAGGACACTCGTCGCTGCCAAACAGTCCTGCCTCTCGATCCACTCTCCTCTTCGTCATTGCTGTTCCCAACTACCTCTCCTTCGACGACTTCATCCGCTTCTGTGGGTCCCGAATCGACCATGTCCTCGAACTCGTCTTCATCAGGTACCGCTTCTAGATTTTCTTTGTTTACCGAGAAATTAAGAACTTTTGAATTGAGGAAATCTTCGGTTGGTTGCTTGATCAAAACCCTGAAATGGGTTTCTGACGAAATTGAGGAAATAGCAATTTTTTCTTCTTCTTTAAAATAAAAAAAAGCGCGGGTAGGATTTAACTTCAATTGAGCCACTGAGTTGTGCCAGGCTTACATTGATAATTTTCATAAATATAATAAATCACATTTAAAAGATAAACTTGAGCTGACAATCTAAAAAAGCAATGATGTGAAGTAAAGGGAAAAAAAAGGGTCTATGTATCAGTTCAGTGAATATCTTTGTTTGAAATTCAAGTTTCATTTTATCTATGTTTTTGTTTCCTTAGTGATCAAACAAAGTCCAATTTAGTATTTGCTTAATTGGATTAGGAACGATGGGATGGAAGATCGGTACAGTGTTTTAGTTGAGCTGAAGAATCAGATGACCGCCGACGGATTTTATCACACTTTAAATGGGAAGAAGTATTCGCCTGGAGAGGTAGTGAGTTTTTCTTATTATCGTTTATATTCATGTATGATGTATATTGTACATCTTATGTGTGCGATTTTCTTTGTTTGTTTGTTTGTTTTTTTTCAGGCTGAGGTGTGCCACATTCTGTTTCTGCTTTCTGTGGACTACACAGATTCAGATGAAATAGCTGGGACTCCTCCAGAAGGATGTACTGAATTACCTACTTGCCCAGTTTGCCTTGGTGAGTCACAATTTTGTTTGGTGGGATGGGGGTTCTTCTGTTTATTTTTTTCAGAGATTTGATATTCTTGTGCCCAGTATTTATATGATTTTGGTTTAACTTTTGTTTCAATGTCAGAGAGATTGGATGCAGACACTAGTGGAATAGCAAGTACACTTTGTGACCATTCATTTCAATGTCCATGCATTTCAAAATGGACTTATTTATCTTGTCAGGTGAGTTGGTTTTCTGTTCCAAAATTTTGTCTTATGTGCTTAAGTTTATTAGAGATCTTGGTTGAGAGCATTGTTGACTGCACTACTGATATCAATTGCTACTTGCAGGTACTGAGGGACTCAAAATCCATTAAACTGGACCGACCACTGATGGGTTCAGTAGTTAGAAAAAATAAATAAATTTCTTTTGTACATTATAATGAAATATTTCTATGTAATGATTGTGGTCTTAATTGGGTTTATCAATTTCAGCTTGAGTTTCCCTTGAGTTGGCATTGAGCCCTTTGTAACTCTGATATGTATTAGGACTCAAGCAAAGTTTGAGACTCCAGCTATATAGAAGAAAGTTGCTGATTTAATATTTGTGTGCAACTAGGTTTGCCGATTTTGTCAGCAGCAGGATGAAAAGCCAGCTTGCTCTATATGTGGAATATCTGTGAATCCCTGGGTTTGTGTAATATGTGGTTTTGTAGGATGTGGAAGGTAAACATGATGCACTCTTTTTTCTTCTTATAATTTTGGTTATTTCTGTCTCCAAAGCAAGAAAACAATATAGCCTATGCATCATTTACTTGATGAGCTAAGGCGTTGTCTTAATTAAATTTGTCCAGCACGGAAAATTATTGATATTATGTGTTCTTCAAAAAGATATACAGAAGGCCATGCTGTTAGGCACTGGAAGGATACACAACATTGCTATTCTCTTGAGTTGAACAGGCAGCAGATCTGGGATTACGTTGGTGATGCTTATGTTCACCGCCTGAACCAATCGAAAATTGATGGCAAGCTAATAACTGATACGGATTCTCAATGTTTGTCAGTGGAAGGGGATTGTGACAGGTGTGAATGCAGTGACGATTCTGGAATTAGTGGAGCCCTCTATAGCAGCAAAGTTGAAACTGTATGTATTTATTTTAAGAAATTTTAATACTTTTACTCTACCTTGCACCATCCATTATTTGATGTTTTCTTATTCACATAACTGATCTTTAGATGTTGTGCTACAACAGATTGTAGATGAGTATAACCGACTTCTTGCAAGCCAGCTTGAGACTCAAAGACAAGTAGGTTGTCACCAAACCCACTTCTTCTTTGTGTTCTTATTTTTCCCTCTACCTAATTGGCTGTTGATCAAGTAATATCCTTTTCTTTTTCTTGAAATTCAGTATTATGAAGCTCTACTTATGGAGGCCAAAAGTAAAAAGGAAAGTTCAATTTTAGAAGCAGTGGAGAAGGCTGTAAATTCCAAGATGCTGGATATTCAAGTGAAACTAGAGAAATGTCTTGAGGAAAGAAATGCTGTTGAAGATGTGAGTTTGTAATGTGCTCGTCTTTATTTTGGGGTTTGGCATTGGAGTACTGTGTTTATGTGAAATCAAATATTTTTTTATTTCTGAAAGTTCATTTTATTTTATTGTGCCTATTTTTTGTGTTTGTTTCTTAGATAAACCGTAATCTCATCAAGGACCAGGAAACCCGGCGCGGGAAGTTGAAGGAAATTGAAGTGAGGTACATATTGTTTTCTCTCCTTTATTGATAGATGTCAAGTCTCCCTTTGTTTAGATACTAACACTTCGGATAGGACCATGACGGTAATAAGGGGTTGTCCAAAATCTGAAAGTGAAATATGGAGAGCCATTTAGTATTTGCCAAAACTTCTGTTAGTTTCTTTCTTCCCATCCTGTCCCCTCCTCTCCCACACAACAGATAGTGATCATTTCAGGAACCATGTGCCAGTGCTAGATCTGTAGGATATGGCATAGAGGCAAGTCTGTGATTATTAATAGCAACACTGGCTTCTTTGGTTTTTATATCCTCCATGATTTAAACTCCTTATAGGGAAGCTGCATCACTGAGGTTAAGAGAGGAGAAGATGGTTGATCTGGAAGAACAGGTATTGACGTTACGAGTTTCTGCATGTTAGCCACTATTTAGAGGTTTTTGGTTTCTCATCTTAACAAGTCTAAATGATGGTGGTGACAGATTAGAGATCTTACAGTCTACATCGAAGCCCAAAAAACACTTAACGACATGACGGATTCAGATGGCATCAAAGGGGGAACACTCTTGCCTGTACCTTCAAAGCAATCCTCTCCTGCCAACTCTAGAAGACAAACAAAATCTGGCCGAAGACGGAACTAAAAGATGGGCACTCAACATGTCGTGTATAGTAATAATTGTGTGTCCAGTTGATTTTGGATCATGTAGCGATTTCAGCGAGTCTTAATCAACCAGTTGGCTAGGATACGGGTCCCTAGCAATTGAATCTTTTTCTTTTCTTCTAGTGAGTTCATTACATTGGAGATACTTCTTCCAACCTCCATAGTTCCTATAAATATTTGTACTAACATATCTTTGGTCAGTTGAACCACCATCAACCTGGCACGATACATCTACAGATTTCCTATACCTAAACAAGATAATTATTTTAAATTATTTAAATTATTATAATTTATTGAGTACAAGTATGGATTTTGTGTCTAGTGTGTCACATCTATTAGATTAAAAAACAGTTTTTTTTGGTCTGTACTTCTACAGTTAATTTAGCTGATTTCTTATGTTAGATTTAAAAGCGTGTTCCATATCTGACAAATACGACGGCTCTTGGCGCTTGAGACCAAGCAACATGTATAAACACATGGCTAAATTATAGGAAGGAAACCTACAAGAATTAAATGGCTAACAACTTCGATAGCAAGTAAGAAACTTGCATTGTGGGTAAACCTAGAAATCCCATAGACTGATAGGGTATAGGCGCGCGGCTGTACTTTAAAAAAAAAATCTATTTATAGCATATTTCATAAGTATAGCCGCACGGCTATACAATTAATTAAAAACATTTAAAAAAACATCGTAGTATAGCCGCGCGGCAATACATTTTATTTTTTAAAAAAAGAATCCCCGTATAGCCGAGCGGCTATACTGTTAATTAAATTAAAAAAAGGGCCCCAGTATAGCCAGGCGGCCATACTATTAATTTTAATAAAAAAAGACCCAGTATTGCCGCGCAGCTATACTATTCACCACGATAGACATGTGCCGGCGAACTTTCGTCAGGACAAAATAAAATAAAATAAAAACTTAGTATGTTTAGGTTAATTAATTTTATTTTTAGTAATTGAATAATATCTTTGCCTTATTTAATTAGTTAAATTAGTAATTATATTTTTAATTATTATTTCTTTAGTGAATAATTAGTATTAAATATTTTAATTAACTTCATAAATTATATTACTCAATAAATAGTAATTAAAAATTTCTATTTTTTTCTCTAATAAAATATTTAAATACTAATTATTCACTAAGTAAATAATAACTAAAACATAACTACTAATTAAAGTAATTAAAAAAGAGAAATCCATATTATGCTACTTAAAGGGTATAGCCGCTCGTCTATACTGTTAAAATATTCTATTTGTAGGGTATAGCCGGACGGCTATACACTTTAAATATTATATTTTGGAGCATAGCCGTTCGGCTAGACCTTTAAAATATATTTTTTTTAGTATAGCCGGTCGGCTATACTTCAAAATCCCATAGAAAACAACAACAGTAAGTTTCTGCTTCAACAATGAACAGCGACTCATTGTCATTCTCCGCACTCGTATACCCAGAACTCAAAACCACCCACCAACTCGACTGCACTACCAACTTCCAAACCTGGAGAAGCAAGCTCGACTTCGTCCTCGTTGACAACAATGTCGCTTACGTCCTCCCGACCCAAAACCCCTGACCCCCACCAGACGACGTCGTTCTCCACCAGAAATGGCTGCGCGACGACTTCACGGCGGGCCACATCATCCTCGGAGCGCTGCACAAGCGCGTACAGATGTCCTACAACCTCCACGAGACCACCAAGTCCCTCAAGGACGCGCTCGCGGCCTTCTTCACCCGACCCTCCATGGCCAAGCGAATGGTCAAGCTCCGGCAGTACGTCGACCACAAGATGCACGAGGGAAAATCGGTAAATCAGGACATCCTGGAGATGGGTTCGATGGTTTATGAGCTGGAGTGCGAGGGGCTGAAGGTTCCGGACGAGTTGCAGGCTGTGATGCTGATGAACAGCTTGCCGAACAGCCGGCAATCCACAATTGGCGGGGCGATTGCGAACATGGACGGCGGCGACAGGGCTGACGGGTTGGGGTTTGACGAGGTGAGCAAGAGGCTCAGAGAGATTGGGACTTGGGAGGAGGTGCTGGCGAAGAACAATGAGGCTGATGCGACGTCGTCTCGTTCTTATTCTCGTTCCTCTTCGGGAGGGAGGGAGGCGAAGCGTTATCATGCTCTTGGGTATTATTGATAGGAAGAGGTACGTGGTCAACGCAAATGACTGTAAGGTTTTGTTATTTGGTTTTTTTTTTTCTTTTAAATACAAATGATTATAAGGGTACGGGTTCTCACACACTCTTTTGAACATGAGACTACTCGTTTGCGAATCAATTTCTTTTTTCATTTGGTTGGAATGGTAAGTTACAAGTTATAAAGTGATAAAACTCAAATCACTTTACTTTTCTTGGAAACTTTTGCGATGTTGTGTTTGATGTTCATTAGAAATTTTTGTAAATTCAAGCCAACTGATTACTGATCGTATGAAATCAATGTTTAAGCCAATCCCAACTTTACTCATCTTGGCTTGCTATAAGGAAACTTGTCATTAGAAAAAGAAAAAATAATGAAACACTTGTCAAATTATGATTGAATTATAAAGAGAAATGACTTTTTCTTGATTACATGTAAAAAGCCAAGCATTTTTCGTTGTCTTGGGAAGCCATTCCCATGAAACCCAAACATAAATCATAATCATCTTTGTTTTGGGATAGTATTTGGAACTCAGTGTAGGAGAAAAAGAAATCTGGTTTCAATGGAGCAACGGTTTTCGTTCGTGGAGAATGAGTTATAGATGCGCTTCTTATGATCTCTACTGGATCCCATACTGATTAAATTTCATCTTATATTTGTCCCATGTTATGGTTATTATGCTAAAGCAAGTCTTCTTCATTTTGTTTTAGGATGATGGACTTTAATGATGAAGCATAAGCGTGGAGCTGGGAATGATTTAGATATAGCTCATGTGGTTGCAGACTTGCTTTTTTTATTTTTTTATTTTTTATTTTTTAAATCAGAAGACTTGTTTAATTGTATTCTCCTTCTAGCCTTCTAATTGACAATTGGTGTTGGATTATGCCATAAAATATGCAGGTTATTGATGTATAACATATGGTGTAAACCTTGAGGTTTCCTCATATCTTCCTTGTGGATTCCAGAGTTCCATGCTCTAAGCTAAGGTTTTAGCCATTTATTTGTCACGCTGCCATTGGAAAGCTAGTGATTTAGTGAGCTTCATTTAAGCTTATTTGAGGGACACTCTTGTAACAATGGCGGATCCAGGATATGAAAGTCAGCTGGGCGAAATTTACTTACTAATGCATCTATATACATAAATAAAAGCTTAACAAAAACAAAAACCACAAATAAATGCAATGCAATACAAACCAACACTATTTAAATTTAAAATTTTACCATATGAGAAGCAAATTTTCTTTCATATGTGTTAACTACATATGTACCTATGTTTTTTTTTCTGAAAATTCTCGGCTGGGCGGTTGCCTAGCCAAAAAAGGGCTATATCCACCCTTGCTTGTAAAACTCACCCGTTCTATATTTAATTTAAAATTGAAATCATATTTGACCCTAAAAGGTGTTTCTCAAATACTTATTAGGAGAGGACTTATGTATATGATATAAGACAGGCAAGGAAAACCAGCAGCTAGGCACAAAAATGAAAAACCAGCTCACCATTAACAAACAGAGAAAGTACAAACTTGTAACACTCGGCAGCTCAAGGCTATAGCATCAAAATACACTAGTCATATATGCACGACCAATTTTGTATTTTCTCAACCTTTTCTTATGGATAGTAAATTCATAATGATTGGACGCTGAGGAGTGCGTGCTGCTAGGAAATCCTGTGTTGAGTCCATCATATGGACCACAACAAAATAAATGAGGTAAAGAGGCGTCAAATTACTTTTGGCAGGGAAACCCAAGAATGTGACGAATCCGTACATGGTTAATGTAATTTCAAGCACGCATGCTGTCATCAAATCCGTTGTAGTCTAGTTGGTCAGGATATTCGGCTCTCACCCGAAAGACCCGGGTTCAAGTCCCGGCAACGGAACTCTGTTTTTTATTTTTGTATCTTTCTTCATCCGAAAGAGGTCTATATCAAATCTCTGCTTCACTAATATAATTTAATATTCATGCAAAATTAATATTGATTTGCCCTTACTAAGAAAATAATTTTGCAAGAAACCTATTCACAACTTTTTTGTTTTTTGGTTTTTTCTTTGATAGCTAGTCACACAAATTTAACTTATCACTCTATTTGATGACACAAGACTTTTATATATCTATCATATCCTGCACTTTTATTGCAGCCATAACTTAGTGCCAGTTTGGTATTGCTTATTTGGGGTGATAAGTGATTTTTTAAAAATTTTGGGAAGCCCAACTCGTTTGGTTAACTATGAGAAAATCACTTATTGTTAAAAATTGCTGTGAGAGAAAGCTATTTGGGAAAGCAGCTAATAAGGTGCTTTCATTTTCTGATTATATAAGAATCAGTTTCAAAGAGGCACTGGATTTAATGATTATACATCAATCATTTTTTGATTATACGGGAATCCATACCAACAACACTTTTAACAAAAAGTTTACCAAACGCCAAACTGCATTCTCTCACAGCTGATTTCTCTCACAGCAAATCTGACAACGATTATTTTCACAGCACAGCAATGCCAAACTGGCCCTTAATGTTAAGAGTTTCTTTTAACATTAGTAATGCATTGGTAAAGTACGAAGTCATGGTTGCAAATGTTATAAACAATAAGATTTTGGAGGAAAACCAAAAAAAAAAGGTATACTATATGAGAAAGTAATTAAAATGTGTAATTATGATGTCACGTGTGTAGAAAATAATTGATCATATCATTCTTCTATTGTAGTAAGTATCATTAAGGATTAGTCAAGGATATTACTTTGTGTTGCTTAAAGATATTTTATTTAAAGATTGAAACTTCATTTTTATTATTGTCTAATATGAGGTATTTTGTTTTCATTTAACAATTAG
Source organism: Prunus kanzakura (assembly GCA_020521455.1). Classification (NCBI taxonomy): domain Eukaryota; kingdom Viridiplantae; phylum Streptophyta; class Magnoliopsida; order Rosales; family Rosaceae; genus Prunus; species Prunus kanzakura. The sequence continues at coordinate 5,943,553 of BPUM01000784.1, forward strand.
TTAAGAAATATAGTTTATTTTAAAAAGGGTGAAACTAGTCATGTATATTAAAACAGGTGAAACGAGTCATGTTTTCAAAAAACGAATCACTATTCTTAATGGATGAAATAGATCGTGTTTATGTATGATACTTTCCACTCGTTAACCCAATAGGTCGTGTTCGTGTCAACCCATTAAGAAAGCATATTGACATAAACACGATACAAGTACGACAAATACGACATGTTTGCCAAGTCTAAGGTTATGTATAGAATACCCATTATTACATCTATCAGTTCCGATCCGAGCTATGATTCCTTCCGCAATATCATACCACATAAAATGTTAACAATATTTCATTAATTGGTTGCCTCTATCACTTGTATACGTTCCCAAAGGAACATGTTATTATTCAAAGTATAGCAATCCCTACACAAAATTAGTCATGGAAACGATCGAACATTTTAATTTATCCCAATCATCACCCATTTTCTCACTCTCTTACTACTTAACCTAAACCGAAGAGTAATTAGTCAACGAAGTTCTAGTTGACATCAAACATTTATACCAACGGTTGCTCCTCGTCGAAAGCTGTGGTTGGAGACTAAGTGCTTTATGTTGTATTTCAACATGCATTCCCCACCAATTTATTTTTCCACTTTTTTGGAAGAGGTGGTTCCTTAATCCCTTCAATTCAAGACCTTTATCGCGTTTGTATTGATAGCTCAGGAAATAGTTAGAATTTGAAGCCGAAATCAACTTGTATAAGATTCCAAATTATCATTCGAGACATGGTCAAGAATGTTATATACAAGGCTCTTCTTCATACTGAAAAAAAGAATGTGATCACTATACTCTCCAAGTCAGATTATATCGCAGTGCCTAAATCAAGAAAAGCCTACTCAAAATTTGCCTTCTTTACACAAACATGACGATCTAAGCAAGTAACGATATCCATTGCTTCCAAGTAGCTCACCAGTGCTTAAAATGTTTTATGGCTCTTCCAATGCACCATTTGAATACTCCTCCCCTGCGACACCGGATGTTCCATTTGATAACCGGCTTGTGCTGTTGGAATTGGAATAAGTGGAGTATGTGGAAGCAGGGTTGCCTCGTGACTGCCGGGTCTGTGCAGCTGTACTACTTCTTGTCACTTTGGCACGAGCCTTTCTACCCTGTGGTGGAGGAAAGAACCAAAACATTTTTTAGTTTCCACCCTAGCGTTCTCATTCAAGGAACTTTCTATTTTTGTCTTCTTAACCATAAAATATGAACAAATGTCTAGCATATGAAGATATCAGAGAATCACCTTTCCCATACACTTCTCCAGATGAGGAGCGAACCTCCCAGCCATGATAGCTCGACCACAATTCATGCACTCAAATACTTCATTGGCTACAGAAGGATGGGTCTGTCCAAATATGTCAACCACATACTTGCTATTTGCTTCACCACTATTACTAGGATCAGCTACCCTTACCCGTGCTTGGGCTGACAGCCTTAGTTCTTCTTCCTCTTCTTCAAAATTACGATCAAGACCCAACTTCGCTATTCGATGACACTCAGATGCAACATCAACAATAATGGAATCAAGGAGATCCCCAAAAATATGTGACGTAATCTGCAACCACAAGCCAGAAGAGAAAGGAACTATGAGAACTATATTGTTAGCTGATTTTTACATGCACAGATGAAATATTCAAATTTTTATGTTCTGAATTACATTACACAAGACCAAGAATAACACTGAATTATCCATATTCTAGCCTTCACATACACAAGAACCATTCCACTATGAACGGAAAAGTCTTATAGTGCATTGAAGTAGCAACTTATGATAATGCCGAAGGGATTGACCTTTGAATATCCCTTGGGTAAAACATATATTAGAAATGTTAATTCCATCATTTGCTTCCATTAAGATAAGCAAATTCCTATTTTCTTTCCTTTGTTCTGCTTTGGTAACTACAGAACACAACCCTTGGATCACGAGCATTTGCTCTTTACCCAAAAGCAGTGATCAGCAAACCAAGCATATGATGCCCCAGGACCATGTCCACAATCTACAATGAACAATTTACCAGTACAAACTACTTGGCTATCAAACACTATAGCTAGTGATGTCAAGAACATATAAATTTGATTAATGACTTGAACTGGTGCAACAACTATAACTAAACATAATCAGTCCTTAAATAAGGTTGTTAAACCGTCTATAGGTTGATAAGATGCATATCAATGCACTTCAAGACATAACAATTGAAAACCCACAAAAATCACCAAGCCATTCTCATACAGACCCAAAACAAAACTTCAAAATCCACCACCTTCTTCTGGGTCAGAAACCACAAAACCAAAATAAAAAGAAGGAACAAAGGGTGTTCCTTTGAATGTAAATGAATAAATACCTGAGTATCAGAGGAAGAAGACATATCATCTTCATTTGGAAGCGACATGAGGGAGCAAAATGGGATTATAACCTACCCAAATACAGAAAAATTGTTAAAATTAATCATCCAAGGAAAACAAGAAATCATTTTTATGACAGCAACTTTGGTACAACCCAAGAATTTATAAGAACCCAAAGTAGTCCTTTACTTATAATGAAATTTAGGCGAGATTGATATGAACTGATCGATCTAAGCAGCAAAACTCTGCGATACGTGAGAGAGAGAGGACTCACTGATTGTTCAAAAGGAAAAGGGGAAAGTGCTCAGAAGCTGCTCTGAGACTGAGGCAGAGAGGGAAGTGATCCCAAATCGATGGAATTGGGATTTTGGGAAGGAGAACAGAGATTATCCACTGCGACGCGCTTTCTTCTGTTTTTTCACTTCAACCTATGGTTGCCATGCCCCATTTTCTTAGCTTCTTGTATAAGAAAAAAAAATTAAACAAAAGAAAACAAAAGTAGAAAAAATAAAAAGTTCCGTTGCCGGGAATCGAACCCGGGTCTCCTGGGTGAAAGCCAGATATCCTAACCGCTGGACGACAACGGAATGTTGATTATAAGTTGATTTGAAAAGGTATTTATTAAGGTTTGTGTAAAAAAAAAAATAAATAAATAAAAAAAAGTTCCATTGCCGGGAATCGAACCCGGGTCTCCTGGGTGAAAGCCAGATATCCTAACCGCTGGACGACAATGGATTGTTGTTTAGGTTTAACAAAATCCAAGTATATGGTCCTAATCAATTACGTGCTGTTTGCTGTTTGCTGTTTGTCTTTTTTATTTTCTCCAAAATTAACTTTAGAAGCAGTTTCAATACTAGATTACAATAGGAAACTAATGAATAAATGTAAATGTACCAAGATTCATTAGTTTACATCAAGATTCTTATGCACCAGTTCATCTTTACTCCTAGAGTTCTATTTCCATCAGATTGTTATGCTTTCCTTTCCTTTATACTGAAGCAATTATAATAGAATTATCTGTTCAATAACCATTATTTTATGAGATTATTATTTTGTCACTGAAATCATTGTGGTAAGGTTTTTATTGCTCCAGAATCCAGATTATATATGAAATAAACTTTAAGTTTGTGGAAGAGTTGAAGAAGAGGATTGGTTTAGATTACAATCGGCTATCCTTGATGTCAATTATTGTATTTTATGGTATATTTGATTGTATTCTTGGCAGATATATGATTCTAGACTTCCAATTGTCATTGGCGTCTAGTATTATCTTGTAAACTCTACATTTTGTTGTTGTTGTATTTATGAGTTTAACCCGTCTTATTTGTTATAAATAAAATTCATTTTTTATTCTTGCCCAATGGGCTAATAGCTAGAAATCATTAAAATGGGAGGTATCAGAAAGAATTTAAATTCTCATTCCCCAATATCGCTTGTATAAATAAAATAATTGAAGAAATAACTCTAGCCCAATGGGCTAAAGTGGTATTTTAGCCCTAAACCCTAAAATGATATGACAAAATTGTATATTTAAAGAGTATAGCCGCGCGGCTATACTTTCTAAATACATTCGAATATTTTAACTGTATAGCCGCGCGGCTATACTCTTTAAATATTAATATATTCGAATATTTTAAAAGTATAGCCGCGCGGCTATACTGTTTAAATATATTCGTTTACAAAGCTTGCACTCGCAATCACAGCTATTTCGTTGATTTGTTTTCTTCGGTTTTGGCTGCTTCGCCCTCCGGGTTTGGCACCGAAAAAAGACCCAACCAGCCTAGGAGGCCCGCCCAACCCCCCTAGTGCCCGCCTAGCCGCCTAGGCCGATTTTTCGAACACTGCCATTGACTGAAAGTCTGAAACCCGAAATTGAAAAAATTTGGTTGCAAATTTGAGCTTGAGATTGAGATTGGGAAGCCAATGCAGTGAAGCACAAGTCAGTTCCATAGAAGAAGAGATCATGAGACCCTTAATTCATCTAATTTCATTCCTTTCCCTGTTTCCAACCTTATTCTCTTCTCTCTTGGTTCTCTCCCAAACGAGATGTTTACCTCACCACACCAACGACAACGATGACAATTCCTCCCTCTGCCAACTCCGTCTTATTCTCTTCTCTCTTCGCATTGACGACATGGAGCAGAAGAAAAAAAATACAAAATTTGCTGAGTTGGTGTCTGTCTTCAGTGGAAGGAAATCATGAAGCTATCCTATCATGGAGTTTCTATGGTCTTGCCAATAACAAGGTTCGGTTTTTAGGCTCCAATCTCAAATTCTGACTATTTATTTCTGGTTTGGTTAAGCCATAGATTGATTGGTTTGGTTCTTCTTGCTTGAAACTATAAATCTTTATGCATTCAATATTCATCCATTGATGGTTCTTCTTGGTTGGATTGCTTTTCATTCTTTGGATATTGCATTTCTATTTGATCATGCCCTCTTGTTTGCTGAGAGAAAAAAGAAATTAAAGATTTGTCTCCTCCTCCTCTTGCATAGGAACACAAAACCAACCACCAAAGAAACGAAAAAAAAAAAATGAAATATTACACCACCTCAAGTGAAAAATCTAATTCATTTAAGCTTTTATATTAGTTCTTGTATCAGCATCTGTGTTTCTGTAGTGTGAACTCCACCTCAACTCCAAAGAATACAAATAAAAAAATTAGAGGGTGCATTTGCTAACGCATGGGTTGGGAATCTCTTAATTATATTAAAATTTCAAACTGAGTTCAAAAGCACCAAATTAACACACCAACATGCAATATAGTTTATCGAGCTTCCATTAGTGTAAAAGGACTGTGACTTCATTAGCTGAAAATGGTTTAGAAGAAGGATCGACTTCCAGTTCATTGAGATCCCTTTCGTTATAAAAACCAGTTTTTTTAGCCAATCTAGCATCATGCCTTTTCTTGCAATTTCTAGTCCTGTGATTTTATGTTTCCTCTTGTAGGATGAAAGTGAAGTTTTCTTTAGGATCAAAAGAAGTACGAAGCTACAGAAACTGGTTGATACTTTATGTACCACCGTTCCCTGGATCCTGAATCATTAATAATTTTGTTTGAGAATGACCACATTCACAAGCACAAGACTGCTGAGGAGGTAAGACTTCATCAAAACCACTATATATAATGTTACTTATAAAAATAATTTTATTGTTGCTTAAATGATTTGTTACCTTATTATAGAGGATGCCCCTAAACTTATATATTTATGTTTCTCATGATCAAAACCAATTCCATCTCTTAATTATATTCCCATATACGATTTTGAAATATGTGAGTTCTCAATCCCTAATCGTTTCTTATAGTCTTTTTTATTCACGAGCTGTTTGTTTCGCGCATTTCTTCATCAATTTGAGATTTTTCAGGAAAGCTTGTGTTATTTCTTGTAAATTCAGGTGTAACTAGCTAGTAGAACTAATCAATTCCTTTGTTTGTTGAGCTTGCTTTAGCTCGTAGGATTGATTGAACAATGACAATAATCAAACTTCCAGTTCATAGCAATTTGGGAGCACAATGCACAATGGAATCTCTCTGTCTTGGAACCATTTAGTCATCTGTTTTGAATTTTGATGGCAAAACCTATACCAAAATTAGTTTGCGTAATTTTTTTTGTAGTTTCTGTTTTTTATTGAATTTTTGTTATGATTGGTTACTAGGTGATGTCATGTAGTTTCTAGGTATTCTTTTCATTTAAATGTTTCTTGTGTGGACAATATATGCTTTGTAGTTTTGCACACAATGCATCGCAGTTACGCACACTGCATCGTAGCTTCCATTTAATTACATTTGGCTAAATTGTTTTATCATTGGATATTGGTAGTGTTTTTCAAGGTAATTTGATAGTTTTTTTAAAAATATTTTTCCAGTTATGTTTTAGTTAGAATGTATGAAGTATATGGAACTTATACAATTCCATACAATCAGTTTTGTGTTCTTAATTAAAAAATAAAAATAAAACAGTGATAGATGCTTCTCGACTTCAATTCTGTTGACGCCAAAAAGTGGTTCTCTGACTTTGAGGGTCAACTTAGTAATTTATGCCTTCGGTAACGTAAGGGCTTCGGTAGGGAGCGTGATCTGCAAAATAAGAGATCGCTCGGTAAGACCTAGGGCACCGGTGTGGTACCGGCCGTAGGCTCTCCGATGCTTAAGTAAGTTCGGGATTAAGAAAGATTAACTGACAGATCAATAGGCTTGTATGCCGTACGTTCTGCTTACCTCATTCATGGGGTAGCTGGCCTCTTTTATAGGCCTTGGGAGGTGTGCATTTGATGTAGAATTTCGATGTGGGACAGTGGGCGTCGATTGTGAGCGCGCCACGTGTCCTGAGAGTGGGCGTTGCCCTAATGGAGGGATCGGTAGTCATATTGCCGAAGGCAACGTTAACAGGCACTGGGTACCGAATGCGACTTTGACCAGGTTCGATCCTGTCCACGTGTCTCTCTCTGATTGGCCGTTCATTATGGTGTAAACAGGAGTCCCCCAAGTCTTCAGGTGAGATTTCTCGGCTGGGGACTTGTTCGTTCTTGGGTGGCCGCTAGGGTTGCCTTACCGTTCGGTAGGCTGTAAAGGGGGGCGCGCTGGGGCCTGGTTCTGGTGCCGCATTAAGAAGAGATCTGCCGAGGATCCTGGGGGGTCGCCTCTTGGAGGGTTACCGTTCGGTAATTCATCGCGGGGCGCCACTTACAAGGGTTACCGTTCGGCAGCCTCTTGGTGCATTTGAATAGGCTCCGAGAGAGCATTGCCGTTTCTTTACTGACTTGGGCGAGTTTTGATCTTTTCTTTCGCATCCTTTGCATAGAGACGGGCATTTATAGGGCAGAGTGACGCTTCGTCTTCTGTACCCAGCACGCCGTCAGAGGTTCCACTCCGCGCGCGATACGTGGCATGTCAAATCACGCGGAGCGGCGCCATTAATGCGCCGTTTGGTTTCTCGAGGCGTACCGTTGCGTCTTTCGCCATATAAATAGGAGGGGTCCCTGAGGCGATCCTCACTTTGCATTTGTGAGTGAAGCGAGAGCTCTGTCCAGGCGATTTCCGGCGAGAGCAAACGGTAACAGAGGCGATTTCAGGCGAGATCAATCGGTAATTCAGGCGATTTCCGGCGAAAGCATTCGGAAGCAGAAGCGACTTTCGTCCCTACACCCCAGTTTTCACAAGGTACCGTCCTGTAACCTTTCATTCTCTTTCCTTTCGTTATGCGTACGTCCTTCCTTGGTTTGAACTAGACTAGAACTTTATGCAAGTGGGGTGTAGTTCGGTAGTCTAGTTACCATAGGTAGAGACGTAGGCATCGGTAGGATAGCTCTCTGCATGGCCCTTAGTTTCCTTCCGTTGTTTTTGTAGATGTCTGATAGCGAGTCAGGATTCGAGAGTGAGCCCAACGCATTTGAGGACGAGTCTCCAGATAGGCGAAGGGATACCGAAAGTGAGGAGATGGGCCAAGATACCGAGAGTGGTAGCGACTCTGAGGTTGAGGTTGTTGGCGAGAGATTTAGGGCTGCTCCTACCCATGGGATCGGTAAGGGGCTTATGACTAGTCAGCCCCTACCACTGGCAGTTGTCTATAGTGACGGTCGGCAGGCTGGAATGGGCACGCGTTCCGAGCCAGGGGAGGAGGAAATTAGGATGCCGGAGACATCCTCCAGTCACCGTCCGGAGGCCTCCACTTCTGGTCGTGGAGAGTCATCTGAGGCAGTCCCCCTACCGAAGGTGACGATAGTGAGCAGCGGTAACCCAAGGGTGCCGATGGGAGTGGCGAAAGAGCAGCGCTTTGATGTAGACTACCTGCCGCCAAATAAGCTGACCTACCGTGAGTTGGCCAGGATTAGGGCTGAATATATGATTCCTCATTCGGTAGGGATGAGGATCCCTGGCCCTACCGAGTCCCTGAGCAACCCCAAGGATGGTGAGGTTGCATTCTTTACTGACGTCCTTCAGCAGGGCGTTAGGTTACCGTTGCAGGCCCCAGTTCAAAGGATCCTGGCCCAGATTGGGTATGCCCCTGGCCAGTTCAATCCGAACTTCTGGGCCGTTCTGATGGGGGTAGTAACGGCATTTGGACTTGCCGGTGAGGAGGGGCCTTCATACGAGCAGTTCTCCCATCTGTACAGCATCACCAAATCAAAGAGTACCGATCATGGTGGCTGGGTTCAGGCGAACTGTCTCAGGGCCTTCGAGAGGGGCCACTTTCTGAATGCTGTGCCGACTTCTCAGAAGTCCTGGAGGAATCGGCGGGTGATACTTTCCGGCGATTGGGAATCGCCGTCGGGGACTCCCGTTTGCTTTCACATCCCTAACACCTTCCAGATTGCCGGTAGGTTGCTACCATGCCGATCGGTAGATCAATCTCCATTCAGAGGACTAACCTGTTTCGTTATTTTTGTAGGCAAACTGAAGCAACCAACGGCAACCCAGTCAGAGCTTCGGCAGATAGACCAGGTGAGGTTGAAGGTTCCTGCCGGTGACAGGGAATACCCACAGTTCCTTTTCACCGCGAATCTCATCAGAGCTCGCCTAGCCAACCCTGCCGAGAGTGAGTTCACTTGCTTCTTTTTGTTGTTTTTTTTTGTTTTTTTTTTTTTTTTTTGTTTTATCTTTCGGTATGCCTTGCTTACCGATTTCTTCTGTCCTTGCGCAGTGACCGATGAGAGGAAGAAGGCCGAGGCCAAGAAGATGTCTGAAACCTCAAAGCGGCGCCTCGGGGTGATTGCCAAGGGCAAGAAACAAAAACGGCAGCCAGAGGTTTCTGCCGAACGGGTGTCTGAGGCAGACCTGGATGAGCAGCCTCTTGCTGAACGGCAGAGGCAGCGCACTGCCGAGCCTACAAGCCGAAGGGTGCCGGTTGACGAGCCGGTGCTCAGTCCGGGCGTGGCTGCCGATGCCGCTTCCTCCAAGGCGTCCGGGAAGCGGCCCATGACGGTGGATCTGGATGCTGCCTCCACCCCCAAGAGGGTGCGCCTTACCGATCCTCCTAGGGCCATCTTCGCTGTCGAGGAGGAGGGGGGTCCTACCGAGGCCGTGACGCTGGCCTGCCCTTCCAAGACGGTCCAGTTTGCGAACCACATGATCGTGGGCTCGCAGATGGAACTGTCCGAGATTGATGAGCTACCGAAGAGGGCCCTTCGGGAAGAGGCGGGGCGCGCCTTCCGTCTTCAGGCCACGGTAAGCCTCTAATTTCCCAGTCTGTTTATTGTTGTTATTCCTCGTTCGGCACTAACCCTCGGTTCAACCTTTCAGGCATCGATGGACATGTGGCTGTGCATGAAGAGGGCCATCACAGCTGCCGAGCGCGCCAAGCGGATGTATGAAGATGGCCGCTCCAAGGTTGCCGATGCTGCAAAGGCCCTCCAGGACCACGCGAGCCTCGTGCAGGATATGCATGCTGCCGAACGGCAGATCCAGGCGCATGAGGCCAAGCTTGCCGAGATGCGCGAGGCTCTGGATGGCGCAGAGCGGGCGGCCAAGGATGCCGAGGAGACAAAGCTGGCGGTGCAGGCGGCACTGGAGGCGTCCGAGCGGGCGAAGGCGGCAGAGGTTGAGGCTGCCGTTCGAGGGGCGATCCGGGACTACCGTTCCTCTACTGAGTTCACTTCCCTGGTGGACAATGAGGTGGCCTCTGAGATGGCGGACCTCATCTACCGTTTCAAGCGGTTCAACCCTGGGCAGAAGCTGAACCTGAATTTTGCTGCCGATCCCCCTCCTCTACCGGAAGGTATTACCGAAGAGATGATAGAGGAATACGAGGGGGAGGATGCCCCCGAGGATGCCGAGGGTACCGATGCCGAGGGTCCTCCTGACGCCTCTGTCGACGTCGCCACTGAGACTGCCGATGGCCAGGGAGACCATACTGCCGAGGCCTGAGCCACTAGAATTTTGTAATAATAATTTTTTTGTATTATTATGGCCGTTGGCCAAATGTTTGAACACCTTAATGCCGAGGGCATTTTTTTTAAATTTAAGTAATATTTGCTTTTATTACTTGTGCATTATGCTTTGTAGATTCATCCATTCTTGTTATTGCCGTAGGCTCATAACTGTGTAGGATAAATCATTCACTCTTAGGCCGTTGGCCATCCAGGAGTTAGGTTTGCCTTGGTACTGCCGTTGGCTCATACCTGCTTCCCAGAACCCAAGTCTCATAGGCATCGGTAGGAGCGAGGCCCCAATAGCCTTTTTGTCTACTGAGATGCCGTGGGCAAGTCTAGGGTTCCGAGAGTGATAAGATTACCGTGGGTAATTCTGGAGCGTTGTACTGCCGTTAGCTCGTACTTAATGCTTGTAACCAAGAAATTGTGACAAAAATGGGCCAAGCCCTCTTTGAATCGGCAGCAAACTCGACGAGTGTAGCTTTTAATCGCCGTAGGCAATGTTGCTGTGGCTCATTATAGTGAGCCCTACCGATTTTTTTTGAAAAAGATGCCGATAGGCTATGAGGTTCCGAACGTGCATAATTCTGAATAATCTCATTTTATATATAAGTGCCGTAGGCAAAAATACAAATTCCTCCCTGCCGTTGGCTAGGGGGCTTTACTTGAAATAACTCTTGAGGTGCTCCACGTTCCATGGGTGACCGAGGGTCTTCCCGTCCGTGCCTCGGAGTCTGTAGGTTCCCGTTCTGAGGATACCGATGACTTCATAAGGTCCTTCCCAGGAAGGTCCGAGGGTTCCTTCCGTTGGGTCTTTGGTTGCAAGCGAGACCTCGCGCATAACCCAGTCTTCGATTCTGAAGGAGCGGGGCCTGACCCTAGAGTCGTAGTACCGAGAGACGCGCTGTTTGTACGCTTCATTCCGAAGGTTGGCTACCGTTCGGCGTTCCTCAATCAAGTCCAGGCTTAGCGCCACTGCGGCTTCATTGGCCTTCGGCTCGAAGCTTTCCGTTCGGTAGGATGACTCGCCGATTTCTACTGGGACCACGGCTTCCGAGCCGAATGCTAGGCTGAAGGGAGTTTCCCCCGTGGAGGTTCGGTAAGATGTTCGGATTGCCCATAGTGCTTCGGGAAGCTTCTCCGGCCAGGCGCCCTTGGCACTGTTAAGTTGCCGTTTCAAGAGTTTCTTGATGATTTTGTTTACGGCTTCCACCTGGCCGTTTGACTGAGGGTGAGCTGGAGAGGCGAAGAACAGGTTGATTTTGAGGCGGGTGCAGAACTGTCTGAAGAGTCCCGAATCGAACTGCCTGCCGTTATCAGTGATGATGGCGTAGGGGATGCCGAAGCGGCAACAGATGTTGGTCCAGACGAACTCCTCGACCCTTGCTGCCGTTATGGTGGCTAGGGCCTCGGCTTCAACCCACTTCGTGAAATAATCCACGGCAACAATTGCATACTTAACCTGTCCCTTGCCCTGCGGCATCGGGCCGATTAAGTCGAGTCCCCATTGGGCGAACGGCCAAGGACTGATGATCGGTGTAAGAGGTTCGGCAGGCAGGTGGGGAATATTGCCGAACCGCTGGCATTTGTCGCACTTTTTCACCTTGGCTATTGCATCCCGATGCATTGATGGCCAATAGTAGCCTTGCCGAAAGGCTTTGTGGGCCAGGGATCTGGAACCAGAGTGATCGCCGCAGACACCACTGTGGATCTCCCGAAGGACGTATTCGCCCTGCTCCTCGGTAATGCACTTCATGTAGGGGGTGGTGTAGCCACGCTTGTACAGAACGTCATTGATGATGATGTACCTTGCCGATCGGTAACGTAGCCTTCTTGCTTGGGCCTTGTCCTCTGGCAGGGTACCGTTCGCAAGGTATGAGTATATTGCTGACATCCAGGTGTCTTCGTACCGAACGGCACATGCGTCAACGGAAGTTGTGCTTGGCTGGGCTAAGATCTCGACATGGACCTTTCGGCCAATCTTGTCATTGATTGCCGAAGCTAGGCGGGCTAGTGCATCGGCATGGCTGTTCTCCGATCTGGGAACCTGCCGAATCTCGTAGGCCTGGAACTGCCGAAGTTGTAGGTGTGCCGTCGTGAGGTATGCCGTCATTGATGCATCCTTTGCTGCGAAATCGGCAGTGATCTGGTTCACGATGAGCTGTGAGTCGCTGTAGATGCTGACCTGCTTTGCACCCATGCTTCTGGCGAGCCGTAGGCCGGCCAAAAGCGCCTCGTATTCGGCTTCGTTGTTGGACGTTCGGAAGCCGAATCTGATGGCATATTCCATCTTGGTCCCATCGGGAGCGGTGAGTACAAGACCAGCCCCACATCCCTGCTGGTTTGCCGAGCCGTCCACATGTAGGATCCAGATGGGTTTCGACTGGTCTAAAAGGCTACCGTTCGGCAGGCCTTCCAATGGAGGGGTTTTCTCTGGTTCAGAAGCCTCCAAAGGTGTTAGTTCAGCAATGAAGTCTGCCACGGCTTGCCCCTTCTCGGCAGGCCTGGGCTTGAACTGAACGTCGAATTCTCCTAACTCGATTGCCCATTTTACAAGCCTACCGGACGTTTCAGGTTTTTGGAAAACCTGCCGAAGGGGTTGGTTGGTTAATACAGTGATGGTGTGGGCCTGGAAATAGGGCCTTAACCGTCGGGCAGAAACGACAAGAGCTAAAGCCAGCTGCTCGAGCGGGGGGTACCGAGACTCTGCCCCCTGGAGGGCCTTACTGACATAGAAGATCGGTAGCTCCGCCTTCTCTGGGACCCGTATCAGCACTGAACTAACGGCAGTATGTGATACCGATAGATACAGGGATAGGATTTCTCCAGGTAGGGGCTTAGATAGTAGTGGTGCCCTGGCCATGTAGTCCTTCAAGTCTTGAAATGCCTTGTCGCATTCGGCAGTCCACTCGATATGGTGTTTGCCCCCTTTCAAGGCTTTGAAGAACGGTGCGCACTTATCTGTGGCTTTGGAGATGAAGCGAGTGAGGGCTGCCACTCGTCCGGTAAGGCTCTGGATGTCCTTTTGTGTCTTTGGCACCTCCATGTCGATTATGGCTTTGATTTTATCGGGGTTTGCTTCGATACCCCTCTGGCTGATCATGAAACCGAGGAATCTCCCGGAAGATACGCCGAAGGCGCACTTCGTTGGGTTGAGTCTCATTCGGTAGTCCTTCAAGATGCCGAACATGAGCGACAGGTTTTTCAGATGCTCGTCTGCCGTTCGGCTCTTTACTAGCATGTCATCCACGTAGACCTCCATGGTACTGCCGATCTGCTCAGCGAAGATTCGGTTGACCAGTCTCTGGTAAGTCGCGCCGGCATTCTTCAGGCCGAACGGCATGACGTTGTAACAGTACAGGCCTTTGTCTGTTATGAACGCCGTGTGCTCGCTATCGGCAGGGTGCATGAAGATCTGGTTGTATCCTGAGTATGCATCCATGAAGCTGAGCAATTCGTGACCGGCAGTGGCGTCTACCAGTTGATCGATGCGTGGCAACGGGAAGCTGTCCTTCGGACAGGCCTTATTGAGGTCGGTGTAGTCTTGGCACATTCGCCATCCGCCCTTTGCCTTCCGAACCATGACTGAGTTAGCCAGCCATTCCGGGTATATAGCCTCCCGAATGAAGCCTATGGTCATGAGCTTGTCCACTTCATTCTTCATAGCTTCATACCGTTCGGCATCATAGGATCGGCGCTTTTGCCTGACGGGTTTGAAGGCTGGTGAGATGCTGAGCTTGTGGTTGATGACATCGGGAGATATGCCCGGCATGTCGTTGTAAGACCAGGCGAAGACTTCCGAGTTCTGCCGAAGGAACTGGATGAATTCGGCACGGAGGGTGGCGTTCAGCATGGTGCCGATTCTTACACACCGTTCCGGTTGGCTTTCGTCTAGCGCCACGGTTTCTAGATCTTCGGCAGGTTGTGCCACTGGAGTGGGCATTTCTTCCCTTGGATCATCCACTGGTTCATTGCCGTTCGGCAAGTCTACGACAGTCAAGGTCTCCTTTTGCTTCTGAGGGGCTGCCGATTTCAGCGCTGTGGCGTAGCAGTTCCGAGCGCTCACCTGATCGCCCCTGATTGCCCCAGTGCCGAAGCAGGTTGGGAATTTCATGAGCAGCATGTGGGGTGACAAGTGGGCCTTGATTGCTGTGAGTGCCGTTCGGCCAACTATGACGTTGTATGCCGTGGGGCAGTCCACCACGAGGAACTGGTCGTAGACCATGGTCCTCCGTGGGGCCACGCCGAAGGCAATTGGCAAGCTGACACTGCCGACTGGCTGGACTAAGTCTCCCGAAAAGCTGAGGAGAGGCGAGAGCTTCCGGTTGACCTGGCTGTCATCTATCCCGAGTTCTCTGAAGGCATCGGCGAAGATGACGTTTACCGAACTGCCAGTGTCGATTAAAACTCGTCCGACGTCGAATTCGGCAATCTCGGCCCGGATGATCATAGGGTCGTCATGTGGGTAGATGATTCCTTCTTCTTCTTCCTCAGAGAAAGTGATAGGCTCCCACCTGACCTTCGGCATCTTTGCGTGCCGGCTGCTCTCAATGCCGAGGACCTGAGGGTACTGTGCCGCTCTGACGTATTGCTTCATCGAACGGTTAGATGCCCCGGCGAGGGTTGGACCACCGCTGATCGTGCTGATCATGTTGATCTGCCGATTGGCGTTCGGCACCGGCGCCTGCTGCGGCCTGGCTATGTACTGATCCAGTTTGCCTTCTCGAATCAGCCGCTCGACGATTTTTCGCAGACTTATACAGTCTTCGGTATTGTGGCTGTTCTGCTGATGGTATCGGCAGAACTTCCCTGTATCTCGGCCATCCTGCCGACTGGGCTTCCGGAAGGTGGGCTTCGGAATTATCTCGTTTTCGTTCATCAGTACTGCCTCGTAGGAGGTGTTGAGCAAGGTGAACACCTCCGTTCCTTGGTTATGGGCTGGCAGCGGTGCTCGGTAGTTGTCCCTACCGTACTTGTTCTTATTTTTCTTGGAATGCCCCCTCTGGGTGCTTCCGGCATCTTTGCGCTTATGGCTGTCAGGGTACTCGACAGCTTGCGCTGCTGGTACGAACGGTGATGCCTGTGCCGTGGAGGATCGCTGTATGTATTCTCCCTGCCGAGCCGTGGGCTCGGCCCTCGAGTTGAAGTATTCGGCCTTTGCGTGGATTGCCGCTTGCTTCATGAGTTCATCGTACGTACGCCAGTTGCTGCTGTGCACCAGATACCGAAAGTGTGATGACCGTAGGCCACTCTTGAAGGCGCCGTAGGCTGCCCTGTCATCGGTATCTGGACACCTCGAGTACTCATGGCTGAAACGCGCGGCATATTCGCGCAGTGGTTCATCATCCCCCTGCCGAATATTATACAGGTCATCGGCAGAGTACAGTCTGTCTGTCTGAATCATAAAATGGTTCAGGAAGATCTGCTTCAGTTCGTCGAAGGTATCCACCGTTCCCGGTTCCAATCGGTAGAACCAATTCAGAGCCGCCTCCGTGAGCGAAGAGGGGAACAGTAAGCACAGTCCTTCGTCGCTTAGCCCTCGGCACCCTACAGCCGATTGGAAAGAGTGAAGGTGCGTCAAGGGGTCCTCTACTCCAGTGTAAGGGGTTATGCGTAGGGGCTGGACGTCCCGGTCTTGCCGTGAGTGCCTTACGCGCTCGGTGAAGGGTCCTGGCCGAAGCCTTCCCCAGTCTGGCTCCTGTGAGCGTGTCCTATCGTCCTCCATCTTCTGTACCCTCTGAAGGAGGAGGCGGATAACGGGATCTCTGTCTGGTATCGCCTCGGCAACCTGATGTACTGATCGCCGCTGGGACCTGACAGGGTTCACCTCGGAGAACTTCGACGGGGTTGCCGAACGGTAAGACGATGACCGGTCGGTGGATGGGGAGTAATCTTTATCAGTTTCAGCTGCGGACTCTAGAACCGGTATCCTTCGTATAGGAGATTTCCTCCCTAGATCCTTTAGGCGGGGATCGTCTAGGTGCGCATTGATTCTGATCGGCGACTCTTGCCGTTCGGCTCGTCGTTCGTCTTCCCGATCCAGCAGCCTATGGCGACAATCGGTATAGACCCTGCTCGGCCCGTGGGGCCTGTTCTTCGGCGCAGGGACTATCAACTGTTTAGATAGTGCAGGTGTTGCCTTTGCTGCCTTCTTGCATTTCCTCTGCCGGCGGGGAGTCTGAACGCTTTCGGACGTCTGTATGTTCAGCGTTTGCTGCTGGTTCAGCTGTTGCTGTGTCTCATCCACTCTGTTTGAGAGGAAGGTGTTGTGTTCCTGTAACCTAGCCATGTCCTGCCGAAGGGACACGACTTGGGCTAGAAGCTCCGCATTTTCAGTGGGTTGGAGGACAGGAGGATTAGTTGCCGGCGTGTATGGTTGTGGAGCTGGGCTTACCAAGCTTGGCATACCGTACGGCATCCCCTGTACCGTTCCGAACGTAGTTTTTTCAGTGGTCCCCATATGCTTGGGACAAAGGGTCGATTTGTCTTATCGCTTCCCACAGACGGCGCCAAACTGTTGACGCCAAAAAGTGGTTCTCTGACTTTGAGGGTCAACTTAGTAATTTATGCCTTCGGTAACGTAAGGGCTTCGGTAGGGAGCGTGATCTGCAAAATAAGAGATCGCTCGGTAAGACCTAGGGCACCGGTGTGGTACCGGCCGTAGGCTCTCCGATGCTTAAGTAAGTTCGGGATTAAGAAAGATTAACTGACAGATCAATAGGCTTGTATGCCGTACGTTCTGCTTACCTCATTCATGGGGTAGCTGGCCTCTTTTATAGGCCTTGGGAGGTGTGCATTTGATGTAGAATTTCGATGTGGGACAGTGGGCGTCGATTGTGAGCGCGCCACGTGTCCTGAGAGTGGGCGTTGCCCTAATGGAGGGATCGGTAGTCATATTGCCGAAGGCAACGTTAACAGGCACTGGGTACCGAATGCGACTTTGACCAGGTTCGATCCTGTCCACGTGTCTCTCTCTGATTGGCCGTTCATTATGGTGTAAACAAATTCTTTTTACATTTTGATTTCCTCCTGCATATTCATGCCTCTTCTTTAAACTTATATAAACTGCAACTCTTGATCATAACTCTTGATTATATCTTTGGAGCTGCATTGTAGATTTGCACAAACTGCGTTGGAGATTCCCACAAACTGCATTGCAGTTTTCGTTTCTGTTTAATTACATTTGGCTATGTTAATTGGATATTGGTATGATTTTTTAAGTTAATTTGATAGTTAATTAATTAATTTATTTATGTTTTAGTTAGATTGTAGATTGGTCATTGTTTTGTCGTCGTTCTTATAGCGTCTTAGTGTTTATGTTATGTTTTGTTATGGAATAATAATTGTATCGTAGTTTCTGTTTTTGAATTCATACAATTCTCTCAGAAATTGATAAATCTCTGTAAATTTGTTGGTTCTGCATTGTAGTTTTTTTTTTTTGGTTTTATGTGCTGTTTACATTGACTTTGGTAGCTTTTTATGTAACTTTCATTTGTGTTGGCTTTTGCGTGTATTTTTTGTGTGGCAACTGACATTTCTTCGGTGTCATTTTTTATTTCAGGAAGGAAAGAATGACTAGTGTAGTGTGTCTATGTAGAAACAATAACTATAATGTGTGTATAATGTGCATGCTAGATAGATTGGCAAGATCATAAACGACAATGTTGTGTGTATGTTAGATGATTGTTTAGTGTCTATGTTGAAGGGCACAAAACCCAAAAGAAATAGAATTGTTATGCAGTTTCTGTTTTTGTTGTGTTTTTATTATAGTTGTAAATGATTTTTATTTTCGTTTTATTTGTTTTGTTTTAGAGTGGTAGTTTATTGCAATTTATATATAATTCTAGAGTATGATGGATTTGTTGATTTGTAAACAAATCGTGCACGAATCGATGTTGAATTGATTTTTTTTTTAAAAAAAAAACCTTTGATTGTGAATATAAATATTGTGTTACATATTAAATATTACAAAAGCAAAATTGGTTTAGTAGTTTGTGATTGAGGTTTCATCCCTTGAGGGTTAAGGTTCAAGTCCCTTTAATTTCACAAAATTTTCTTTATTTTCACAAAATTTTCTTTATTTTTTAGGGTGAATAAGGGGTGCCGGAGGTGGTGGCGCGGCTGACCAGCAAGGGGCCGGACGGCAACAGCGGCGGTGGCGGTGGTGGTGGCCAGCTAGAGGTGGATCGCTGCATATGTGGCATAAGTTGATTAAGTTCAAATAAATTTGTTAAAATATAAAGGGAGTGGCATTGTGTGTAATTTATAGTATTTTTAGTTGTAGTTTAGTAATTTTAGGTACATTTATTAGTCATTAACCTCAAGTAAATTAGGTGTGGTATAAAACTAAAGAGATTGTCGAGAGAATTGAGATATAGAGAAAGCATAGAAGTCTATGTTTTCATTGATTCTTTCTCTATCTATTACAATGAAGGAGTAAGCCTTATTTTATAGGCAAAGGTTATTGCCTCCCGTGAATGTGTGTAATCATGTCTTCCACTTCCACAATACTTTCATCATTATATTCTTTATTCTTTCCAAATGTGTGGGCTCCACTCAAGACTTTACAACAAGGTGAAATTAGTTTTGAAAAAAAGAAAAAAAGGTGAAATTAGTTTCCTATCAATCACAATAGGAACTCTATAGTGACTATAAACCAAAAAGCAACAAATTTACATCAAGAAACTAATGAGAACTTATTGTAATTAACATTAGTTTATAGTCATTTCTGTATAGTGACAATAAACTAATGAATCTTGGTGCATAAGAATCAGTATACATTTGTTTCATTTCATTTAGAATTAGACTTAAGATAAGATCTTTATTTTCGATCCACCCATTCCATATCACTTGAGTTAAAACTCATGAATAATAATATTATAAACAGATTAGAGATAAGAGTTAGTCTACTTTTTATTTTCTATTTTCTATTTCGTTGGAAACATAAATTAAAGCAAAAGATAGACAATACCTCTTCTATTTCCAAATTCCTTCCCATGTTGTATATTTTTGTTTTTGTGAAAATTACTATCAAGTATTTTTGACATATACATTTCAACATCACACGATTTACTGGAAAATTTATTAAGGGGAACCATCAACTGCATGCCATGAGAAAAACTCTCTCTCCCACCTGTTGCTGAGATCAAAACTATAAGTCTCAAGCTTTCCACTCTTCCTACACTTTGAAACCCTCCAATCACCATGGGATGGCCATCACCCACCATTAAAATCGCTTACAAACGTTCATAAAACCAAGCATAGCCAACATCAAGAAAAACATGTGTATTCTTATTTGCTAAACTTGTGGGTCTTTGACAGTTCATCACTCTCATGCCACTCTTTTCCAACTTAACTCATTTATTGAACTTCTTTTCCATTGTTAGCTCAAGGAGACATTAAAGACACAACATTCCCTAAGATCCACACTCTCTCTGGGTTGTTTTGAGCCTAGTGACTTTTAACGCTAAAAAATAGGGGATATGAAGGAGAAAAACTTATTTGCAACGGTAATAATACTGTTTTGCTATCTCCGACCAGTAATGCTATGTCAAGTAGAAGTGTTATCACATGTATCATAGTGTTATTGGCCAAAGATAACAAAATAGTGTTATCACCGTTTCATGAAAGTCTTTCTCTATATGAAGGCTTGATGCACCCTCTTTTGGGTAGTCTTAACAACTATCGTGTCAATAAAGCCTTTAACAAAAAAAATCTCAACAATGAATGAACGATGAGTTTATATTTAAAGCTATAATATTATTTAATAAAATTACACATTTTTTTAATACAAGCGATAGTCTAAACCACATGAGAGAGGAAGTTTGTCACACGCATACACAACCAAGATGTCATAGGGGTTTGAATTTGAGACCTCTGATTTGCAAGTCAAGGCTATTTTTCACTAAACTAGATCCCGTTCAAGAGTTATATAGTGAGGACTTTAGATGAGACCTTATCTCTTAACCGTTGATCCAAATTAGTTAGTTTTGATCCAACGATTAAGAGATATGACCTCAACTAAAGACTTTAGATAAGCCCCTCACCATAGAATGACTCCGACCCGTTAACAACACATTATTTATATGTGAACTTCGACAGCACGTCGAATTGTAACGATCACACAAAAAAAATTCTCGTTGTACACATGCGATAGATGAAGCCTACACGGAAAGAAACGAATACGATAGAAAAACAATGAAGCAAGCATGGCCCCCCAGTTCTGGAGTCATAATTCCCTATCAGCCTTTCAAAATTGGGCCAAGGTGACAGGCCCACTAACCCACTAGCCCTCCCTGAAAAGCCAACAGAAAAGACAAAAATTGGAATAAGAAAAGAGGCTTGGCCTACGTGGGCTCAGAAAAACCCAGGACAGTACGTGTCATACTCCATTAATGGCAATGTGACATCTATACGATAGTCAAACATTTCACACTTTTGTTACTGCCAAAACCGAAAAACCCCCACTTGGAAAATCACAATACCTTAGCAAGTAAGAGAATAGAAATCTAGTGATGATGAAGAAACCGACATCAACAGCAACATGGGCACTTGACAAATTGCTTAGCATGTCACCTGCCATGGCTCCCAACCAAGACCAAGACCAAGATGGGATTCTCTTCTTGCGTGATAGGCACTTTGCCTTGCATGGGGAGGTCATGATGGTTGTTGTTGTTGTTATCTTTGCTGCTTTCATTCTCTGCCTTCTTGTGCTTCCATGTCTCAAGCGAGCTAAGAGTCCTCGACCGCGATTGAATTCAGTTGATGAAGAAGACTCTGCTGTTGTTGCAAAGCCATTCAATTGTTTCTCACTGTGGTTGAAGAAAGAGAGGAGAGATGATGTTGGTGCACAGGAAAATGGTGCAGCAGAGTTGCCATTGACGTCTTCTAGTTCATAACAAGTGATTTTGTTTTTAGAGAGATTTGCATATGGGGGGACTTGGTAAGTGCAGATCAATTCTTTTTTGGCCTTGTCTGGCTAACATGTAATCTGGGCTGTGGCTGTGATGAGCCTTCCATGATGTCTGTGTCACGGTTAACTGTCCCTTATCTTTGTGTTTTTATAATGTTTGAATTGTCAATCACACGTAATATCTTCTATGTTTCATTATTAATTTGTTTCTTGTATATAATTATATTTGCTACTTGAGTTAGTTGTCTCTTTTATTTTGCACCGTTAGTTTGGATGATTGATTTGTTTGGGAAATCAGAAGCTATCACTCTCTCATTAAGGAAGCAATGAAATGACTAGGATTGGAAGCTTGAGTTCGTTGGCTGACCTAATTAATCATTTGAACGACCAAGCGGCGGATATTCCAAGTTCGTAGGAGACGAGCATCTTTGATGCCTCTTGGCTCAAACTAGGAGTGGGCATGGATCCGGCCGATTCAAACTGTAGTGGTCGGTTTGGATTGGTTTTAAACACACACACACACACAAATATAAATTCAAACAGTTCAAAACTGGACGATAATGATTTCTTTAATTGCGTTTTAAACCGACCTAAACCAAAACAGTTCTTCGGGAGTCCTGATGCCCTTATAATCATAATTAATGTGAGTGGTTATAACTGTTACCAAATGATAATCATAGTTAATTTACATAACACCTGGCTTGGATTAGGTGGCGTGATAATGCTACCTCTCGGTTAAATCTGGTTAACAAATTTGTTACCATTACCCTGCACGTCGTTTCGTCACTAGGACTGACAATACAGCCCTTACTTCAGTCTTTTGTGCTCCTGCTATCTATGATTTGAGTGTTTTCTGGGACTCAAAACATGCTAAAATCATAGAAGATGTGTAGCAAACATTTTCACTTGGTTAATTGTGGGTAAAGACTGTAGATAAACATAAAACACGTGCATTATTGATGCACGCGGAATGCCTCCGATTACAAGAAGAAACACAGTTGTCTTATTCATGCGGGGCTTATATGTCACCCGCATTGTCATGAATTTCCAAAAGAGAGCATCAAGGTTACATCATTTATGGATACGATATTATCCGTTACAGATCTTCAAGCTAAGAAACAATGCTATAGTACACATATTACAACACCCAATCAAGTTGGCCACATGCAGTTGGATCTTTCGCCACTATTTACAAGGATTACCCAAATCAGAAAACCAAACTGCCGACTAATATAGAAGTCAGTGGAACTGTTAGGTTGTCATCAAGGTCAGTGCTTATCGGGAGTGATTCTACTAGTGCTGAGGCAAGAGACACAACCAAGAAACCCAAAACCATATCCCAACTCTCCTGAACAAATCCAAATCTGGAGAAATAGTGCATATACCTGTCAACATTACCAACCAGTAAGAAACATGCTAGATTCTAAGGTTCAATCCAGTTCTAAAACAGCAACAAAATAAGCAAGCAAAAGTTACCCGATGGATGTTAAAAAACCAGCAGATGCCATTGCAACACTACCAACTATGGATTTGTTTCTGTTGTATGGAATTTTCCGAGTACCAAACCGCCTACCAACAATGTCTGCTAAACCTGAAGGAAGTAAGTAAAATCAATTATAATCCTTCAATAGAAATTTGATAGAAGTCCTGAGAAGCTTAACCATGAAATCAAGTGTTTTACTAGAAAAGCTAAAAGTCAACCTAAATCAAGACAACAGAATGGACAAACTGAATCAATTAGATGTACCATCTCCAGCACACAAATTGCATATAAGAGCAATTGCAATGGGGGAAGTTCTCCAATAGATTATACAAGCCAAAGTTATTGTCGTGGCATAGTACAGTGGCCCCTTAAGAAGTTCCCTGATGCATGAAGTAAAGGGAAAATAAGAAATCATGTATGAAACTTGTTAGGTAATCAACAAATTGAAATAAGCATAAAGCAAACATTGTTTGTAGTCTTCGCTCATACATGGCTTACTTGTAGAAATTTGGTTCCCACCAGCAGGCATCAAAATTTCAAGGGCCAACAAATTGGTAAATAACCATAACCTATTCCTCTGCTGACCAATGAGAGGAAGTAGTTTCCTTTTGGAAGGATCCAGATTGGGCTATGTGTTGGGGAGTTGGGTAATGAGATAATTGGGTCTTCCATCATGTGGTAATCTCCAGCGTTAATTTTTGGGATCCAGTTGTGAAGAAAGTAGAGAAGAGATTGAAATGCAGCAAAAGAAAGTTCTTATCTAGAGGAGGTAGTCTTACATTAGTTTGATTAGTTTTCACTTTGAGAAGTTTGTTGACTCATCATCTATCTCTTTACAATCCCGAGAAAAGTGACAAACAGTTTTGAAAAACTAATGAGAGATTATTCGGGAATGTTTCAGAGAAGAGAAAGTAGGTCATTTGGTAAGGTGGGAAATTGGATTCTTGCCACTGCGTTTGTACTTGTTTTTATCTTATATTGATAAAATTATTTTGTGTCTCATAAAAAATAGGGTCAAACAGCTGTGTAGCTACCTAGGAAATTAGCAATGAACTCTCTAGGTGGGACCAAGTCCAAGGATAGAGTCACTCCTATATAGGTTTATAGCAGAAAAGTCTTTCAAAATCACTACCTGTAGTCTCCATATCTGCTCATTGATTTCACTGTTGCTTCATCTTTCCATATACCGAGTCCCAATAGAAGCATACGGAAAATATTGATGCCTGGAGTAAGAGATGCTAAAAATGCTCCTTGAAGGCCAGAACTGTAATTATACATAGTACCTATTATCAGTCAGATGCATGGTAAAGTTATTACAATGACTTATTTAGTCATGAGATTACCTGAATAGCGGCCAGCAAAGCATGAAAACTAGGCCAATGCTTACATGCACAAACTTTCTATTGAGCTTCTACAAAAGAAAAGATAACATACTCTTAGATGCACAGGCATTTAGGACAGCAAGTTATGCTAAGAAGGAGAACCTATCTGTCGCAATATAGAAATTGAAGCAGAACCCGTGATAGGATCAGATTTCCCTTCGCCTACATGTTGTGAAGGCAAAAGGCATGCAAAATTCTAAAAGCAATAAATTTACAAGAGCAAGCATGTCCCTATTTAGGCTAAGAATTAGAGGGATGAGATGTTGCAGACGACAAAACTGTAAATACTGATACAAATCCTCAATTGTAAAACCATCTATCACACTCCATCTCAATTGATCACTCCCTTGTTTGAGGTTTAATGAGACCTAATGACAGTGGATCCCCCCCTTGCTGTAGCTTAAGTTCCCTAGCAGACAGACAATCTAGCAAACCCACTAAAATCAGCTATCAAAAGATGGTAAAAGATAAATAATCTGAAAGCACTTTCAGCAGGGATAACTACTACAGGCACACAGACAGTGAACCACCAAACACTCACTGGTTAAGTTCATACAAGCTCACTCTTCAGCTATTACTTGCATAGGAAAATACTAGCAGCCCCTTTTAACAAAAAAGCAACAACATTCAATCCTGCTACATGTGGCATGCTTTTGCTCCCCATTCTTCACATCAGCAGCACCTTTAGTGGTACAACCAATTATATTTCCGGTATACTTAAGCATAAATAGTATCTTTTGGAAGTTGTCAGTACACTAATTGAGGTGAGGTTTACAGTTTCAATTTTTAACCAATTTTGTAAAATCTTTTAGCTATGGTTCTTAATTATCAACAAAATCAGTGTTTTCCCACAAATCAATCAGAACCCAACACAACCCACCAAATTAGACGAAAAATTGTATATCGAAACAGAAAACGTATACAAACACGTACAAATACGCGTTACACTGGGTACCCAAAAGAGAAGAGAAAGATGGGATTTTGACCTGGTCGAAGACCCCACGTTTGGCGGTCTCTTCCCACAACAGAAGGAAGAACAGAGCAACACCACCGGCAATGAAGGTGGCGCAAATATCAGCGACGACCGGGTTTTGAGGAAGCATAGTGGCGGGAGCTGACGTCACTTGGCGGCGAGGACTCCGATGCTTGGTGGTGGTTGTTGTTAGTGGGAATCTGAGTGTGCCAGCGAAGAGGGAGTAGGAGGTAATGTCTGAGATTGATTTGGGAGTGAGAAGAAGAAGACCAAGTCTAAACGTAGAAGACGGTCGAAGTAGGTGTCCTACCTGGCACGGAAACGAACATGGTGTGCCTATGCCTACTGGATCTAAGGCGCGGCAAGAGTGCATTTTTGCTCCTATCAAATGCTCTGAACCAACTTACCCTGCCCTTATTTGCACTCGCCTTTTGAAAATAATAATAATAATAATATATATTTTTTTTTTGGGTGTAAATTCCACTTGTACTATAAACTTTTAGAGAAAAATTAGTGTAAGACCGTTATGCTGTGTAACATTAGTCATTTCCGCATCCAGTAAAGTTATCCATTTGAATGGGAGTATATGCTGACGTGGTTGTATTTGACACGTGGCTGTAATTGAATGGGAGTATTATATGTTGCTGTGATATTACCGTATCATTCTATAATTTCTCCCGAGGTGGGTTGGCTATTATTTAATTTTCCTATATTGAGCTTACACAACTAAGCCTAATTTGTATTTCTCCAAAGTCAATACTGGGCTAGAACCAACTATAACCCAAGCGTGGATCTACCCTTGCACATGTGCGACCCACGTAAGGAACAACTATTTGATTTTAAATTGGATGCTCTAATTCTTAGCAACATGTCGAGAGGTGATTTCTTTTTTCATGGAGTATATATTAAGTACTTTACTTATATATGTCTTTTAAAAAAATCAAAATACTTATATATATCTCTTGGGTAAGAAAATGCTATCTACTTTGCCCTTTATACATTTTTCTATTATGTGTTTTGATGATCAAAACCGTCTATCTTCTAGGTCACCATTAAAGATCTTCTATGCAAAACATCAAAGTAAAAAATCGTTTAGCCATCGAATTGTTTTCGAATAAATAGACGAACCTTGGTGTTTAGATTAGACAATGAATTATCACACTATTAATCAAATGGCAAAAATGATTTTCAATTCGACTGATCTTTTTCATGAATGACCTTAAAAATGAACAATTTCAATTATCATACAAATTGCATAATAAGAAGGAGAAGGGGAAGACACAAAGCAATGTAGCTAGTGTTTTCTATCTAAGGTAGTGCCCTTTCGATAGACAATCTGGCAGTATGAAATGTTCATCTTGCTAGATACTACTGAATACGAATCAAATATTCGAAAAGTATTGATCTAAGCAATGATCTAAATTCACAAGATGACAATATATAAGTATTTTACGTCGCCAAACTGTTTATTATGAATCTGGATCATTGATCATATTAATTATTGCAAGAAT
Source organism: Prunus kanzakura (assembly GCA_020521455.1). Lineage (NCBI taxonomy): Eukaryota > Viridiplantae > Streptophyta > Magnoliopsida > Rosales > Rosaceae > Prunus > Prunus kanzakura. The sequence continues at coordinate 5,970,072 of BPUM01000784.1, forward strand.
GTATGTGGTACAAACTGGCAATATGAAAATGTAAGCATTTGTCTGGCGGCACAAGAATATTGCAATTATTCATGAATCTAATATACATAGTAAGTGTGAACTATTCTACATGGCTCATGAACCGATACTCTGCACGAGCTTATACTTTGCATGTATGTAGAGAGATTATTGTATGCGCCCATTGTATATAATTTTTACAAGGTAATCGAATTAAGTATATAATTTTTTACAAGGCAATCATAGTTATCGAGAATACAAAAATTTGTACCCTGTAATTAACATATTTGATACCAAACACAAATTTACAAATGCTTTCAGGAACCAGATTTGTATTTCTAGACATGTTTTTAGGGCGTCATGATACATACTCTCATTTTATCCCCGTAGTTTAACATTTAATTTTCTATCCCCTTGTGATGGAAACTCTAGCAGTCTATGGGGCATCACCTTAATGCTCACCTTACTAGTCCAATTGTGACAAATACCAAACCATTGAGAAAAATGTATTTGAACCAAATACTTAATTAGTATATGTAGTGTGTCATATACCATGTGTAGAAATTATATTAGAAAACATATATATACTCCAAGAAATGAAAATAAAGATAAAGATGTAGCCCTAGTAAGAGATTGTCGCATCAATAATTGTACGTCCGTTTCATAATCAGACTAAGCCCTAGTAGTACAGTAAAAAAAAACGAATCAATTGATCCGGATTAGAATTAATTGTCAAAACTATTCAATCAAAACAAATAGTTCATTTTGACAAAATTAGTTGCTAAATTTCGATTTTTTACTTACGATCATACGTGTTTCAAAAGTCACTATAATTTTGATTATATTTCAACTTATACGATCCCATGTTACTTCAATATAAGAATTAAGAAATATAATTATATGGAGCCAAGAGAGTAAAAATGGTAATTTTGATTAAAAGGAAAGTAAAAACAAGACAACTAGAGAAACTATATAGCTTGTTCCTATCCAAGATTCTCTTGTTATTTCTTTTTGTTTAGTATCTATAAAAGAGAACCCTAATACTCACTTGCTCTAATCATTTTTCTTTTGTGATGTTGGTATCATATGAGTAACATTCTAGGCTTTGGCTGCTTGGTTTTTTCAGGTTACAAACATACAAATGGAGAGCTTCAACAAGAACACAAACTCCAGGCTTCCCCCACTGCCACCTCTGCCACCCTCTCATCTAGGGTGGCAGAGCTTAAGCGCCAACTCTCCCATTATCCCATTGGCACCACCATCCTATGATATCAGTGGTAACGCAGCTGACAAAACCAAAGGACTTGCACTAGCACCAGAAACTACTCATGAGCCCAACTTTGAGATCCAGGTTGTTGATCTAGAGGATGATGACCTTGAAGAGATGGACGCCAAGCAGCAGAAAAAGTTTATTATCTAGCCTTCTTACCATAGATCTCCTTTCCCTAAATATTTAAGAAATTAAAACCGCGGTTGGAAATTTGAATTTTGACCTTTTTGTTAAAATTATAAGATCCAACCCGAAACTAATTGGTAATACGTGGAGAGGCCCAATATCTTGTACTTAGGTATAGGTCAGGCTTTGACATTCCATAAAGCTTAAAACATGAAGAATCTAATTATACTGTAAAGATCCGCTCAAGAAACATGCATTTTCCTTCTGTCTTTTCTAGATCTAATAATTTTTAAAAATGTTTGATCTGTTTTCTCTAGGGTTTTGGCTAGCAGAGAGTATTCACTCAGGTATCGGGTCAAGCAGGCTGCATATGTTACGAAACTCGAAAACGAAGTGAAAGTACTCCAGGTAACTTGTTCCGTTGTTCCACTTAATTTATGTATGCATGTAAGTGTTGATCCTTTGCACACACATAAAAAAGGAGTTTGCTACATGGATGTGGGATTTTATATATACATCATGTGTGCAGACTGAAATAGCTGTCAACACTCCGAGAGTCAAATATGCGTGTCATCGTAATAAGTTGCTGAGAGCGGAAAACCATGCAATGAGACAAAAGCTTGCTGCCTATACTGACGAACTTAAGTTCAAACAAGGTTTCTCTTCTCTCTCTCTATCCAAATCTAAACACCGTTTTTGTTATTTGTATCATCTCAATTGATCATTTGCGAAACAAAAACATCGGCATATTACTTCAAATTTTCTTGATACATACATGAATGAACATAACCAAGGGTTAAACTTAAATCTTTGGGTATATGCAGCTCAGCATGAGGCACTGGTGAAGGAGAGAGACTATTTGAAGCAGCTCCATCAAGCTCTTCTACAACAAGGAGCAGCTGAGGCCTTCAACCCTCCAGATTATCAAATGGACTTCAACCCTCCACCAGATTATCAAATGGCCGATTTGGGTCTGGACCAGCCTGGCTTTGGGCTTGGACTTGCTGATCAATTCATCTGGCCGGCTGGCCTGGTTGATACTCTGACGCCGAACCAACCTGCTGATGATCTGAACCAATCTGGCTGGCCTGGACAGTCGTTTGTGGAGATGAATGATTTGGACATGCCTAATATGGGTACATTCATCGACCCTTTTGAAATGAATCATTTGGGTATGGACATGGATGATCACATGGCCATGAATCCGCTTAACATGATCAATAATGATGATGATGATGATGCTGATCTGCATGACCCAGCTGGGCCCTCCTTCAGGTTCATGTGAAATTTCATATAGAAGTCCTCCAGCTAGCTTGGTTTATTAGTAGTATTTTGTTGGAATTTTCCGGACACATATCCATGCTTTTGTGCATGGGATTTTAATTTTCTTTATGTTTCTTGCTTAAATTAATGAACTCAGTTTGGTGTTTGTTAAAGAGACACATGATTAATAATATTATGGAGGGCTTTTTTTTTGGTTTATGTTTCGACTCGTTTACATTACTTGAATTAGAATTATTTACTTAGTTAAGATCCATTAATTCTTCAAGTAGATTTTTTTTAATTACCGACGACTTTTAAAAGGAAGAAAATTTTGAAGTGGTTGACATAACAAAATGACTTTATTTTTGTATAAATTTCAGGTTGTTTCATTGTCAACTATAATTTGTTGTATTATAAATGAAATTGATTAATGAAGTATATGCTAGTTCTTTGTTTGTGGATTTATTTCTTATGTGAACAAATAAAACATTGTTTTACACTACGGTATTTTGAGTAAATTAAAGGGAGCTTATTTTCCCATTCCCCTTTTGCCTACTTACACTGCTTTTGTTGAAAATTGTATGTTCTCACGCCTCTTTTGTCCACTTACACTCTCTTTTATGTTATAGTAAAAAATATTAAAAAACAAAAAGGAGTGTAAGCGGACAAAAGGAGAGTGAGAAAATGATCACCCAAATTAAATTAGTATAAGTAAATTTAATCATTTAGTCTCTTTCTTTTTTGGATTTCTAGCATCCATTGTACCAAAACCAAAAAATAATAATTTCTGATCAAAACAATGACCCAAAACATAGTACCATCTAAGTATAATAGGAAATATACAAATACATAAAAGAAATGTTGGCTTGCTTGACAGATTGACAAATTGTAATACTAAGACTGTCAATGTGAACCTTTGGTTATGTAGATTCAAGATTCAATTGATTAGGTAAATTTCGTATTTAAAATGACAAACTGTCTAACAAGAAAACATTTTTATGTATGCACTGCATCCAGACAAAGCCTAAAATCTTCCTTTCTCGTTTTTTCCTTCTTTGCTGGGTGTCCCCAAGGGCATGTAACATTTGGTAGCTATAGGATTTTTTCCAGGACATATACCTATTGTGTCTAAGATGCCATTTAAAGGATATCCAGAAATTTCTAGCTGGCATATATATTTTGGGAGGGGGCTTGTACCAAAGATATTTTTAAGGTGCATTTTTTGTTTCCTAATATGAATTTCGGTTAAAATCAAATGAGTTCTTATTTTATCCTGTTATATTTGAAGCTTTCACCTATCTTAATTCTAACTCCGTAAAATTGGAATTAATTTATGTATATTGTAGGATGCTAAGGGTATTGCTTAGCTCAACCCTAAGGCAAAACATTTCCCAAGTATGATTCTAAACGTAAAAGCTTAACATCCTATAATAAGTCCCCTCCTCCAAGGCCCAGCACCCGCTCCCGCCCTAAGAGCATCACCAGTGGGGGGGTGTAAATTCGGGGGTGTAAAGCCACTTTTACATCCCCTTTACACCTCCGGGGGGTGTAAATTCGTTTTTTGCTCCAATGGGAAACGATGTAAATTATGTAAATGATGACTTTTCTTCATTTTTCATCTCTTTTCTCGGGTGGGTCCCGGCTGCAAATGATGTAAAAATGGATGCAAATATACATTTTATTTTGCATCTCCATGGAGGTGATGTAAATATACAACCCTTTACATCTCCCCATTGGAGATGATTCCGGTGGCTCGGGGTGTATATTTAACATACACCCCTATATACACCCCCCCATTGGTGATGCTCTAACAATGTTTAATGATATCAACTCTTCAACTTTTTAAGTTCTTCTTCAAATAAGATCATCTATGAAAATAATAATGATTTGTGAATATATAAATACAGTCGAAAACCTATGGGGTATTAGTGTAAATAACTCTTTAAACCTTGCATACATATACAATATATGTTAACAAATTATAATTAAAGACACTTGTCATCTACCTCTAAGTAAGTTGTTGGATGAAAATGTCACTACAAAAAAAAGTGGCAACAGTCACCATTATTTGGTGACATTTGGTGACATTTGAGGGGTGACTCACCCCAGCAAATGTCACCAAATAATAGTGACTGTTGCCATTTTTTTTTTGGGTAGTGTGTGATGGTTTAAGAACTATATCATTTAGTTACATGCTTTTAAATCTTTACACTATATATCAACCGTTCAATTTTAATGAAACGCTACCGTAATCTTATATATGTCTCGTTAAATTAGGTATTTGAGTCCGGACTCAACATTTGATGTAGAACAAATAGCTTAGGCGAAACTGGCAAGTTATGAGTTTGGGCCTCAAGCTCTGATTTGGGCCCATGACCCATCGTTTTGAAGGGAACGGCGCTACAAGTAAAACTCATCGCTTTGCCATGATGTATGGGCTTTTTTGGGTGTTCGAGATTGTTTAGTAACCCAAACGAGCCTTTTAATATTTTGCTAGTTTTTGGAAACTTCTGTTATTTTTCCCTTTTAATTCCTTTTTGATTCCTAGGGTTTCTATAGGAATATTTAAACCAACTTTAGCACATGGCTAGTGGATGATGTTATCATCTGAATTCAATAAACAAGAAGTTTTCTCATATCTGGTGAATTCCATACTTTGATTCTCTTAGGCTAATCGTTTGATTGCCTTGTTACGTTGTCACGTTGTGTCAACATTTGTGGCTAATTAATAACTTATACTACAATTAAGAGAGAACTTAGCATGCGAGACAAATATAACCGTCCAACCTTGAACATGCTTAAAGATAAATAAAAATAACTAAATTTTAACTAATTATATGTCACTTTTAATTTCTTCCCACTTATTAATTCTTTCTCCCGCACAACTTACTTCATCTCTCTGATTCCATTGTAACTTCCATATATCATACTGCTCATGCATCGTATCTATGTGTACAATGTTTATAGTATTTTATAAAATGTATTTCTTTAAAAGATCTCAAGAACTTCTTTTCTTTCCACTTGTATCCAATCAAACCATGCAAAATTCCACATGAAAATCGACCTTGGATTTGAATGCGGCCTTGGAGTCATATGAGAATATGCATTTTTCATCGATGCTTTTCTATTGGTAAAAGGGTAACAAGAGATTTTCTTTAGATCTTTCTTCGTTGTAGATTAATGCATGCCTCATTTGCATTTAAAGACATAATTTTTTGTTTGCTTTGTATTTTTAATTGTGTTTCCTTAGCTTCTTGTAAGATTTACTTCGAACCAAGTTTTTGTGCAGGAATTAATCTAGAGTTAGAAAAGTCTTTACATGGCGTAGTTAGAATTGTAAAATTGGGGGGGGGGGGGGCCGAAATAGAAAATAAAGTATATCAAATACATATGATTTAAAACTTATATGTTAGAGTTAAATATTTCGAACTTAATTATGTCTAATTTATTTTAGAGAGTCCATTAACTTAAATTACAAGTTGTCGATTATTAAGTGTATATAGTATTATATATTATATATAATATAGTAGAGGAGGGAGGTAAAAAATTAGGGGCAGCCAAGGCCACTCCTGGCCTAGAAGTGGCTCCGCGCTCTACTATGAATTACATGAGAGCATACATATATATATGCGTTACTTAAATTTATGTACCTGGATTTTTGTTTTCTTTTGTCAATCAAGCCATTTCTATATATAAAAACGATTGAAAATCCTTTAATTTTTCTTGATCCTCAGACCAGCAAGATTGAAAGCTAGTAATCCTAAGTGCATGTACTTCACTAGTATTAGGATCTTATTGTTGAAAATTTATCCAATGTGATGTCAGGCAGTCCACATGGCACAATGTGGCTGATGATCATATTGTTGTACTTTAATGATTAGGGCTAATCCATACCTTGCGTCAATTCATCAGTTTTTTCCATATCAATTGTCTTCATTACAATTAGGAAAAATGATTAAATTGAAACTTTTCATACAACGTTCTTCTCACAACACGTAAAGGGTTGGCACAGAACAAACCTGATCGAGATGAGGTTATATACATGGAAGAAATTTTGAGGAAACCCCTTTAAGAGATGAGCACAAAGATAAAAAGGGAAAACCAAGTTCAAATATGTTAAGCACCATCAGCACTTGTCTAATGATGCTCTGCAAATTGACCAAACTACCCAACCCTACCTCAATCCAACATGATTTGTAAAGACTAGTTTTGTAATTTGATCTATTAGATTTTTCAAATTGAGACCAAATGACAGCTTTGTAGGCGCCAATCAATAATGTGGGGGGATGGTAATATTTGGTAATTTTTCTGTATCTTGTCTGTATAAACATAGGTTAAGTGTACACATTGATTTCTGAGTGCTTTGTTCTCCATCACAAATTCCTGCTCTCCCCTTTATAAGGACATTATTTCTATACTCCTAGTGTGTGTCTGTGTTTTCTAGCATTTCTTGTTTTCTTTGCAAAGAAAGAGAAAAAGGAGAGAGTGAGGGCAAAACTATGGATCCAAACAAGAAGCTTAGCTTTAGCGAGGGATTTGGATCATGGGCTAATAGACCCATCGACCCGAGGCAATTCTCAATGATGCCTCCACCCAACCTTCCTTTACCCCCAACTGGTTCATTTCAAGAGTGGAGACAACAACCCTACTGGATGAGCCATGCTGAAGGTATGGGTGGTGCAAGCAGCAGTAGTGCCAATAACATCCATGGCCAGTTTTCGGAGCTTAATCCAGGGATTAATGCCCTTAATCCCGGGATTAATGCTGGCATTGCCAACAGGCTCAACAATATTAATACCACTCCTTCTATTGCAGCAGCTGGTAATAATGGTGGAAAAAATCCAAGCTCTGATAGTGATGATGACCATGCTAATGGCAAAGCCAAAACTGTAACTGTGGATGGTGTTCAGGTCAAACTGGGCAAAAACGCGGACGCTGAGGCCATGGATCCAAAAAAGCTCAAACGGTAACCATCAACTATATACATTAGTTTGTTGTTCACCACATAGAATAATTTTATTTGCACCACTTTACATTTGTTGACCACCTCTTTGATAGAGTCAAGTCATTTATGTATATTCTATTAATGTGGGTCCCAATTCTACTTCTATTAGAGTGGAAAAACTTATATGAAATGAGGATAACATTGTTTTGTTATTTCCGGCCAATCACAGAATGCCACGTGGAAAAGTAATTATCACTCGTTGCCTATCGTAATTGGCTTAAAATAACAACATAGTGCTATTCCCGTTTCATGTAAGTGTTTTTCCTATTAGAGGGTTTGGTCAATAAGGTACGTAGTCAGAATATGTGGTCCAGATATATAACAATAATTTTAGGTAACGTATTATTTTTGTTATTATATATCTAACATTTTCATGCGGATATTTGATGGTTTTTGAAGAATCATTTCAAACCGGGCTTCGGCGCAGAAATCTAGACTGAAGAAACTGCAATATATCGCGGAGATGGAAAGGAAGGCGAAGGCTCTAGAGGTAACCATTGGGAGCTCTCACAGAAACCATACGATTCAGATATTTCCCTCAACATATATATGAATTAACTCAACTTCAAAATACATTGTATTTGCTACTTAATTTGAGTATGAAAAAATATCTTAAATATAATTATTTGATATCTCATTTAATGTTTGTGTACATAGGCTCAAATAGCTTTTTTAGCTCCTCAAGTTGAGTTCTGCACACACCACAAGCATTATCTACAAATGGAGCAAAAGGCCTTGAACCAACAGATAGCTGCTTACGCCAGGGACAAGTTAATGAAAGATGGTAAAACCCTAGCCAGTACCCCCATATATATCTTCACCATCACTGGTGGTTTATATATAGCCTCTTTCTATTAAGGAATTCTTTAAATAATTTTATTTGAGGGACACTCTTTAGGATACTTTACAAAAAAAAATTTGAACGATCCAAACTGTCTATTTTTCAACTCTTCATTTATAGATCATCCTTGCAAAAAATCAGACAAATTGAAAATCATTAAAGCATCTAATTGAGACCAACAAAATCACTTAAACACAGTGCTTCAAGATATCGAATTCAATAATTTAATTGAATAGTCAAATGATATCGGATTCAAGTGATTTTTTGTAGAGATAATCTTTAAATAAATATCTACAAAATAGACATTTGGATTAGTGAAATACAATGCGGGGTGAGCTCTACAAAGGTGTCCCTCAAAATATTTGAGGGATCCCTTAACTAAAACTCTTTGTATATATATATATATACAGAGGTAGTTTGTGTGTTGGATAATGAAAAATGTGTTTTAATTTGGCAGCTGAAATCGAAGCGAACAAAAAAGAGGTGGCCAGGCTGAGGGAACTGCAGTTGAGCCAACAGAAGGCCCGCTTGCAGGCCAACGCAAATGAAAGCAGCAGGTTGATGAATTGGGAACAGGCAAGGTTAATGGAGCAGATGGCAAATTCAGGCCTTAATCAGTCTGGTCGACAGATGGAACCTTCAAACTCAAGGAAAGGTAAAAATAATATCAACTTATATGAGGTAGCTAGCTAGATATACTAGCAAATTAAGTCCTTGATTTGAACCTTGTACAATTTATCTCTCGTCGTTCGTACATTTGCGATGGTCTACTTTAGGCACTAACATAATTTTACCAATTTTGGGATATTATATGATATATATATATATGGTAGTATCTTATTTGTTAAAATAAATAGTGTACATATAAGTAATTGAGAGAGGATTATATGTTTTTCCTTTTAATTTATCTCTCATTTTGTATACAGAACAAGCTGGAGAAAGAGCAACAGAAGTGAAAGTGCAGAAGCAACTCAATGTGGCAAAAGAGAAGGAGAAGCAACAAAACCAGCTAGGGCAGGCCTCGATGGCGGGTCCGGATCCCAGGCCGGGGCAAACTGAAAATGCGAGCTCAAGTCAACCCAAGCCAGAGCCCAAGGGGAATGATGATGATGATATGAAGTCAGAGGATGGTGTGAAGGAGATGGAAGGTGTGGTGACCTTTAAGACCGAGCCGAACCAGAAGGAGCATACCTTCATATGAAATTTTATTAATTACATGGATTTATGTTGCTTTGTCTTTGGTTTGTTTCTTTGTTTGTTTGTTGCATTGTTTCCTTAGTAGTTTGGTGTGGCTTTTTGTTTTGTTCAAATACATGTTGTTGGACTTTTCATTTCTTTGGTTATTTTGAATGGAGCTTGGACTCTTCTAATAATAATAATTAAAAAAGGATCTTGGCCTTTTATTTTGTGTTTAATGCATTTTATCCGTGGTGGGTTTGGATTTTTATTTTGGAAGTTGCTTGGGCTTGCCAGATATTTGGGCCAGTACAATGATTAATAAAGTAGGTTTCAAATCGCTACCAAAAATAAATTATTTTCATTGATACCTCATACCCTTGTTTTTTCCATTTTTACAAAATCCATGAGCTTTGTAATTATACATGAGGGGGTTTTTTTTTTTTTTTTTTTATAAATATAAGCGATAATATAAATTACACGGGAGTGCAGGATTTCTTACACATACAATACCAAAGTGCTATGAAAATTCGAACATAAGATCAATTATCTGCAAATCAAGACCCCATTGACCAACGTCCACAAATTTTCAACTGTTTTTACAAGATTCTTTCAATAATGTTTTGTTTAAAAACTATTGATGTCTGTCATAATGTACGTGAAATTGAATGTTTGAGGTTAACTTTGGATTTGGAGAAATTCTTGTGATCAGTAAAACACATGTGACGTGAGAGTGGTCAATGGAAACAACTCACCAAAATAGCCATCCACAGTCGTCCACGTGTGTACAACTCAATCAGGTATGACGCGCAGCAGAGGAGCATTTCTCGTATTCACACGTGGCCGTTCCGCGCCAGATTCCGCCGAGTAGTCTAACTTGGGCCACGTCACCAGGCGTAACGGTGAAAAAAAATCAGAGAAAGGTTTGGGTGTCAATGTCACACAGGACAGTGGTGGCAAAGGCTCTCTCGGCCATTGCAGGAGCACCTCACAAATCACAATCAATCCAAACCCTCCTAAATTCTCAATTTTAACTTTTATAGGGTTTTTGATGATCATACATCCGGCACATGTCTTCGGGCTCTCTCTCATTCCCTTTGCGTTCCTCGTCAATTCTCCCTTCTGTTTCAGCTTGTCGAGCTGAAAATCCTAATACCCAGTTTGGTGACCGAGAAATTTTAGGAATGAGAGAAAGAAAGTTAAGAACTTTGAATATTTGTTCTGGGTTTTCTTGAAAATTAAATTCCAGAGCGAGGCAAGGGTAGGCTTTACTTCACGGATGAATATTTGATAGCTGATATACCACTCTTTTGACTCAGTTGACGTGAGGTGTACTTTACAGCACGAAGCTTAAGATTCAAAATTTTTGTTTTCTTTTTAACTTTCCTTGATTTTCTCGGCAGCCAAACGCAGGGTATATTGTTTGGGTTTTCTCAATTGAAGAAAAATGGCATCTGCTCAAGGGCTTGCTTCGTTGACCCACTCGTTATTTTCAGTTAAACGGCAGCGTTTTATCGGTCTCCGTGGTTTCTCAGCACAATCCTGTGCTAGGGTTTTTCCTAGAATCTGCAAGCACCAAAAACCCAACTTCATCGTTGCGAAGTCGAGTAAAGTTCGAGACTTTAGGCTGTTCAAATCTGTTGAATTGGACCAGTTCCTGACTAGCGACGACGAGGATGAAATGGGTGAAGGTTTCTTTGAGGCGATTGAAGAATTGGAGCGAATGACAAGGGAACCCTCCGATGTTCTTGGGGAAATGAACGACCGGTTATCGGCCAGAGAGTTACAGCTTGTGTTAGTCTACTTTTCTCAGGAGGGTAGGGACTCATGGTGTGCGCTTGAGGTGTTTGAGTGGCTCCGGAAGGAGAACCGGGTCGATAAGGAGACGATGGATCTTATGGTTTCCATAATGTGTAGTTGGGTCAAGAAATTGATTCAGGGGGAGCACGACACTGGGGATGTGGTTGACCTTCTTGTGGACATGGATTGTGTGGGTTTGAAGCCGAGTTTTAGCATGATGGAGAAGGTGATTTCTTTGTATTGGGAGATGGGTGAGAAGGAAAAGGCGGTTCTGTTTGTAAAAGAGGTGTTGAGACGTGGAATTGTGTATTCGGAGGAAGACGATACAGATGGGCATAAAGGAGGGCCAACTGGCTATCTTGCTTGGAAGATGATGGTAAGTGCTTGTTTAGTACTGTTCTCAATATTATGCTGTTGAATTGTCAAATGTATTAATCTTCCCTTACTAATTTAAATGCTGCTTAATTTGCGTTGTCCACGCTTCATTTTTAGTGATAGAATTTTCGGGTTGGGATCACTTTGGCTTTGAGTTGAATTTAGCTTGTCCGCACTGAATTTTTAGGACAGTGTGTCCAGTTTTGAAGAATTTGGCGGCTCTTTTCACTCACAGTGCTAATATTGTTAATAGATTATATAGATCAAAAGGATAATAGTTTGATTCTTCAACCCGTTATTGTCATCGGATTATACCCAATGGATACAAGTTGTCAATGATTACTGCTATACTATTGGTTAGTTATCCGAACATATCTAGGTAGAAAGGAAAACTGTTAGCACTAGTTTGGGCTTGTAAGGTTTGTTCTGAAATCTTTAGAGTTTCCTAAGTTTATGTGAATGAAACTATTGAATGTGTTTCTGCAGGTTGAGGGCAACTATAGGGATTCAGTGAAGTTGGTGATTCATCTAAGAGAATCTGGGTTGAAGCCAGAGGTCTACAGCTACCTCATTGCAATGACAGCTGTGGTTAAGGAACTAAATGAACTTGCTAAAGCTTTGCGCAAGTTGAAAGGTTTTACAAGGGCTGGGCTGATAGCTGAATTTGATACAGAAAATGTTGGGCTTATCGAGAAGTATCAGTCAGATCTTCTATCTGATGGAGTACAGTTGTCCAATTGGGTGATTCAGGAGGGAAGTTCTTCACTCCATGGGGTGGTTCATGAGAGGCTCCTGGCAATGTATATCTGCTCTGGGCGTGGACTTGAGGCCGAAAGGCAGTTGTGGGAAATGAAACTTGTTGGTAAAGAGGCTGATGCGGACCTTTATGACATTGTTTTAGCCATCTGTGCTTCCCAAAAGGAGGCCAGTGCTATAGGACGGTTGCTTACGAGAACAGAGGTTACCAGCTCTCTGCGTAAAAAGAAAAGCCTATCATGGTTGCTAAGAGGGTACATTAAAGGGGGACATTTTGATGATGCTGCAGAAACAGTAATAAAAATGCTTGATTTGGGTTTGTGCCCAGAGTTTTTGGACAGGGCAGCTGTGCTGCAAGGGCTAAGGAAAAGCATCCAAGAATCTGGTGGTGTAGATTCTTACCTCAAACTTTGCAAGCGCCTCTCAGATGCCAGTTTGATTGGACCTTGTCTTGTATATCTGTTTATAAGGAAATATAAGCTTTGGATCATAAAAATGCTTTAAAGCACTTTGGGGGTAAGTACTGAGAATTTAGAAGTATAGTTTTGTTGGTCAACATTTTATAGCACAGGAACCTAAATCCTGCTTGCTTTTTACATGTTAATTTTGTATAGTTATGGATGGCTACAAGATTTGGCACGACCAAATCCTAGAGGCAGGTTAACTGTGTTGTGCAAAAATTGTTCTTGAATGTTTTGTTCTCTGGGATCTTTCACTTGTGTATATGGTGGCTGCTGTGAAACATAAGAATGAAGTTTCAACACTATGTAATTAAGTAGACTTCATATAAATGCAACAGGTATGTTTCTGCGGTTTCTCAATTTGTTCTGGATTTCTAAGTTCAAACTTCTCATGCATCTGTGTCCTTGACTTGCAGTTTTATCATGAAATTGATTTATCGATAATGTGTTTAATAGTTGTGTGATATATGTTTCTTTTGTTGCATGGTTCTTACATCTGTTGTATGCTTGTGTGCATGACTAAATACAACTATGCTCTCCCGGGGCCAAATTTATGACCAAGACCATTTAAACATTCCCAATAACTACCAATATTCTTCCTAGTTCTACTGATTTCATCTCATCCTTTTGGTTCCAACTCCTCCTTGAACTTTATTATGCTTACGATGGTCGCATCACGAACGGATCAGGAATGGTTGGTTTGCTTTCTTCACTCGGCTGGCCTTTTGTTTCTTTCATAGCCGCACATATCCTGGGGTGCATACTGGAGCTGGTATTGTTTTATTTTATTTCCTCTAATTATTGTCTTTATAGCCAGTCATTTTAATGCTTAATTATATAAGTATAAAATTTGTAAGGAACCATAATCGAGTGGGTACCATCTATCTTCTTCAAGTGTGAATTATGTGATGAGTTTTGAAGTTGATAATTGTATGTAGTTTGTATTGCCTGCTGATATGGGAGCCGTGTAGCTGGAAATCCATTCATGCTGTTTGCTAATTATCTAAAACATGTCTGATGCATTTGTGCCCTTCTTCTTTCAGCCACATCTATTTTCCAATCTAATCTGAATTCATTTATTTGTATCCGGCGCCATCTTGTTTGACCTTATTCTATTGAACTTGTGATAACGTGACCCAAAATATTGTTGAACTTGTGATGACTGTCCTAAACATTTGACTAACATGAGCTGTGCTACGGTTAGTCGCTCACACATTGACCGTTGATGTATACATTCTATCGACGGTCAAAAAGCACCCACGTGGGGGAGGGAGATTGACCTTATGAAATTCTTAGATGTAGAAATTTATATGTTTCACAATTACATATTGATTTAGCAGACAATACTATCACTTACACAAGTTAGTGCAAACTGGTCTGCTGTCAAGAACTGGTGAGAAACAATGGCACTTTCAGAACACTCACATGGGTCTTTTAGACACTTAGCCTTGTAAGCACGTGATGGTATTTCTTGGCTCTTTTCTATACACTGTTTGTGATCTGGTTGGCCTATATTATTTGTTTTTCCCTCTGCGTTGTTATTATTTGTTGTGCTAGCATAATTCTTTTATTTTTTAATTTTAATTTTAGATAGGCTTGCAAGTTGCTGTGTTGTCGTAGACACAGATGCTCAACTAACTTCCAATATTTTTTGGCCATTCAATATTTAAAGGTATGAGTAAGCTAGTGGCAGGAGAAAGACCACATAGTTTAAATTATCTGATTTATGAAAAGCAAAAATAAAAAAGAAAAAAAAAAGAAAGAAGAAGGTGTATTTAGATCTAATGTCTTCCTAACCCATTAATAATTTATTAATTTGGTCTATTCTTCCCTGCTTTATTTATTAATATTGATAAGTATTAGCTTCTTATTGTGATAATTCATGCATAATATAAACAACCTAAGAGTTGGGACTTTTATAGGGTGGTGCCTTATGGTCCTTCAAAACCAACTTGTAGGACCATGTTTGATTTTGACATTTCACCATGGCACCAAACTATTCATTTTATTTGAGGGTTTTCTCATCCCTACAACTTGAAAGTGAAGCTTTTAGAACAGAAACTATGCGCAAAATGCTTTTGTAGTCAGCTTCTGCAAGTAGTCCTTAACTAAAAGAAACCATCAAATTGCATCAAATTTATGCGAAATTTATGTAATAATAACAATTACGCGAGATTTATGTCCATTAAGGCTCGATGCATTTATTGTGGTTAAGGAAAAGATTTCCCATGATAGAAATCAGAATTTAGTAAGTGTAACTAATTCACTTCTAATGTTGGTAAAGAAAGAAGTTTGCCTATTATAAGAATTTATTTGGTGCGGATGTGACGCGTGAACTTTTGTAACTACATTTCTTTACAAGCTTACTCAATGCCAAGGACCTTTGCTTAACATGCAATTTCTCCTTAATCTTCATTTTGTCGTTAATTAATTAGCAGTCAAGCTCAAGATAAGCTTAAATTGAAAATTAACCAGTTGACCAACTCACCTGGGCAGGCTAATTTTCCCATTTGGTAGATGACGTGGCAAGATTGGAGTGGTTAACAATGGTGGGTGATGAACTGACTCCGATAAACTCCTTGCTTTGGAGCTAGCCACCTAAACAACTAAACTTTCCGGTTAACCAAAACCCTTTGGAGCAGAGTGACAAAGACAGAGACAAGAGAGAAAACTTTGCTGCTTTGCTGCTTTGCATAAAGAATATATCCACCCATGAATGAAAAGAGAAAACCCAAAAGCAGAGACCATTTTCTTCCATTTTTATTCTCGAGAAACTAACACCATCTTGGCCTGTAGCCTGCTTCACAGCCTCTCTCTCTCTCTCTCTCTCTCTCTCTCTCTTTCTCTCTGTGTTTCTCTGGGTGGTTTTTGCACGCCAGAGGTAAAGGCTCAACATTATTCTCTCTCTCTTGGTGGTGGTAAAGCTTGAAACTTTATAATCTTATTCTCTGTTTGTTCATATATGCAGAAGATTTATTGTCATTTAGATATGCGTGGTCTAAAGCTTTTAGACCGATTCACAAGTACCCAAGTCCACGCTCTCAATCCTACAGACACCTCCAATGGTAAAACCCATGTTGGTGTTTCAAGAGCTAAGCTTAACAGTCACCTGATTAAATCTTTTGGGTCAAATTCAAAGCCCAAAAGTTTCAACTCACTCTCTGTGACTGAAGCTCTTCTGCTGCCTTATGGACTTCCTGCAACTGACCTGCTTGAACCCTCCATAGAGCCTCACCTCAAGCCCACTGAATTTGTTGAAATCTTAGCTGACCTCTATCACCGCTTAGAGAATTGCTTGTCTCAATCTGATAAATCTTTGTTATGTATTGAGCAGTATTCTCTCTTGCGCAGTCTTGGTGACCCCAAGCTGCTTCGCCGGTGTCTTCGTGCTGCTCGTCAAAATGCTGTTGATGTAAACTCTAAGGTTGTGCTTTCGGCTTGGTTGAGGTTTGAGAGGAGAGAGGATGAGCTTGTGGGTATGTCAGCTATGGCTTGTAGTGGGCAAGTTCTTGAGTGTCCTAAGGTTGCTTTGGTAAATGGATTTGATCCAAATTTGGTTTCTGGTCATTGCCAATGTGATCATGACCCCAGTAAAGCTGTCAATATGCTTATATTTGAGGGCAATGAGTGTGTGAGTTTGGAGGAGGAGGAGGAAAGTGATGTTTCATTTTGTATTGGCAATATAGAAATCAATTGTGCAAGGTGTAAAATTGCATTGCTTTCTAGTCCTTTTGAGGCTATGTTGTATGGATGTTTCAAAGAATCGAAAAAGGGTAAGATTGATTTTTCGGAAAATGGGATATCTGTAAAGGGAATGAGAGCTGTGGAAATGTATAGTAGGACTAGGAGATTGGACTTGTTTAGTCCTGAGATTGTTGTGGAGTTACTTTCTTTTGCAAATAGGTTTTGTTGTGAGGAGATGAAGTCTGCTTGTGATGCTTATTTAGCCTCACTGGTTGATAACATTGATGATGCATTGGTTCTTATTGAGTATGGTTTGGAGGAGATGGCATATCTTCTTGTAGCTGCCTGCTTGCAGGTATTGCTGAGAGGGCTCCCCAGTTCTCTGTATAATCCGAAGGTGATGAAATTTCTTTGTAGCTCCAAGGTCAGGGAGAGATTGGCCATGGCAGGGCATGGATTCTTATTGTATTATTTTCTAAGCCATGTGGCTATGGAGGAAAGTATGGTATCTAAGACAACTGTGATGCTATTGGAGAGGTTGGAAGAATGTACAACCGAGAGGTGGCAGAAAACACTTGTGTTGCATCAATTGGGTTGTGTTTTGCTTGAGAGAAGAGAGTTTAAGGATGCCCAGTTTCGTTTTCTGGCTGCAGCTAAGGCAGGACATGTTTATTCAGTGGCTGGTGTTGCAAGGACCAAATACAAACAGGGGCAGCAGTATTCAGCATATACATTGATGAGCTCTATTATTTCCGAGTACAAACCTGCTGGGTGGATGTACCAGGAACGTGCCCTCTATAACATTGGGAAGGAGAAGATTTTGGATTTGAGCACTGCAACTGAATTAGATCCCACTCTTTTATTTCCATATAAATATAGAGCTGTCGCAAAGGCGGAGGAGAAGCAAATTAGAGCAGCGATTTTGGAGATTGATAGAACTGTTAGGTTTAAGCTCTCACCTGACTGCATTGAATTACGGGCTTGGTTCTTCATCGCACTTGAAGATTATGAAAGTGCTCTCCGAGATATCCGTGTGTTACTAACTTTAGAACCCAATTACATGATGTTCCATGGAAAGGTTAGTGGGGATTACTTGGTTGAGCTTCTCAGCCATCGGGTTAAGCAATTGAGTCAAGCTGATTGCTGGATGCACCTATATGATCAGTGGTCGTCTGTTGATGACATTGGATCTCTGGCAATCATACATCAGATGTTGGGACATAACCCAGGAAAGAGTCTCATTCAGTTTCGGCAATCTTTGCTTCTTTTACGGTATGTTTTCTGATCATAGCTATACTTTTCCGTGTTATCCAGCTACAATCTTTGTGTAGTAAACTTTCCATTATCTTGCACTTACAACATTTCATCACATAGTCATGATATCTGGATTCTTTGGAAGCCTAATTTGATTGAAATGTTTACAGTTTTCCTTAAGATATGATATCAGACCACCTACCCCACATTTGAATCACTTCATATCAAACAGCAGTTGGTTTAATGAAATGTTTGTCAATAATAATTGAAATGTGCTGGCCATGTAGAACTGTGGCTTCTGGCATCTTTTCTCACACGAAAGCTTCCTAATAAATACGACTATTTTAGGTTAAATTGTCAGAAGGCTGCAATGCGCAGTTTGCGGTTGGCAAGAAATAATTCTGGATCTGAGCATGAGAGGCTGGTCTATGAAGGATGGATTTTATATGACACTGGAAATCGTGAAGAAGCTCTCTCAAAGGCGGAAAAGTCAATTCACATTCAGAGGTCATTTGAAGCTTTTTTCCTTAAAGCATATGCATTGGCAGATACTAGCCTGGACTCTGAATCATCATCTTATGTTATTCAGCTGCTGGAGGAAGCTCTTAAATGTCCTTCAGATGGTCTTCGTAAAGGACAGGTGAGAGTCATGAGTTATTCTTGCATTCTTCGTCATTGTACCTTCATGTTCTTGTTTGATAGGGTATTCTGATATTTTGCAGGCACTAAATAACTTGGGGAGTATATATGTGGATTGTGGTAAGCTGGATAAGGCTGTGGACTGCTACATGAGTGCTCTTGACATCAAGCATACAAGAGCTCATCAAGGGTTGGCACGTGTTTATCATCTTAAAAATCAACGAAAAGCCGCATATGATGAGATGACCAAGCTAATAGAAAAAGCACAAAACAATGCATCAGCTTACGAAAAACGGTCAGAGTACTGTGATCCCGAGATGGCAAAGACTGATCTCAATATGGCAACACAATTGGATCCGTTGAGGACATACCCATACAGATACCGGGCAGCAGGTAATCTTTCTGATCCCTTACTTTAATTTCCTTTTTTCCCCAATTTTCTGCACGTCTGTTCTAAAAGAAATGGTTGAAACTCCAAGATTTTTAGTATAAACACACATCCATTCACTCATCTAGCTCTCTAAGTACCGAGAACAAGAAGCATTTTTCATTCTCCTTTAGGTTAGAATTCAACTGCACTTGGTTTCACATGACTTAGAATCTGTTAGAGTGATGCAAAAAAAAGGGAAAGCTTTTTATAGAAAACCAAACGGATATATAATGCTGAAGAAGAGAATTGCAATTGTCCCTTAGTAAAGGTAGTAGGAAGAGTTCTTTTACTTTTGTGAAACTGAAACAATCTACTAATGTATGGAATCGCATGAAACCAGTTCTGATGGATGAACAAAAGGAGTCTGAAGCTGTAGAAGAGCTTACAAGGGCCATTGCTTTCAAGCCTGACTTGCAAATACTTCATCTTCGAGCTGCATTTCATGAGTCAATTGGAGATGTAAGCTCTGCTCTCCAAGATTGTCAAGCAGCTCTCTGCATGGACCCCAACCACACAGACACTCTTGATTTGTATAATCGGGCACGGGACTGAGATGATATTTAACTTGTATATATGCTGCTCATGACTCCAGTGTGTCGGAGACTTCATGGTTAGCGTTGAAGAGAGAAAATTACCCTGGTTTCATTGTTCGAAAAAGTTTCCCAAAAATCACAATCTCTATGACTGAAACCCGTCTGGCAACGGTCAAGATGAAAAGATGACCAAGGAAATGCTATGTACATATGGCACACATGATGATGATTGTTGAACTGCAAGCGGCAAGCAGTCTTTTTGACCACTCTAGTCAAAGGTGGTTATGCAAGAAAGAATGAAAGCAAATGTTCTTATAACTGGATAGGAGCATAGGTTGAAGATTAGAATTTTCTGTTGTAACTTTATTTTTTTTCCAATCATAGTACCTTGAGAATTGTATGATGTCAATTGGTGAGGAAAGGGATCTCTACAGTCCCAGTGTACATTAACAGTCATTGAGGACATCCAAATATCTCAATTATTGTATATTTCAGATTTTCTTTTACAATGGAGGGAGTGCTTCTCCTACCAAATAAAGGAGGTTTCTTTGTTTTGTTCTTTCAGCACCTTTCGTCCTTTCTTTCGATTTTTTTCTGTTTAATTTCACGGGCAAAACCATGCAGAAAATCTGCCAACTTACAGTTGCCCTTGAAAGGTTTAAGGTAACTTTTAGGTTCTTGAATTCTAGAAAATGGAGGAAAAAGTTGGGGTGTTAGGTGTTGTAAGGTTCAACTTGAAGAAACTATAAAACACCAAACCAAGAGACCACCAAACGGAAACCTTTACTGCTCAATGCTCAGAAAGTAAAAATTTTATTGATCTCAGAAGTATATTTCCGTGTATAAACGCTTAAAATTTCACTTTCTAAGTTATTTACAACATCATTCCTCTTACTTAGATTAGATGCAGACAACACAATCTTATCTATCCTACTTGCATCCTGCTGCTATAAATCAATAACAGAACCAGGTAAAAGAATAACGCACACAAATTATTATGAATGGACAAGACAATTAAATAAACTTTTATGATCAACTTCCTTCTGTTGACATAATTTCAAGTTCTGCCCACCAAAGAGGTGACACTTTTGGTATGGCTCCATCAGGGCCCATGGCTGTAATTTCTTTTAACCTGCCTGTGATCTCCGTCATTTTCGGTCTTTGTTTTGGGTCAGGATGGACACAATCTTTTATCACTTGAAACAATTCTCCTAGCTCTTCTTCTTGGAAAGATTTTAAGGTAGGATCAACTATTTCTCGTAAAGATTTATCCCCTTTCAGATAGTGTGCTGCCCAGTCTACAAGAGAACCATTTTCCACAGAGTATGGGATCCTACCAGTAATCATTTCGAACAATATAACCCCGAAGCTGTAGACATTGCTTTCTGGATCTGCAGACGTATTTTCACGAAGCTTCTTGTCAGCAGATCCCATCTTTGCTGCAGTCACTTCATTCAAGAAGGTAAAATCTGATATTTTGGCTGCATAGTCTTCAGTCAGGTATACAGAGGATGATAGCAAGTTCTTCTGAGCTATTGGTGGAGTCAGTTGGTGCATATACTCTAGACAGTATGCCATTCCCATGGATATCCGTAGTCTCATTCCCCAGTCCAAGTGCTCCGCTTCTTTTACTGCGAGACACAGAATTTTGACATTATCAGAACTGTTGAAAATGCATCAGTTACTGCAAATTTGATGCTCCATTATCTTAAATCATATGTTCCATTTGAATTATTTTTTTCTCCTGGAAAATAATGCGAGAACTATATGTACTTTGAATTTATTTGAAATGTATGACTGCATGTGACAGAAGTAAGATATGATCCTTCAACATTGCATATGCTTAAAGTGAAGTATCCAACTCATTTTGAGCTTGGGAAAGAACCCTGGATCTCAGTGCGAGCACGCACACACTTAGCCATTCCTTTTGAGCTCATATAAGCTGGTCTCTGGTAATGCAACTTGATTACAGAAATGCTATATGAAGTTAGATTGATCAATTCATAAATTAACTTTCTTCACAACATAAAGAAGAAAGTACTCACTATGTAGATGCTCAAAGAGTGTTCCATTTGGAGCATATTCAAACACCATCATTCTTGTGAATGGTTTCTCTTCTTCACAATACCCAATAAGGTTTACAAAGTTCTTGTGGTTCACTTTGGACAATGTTTCTATCTGCAAAAACAAAAATGCATATTATTATAAATATAATATACATCAATAAAGGTAACTAGTAGGGACTTTTGGACGCATCAAATCAGATGGGAATTATTTCCTATGTACCTTCTTTCTGAACTGAGCCTCCAAGTTTTTAGACCAGTCTACAG
The DNA here is from genome assembly GCA_020521455.1 of Prunus kanzakura. Classification (NCBI taxonomy): domain Eukaryota; kingdom Viridiplantae; phylum Streptophyta; class Magnoliopsida; order Rosales; family Rosaceae; genus Prunus; species Prunus kanzakura. The sequence continues at coordinate 5,992,012 of BPUM01000784.1, forward strand.
CAGATGTCATAGTGATACATGTCACCGCTATTTCAACCCCACTTGAAAGAGTTCCCTTATACACGTTGCCATCTGAAAAGGATCCAATTATGTTACTGAAATCTTCACAAGCTGCCTCAAGTTCTGATCGGTTGAGCTTTGGTACACCTGAAACACAGTTCATCAAGCTGAGTACTTGAAACATGTATGGAATAAGAATCGAAGTTCCTACTTCTTTTCCTTTCTTATTTTCTTGTATATATGCAATCCATGCAGAATGGGATTGAAAACTTTGCCCATGATTTTATCCAGGAGGGAAACCAATAAGCTATACTCTAGAGGACAAAGAAAATAACCGTTAAGCTAGTTAGATATGAGAAGAAGAGGAAACCTAAGACTCAATTTGTCCCAAGCCTACATCAATATCAGGGTCAACCTATAGTCTTGGAATGCTCTAAGTGGTGAGGAGTGAACAAGTGGACCAAGGGTCTAACCACATTTCATATTTATTGCCTAAACATGCCATAAATTTTCTGAATATAAACATGAATAAGAGTTTATATTTATTTGTGCAGGGGCCTGAGAATTCTCACGAATCTGACCTGATACAAATGCTTTCTGCAACTGCCCACTTAACCCTGTGACCCAGGGTTTCACGGTAACAACTTTACTGCTTCGGACGAGAATAATGCCAATAACTGACATTAAAATGAACAAAGAACCCCCAACAACGCCTGCACAAATCATAACTACACGATGCCTTGACTTGGAAGAACTAGTCTTAACCCCTTGACTTGGACTTGAAGCAGGGGAAGGCATTGGTTCTTGATTGGACTGTGGTGCTGGAGAAATAGTAGTTGGTGGATTTATTGGGACTGGAGAGGCTGGAGTTGGTGCTACCAAAGGCGAGGGTGAAGGGGTCAGAAAGCTGCTTGAGGGAGATGCTGAAGGGGAATTTGACGACGGTGATGGTAAAGGGGAATTTGACGATGGTGATGAAAATAGTGAGGGTGGCATTGAGACTGAAAATGGTAATGGAGATGGTGAAGAAGGCTGATGAAGTGGTGGTGAGGAAGATGGTGGAGCTGATGTTGACAACAAACCGCGTTCATTTCCTTTAGCCCTTCTGACTCTGGATGGCGCTTTCTCATTTGCCACCTGCTGCAGCCTGCGGTAAGCTGTATCTTCAGGTTGGGCAGTGTTCCTAACGAACAAAAAAAGGTCATCATGAACTGAATGAAGGAAATAATATGGTACAAACTTACAAGGTATGAGAAAATTTATTGTTCCTAATGTTGCTTTCCATGGAAAAGTTGTACAATGCCGGAACATAAAGAACTTGTCTGAGCTTACTGAACAGAATCATGGGCATTATTGGAAATAAGGTGAGAATTAGAAATGAACTAATTATTACTAAATTGGGTCTAACCATATAATATTAGATCAGTTTCACTTTCTTACCAGCTGGTAGATCTGCTCATAGACAGTGTCAGGCAAGTAGCATCTGTTAGCTGATCCTTATCTTCCTGGCATTCAGAAAGCATCTTCAGCTCATGGAGTTGAGGAGATATGCAAACGAGAAATCTGTTATTGTCAAGTAAACTGCAAAAAGAATCACAATATGAGTTTAGTAAAACTGTAAAAGCCATTAAAGAATAAGACCTCTGAGTGCAACCAGTTTGAAATGATCAACATACAGGGTAGTTAGAGACGGATTGTTGCTGAAGTCAGATGGAAATGGTCCACTAAAGTTATTATATCCCAAGTCCAAAACCTCCAGCGCCATTAACTCTGCAATCTCTTTTGGAATGTTTCCAGAAAAAGAATTATTGCGCAAAATACTGCATTAAAGAAGCACCGGATTCAGATTCAGAGTAATGCCTTGAAACAAAAGGTTTAAAAAAAAAAAGAGAGATTAAAATAAACCATTGGAGTGCTTTTGTTGGACTAGCAACCAGTTTTGTTCTTACATAGATTTTATGTAAGCCAGCTTCCCTAGTTCAGGGGCCAATGTTCCTCCAAGACAAAGATCTTTCAAATTCCTGCAAGTTGATGAATTGAAATCTGACTTTAGGCTACCGAAACCATGATTTAATAAAAGAGATGGAAGAGTCTCTACATTGATAGGATGAAATCCATAGCACATCCACATTAACTTTAAGGCTAATAATACCATATATATGATATTCAAATATATAGAAATTCAAAGTTGACATAGAAAAATTAGTAAAAATTCATGTTTTCCGAACAATTTTCAAGCTTCAAGCTCAAACCATGTTGAAAAAAATCTTATTAGATGATCTTCACATGAAACCCCTACGTCAAATCAACTTGGTAAATCAATGCAGAAGTACTTCTTCACAGTGTAGAATGAACCAACATTTATTAATCAGCTAATCAGCAATAAACACTAACAAATTTAGAAAAACCATTTTTCTAGTTTGGCACAGAAGAACTTAAATGATTTAAGAGTTGCCTGGTTCAATTCAACCAAACCAAGATGCAGAAGCAAAACCACAAATAAATGATCTAAGAAAACATGAGACTTAGCAGCAAATGCCACTCACAAAATGACCACTTTTCCATCCGAGCACTCGACCCCAAACCAAGAACAAGGGTCGTCTTCTCCACCATCCTTGTTCCAATTTGACAAAGCCCCGTAAGGGTCTCTGACCACTCTTTCCCTGAACCTCAGCAAGGCCAAACCTGCACCCAAAAACAGAAAACCATCAAGCAGCTGATTGAGAACTGTACGGACGTGCAGAAGAAGTAAATGTACGGACCTTCAACGTTGAGAGACCAACATGGACTGAGAAGATGATGAAACAGTAGAAGAAACACCATCACCACCACCACACCCATCCGGTGCTCCTCTAACCCATCAAATCTCCACCGTCGATTCATTTCCTACGAGAACCAAGATCAAAATTTCCAAACTTGAATATTTATATATTTACACATTTATATACAGAGAAACAGAGGTTGTGGGAGTCTCTGCACCGCAAGGTAATTTGGACAGACGAAGAAGAAACCGCGTGTATCAGAGACTTTTTAAAATGATTTAGAATTTTAGAAAGTTCCTTTTTTTATTTAATGTCGGACCGAAAACGTACCGAAACGGGAACCGAAATATCGCGGAAGTTGAATGTTTCGGTCCGCGGCAATTCAGCAACGTTGGATTTGCTTCTTGTCTTGTAGCGGGTAGCCAGCGACCTGGCTCCAAATATATTTATAGCGCCGTCCCATCAGACCCCACGTGCCTGTCACGTGCTTTTTTGGTGACTTTGCCCTTTCTTTCTATTTTCATGGGGTCGCCACTTGCTGGTATATGCTACACTGCTTCTCAATTTGCATTTTCTCAGCAACATCATGACCGCCAGTGTGATATAATCAAAGAGCCCTTTTGCTTGATTATGATAATGCTCAAATTAATGAGTTTGATGATCATTCAATGATGATTTAGTCTAATACCACCCGTTTTTTATTTTGGTGAAAGAGATTTTAAGTTTGAATCTTATAAACGATATATACTTACTGAATTAAAAAATATATAGAATTGAGTTGGTGATCATACAGTTATATGTGTCATTGTATATGATTTGACTTGGTTTGAGCTACATTCTCATTGCACGTAATTTGACGTCGCAAAGAGGAAAATGATAAACCCTATGTTCTACCCTCCTAGAATATCAGACCAATTTAACATGAATATCTTATAAACGATACTTACTGAATTTTTTAGAAAAGAATTGAGTTGGTGATGAAACAATTATATGTGTCACATGTTCCCATTGTATATGATTTGACTTGGTGTGAGCTTACATACTCATTGTACGTAATTTGACTTTATTTGAGCTATTTTTGGGAAGAAAAAAAAATATATACCATGTTTAGTGATCACGTCTCTCGCAAAGATAAAATTGATAAATCCTAATTCTACTCTCTTAGAATATAAGATCAATTTAATATGTACATCCCCAAAACCAGACCAACTCTCTTTGTATAAGTATTTGAGATAGATTTAAATTTAATCACACAAATTGCCATGAATTGTGTGTATAAAATACACAACAAATCAATCAATGGAAATCATCCATTTTCATACTTACTTGAATGCCTTGAACAATCTCATCTCCATTTTTGCATAGTTTCAGATTCAGCCACTTTATTTTTCTTTAATTTTCTTTGTTTTCTGGTATAAAAGTTAGAGCCACTTCCATTGACTCAGACTTAATCATAAAGGACCATATGGTATCATGCAATTCGTCATCAGAAGATGAAAACTTCTCTTCTTCTTCTTCTTTCTTCTTCTTCTTGTTTATTTTAGGGTGTTGGGGGGTGAATCTGCTGTGTAACTTGTGAACTGGTCCACATCCCATATGACACGTATATAACTTGAAATGAGTGTTGGTTTAGTTCCGGCCTGCACAAGGCAAACCATTTAACAATTAGCAGCTCATAATGGTTGTATTATTTTGGCTGTACACTACAATGATTTCAGACCAGTTTGTCACGTTTTCGGAAAGTGGGCTCTCAATCATCAACATATAATCTTGCCCCTCCACTTGGATGTGCTTCGCGTGTGGACCTACATTTTATTTATTTATTTTTCATTGAAGATGAAACATGAACAAAAACTGTTTTGAAGTATGAGTGGCTCAGAGTGCCCCCTCTGCAGTAGTTTTCAAGTATTCAGGTGGGGAAGTGAGTTAGAGTCTTCCTCATCCAGCAACATGTTTTGCAAGTTACAATGACCTTAGTGGGCTCAGTTCCAAAGAAGCTCATAAAACTTGCAAATTAACAATCTCATGTTTTTATTTTTTGGATACAAGCGATATGATGGGGAAGGAGGAATCGAACTTAGGAGATCAAGTGAAGCGATAAATCCTCTTAACTACTTGAATTACAAGCCCCATGCAAATTAATTTCATTTTTTAAAGGCATTTTTGTTGTGAAAATTGCAAATTCTAACTTGGGTTAATAGAGGACAAGCCATTTGGAGTGTGTATGTATGATATATATATGTGCCAGATATTTATTTTTTATTTTTTTATTTTATGTGTGTGGATTTTTACTATGGCTTTTGTAAACTAATATGTTGTTATTAGTGGCCTTAGGGACTGGACCACATTAACTTGGTGTAGAATTTTTCTAGGGTTTGTGTTTGATTGAGTGGAGTTAGACCCATTACCTGAAGTGGGGCTTTTTTGGTCTCCTGATTGCTCAGAAAATAGACAACACAACCTCCTGTTTTTAATAGAAAGTGTTGCACAACCATTATTTCAAGTGACATTGGATCAGCAATTTATGACTTTTGAGTCTCTCACAAGTGCTTTTGAGAAGCTAGTTGGGTTTGTGATCATAATATTATCTAAGGCAACTTGAAGTTTTGATATGGACCCAACAAAGCAGATCACTTGAAGTTTTGATACAAGTGATCAGTACGGGAATGTTAACTTGAACTTTGGTGCAAGGATGCAGGCTCGTTACCTTGGTCCCTTACACCCAAGTTTAGATTTATATTTGAGAAAAACAAGTTTATAATGACATATTTCTCACTCAAATCTGGTTCGATACTAAGAAACAGGTTTTAATTACTTAAAGAACTGCATTACAAAATAATAATACTGGAATAATTTATAGCATTAAAAAAACAAAGAACAAATGTATGTTTTTTTTTTTAACATGGAAATTTTGCACACAATCCGGTCCGGTGTACAGCTTCGTTTTGAAAATAATGGCAGCCCGTCCTTGTCAAAAGTAAAGCCCTTAGCCCCCATGATTGAAGAGGCGTAGGTACCACCACCATATCACATGCATGTGAGGTGGACCTAAATTCTCTTGCCAGTTTCGCAAAGTTCACCTTTATTTTGTGAAATGGCAACCATGTCACATGTTCTTTGGTCAGCCTGCCCTAGCTCATGATACCTTCAACCTAAGGGATGTATTTTGTAAATTCATATGTACAGTTTGATTTCGTAGAATTTGTTTCCAGCTTCTTCGAGTTGGATTGATTGGAAAAATAAGTCGAGCTTGAGCTTTGGTATGATGGTGAGTTCAAAATGAAGATTGAGTGTTATTAGATGAAATGAAACAGTCGTGGGCGACGAATAAACGCCTATTAATTTTTAGGGTTATTCGTAGCAATGGTCCCTCAACTATACCCATATTTACACTTTGGTCCGTCAATTCAATTATTAGTTGCAGGGGTCACTCAACTAGATGCTATGTTGCACCAGTAGTCCCTCCGTCAAACTCTGTTAAATTTTCTGTCAAAAGTGAGGGTAAATTCGGAAATTTATCCACAACCCTCCATTTTCGAGCTCTGAACAGACCATCAATTGATTCTACTCCATGGAATTGTTCTGCCCTTCAAGGTGCGGCCATCTCCAATGTCGGGCCCAAGCATCCAGATTTACAGGCTCATTGGACAACCCCAAATCAAAGCTGAAAAACCCTATTCGTGATTACAAATATAAACGAACCCACATAAAAAACCCAAAAGCAATCACAAAATTGAAGAAACCAATATGGGAAAAAAAAAACCCAAATTGGAGTAAACCCAAATCAGAAACTTCATCGACAACACAAATCCGCCATAGCCACCACCAAAAACAACCACGTTTATAACCCGCCATAACCATAGAGGAAGAACCAAGTTCGATCGGTTGGATTCTTCACCACCAAAAGATTATAACCGGCCTATGTACATGGATTGAGGACGAGATGATCGTCGCGGCATGGGGCAAGGCCGAATTGGCTCAACCCACGCCTTCCTCCTCCACTCACGCTTGAAGAAGATGGGCCATGGATCGAACTTTCGCAGCTTTGATTTTCTCTTCTTTTCTCTCTAACCAAACGGACGAGAAGTGGTGAAACGCTACCTTGGCTTGCGAGCGTTTGTTTTGGTGCGAAGCGAGAGTCGTCGAGAGAGTGAGAATTGGGTCTGGAAGTGCCGAAGGCTTTTACTTCACAGATCGAGTTGGGTTTATTTCTGTGTTCTTAATCTTTTAGGTGAAAGTTCTGTTTTTGCATTTTGGTTATGGGAATGAAGGGTGATTTTCAATTTGGGCATGATTCAAATTCGTTGAATCTTCTCTCTGAGGTTTTTGTTATCGTCAAAAATTGGAAGAAAGATGATGTTAAGAAGGCCATGGCCATGGCTATGAGAAATTGCTGCTGCAACCCACTTCGTGGATATGGATTTGATGGGTGTTTGATTCCTTAGAAGGCCATGGTCAAGCAAAACAAAAGGGTTTTTTCATCATCATCATCTTCTTCTTCTTCCTTGGATACGTTGGCTGAAGTTGCAACCCAACAATTGATGGAGTTGGGGGATGGGAATGGACTCACAATCGAGTGGGTTTTTGATTCTTTAGTTTATGTGCTAAAAAGAAAAGGTGATATGTAGGTGATATGCTAAAAAGAAAAGCTGTTCCGAATTTACCCTCATTTTTGACAGAAAATTTAACAGAGTTTGACGGAGGGACTACTGGTGCAACGTAGCACCTAGTTGAGTGACCCCTGCAACTAATAATTGAATTGGTGGACCAAAGTGTAACTACGGGTATAGTTGAGGGACCATTGCTGCGAATAACCCTAATTTTTAAGAGAAAATAGTATGGGGATAGATTAGATGGGCCTTGGGCTTCGCATCTTCGGGCCTTATGTTTCGGCTTATAATGGATTTCCAAAATTTAGAGCTATTTTTCACAATTTTTTTTTGTTCTTTTTCTTCTTGACACAATATTTGGTTGGTTGGCTTATTATTCTAATAGGTTTATTACGCGTATGGTAAAATGGTCCAATATTTGTAATAAAAATAAAAATATTTGATTGGAAAAATCTCTCGAAACAGGAGGGAGACATCATGTAATCACTTCAGTTTATTTATAGATCAAATTTTTGATATTAAACACAAAGATTTAAGCCTAGTAAGTTTTTTGGTTACCAAAAAACAGGCTTGTAAGTTTTAAGCTTTTCCGTTACAAATTTTAAGTCTAGTGTTAT